>CAWUFW010002577.1:964663-1564663 GCA_963921515.1 Calotriton arnoldi
CCGTCCATCATTCTCTTTTGTATCGCTTTGTTCGCCCTAAGTTGGCGGGGGTATGCCCAGACGTGGGTCCCTTGCTCACTTTGCCACTGGATTCAAGCAAGCCTGGCTGATGACGGCTGGAATGCCAGAAACCGGTCCTAGGATGCTTGTTTCCGGTCCAGGGAAGACGTGGCTTGGCAGTTCGGGCTGGACTGTTCCCATGAGGCACAGGGTCAGACTGATTTGCATATGGCCATGTCTGAACTGGGGTGGTGGAGTGAGCTAAAGAATGATGATGGATTAAACCCAGATCAGTTGACTGGGGGTGAGTGTTTGATTGGCTCAAACGTTCCGTCCATCATTCTCTTTTGTATCGCTTTGTTCGCCCTAAGTTGGCGGGGGTATGCCCAGACGTGGGTCCCTTGCTCACTTTGCCACTGGATTCAAGCAAGCCTGGCTGATGACGGCTGGAATGCCAGAAACCGGTCCTAGGATGCTTGTTTCCGGTCCAGGGAAGACGTGGCTTGGCAGTTCGGGCTGGACTGTTCCCATGAGGCACAGGGTCAGACTGATTTGCATATGGCCATGTCTGAACTGGGGTGGTGGAGTGAGCTAAAGAATGATGATGGATTAAACCCAGATCAGTTGACTGGGGGTGAGTGTTTGATTGGCTCAAACGTTCCGTCCATCATTCTCTTTTGTATCGCTTTGTTCGCCCTAAGTTGGCGGGGGTATGCCCAGACGTGGGTCCCTTGCTCACTTTGCCACTGGATTCAAGCAAGCCTGGCTGATGACGGCTGGAATGCCAGAAACCGGTCCTAGGATGCTTGTTTCCGGTCCAGGGAAGACGTGGCTTGGCAGTTCGGGCTGGACTGTTCCCATGAGGCACAGGGTCAGACTGATTTGCATATGGCCATGTCTGAACTGGGGTGGTGGAGTGAGCTAAAGAATGATGATGGATTAAACCCAGATCAGTTGACTGGGGGTGAGTGTTTGATTGGCTCAAACGTTCCGTCCATCATTCTCTTTTGTATCGCTTTGTTCGCCCTAAGTTGGCGGGGGTATGCCCAGACGTGGGTCCCTTGCTCACTTTGCCACTGGATTCAAGCAAGCCTGGCTGATGACGGCTGGAATGCCAGAAACCGGTCCTAGGATGCTTGTTTCCGGTCCAGGGAAGACGTGGCTTGGCAGTTCGGGCTGGACTGTTCCCATGAGGCACAGGGTCAGACTGATTTGCATATGGCCATGTCTGAACTGGGGTGGTGGAGTGAGCTAAAGAATGATGATGGATTAAACCCAGATCAGTTGACTGGGGGTGAGTGTTTGATTGGCTCAAACGTTCCGTCCATCATTCTCTTTTGTATCGCTTTGTTCGCCCTAAGTTGGCGGGGGTATGCCCAGACGTGGGTCCCTTGCTCACTTTGCCACTGGATTCAAGCAAGCCTGGCTGATGACGGCTGGAATGCCAGAAACCGGTCCTAGGATGCTTGTTTCCGGTCCAGGGAAGACGTGGCTTGGCAGTTCGGGCTGGACTGTTCCCATGAGGCACAGGGTCAGACTGATTTGCATATGGCCATGTCTGAACTGGGGTGGTGGAGTGAGCTAAAGAATGATGATGGATTAAACCCAGATCAGTTGACTGGGGGTGAGTGTTTGATTGGCTCAAACGTTCCGTCCATCATTCTCTTTTGTATCGCTTTGTTCGCCCTAAGTTGGCGGGGGTATGCCCAGACGTGGGTCCCTTGCTCACTTTGCCACTGGATTCAAGCAAGCCTGGCTGATGACGGCTGGAATGCCAGAAACCGGTCCTAGGATGCTTGTTTCCGGTCCAGGGAAGACGTGGCTTGGCAGTTCGGGCTGGACTGTTCCCATGAGGCACAGGGTCAGACTGATTTGCATATGGCCATGTCTGAACTGGGGTGGTGGAGTGAGCTAAAGAATGATGATGGATTAAACCCAGATCAGTTGACTGGGGGTGAGTGTTTGATTGGCTCAAACGTTCCGTCCATCATTCTCTTTTGTATCGCTTTGTTCGCCCTAAGTTGGCGGGGGTATGCCCAGACGTGGGTCCCTTGCTCACTTTGCCACTGGATTCAAGCAAGCCTGGCTGATGACGGCTGGAATGCCAGAAACCGGTCCTAGGATGCTTGTTTCCGGTCCAGGGAAGACGTGGCTTGGCAGTTCGGGCTGGACTGTTCCCATGAGGCACAGGGTCAGACTGATTTGCATATGGCCATGTCTGAACTGGGGTGGTGGAGTGAGCTAAAGAATGATGATGGATTAAACCCAGATCAGTTGACTGGGGGTGAGTGTTTGATTGGCTCAAACGTTCCGTCCATCATTCTCTTTTGTATCGCTTTGTTCGCCCTAAGTTGGCGGGGGTATGCCCAGACGTGGGTCCCTTGCTCACTTTGCCACTGGATTCAAGCAAGCCTGGCTGATGACGGCTGGAATGCCAGAAACCGGTCCTAGGATGCTTGTTTCCGGTCCAGGGAAGACGTGGCTTGGCAGTTCGGGCTGGACTGTTCCCATGAGGCACAGGGTCAGACTGATTTGCATATGGCCATGTCTGAACTGGGGTGGTGGAGTGAGCTAAAGAATGATGATGGATTAAACCCAGATCAGTTGACTGGGGGTGAGTGTTTGATTGGCTCAAACGTTCCGTCCATCATTCTCTTTTGTATCGCTTTGTTCGCCCTAAGTTGGCGGGGGTATGCCCAGACGTGGGTCCCTTGCTCACTTTGCCACTGGATTCAAGCAAGCCTGGCTGATGACGGCTGGAATGCCAGAAACCGGTCCTAGGATGCTTGTTTCCGGTCCAGGGAAGACGTGGCTTGGCAGTTCGGGCTGGACTGTTCCCATGAGGCACAGGGTCAGACTGATTTGCATATGGCCATGTCTGAACTGGGGTGGTGGAGTGAGCTAAAGAATGATGATGGATTAAACCCAGATCAGTTGACTGGGGGTGAGTGTTTGATTGGCTCAAACGTTCCGTCCATCATTCTCTTTTGTATCGCTTTGTTCGCCCTAAGTTGGCGGGGGTATGCCCAGACGTGGGTCCCTTGCTCACTTTGCCACTGGATTCAAGCAAGCCTGGCTGATGACGGCTGGAATGCCAGAAACCGGTCCTAGGATGCTTGTTTCCGGTCCAGGGAAGACGTGGCTTGGCAGTTCGGGCTGGACTGTTCCCATGAGGCACAGGGTCAGACTGATTTGCATATGGCCATGTCTGAACTGGGGTGGTGGAGTGAGCTAAAGAATGATGATGGATTAAACCCAGATCAGTTGACTGGGGGTGAGTGTTTGATTGGCTCAAACGTTCCGTCCATCATTCTCTTTTGTATCGCTTTGTTCGCCCTAAGTTGGCGGGGGTATGCCCAGACGTGGGTCCCTTGCTCACTTTGCCACTGGATTCAAGCAAGCCTGGCTGATGACGGCTGGAATGCCAGAAACCGGTCCTAGGATGCTTGTTTCCGGTCCAGGGAAGACGTGGCTTGGCAGTTCGGGCTGGACTGTTCCCATGAGGCACAGGGTTCAGACTGATTTGCATATGGCTAGGTTTGAACTGGGGTGGCGAAGTGAGCTAAAGAACGATGATGCATTCAACCCAGATCTGTGACTGGGGGTGAGTGTCTGAAAAGTTTTGGTGCTCCGTCCATCATCTCCTTGTGTTTGCTTTGTTCACCCTAAGTTGGCAGGGTATGCCCAGACGTGGGCCCATTGCTCACTTTGCCACTGGATTAAAGCTAGCTTGGCTGATGAGGGGTGTTACCCCAAAACCGGTCCCAGGATCCTTGTTTCTGGTCCAGGGAAGCCCGGATTGGCAGTTTGGGCTGGACTGTTCCCATGAGGCACAGGGTCAAGACTGATTTGCATATGGCTGGGTCTGACCTGGGGTGTCGAAGTGAGCTAAAGTACGATGATGGATTCAACCCAGATCTGTGACTGGGGGTGAGTGTCTGAAAAGTTTTGGCACTCCATCCATCATCTCCTTGTGTTTGCTTTGTTCGCCCTAAGTTGCAGTGTATGCCTAGACATGGGTCCCTTGCCCACTTTGCCACTGGATTCAAGCTAGCTTGGCTGATGAGGGGTGTTACCCCGCAACCTGTCCCAGGATGCTTGTTTCCGATCCAGGGAAGACCTGGATTGGCAGTTCGGGCTGGACTGTACCAATGAAGCACAGGGTCAAGACTGATTTGCATATGGCTGGTTCTGAACTGGGGTGGCAAAGTGAGCTAAAGAATGATGATGGATTCAACCCAGATCTGTGACTTGGGGTGAGTGTCTGAAAAGTTTTGGCGCTCCGTCTATCATCTCCTTGTGTTTTCTTTCTTTGTGGCCATGCCTCCTTGCTTGCTGTTTGCCCATGTGGTCAGTGGCCATTTTGTGTAAGCAGCCAGTGTGCTTTTGCCATAGGCCTGAATGTCTTTTTTGTTCCCCATGCCTTCTTGCACAGTGTTGTTGTGGCCATCTGGCAGGTGGCCATTTTGTGTAGGCAGCCAGTGTGCTTTTGCCACAGACCTGCATGTCTTCTTTGTTCCCCATGCCTTCTTGCTTGCTTGTTTTTGTGACTAAGTGGCTAGCAGCTATTTTGCGTTGCCAGCCAGTGTGCTTTTGCCATGGGCCTGCATGTGTTCTTTGTTTGTGGACATGACTCCATGCTTGCTGTTTGACCACGTGGTTGGTGGCCATTTTGTGTAGGCTGAAAGTGGGCTTTTGCCAAGACCTGCATGTCTTCTTTGTTCCCCATGCCTTCTTGCTCAGTGTTGTTGTGCACATGTGGCTGGCGGCCATTTTGTGGCGGCAGCCAGTGTGCATTTGCCATAGGCCTGCATGTCTTCTTTGTTCCCCATGCCTTCTTGCTTGCTTGTTGTTGTGACCATGTGGTTAGTGGCCATTTTGTGTAGCCAGCCAGTGTGTTTTTGCAATAGGCTTGCATGTGTTCTTTGTTTGTGGCTATGACTCCTTGCTTGTTGTTTGACCATGTGATCAGTGGTCATTTTGTGTAGGCTGCCAGTGTGTTTTTGCTATAGGCCTGCATGTCTTCTTTGTTCCCTATGTCTTCTTGCTTAGTGTTGTTGACCATGTGGCACTGGCTGGCAGCCATTTTGTGAGTCCCGGAAGTGTGCCCCTTTGCCAAAGGCTTGCATGGATGGTTGAGATAGCAGTTTAATAAATTATATGCTTGAGGATAATTTCTTTTTTTTAAATTGTCCTCATTTGCCCAGATTTAACAAAAGATAATATTCTATACTCAGGGGTCTCCCTTGATGTAGTACCCGCCAGAGTTCTTTTGTTCTTTAATCCGGAGTGGATCACTCTACACCTTGCTTACCATCTCCAATCATAGGTGGCTTAATTTCACCTATCCATTAAAGGAACCACCACAGGAGTGTTCAAGCAATATGGTATAAAGGCCTAATCATTGGACTATATACAGATAGTGGATTTTTCCCAGTTCTCATAAAGGAGCCAAAACTCATACCTCTTATTTTTGGAAGCCCGATCTACCCGATTATTATATCTTATTGAGATCAACCATTCCATTTTATTTGGGGGAGTAACTTTAATCCAGTTCTTACATATTTCCCTCCGGGCAAGCAATATCAGATAGAATATCAATTTTTTGGCATTTCTTGACAAGAATACATGACATAACAGACTCCCAAAGAAAACAAGAGATTTGCTTACCTGGAGCCTCTCTCCTAGTATTTTATATATAATGCTACTCACATCCAACCAAAAGCTTTGGCTCTCAGGGCATTCCAAAAACATATGTATATTGTCCCCTTTTTCCTTTCCACACTTAGGGCATGTTGGAATGGCGCCCTTTCCCATTTTTAATAGTTTATGAGGCGTCCAATAAACCCTGTTGAGACAGAAAAGGTGATTCTGCCTTAAATTTGCAGGACGTACTGTGGAATATAGCATGTCACAAGATACTTGCCATACATCTTTCATCTGCTCTCCCGGCAAGCTCTTCTCCCACAGTATTAATGGTAGATTGAAGTCATCATCTGCGAGTTCCACTAACAGCCAATACCAGTTTGCCACTTCTTTTTTCCGGGTTACCTTGTCCATCTTCTGAGATTCCAAATCGTTTGACAGTCCCATACCAGTACCGGCGGTAAGGCTCCAACTCTTCAACTGCATGTATTTAAATCTAGACAGATGATTATTAGCTATCTCCTGTCCTTCCTCCCAAGAGATTAAGACTCCATCGACCATCAGTTGACCCCAAGTTATTACTCCTGGTTCTCTTATCGGGAGAACCAAACAATCTTTGGTCCACTCCGGGGATCCAGGTAAATCCCAAATGGGAGACATTCCACTATAATAATTGAGTTTTGATTCTCTCTTAACTTTATACCATGTTTCTGCAAAACCACGTTAGGTCTTAAAACGCACTTTTTTGAAGAAACGTGGGTCCCCATATTTCTGCGTGAAAGCATGCTCTCCCCCTTAACATCATGGAGCATTGCTCTGAACATTTTACCGATATCAGAACTGTCCGGTGTACTAAATAACAACTTCCCCCCTTTCAGAAGAAAAGGCTAGGCATAATAAGAGAAATCAGGCAGTCGTAGACCCCCTTTATCATATTGCCGGCGTCTTAACTTTTTCCACGAAATTCTGGCACCCTGTGAGGCCCAAATAAAGCTGGTAATTATTGACTGAATTTTTTTGAGCCATTCTTCCTTAAAAGCTATGGGGATATTTTCAAACAAGAATGTAAACTTGGGGAGAATTGACATTTTCACAAGCTTGACTCTACCATAGATTGTCAAAGGGAGATGGGACCAACTAAGTAAAAGTTTCCCCACTTCTTTACTGATCTTTTGGAAATTCGTTTTGGGATTAATTCTATTTTCTGGACAATTTTGATACCCAGGTATCTCATTTCCTCCTTAACACAGTTTAATTGTGAATTTATATTCCATGTCATTACGACCGTTATACTCTCATTAATCTCATATCCTGAGATCCGGCCAAAACGCGATGATAGGTTATATACTACCGGTAATGCTGTGGTAAGCTCTGAAGTGTATATCACTAAATCATCTGCGTATAATCCTACTTTTTTCTCCCAGGACCGATATTTAAAAGGGAGTATGTTGTCATTTTTCCTTATCTTCTCCGCAAAGGGTTCAATATATAAATTAAAAAGGAGAGGTGATAACGGGCATCCTTGCCTGGTCCCCCGATATATGTTAAAGGATCAAGAAATATTTCCATTCACTAAACTTTTAGCTGTAGGGTTGAAATATAACAATTCTATTGACCGACAAAAATTATCCCCTAGGTTGGATAACCTTAAGATTTTTTGCAAGTAGACCCAATTTACCCAGTCGAAGGCTTTGGTCGCATCAACTGTAATGACTGCCAATGGTATTTTATACGCAGATGCTAGATCTATGGCCCCAATTAAGTTGTAGGTTAAGTCTTTCATTTCCCTCCCCGCATAAAGCCCTTCTGATCTACGTTAAGAAGCATACCCACTACTCCGTTAAGCCTATCTGCCAGTATTTTTGTAAAGATCTTATAATCGGAGTTTAACAACGAGATAGGCCTATAGGAGTCACAACAGTTTGGTGATTTTTCCGGTTTAAGTATCAGGGTGACAACGGCTTCATTCCACGAGGGGGGGATCTCCCTACCCTTATTAAAAATATCTGAAAACAGCCTAACCATAACTGGGACTATGTGTTCCCCTAACCTTTTATATATTTCAACAGGGAGGCCATCTGGGCCTGCCACCTTGTTCAGTTCTCCTGCTTTTATTGCGTTTCTAATTTCACCTTCTGTTATTGGGCGATTTATTGCATCCCTGTGAATGTCAGAGACCTTACAGGGGAGTTCTTGACCGAACCATTCTTCCACCTCCTCATCCAGCATAGTTAAATCTTCCATATATACTTTCCCAAAATGGTTTAATATAGCATCCTCAATACCCTCCCTTGTCCCAGTGAGGCAACCTGTCTCTTCATTTTTTAATTCTTTTATAAAATTTCTTGCCTGATCATTTTTAACTTTCCAGGCAAGTAATTTACCACAACCTTCCCCAAAATTAAAATGGGCCAATTTGCTTACTCGCCATCTCTCCTGCAATCTTCCTTCCACAACCCCTACAAGGTCCATTTTAAGGGTTTGCATAGAAGTTTGACACGCCCCATGTTCTATCTCAACTTCTTGGATCTGCTGTTCCAGCTGCCGAATCTTATTCTCAATATTGGCTATCTGCATTCTTCGCTGTTTATTTTTGTAGGATTGGATTGATGTTATTTTCCCTCTCAAAAAGGCTTTATAAGCATCCCAAACTATGCTCAATGGTGCGCTATCTACATTATTGTCAAAGAACTCCTGAGATTCCATCCCAAGTTTTGCTATCATATCCTCATCGGATAGTATGGTACGGTCCATAGTCCACCTTCTTTGTGCTTCAATATTTGGTGGAACCAGAACTAGGGTTATGGCCGAATGGTCTGACATATGTGATCCCACATGTGTGGCATCTTTAACCTGATCTTTTATACTCTGATTGATTAAAAAGAGATCTATTCTTAATTGGTGCCCATATTTTTTATTATTAAAAGTGAAGCTCTTTTGGACTCCATTCCTCTCTCTCCAGATATCACACCAGCCGAGTTTCTTTATTGAATTTATTATTAAAGATCGTGTTTTATTATGTACTGTAGCTCTACTTTTGTTGCACCGATCTAAATTGCCTTCTAACACCACATTAAAGTCCCCTCCCATTATGATCGGATCAGGAAAATCTAGGAGTTCTAAGAGTAGACTCCCAAATGGGGTAGGATCATCCAAATTGGGACCATTGTAGCCGACCACAGTGTAAGCTTGATTATAATATTTTATTTTTACTATTGCCCATCTACCGGCCTTATCTACTCTGCTTTCCTCAATTGTTATTTGGGGATTAGTTTTAACAAGGATGGCTACTCCTCTTATGGTAAGATGATGGTCTGTGAATATCCCATTCTGTAGCCACTTTCTAGCTTTAAAAACCTCACACATTTCTTTGCTGGTTAAAAGCGTTTCTTGAAGAATAATAATCTGCGCTGGAACATCTTTTAAATATTGCAGAATCTTTTCTCTTCTATATCTCATTCTGAGCCCATTGACATTCCATGATAACATTTCTATTTGTACTTTCTCACTAGAGATCATTTTTTTTTATTTCTTAATTTCATTCCCCTGTTAAGACCTGAGTTCCCATATGTTCTATGAGGACAATTTAAAAAAAATATTTTCTCCCACTGCTCCCCCACCCGTGCACTAAAACCTACCTGTGACCCTTCCCCCCTTGGAAAACCCACCTCTTCCTTCTTCTTCATGGCTTAAGCCTGTGAAGACCCTCCGAGATTGAGAGACTTGATATTAAAATTCATACCCCCAATTAATTTCATCACTTTAGTCAATTCTTTTACTAAGACTGAACCTAAAAAAAAAATATATATAAAAAAAAAGAGAGGGTTTCAGCTGTATAACACCGAGGCATTGTAAAGAGGGAGATTGCATTTTACCTTCCCTATCCCAACCCTGTGCCTGACAAGGATTTAAGAAATTCTTCAGCCTCCTCTATTCTGTGGAAATGTTGCATCTTATTATTATGCATAACCCGCAGGCTGGCAGGGAATATTAACTGAGCCGTTAACCCAGCCGTTTAAAGGGCTCAATCATATTTCCAAACTCCCACTGCTTGTTGGCCGTGATCTGAGAAATGTCAGATCTAATTTCAACATTTATACCATCTACTGTTAAGGTTTTCTGTTTTAGAGCCTGTGTTAGAATGTCTTCCTTAATTTTATAGGTATTAAAATTGACTAGGATTTTTCTTGGTTTTGTTTTGTTCGGGTTTCGCCTGAATGGGTCTCTGTGGGCTCTCTGTATGTCCTTCACTAAGTCTTCTTCTGTGCAGTCAGTATGGATGTCCAACTCGATCATTTTTGCGACAAATGCCTTTATGTCTTCCCCCTCTGTTCCTTCCGGAATTTTTAGAATGCAAAGGTTACATCTTCTCTGATTATTTTCTAATGACTCCAGCTTGTCCTTCAACAGCACCTCATTCCCTTATAAAAGTGTAATCTCTTTTGTGTTAGCCATTGACTGTGATGTTAGGTCTTTCATCGAAGTTTCTAGCTGTGATGTCCTGGAAGCGAGATCATCCAGCTTCTTTTCCAAACTGTCACAGGCCACTCTAATCTCCCTTTGGTTTGATTCCGAAATTTCGAATCTATTTTTTACTTCCGTAATTAGTAACAGGATTAGGTCAAAAACTGACTGAGGCTGGGGCTGGGGTTGGGGTTGGAGTAATAATCGAGATTGAGGCTGACGTAGCGTTTGTGCCACTTCTGCTAAAGTGTCCTCATCCCGTTTCTCAGGAGAGAGCAACGAGTTTTCGCGGGGTAATAACACTGTCTGAGAGAAAGGGGGCTCCATAACTCTGACGGAGGGAGGGATCCTATTCTCTTCCCGGGCTAACTGGGTTATGTTTAACTCTTTTAGAACATCTATTTCTTGTGACTCAGAGTTATTTACAAGCACCTGAAACCTATTTGAGGTTATAATATCCTGGCCTCCTACCAGTCTAACTCCGGGTTGTCCAAAGCTGGATTTTTCAACAACAAGGTCTTTGGTACCACCTTAAAAAACATTCTTAATGAGGGTGCAATTTTTGGGTTCACTACCTGTATCTCTGCTTTTTTTCCCTTCAACCTCCTCCTTCTCGGGCTTTCCCACTCTCCTGTAGCGGCCCCAATCTGGTTTAAGGGGGCGGACTCTATCGCCGTTGTCTTCTTTAGAGTTTTACTCTGTGCACCCGTCAAGGAATGTCTTGACCCTAAACTTCTTAGTTGGTACCCGCCCTGAAGAGCGTTCCTCTCTGATGTCCCCTCCACCTTCTCTAACAACTGAGATGCCTCTATATCCAACTGTTCTTTATACCGGCCAAGCCTTTTTTCTTTTTTTTTTGTAAAATCAACTGACCTCTCGCTTCATCTTCAAAGCAGTTTTTTTTCTCTCTCCTCTGCCCCTTACACATCCTCTCCCTGTGCACTCCCCTCTAGCATAGTTCTGACCTGTCTTCTGTATTCCTTCCTGTATGGACTTTTCACCTGCAAATTTGTCAGAGAGCGCCTGCCCTGAATGTAATGCCGGCTCCAAACGCCCATTTGCCTCGTGGTCATTTCCTTCACCTCCTTCCATATCCTTACCCAGGAAGCCTCTCAGGTATGTGCTGTCTCTGCCTAATCCGCCCGGATGGAGTGCTGTGCTACCGTCCGTCGGCCCCTGCCGAACTCGCAAGCCGCTCGAGCCCAGCAGGATTCCCGGTTGGGCAGCCTCGCAGACTCCACAACTCAAGATTTACCAGAGCATCAACAGGGGCCAAAACAGGCGTCAAAAGAGAAAACCCACTGCACACAGGGCGCGGGGAAGATCCGAAAGCTGCAGCACCGTAAGTAACCGGAAGCCCATTCACAGCTTCAGTAATGTAAATCCAGCAATTTTAATATCGGAGCCATTTGGTTAAGATTAGCGCTGTATGATCATTCCTCCCATTCCTTAGTGTCAAATCTTGCAGCAATCCATAAGCGTTAGCAGTTCATTAGTTCCACGAATTGCGGAGTTTCAATGGAGCATTATAAGCTTCAGAATTTTCTCCAACCTCGGGAGCCTCCGCGACCGCGTACTAACCGGCCGCCATGCTTTCCACACCATGCTTGAGGATAATTTCACTTATTTATAATTTTTTGAATTTTAATTTTTATATAATTTTAGGATTTAGAATTTTAATTTTTAAATGTAATTTTTGTCATTTTAAATATTTTAATTTAATATTTGATTTATTTATTTCTTTATTTTTAAATCTTCCTAACATCCGGCATCAAGCCCATTTCTGCTATAGGCGCACAGCAGCATTTATTGTCTAATGATTATTCCATTGTCACCAACACCTCCCTGAGTGCCACATTCCAACTTGATGCACATAAAGCAAACAGTTACATCTCAATGTTGTTGTTGCTGTTGCTCATTCTTATCCTTCCTGATTGTACACTATGAACGTTTATGTTGGTGTGGTTTTACGAATGGATACACTGAATTGTTAATTATTTATAATAACTTAAGTAACTACACTAAATGATATTGTTTGTTTGTACTACAAATTGCGCCTGGACACACTTTGGAGTAGCAGTGTGCTGTATAATTTTCCATAACATAACATAACATAACAATTGAATTGCAACAATGCCACTTTCACTGATGTTCTTCTTGCTTGTTTGCTTTTAAGTGCACAAGAGAAGAGACATCACCCACAGTACTGCCAGACAGAAGGCCTATGCATGATGTGACATGTGACTGATTACGCAACTTGTGAAGCTAAGTGACACTGCCAACTGGCAGCTTCAAGATGGCCCCAAAGAAAGGTGCTGGCAAGAAAGTGGCCAGTGGGGAGAAGAAGCAGATTTCCACCACTGGCGTGCCGACAAGAACCTTTTTTGGCAAACCTGTGCCTGCTGCACCGGACTCCGACGAGCAAGCTAAGAGCTCCATTCCTGCATCAACAGCACCACCCAACCTAAGCCCAGGACCATGTCTGTCAATGAGGCAGCCACTGCAATCATGTCGATGCCAACGAGTAGTGACGTTGAATTGGATTTGTCCCTTTCGCAAAGAAGTACACAATCATTTCAGGAAACAGAGCAAAGTGGACAGCAGCCGCAGACAGCACTAGTACATTTGCCTGATGTTGGAGCAGAACAGGAGGTTGAGCTTCCTTCCGAGCAAGAACTATCTCTTTTAGAATCATTGGCTCCCAGATCTCCATCAAGGAAAAGGAATGGTACTTCTCCACCACTTTCTCCAAGCATCACTTCTGCTGATGATGATGATAGGGCCATGGAGTTGACCCTGGCAGAGTCCAGGAGAGGCAAGGGAAAAGAAAAGTTCCTGAAAGACTTAGACTTATGGAAGGGGATGATGAGGTGGATGACGACGACGACGAGGCAGTCATGGTGGAAGGTGACACAGAGGAGTCTGACATTGCTATTCAACCTACTCCAAGGGATGTGGCACAGGTAGCATTGCCACCAGTTCCCATATTTCCAAATCCCCAGCTGAGACCTGCACCAACCCCTACCTCAGGAGAAACAGAGAGGCAATCGACGAAACGCCCACCTACCTCCAGTTCTTCTTCAGGCATTGGCAGTGGCACAGTAAAAAAGCACTCCTCTCCAGTTTGGGACTTTTTTTATGGTTAGTAAAGAGAAGGAGCACATTGCAATATGCACCATTTGCCACACAAATGTTCATCGAGGTAAGTCTGGTACACATTATGGTACTGAAAGCCAAACGACCCATATGAAAAAACACCACACAATCATTGGGAGGAGCACCTTAAAAATTGCTGAACGTGGTCGTGGTGGTGAGAAGATCCAGGGAACATCAGCTACAAGTCCAATCACAGTGGAAGGTGATGATGAGGAAGAAGAGGCTGACATATTCACGCAAAGCAGCCCTGTCCCCTCCAGTGCATCAGCAGATTCACCCACCACTGTGTCTTCACAATGGTACAAGATTCAGAGTGAGATGGATACACCACGGCATACAGTGACTGCCCCTCCATGACGCACGTTGAGTCTACCACCACCATCTACTTCTCAAACGACGCCTGTGTCAGTGGCCCCAGAAAAAAAGAAAGTCCAGGCTACTATTGCAGGCATGATTAGTCAGGAGGGGCCCTACGAGCAGAACCACCCAACAACACGTTTGTACAATGGGAATCTGGCAAAAATGTTAGCGCTGGACCTCCTCTCTTTTTCTTTTGTTGTAGGAGTGGGATTATTAGAATGTGTGGTAGCCATCTGCCCAAAATGGAAAGTACTAAGTAGGACCTATTTTGTCAAAGTTGCTGTTCCAGCCCTGCATCATGATGTGCTGCAGTTGGTTGGACAAGCCTTACAGCAAAGTGTTGTTCACACCATCCACCTGACGCCAGACATGTGGTCCAGTTGTCAGTCGACTGATTACATGAGCATCACTGTACACTGGATCTCTTTTGCGGGGGGTAAATCAAAAGATGTCTGCAGGTCTTGGCCTTGAAGAAAGTTTTAAGAGCATTTGGCGGCATGCAACAGTGGCCAAGTTTGTCATGGAGGCATCACATACAGCTGTAAGCATCTGGAGGAATTTAACAGCAAGGTGTATGAATGGCTGTGACCCAAAGTTCTCATAATTGGATTTGTTGCCATGGACAATGGCAGTAACATAGTCAAGGCCAAGTCAGACGGAGGCTATTTCAGAGTCCTGTGTTTGGCCCATTGCATCAATCTGGTGATGCAAGCCTTCCTAAAAAAAAAATACATAGTCTGCAACAAACTGACCACCTGCAAAAGAATCTACACTCATTTCAGCCATTCTTTTAAAGCTCAGAAGCAGTTGCGGAATAATTAGCCTAATAATAGAGCACAATGTTAAAGCCCTAATACAGGGGGTGCCAACACGTTGAAACTTGACCTATTACTTGTTGCAACGTTTGAGCAGTACAAAAAGATCAATGACTATGTCATTCAAAGAGGAGAGGATGCAGTTGGTAAAGCTATGACCATGGATGCAGACAAATGGGGCCAAGTCAAATGCCTGACACAGATGCTACTCCCTTTTGAGGTTTTTACACGGGAAGTTAGCAAGGAGGACAGTACGATGGGCCAAGCTATCCCGTTGCATAGCCTACAGGATCAGGTAAAGAAGGTGTCTAAAAGGTTCGCTCCCACAGGTGTGAATGAAAATACAGAAGCGCTTGCCAGGGTTGAGATGTTAATCCTTCACTTGGCTTGTAATACAAGGCTGCAACATGACATCATCACGTGCAAAGAGTACATCTGTGCCACACTACTTGATCCACTGTACAAAACAATTCTGCAGTATTTAATTCATTTTTCTGAAGGGAAGGTTTTAAAATACAAGAGGTGGATTGTAGAGCAAGCTGGAGAATTGGAAGAAGAATGGTTTGAACTTCGAGTCCCAACCCCAGTTCTGGAGTGCCACCTTAAATTCCAGAGAGGGCAGTCTTGTCTCACAGCAGCCAACAATACCATCAACCAGAACACCGGCAACAACAAAAGGACTGGTCCCAACCTCTTGATTGTATTGGTTTCAATTGGCAGGGCTCAAGTCTAGTGAAGAGGTGATGGCAAAACAGGTTGAGCAAGTGGCAGTACCAATGACCATCTACGGATATTCCAGGAGTATCTGGATGAACCAAAAGAGGTCTATTTGGATCAAAATCCATTGATGTATTGGTATGGGAAGTTGTGCCAGTGGCCAGAGCTCAACAGGTTGGCAATAAAGTATCTGGCTTGTCCTGAGGCCAGCATGCCTGCTGAGCATGTATTCAGTGCAGCTGGTGCGGTTGTTACAGTGAGAAGGACCATTCTCTTGCCTCAAAACATGAAAATATTGACTATAATCAAAATTAACCAACATTTTACACCACACAATTACACCATTCCTGAAACAGCACAGGAGGAGGAGGAGGATGATTGGTCAGAAATTGAATCAAGGTTATTAGCTGATTAACTTCTGGGTGAACCACCTGAGTTTAACGACGAACTCTACTTCCTGAACTAAGTATGCCAGTGCCCCAATAGAACATTTTGATTATTTCTGATTGAACTTCTGTCTTTGCAACAACAAAAAAAGTAGCTAGTGGAACACTATTATTTTTGTGTCAGATTTATGCAGCCCCATCATTTTTTTTGTAACACATATTGCCAGATTGCAGTTGGACCAGCGTGCATGGAAGGAACCTCCACAATTCCTTCATGACATTGGAGACAATGCCTGCCCCCTCACATGCCTATTAACTATCCCTTTTTGCATCACTTAGCACTAGAAGTTGTGCCCCAGAAGATCGTTGATTTACAAGAGTGCCTGCTGCCAATTCCAATGTGATGCCTGTATCAAAGATGAATACCAAATACCTAAACTACCCGTGCTTGGATTGGACATGATAAACCTATAACTATTGCAAGAGTGAGTGAGTGATTGTGTGAGTGATGATGATGATTAATGACTCATTTGGTGGCGGACAGTGATGGAGGGTGAAGAACTGTAATGTGGGACTTGCCTGAGATGACTGATTTGCAATGTTTGGGGCCTGAGTGATAGATCATGAATGGCACCGGATAGTGTGTTCCGTACGACAGGGCCTGCTTCTTGCATTGGATTTGCATAGGGGAATTTAGGGAAAGGCTATTGGGCAGTATTTCTTACATGCAGAATAGTAGCAGTATACTGTTTGATATCGATGAGTTCATAATCGCGAATCTTCTCCCGTACTGTGAGTGGATCAGACATACGTATGTGGAAATGTCACTTTGGGAAAGTGGGCATTTTGATGCTCATGGCTCTGTGTGCCTGTCAGCCTGCCTCCAGTTCACATCTGTGTGCTGGGGGACAGATACATCTGTGCATTCCTGAAAGAAGACCATAAACTAGGGGCTCAAGGGAAACTGCAGACCTCTGAATTTGAGGGGCCTCTCTGTGACTGTTAAATGGGGTGGAATTGGCACCTACATTCCAAGGCACAGGGTCTTGACCTCACTAAATATAGTGATCAAAACCTCCCGGGGGAGGCTGGCAGACAGGAAAAAATGTAGAGAGGGCCTGTGCATTTCAAAGGTGGCCTTTTAAACTGATTGTATCTTCAAAGGCCCTTGTGGGTGTAACTACTGGGGGTCTGGCTGCAGAAGTTGGATTTGGAACCATACTATGCTGGTTCAATCCTGGGACATCAACAAGAGGAATCATTAGGGCAGGAGGGACTGAGACTGGATTATCCACAGACTTGTGCTGGCCTGGAGCTTGTCATGCTCCAGGATGGGGACTATGACTTGGAGGATTTTTCCTGGACATTGCTGGCCTGTAGCTAAGTGCCAACTGCCGTGGCCCGGGTCCATAAGCACTCTCCAAGGACCGGTTGGCTGGCCTTCTGTCCACAGATCCCAGGGACACAAAGGATCTCCCAGTTTCCACGAGATTGTAAGGACCGCGCAAGGTGTGGCGCAAACAGGTGGAATTGATCTTCATTTGGGACACAGACTGTCCTGATGTACACCGTTAACACACTGTGCAGAGGGGTGTGCTTGTAACAATCAGCAGCCCAACTGAGGTGACAGGATTTGAGGAGTTTGAGGAGTGCAGAGGAAGCGTGCGGAGTCTGAGGGCCCCGTGTTTGCAACCAGGGAACCCATGCAAGCTAGCACTCCAGAACGTGTGGTGTCCAAGTTGTTTTGGTGGACCTGAGCTGAGACTGTCTTTGACCTCCATATCGCGAGGACGACAGTTGCCTGACATTGCGGCGACCATCTGAGGTTGTTGGCTCCCTCTCCCTGGACCCATGCCACCAGGTATTTTGCTGTGGAGAACATCATGACGGGGCCCAAGGGGTTTCATTGTGCCTGTGGGCACCTACAACTGGCTCGCTTGCTCGCAACTCTGCTTGAGGGGAAACTATTCTCCAGACTTTGAAGCACACCAGTCTCCTGGATCACAATGTTTCGTCTATGGGGGGATAGCTATCCCGAACTTATGCAGATGCCGCAGGGCACCTGGAAGTCTAATCCTGAGTGACAAAACTAAGTAATTGTTTCTTTCTGAGTTAGGTGGCTCCGTCAATTTTATCAATATGGCGCCAGCAGGGGCAACGTGTATCGTTGTTTAGTGTAGTTGAGTGACTGAGGGTCTGGGTCATGGGGTGTACTCAAAGACTTGTGACTGCTTGACCACTGCACGTGTTGGGGCTATGCGATATTGAGGAATGTTATGTTGGATGTATACCTCTGAATTGGGCATATATATCGTCATGCTTTTCTGCTGCTAATGGGAAAGTTCAAGAATTGCATATAACTGTAAAATGTATCTACAATGTGTATTTCATTTTGAATGTAATATGTGTGTAATACAAAGACCAGTGTTTTATACATACGGTGTTGGAGTCTTTTTGTAGCATACACGAGGGGGTGGTGTTGTGCCAATACTTTGCACTTGGGCCCTGATGATAAGCCTGACTGCTGAGTGACCAAGCTACCCAAGGGTGAGCACAGGTTATCCGACACGTGTATCGTACTCATCCTATCTAGAATGGTGGATTCTGACTGGCTCAGATGCGTCCCAGCCAGTTGTAAACCATCTGGGTTTCACACTCTGCTTCTTCTTGGTCCACTCATCATGAAGCTTACCTTCTCTGTCCTTCTCCTTGAGTCCACAATATCATTACTGTTTTACAATCCACAGGCTTTATCTTCTCCTGCATGAAAGGTGAAAGCTCCATAACACTTCTGCTTACTTTATCGGACCGGTTCAGCCATGCACCCAAGATGGACATCAGAGAAGAAGAATGCAGATGCACCGCCCAATTTGACATTTATATACAGTATCGTTTTTCTTTTAACAATCATAATTATAGAACTGTGTAGGTTCACACCTCCATAAATTGGTATTTTTCAAACCTAGACGACAGAACAGTTAGATATATAATAAGTTGGCTCTCTGGTGCTAACGGACTGTTTGCAATGCATTTAATTGAACTGTCATCCCTTCATTTCCTTCCACAACAGATTTGATGATGAGGATGTGCTGCTCATCTACCTGATGACTATTGTTGTTGTGTAGTGTTTGTCTTTGTCACAGCATTCCCCAACTACCCGTTCCCATCCAGTCATCAAATCCCTAACCCTCTTCCATCAGACTGTGTGGGACTTATGAATTTACAGCATAAATGGATCACACACTTGGGTGGGCGGATTTTGTGAAACCGACATCAACTCCCTGCGATATCTTCTATTAGCTGAGCAATAGCCCACACCAGCACCACTTTCCCACCCACGCATAAAAGGGATCCATAATTTACATATATAACATCATTTGTCATCATCATCATTCAGGCCTTGTGTTGCATAAATGCTTCACCTTGTCCTGAGTTCACTTCTCCTGACTCGAGGATTTCATAAGATTAGTTTTAATTGCTATTATAAAATTAATTTTAGCTCCCCATTGCTCAGAAAAAGTTACTGCTAGTTTTTTTTTAAATAATATCAGTCTTTGTGTCAGGGTGGTAGTCTGGTCTCAGTCTTTGATAAGTTATGATATAAATAAATAACCCACTAACTCTGTGTTTTCTTTCAGTCTAGTTGCCTGTGATGGATAATCCTTCTGATTAATCCTGTAGCTGGTGTTGACCTAGGTGGGAGTGGGACCTCGCTTGTGATGTCTTCACTGTCAGCTCACTAGCTTGCTACTACTACTGCCACTGTTAGAAATCGGGCCTCTATTTAGCAAAGATATGCACCCTGTCCAAGTAGGGACTGCAAATCCAGTCAGGGTAGGTCAGTCACTCATTTAAATCAGCCTGTGCTCACCCTCTGGTAGCTTGGTACAGAGCAGTCAGGCTTAACATAAGAGGCAATGTGTAAATGCAGTTGAGCTTATCAGGACACAGTATCACAATGAAAACACCACAACAAGGACTCCACAATGAGTTATGAAAATAGCATCTCTTTTACTCAAGATAAAAACTATAAGAATCCAATTAAAGCATCTCAAGTTATGAATATTTCAATAATGTACAATACCAAAAGAGCCCTTGTGCTTTCAGTAGGTTTTTTACGGTTACACTGGGCAAATGACAGCAATCCACCCTGTCAATAGGAAACAGACTTTCTCCCCGGGTCAGCATGAAGCAATGCTTTCAAAGTTATTACAGTTAAAACGTTATGCCAAGTTTGTGGGAGACTGATTTACTTGCTCTCTTTGGGGCTGTCCGTAAGACCGCTGGTGAGTGGCAGGGACCTGGTAAGTCCCAGAGTGCAGAGTACCTTTCTTGGGAGATTGCAGTGGTGTCGTCAGCCTCAGGGTCAGGACCCGCGTTGCTGGAGTCTCCACCTGTTGGATACGATGTGGTAATTGGAGTCACGAAAAGGCAGACGGCTGTCTTTCTTGGGGGATTGCAGTGGTGCTGTCAGCCTGTGGATAAGGACCAGCATTGCTGGAGTCTCACCTTGCTGAATATGATGCAGTAATTGGAGTCATGGAGGGCAGACGCCCATCTTTCCTTGATGTGTACAGAGTGCACCGGGTTGCGCTGGACTGCCTTCAGGTGCTGCAGCTTCGGCAAAGTCAACAAACACGATAGTCTGCGCTCCAGCAGGCAGACACAGCAGTTCTTGATCGGTGCACTGCACTGATGCATGTGGATGCCCAGAAGTGGCAGCTGACACTCTGCAGAGGCCCAGGACTGGTTTAGGGCAAGTCAGGCAGAGTCAGATTCTGGATTAGCAGAGCCTAGCAGCAGTCATTTGTGTGAATGAAATATTTGATGGCCCTGAGATTTCCTGAACAGGGGCGAACCAACAAGCCCTTGGAGTTACTTAGATTGCAAAAGGTTGTAGAGAACAGTTACAGTCCTTCTCGCTGCCCACATCAGAGGCAGCAGGCCAACACAGCAGAGCAGGTAGCAAAGTGGGAGTCACTCCTGTAACCCAGCAATCAACAGGCAGCAGGACAACACAGCAAACAATTAGCATAGTGGCACTCCCTCCTGTAGCACAGCTCCTCTTCTTGGCAGAGTTACCTTAGGACCCTAAAGTGACCTAGTGAGAGGGTGTCATAGACCCATTACTTATAACCAAATGTGTTGTTGAAGTGGAGGTGACTATAGAACAAAGCCTTTGGGGTGCACACGTCTCCTTTCAGCCCAACTCTGTCTGCCACCCTATCTGTGGGAGGTAAATCAGTGTTTTTTATGTGAGGTCAAGCCACTATCTTTTCAGGTGTACGTGTCAGCTCCTTCTGTCACTCTTGCCCAAGAAGGCCCATCAATATGCAGATGAATGCAGATGCAGCTGAGTGTCCTGTTCTTGTGGCTGTCTATGAGAAATGCACAAAGTGCTGCTGTCACCCTACCCCAGATGTGTAGTCCAGACAGGCTTCAACGGCTTCCATTTAGCTCCCGGAAGACACTCACCCAGGCTTTAATCATTAGGCCCCTGGATTATGGCAATGCCCTGATCCTCTCTTCTAATGAATCCCTTCTATCGGAATTGAAGGTTGTCCAAAATACTGCTGCCCGTATTGTAAAAAACCTACCTACAAGGACCCCATCAGCCCCACACTTAGAGCCCTACATTGGCTCCCCATTCGTAAGAGGTAAGAGAGCACTGCTTAAACTGCTCTACTTGACTTATAAATCCTTGTCAGGCTCTGGCCCAAATTACCTTCAGTACAGATTTACTCTGTAAATTCCAAACAGGAATTTCTGATCTAGCAATCAATTTCTTTTATGTCTCTGGGATATCCGCACAGCTAAACATGGTGGCCAAGCCTTTTCTTACCTTGGCCTGTACCACTGGAATAAACTTCCCCTCTTCATCCATGCATGCACCAGTCTGTCTGGCTTCAAAAACCACTGTAATCTGGTTGTTCTAATGCTGCTTCTACTTCATCTACGCATGCACGCCGAGATGTTCCTACAGGGATGAGTCATGCGCTATATCAAGATATAAAACAGATAAGCTGTAAGGCACATAAGCAAGGTAAGAGCAGAGAAATGCCCACTTTCTAAAAGTCCAAGAAGCAACAAAGGGTTTGGGCTCCAATCAGTAAGGCTGAGCCCTATTCAAACAAGAAACAACAAGATGCCAATACTGATACACAATTCTCACTTTTCTACCGGCGCATTGAATTGAAACAATGTCACCATGAACCTCTTTTTCCATATGAATTAATCAAAATTTATTCAAAAATTCACATGTATAAATCAAATGAAAGCAATTTAATCCATTTAAAATTTTTGACAAACACCAAACTACCTTATCCCACACATACCACCTTTATTCCATCCTTAGAACCACAAAAACTTCTCTTTCATACCCAATCAGTCCACCCATCGCTACCATTCTTCTCACTCAACCACTAATTTCACTCCACACACATTCCAGCAAACCCACACCCAGCCCACCTTTCAATATTTCACATTTATAAAACAACAAAAAGAAGATAACACATGAAAAAAGGCCAAACACGGAAAAATTCACAAATTGCAAGATTTTCAATTTTTAACAACGATTTGTCCACTTGATTGGCCACAAACAGGTCGACGCGTTTCAAACCCCTCCAAATACGGGGTTCTCCTCAGGACCAGAAAGCTTATTTGATGCTGCGAGATCAGCCGATCCCTGCTTCACTATATTCAAACAGCCTACAGAACAAACATTTATTGCGGCGTTCGGTCGAAGACCGAGAGCCGTAGTATCACGGGTATGTTGTTGTGGATTTTAGGCGTGTATCCTTTTATATTTCGTCAGCCCGCAGATGCCTGATTTTGTTTTAAGTAAGGTTCGTATGCGTCTCACTTCGCATTTCCTTAAACATGAGCCTTTCTTTCCGCAGTACACGTCCTCACGGGCCGCCGGGGAACTTGGCCAAGCGAAATCAGGCGTCTGCGGGAGCCCAGAGCTCTCTTTATGTGCCTCCGGGTGCGGGGCACGTCAAAACCACGTTGGCGCCTCCTGGCGAGAGTGCCGATGGGGGATGGATGCAATATTTGATATAGCAGTCATAAGAGATTTTATAGCATACATCAACAAAAGGGAGAGATACCAGAGTCCATTGATCCAAAAGGAAATGAACATGATTCGACATGTTCCAGTACATGTTTTAGTAGAATTCATAACATAACAGACAAAGGAAAAGAATGAAGTTGACAAATTCAGTCTTTCCAATTAATATACAATTTATATCAAAATATTGTTTTGACAACAAAAAGGAGGGAAAGAAAAACACAATTATTGACAAAAATGAAATACATGATTCAATGGACAGTAGTAAGACTCATACTATCAACTAATATATCCATCGCGAGACCATCTATATATCTTTATATCAACAATTATCAATACATACCGTTCTTATTTTGTACAGTCTATATACCATGATATGCGTCTTGTGAAACTGTAGTTCACCATGTGGAAATATACCATATATGCGTGGGGTCCCATTAGATTACACAACCTGCATCTTTTTAATATCAGGCCAGGCCGACCCGTACTTAATACCTAATAAGATAACATCCTGCCCTTGCAAATAAGCCCAAAATCTAAAGTAATATCAAATAGAAAAGAGCTCAACACTATAAATAGAGAACAGTCAGAGAAATTAGAAAACATAAAGAATAAATAAAATGACAGGAAAAAATAAGACAAGAACAAACGAGAAATGGAAAGAAAGGGGTCAAAAAAGGTATACATTCTTAGCATTACTGCAATCGTATGCATGCCGCCGATCTATAATCAGCCAGGAACGTAGTACCACAACAAATTATCTAACAAATGTGAGACAGGTGCCCACTCACAACTGAAAAAGTAAGTCAGCCATATTAGTATGTAGTAGTAAAGAGCAAATTCCCCATGTTTAAGCTCCAACTGCTCTGATCCAAAACACACTGGGTCAGAATACCTCTACAGGTATAACATATTTATATAATATAATAAATGACAATATCTCAGTATCAAAAGGAAAGAAAAGTTAAATCATACATGAAACAATAAATCCAAAAAAAAGAGCACAATTAAGCCCACAAGATAATATGACTAATCTCAGCCCCCCATTTCCTGGTCTCGAATGCCATCGTACATTGCATGAAAGCCATGCATTCATCCTGTCAGGCTACAATAGTTTCCTATGCAACAAGCATTTGCACTGCAATAGGTCTTGCATTTGTGAGAGTTAGAGCTCTTGATGTTTTAAATGACAATGTCCTTTACCTATGTATTTTCCTTTTTGGAGTGGAGTGAATGTATATTGTGTGGAGTGGAAATATGTGGGTTGGATTGGAATTGTTATTTGTGGAATTGTATGTTGTGGAATTGGGTGGTGTGGAGTGGATGTGGGTAGTGGAATAATGTAGCAAGGTGTACATCATTTCCAGGGAACGATTATTGTATTGTAGACCATTGTTAATATTGGAAAAGGTGATGTTGATGTGCACAATGATACATTCATGTATAAGAACGAAATCACATCACTGTTATCAAATTCGACGGTTATGAACTCTCCATCAACCCAGACTCTAGGCCTGAGGTTACTAATTAACAGGTCACAGCTGGGGTGGCATGTAGGCTGGCAGACAAACGCACAAACAGGAAACGCAGATCAATCCCACAGATAGGTGCAGCGATACCACAATGGTCCAGGGACATTGGCCCCAATAAAGTATACATGGCCAGAGGGGTGGGCTTGTTCTCAAAACGCCATAAGGTCAGATGCCACATGAAGTTAGGGACACTCAGCCTATCAGAACACAGCATACACAGATCACGCGCCCCTCATGCCGGACATCTGGACAGGTTACGCACTGGCCCTCAGTGTGTCCACGCAAGGTTGAAGCCCACCTGGATTTGTTATCTGGTGGCATTATTTACGACTCCAAAGACAAGGCCTACATACTTTACCAAAAAGGAACTCCAAAATTGTTTTATAATGCCCAAAGAAATGTATAAAACACCGCTCAGATCAATTGTACTTTGAGACAGTCCTCAGATTCTGTTTCTGGCTGAAGTGCTTGATTAAACCAACTGTTTCTGGTTTGCCAAATGCCTCTTGTCTTTTGTTTTTTCAAGATAAATTCATATTTTAGCAACACCATGCACAGATTTAGGGGAGAGGAGTTGGCCTAACGGCTAACGGCTCGGGCGGTCTACCTCGAATCTGGGGAACTGGGTTGGAGTCTCGGCAATGACGCTGAACATCCTGTGATTCTGGGCAAATCACTTAATCTCCCCGTGCCTAACAAAAATGAATGTGTCCTCCTGTAACGCAACTGGTGCTATGTAAAGCGCTCTGATACCCGATTCGGGTCAAGTTCGCGCTGTATAAAACTCCATAAAAAAATTAATTAATTAAAATTCAGTGTTTATATCCCACATATTTAGGAAAAGCCAGGACTAGATGTTCAGCATGTTGGTGCTGTCTGCAGACTTATGATCTATCCACCTTATTAGGAGTTCTGTCAATACGTTTTTCCTAGCACTCACTACCTGTGTTATATCTATCTTTATCTTTCAAAAAATCTTCCTTTAGCAAAGCCCTTATAATTTCACTAACAACCTGTGGCCATTCATTCCCATACAACTTCCATTCTTACAGATCTATGTTCACACAATAATAGAAGGAAATCTCTCTCTTTACACTCCTCTATGTATAGTGTGCCACTACGCATAAGCCTATATTAATTTTGTTTTTACTTTATTGAAAACGTTTTGGTGGTGTTGTGAGCCCGCCAAAAGTCTTGACCGTATGACCCATCTAAGTGGTGAGCAACAGTAGAATTCAAAGCTCGACTGCAGGATTCAAAGATCTGCTATAGGATCCAAGAACCAGAGGATTTAAGAATCTACAACAGGATGAAAGTATACCACAATCTATAAATGAAGTATGCGATTTGTGGCCAGTTGCTTGGCTTTCCACATTGTTGATGAGAGGAAACCTAGTCTTGGACTCTGCTCTTCACCTATGTTCTTCCGCTTGAGCTCAGCTCTTTACTTGTGTTCCTGGCTCTCCATTCATGATTATCCCCAAACCTGGCACAAAGGATATCTTTCTACAAGTTTTCTGTCTGTGGCACTTTTTCAAATTCCTTCTGAAGAATTGCCTTAAAAACTTTCCATGCATCCTTTGAATTATTCAACTTCTCCCAGTGCTGATGTCAAAGTCCTCAGCTTAGTGGCATCTAGGGAAAGTTAGATATTACTTGTTAGGACTTTGATTCTGATTGATGTCTCAAGTAACAGCTGCTATAGGACATTGCAACAAGACCAGTTTTATGACAATTCATCTGGCTATAACAAGATAAAGGAACTGTGCCATTAATATGTTCAATGTTTACCATAGTGTATCAGTTAATGGAGTAAATCTTGTGTAGGTCTCATTTCCTGTACAATGTTATCATCCATATTAATGTAAAACTGCATCTATTTTTAGTTGATATAGGAGAAGCCAGTGACAGTAATTCTGCTTGGAATAAAAGAGCTCTCACTTCGTGTGAGACTTCAGAACACCCAAGGGAACCTCCATCTGAACAGACAAACAGTGTGGCTACAAATGAGTCACAACGTGCTAAAGTTCCTGGTGTGACTTCTCTCATATTCCTATTCCCTTTCTCACTTCTTCTCTGTTAGCATTGAGTGCTGTCTTGTCTTGTCTGTATAGGCACTGTCGCAGAGGAGGCTGGTGGGTTTCACATAACTCCCACAGCAACATTCAGATCTACAATTAGTGATGTCATAAATATGACTTCACTTGCTCCACTAAGCTCACCAACACTCTGCCCCTGCTAACTGTAACCCTCTGGATCTTTAATGTTGCATTCCTTGTTCCAAAAACTGTCATGTACCCCTGATTCATTTGAATGCTCCAGCATGCTGACATCATTGGCTGATTTCAGGATGCACCTCCTACTGATGTATCACAGTGTTTTTATCAGGTGTGTACCAAAGTACAACAGCTATGGACATAGGGTCCTATTTAAAAAGGTATTTACATCCATAATAATATGATAATGTTAAAGTACATTCAGTACTTTTACATTTTACTGAGTTTTATATTGTTGTGATACTGCTCCTCTAGTATCCTTCATTACTATCATAAATTTCTAAAATTCAGTCAAGTCTCTGGTGGCGACAACTCTATTGAGTGCACTTGTCACCCAATGATGTAAATGGTTGTACCTAAAGAAACATTAATAAGTTCAAACAGTCAGACCTGGCCTCAATCATAAGTATCTGTCAGTATCCTACATTCTCTATCACGCCAGATCCTGTACAAATGTTCTCCACACAGGAATATCCATCAGAAGCATATCTTCCTTTTTGCTAATTGTTCACCACTTACCTCATAATTTTCTACTTGCTCAGTGTACTGTTTGTGTCTTTCATGGGCATTATTTTTCTGCAGACTTCTACTAAGTGCCAAAAAACTCAGCAAGATGTCTGTTTACGTTTATGTATTTTGTTTTACTTTTCTGTGACTTTTGACCTTTTTTGCTTTCATTTTCTATTTCCCTTATTTCTTCCTTTCTGCTTCTTTGCCTTCTTTTCTATTTTTCCACCCCAGCGCCATGTCTAAAGAGCACTAAGGAGCAAGCAGCAGTGCCAGTGCAGCTGCTACAAGTGGCACACCTTGCGGTCGTTGGTGCCGCCAAGGGGTACAGCCCCGCCGCCCAATTTTTTCTGAGGGAGAGGTGGTCACACTTGTTTTTTGTGTGCACTGCCAGCTCCCCTCCATGCTGGCAACAGGCGGCAGGGCTGGGAGTGGGCTCGCCCTGTGAGAGCATCGGCTGCTTTCGGGGAGAGTGAACCTGTGTGTGTGCCGGAACACTGGATTGTAGCGCATAGTGCAGCAGCTGATGCACTGTTGGGCGGACATCAATGACTGCGAACAGGACATACTAGACCTGCTGGGTGTCAAGTTTGCACACTGCTCACACTCAGAGATGTGTTAAGTTTACATAATGTTACGAATATTATGTGATCCAGCTTGAGCTAGCCAGGTGCTCAGCGCTACATAATTATACTCATCAGTGCTCTCTTGGCCTGATTATTTAAGAAGTCATGAAGACTCCTCTATCCTGTCAATAATATAGTGGTAGGAATATCTATGAGTTAGCTTGCTCTGTGCATTTCTTTATGTATGTCATACAGCCCCAATCTGCCAGTGATGTGTGGAATGCATCTGTGTATTGAAAAGGGAGACTGAGTTGGCCCATCAAAGGGGGTGAGAAGCGGAGATCATTCATTGCAATGCATTAGTAGTTCCAAGTGTAGTTTAGGAAATTAGGAATAGGGTTTCGGTGAAGGAAATTAGGAATACGTCAACTTAATACCAGTACTATAGGTGGTCTGATTTAGAAAAGTACAATTTTGCTGCATGCGCCTTTGCCTCTCAAAATATTTTTGGGGAGAGTAATTGTACCACTAATCTAATTTTTGAATCTTCTTTATTTCTTACATCAGCACCCAAGGGCATAAAGAGGACACCATGGAGGGCGAGTAAGGGTGAAGGGGCTGCCACCACCAGTGTTGCGGCGGGTTGAAGTGCCACCACCAGCGCTATGGCCGAGGGATCTGCTGGACCCAGTAAGTCCTGTTATTATTATTTTTTCCCTAACTTTTACCTCTCACCATTTAGAGTAATTTTGCCTTGTTAATTTATTTTCAACTCCCCTTCTGTCTAATGTTTGTTAAATTCTTGTTATCCCTGCATTATCCTTTCTTTGTATATTTCACTATCAAACTTCCTCCTGTCTGTACTAGTTTGCTTTGTTAGTAAGCTTTCCCTCTCTCCTTATATATCTTGTGGACTGGTACTGTAAGACTAAGAGAACAGATTTTAGCTACTCTACTGCGAAGAATGCAGGACCAAGTAAGCTATTTGTCTCTACACATGTATATTGAGAAGGCTTCCTTTTTCTTGCTCATGTTCAAACAGTAAAACGAGAGAGTGGCTCTGGTCATGGTGAACTCCCCAATGTTGTGTTGTGTTATCATTCATTTTAAACCAGCAGTTTCCATGACAGTGCAGCATGGAAATAAAGTAGTATGAGGTCCCATTGTATTTGCCAAACTAGACCATATGTCCTCCATTCACCAATTTATTCCACCCCTTCATTGCGCTTTAATGACTCAAAGTCATAATAGCTCCAGTATGAAAAGTTTTCCGTTGGCTTGACTACCTGGCTTTTCTAACATTGTCCACCAACAAAATGCCCAAAGTGATATTTTCTACAGAAGATACCGCTAACTCAAATATAGTGATGTATTGCAGTTGTATTTTGTTAAAAAAAAAGTAATGAGGTGTGACGTATCTGACATCTAAAAAGTGTAATGTTTTTTCTAGCTGCACAGACCACCAGTGCCGACGCCGGTGACAGCGCCAGTATGCCAGACACTGCAGCTGAAGCAGTTGGAGGGGGAGTACCAGCAGTAGCAGGGACAGGGATAGTAAGTCACGTTGCTTGCTTATTGAAAAATTATTAGTATATTTTCACTGTATTTGTTAAGCGAGGCAGATATGTATCCCATTCATCATCTCCCTTCTCAAGTCATTTCACCACCCAATGCCCTAACTACAGCATGGTTCAATCCGGCACTGCAGTGTTGGTTGTGCAGTGTGTGTCTGCTTCAGTTAATGCAGCACTTACAAAGTTTTCAATGCATTTGAAAACCGAAAACAAGGTGTGTTTCCCTCCCAGTGCCCACTCCGGCACCTCCTAGTACTTTACTCCTTTGTTGTTTCTTAAGTTCTGTCCCAGCTTACAAAAAAAAAGAAAAATCCATTCTTAGCATGTGCCACAATTTTTTGGGCAAGTGATTTATTTACATAATCATACATTTCATGGCTTCCATAATGGATTTACACCTGTTCAAAAATTTCCCTTTCAACATTCATCAACTACAGTGACTGGCTAAGCCAAAGTTTAGCACATGATGATCAGTGACCCGACTATTCTATAGCAAAACCTCAACCTACCGGACATAACTCCTCTAACTTAGCCTGCAGTACAGTAAATTAAGTTTCCTTTCCTTAATGCCAAGTGAGTGTATTTGTTGAAAATAATTTGTGTTGGAGGGTGAAGCCAGGGTGTAAAGTGGGACTAAGTGCTGGATTTCGAGTTTTGCAGATGGGATACTATGTGACAAACATGCTAAATAATCTATATCCTGTTCCTTTCCCTATACTGCAGTCCATCATTTTTCCCACACGGCAGACAGGATATCCTGAGATATTTGTCCATTACAGCTGCCTTAGCTGCAGACTCCAGAGAGTAGCAAAGTACCCAACGCGCTAGCATACCTCCATTAATTTTGCAGTTCCAACTTGTACTACATAGTGCATAATACCTTACTCATTATTGAGAGGAAATTTATTTTTATTTTTACACACAAAGAGTTTGTTTAGTTTTTACTAGAAAACCCTTTAAAAGAAAAAAACACTTCGTTTTTTTAACCAGGTGGAATTCTGGCTCAATTCCTTGCGGCCAGTCAGTATTTTTATTATAGGCATGTGTGGGTAAAAAGTGGCCCAGTGTCTTCTAATCACATCAAATTACAATGGCACTAGGAGATCGGCAATGTACTGCTACTGTGCCTCAATATAATTTTAACCAAGTGTTTGAACAGAGTTGGGGGTCCAAATTGGAGGAAACAGAGATGAGATAATCCACCTCAATTATGGTACAGCTGTGGAACGCCTCGCTAGTAATGTCACGCGGTGGATCTCTCTGCCACTATCAATGGCCGGTAGGGCATCCCTGATAAAAATGGTAATACTCCCTCAGTTCTTATATCTTTTTATGAATATCCCGTACAACCCTGGGCGCCATTTTTTTAAAACACTTCGTACAGAACTGATAAAATTGTTTTGGGGGGGCAAACAACCCCGACTAAAATGGTCAGTGCTCACAAGACCTTATGGGCAGGGGGGGTTTGATATCCCGGATTTTGAATTGTACTTTGAATGTGCATAGGCGCACTATGCTTATTTCTGGATTAACCCACCCAAATACATGCCACAGGTTGCGGCAGAACACTGGCTAGCCGACCCTATTCCCCTCGATGGGATGTTACACGAACTGCCCCGCACTCGAAATGTAGAGCCAACAACAGTCACCAGCATGGTTGACCCCTGGCACAGAATAGGCAACCGCCTCGGGGCTCCACTCATATACTCACCATTACTGCCCCTCTCCTATCATCCCCAGATGCCTTTACTCCAAGAAAGAGGTTTCCGCAGACTGTGCGAACGCGTGAAAATCACTAAATGGGGGGATCTCTTTCGAAGTGGCATATTCTGCTCCGCTGATCAATTACTTCATGAATCACAGAGCACTCCATTAGATATCTTTTTATATGTACGACTGCGACAGGGAATGCGTTCCATTATTCCAGAGTTCCCTCAAGAACCCGCACATTTTGCACCTCTCCACAATATGCTGGGAGCTACAGGTCCAAGGCCTCTAGTCTCTGCACTATATCACGGTATTCGCACGCAACAACCTGACCCAGAACACACAGCACAAATGCACTGGAGCGCAGACTTGGGCATTGAAATAACACCCGAACAATGGAAATATTGCTGCCTACAAACTGCACGCATATCCGCTAGCTGCAGGCTGCGCATTATTCACTACAAATACGTGCAGCGATTATACTGCACCCCGGTCAAGATGTGTCGGTTTAAACTAAGGGAAACAGATAATTGCGACAGGTGTGGCAGCCCGGGGGCTGGGTTTATGCACTTGGCCTGGGAGTGCCCGCGAGTGCTGGAGTACTGGACACAGGTATTTGACGCTTTAGCACAGGTGACATCTACCACGGTAGAATGCAGTCCATTACTAGCGTTACTAGGGTACACTGAGCAGATTCCAAAGCCATACCGCCGATACATCACACTCTCACTGCTGTTGGCAAAGCACAGAGTAGCGTGTAGATGGGGCAGAGGCCGTGCCCCCAAATTTAAGGAGTGGCTAGATGACTTAATATACTGTCAAGAACAAGTTAATATATATGCTGAGACACTACCTCGTAACTCACGGCCCAAAGACATGTGGGGCCCCCTCACACATTACCTCTTGATGCACACTGTCGAGAATGCGTTGAGCGCACCATCCGAGGAGGGAGAGTGACGCTGCTGATATTTCAACACATCCTACACATAGGGTTTCAACTTGATAGTATTGCTCCTGTAATAGGAAAGAGATTAATGGGGCATTCCTCCATGTGGTTGATTGTATTCATAATGCTGTATAGACTGTCAAGCTAGGATTGTCGAATGCTATGAGTGATGTGCTGAGACTGACCCCCATGGACGAACCAAAACATGTCCCTACTGTTCAATGAATGCATAGCTCAAGAACGGACTGCTCCTATCAAGCCCATCAAACGATAGTGACTCTAGCTGTCATGCTGCCACTGCAAAAGGGGGGAACTCGGTTTGAAATGACTGTATTGTCTAATGTTGCACAATGTGTTCACTGCCTATTGATATATGCAATATCTGTTATATATGTGGAACATTCAATAAAAACAAGTACAAAAAAAAAAAAGTGTTTGAACAGAGCATTGTTTTCAATATGTCTTTTTACATTTCTTTCTTTCTTGATATAGCTTCTCCTGCTGGTTCACCACCACCACCTACTCAGCTGGAGATAGCCGGCCGGCTGTGGGGGCAGAGGATGGAGGCCATCCAGGCAGAATACAGTCAGCTGGTAGCAGTGGGAGAGGAGGTGGCTGATGCAGCATCTGCCACTGCCCCGGGCACCAGTTCCTCCAGCCAGCCGCCAGCACCTCCATCCCGTTCATCACTTCACCAGTGCCACCGGCAACTGGAAGCTGCCTGAACCACCACTGCTGCCCCTCTTCAACCCAGACTTCTTGTACCAATGCCCCATGCTGCGTGAGCTAACACAGCTGCACCGGCAGGTGGCAAGCCTAGAGCTCTTCTGAAGCCCTTTTTTATTTTTTGTTTGGGTGGGAGGGACTTTTGTTGTGGGTGGAGAGTGTGGAAATTGCGGAGGGATCAGGACTTTGGACTAGTTTTCTTTGGACTTTTTTTGGACATTGGTTGGGGACGGGGTGATTTGTTTAGGGAGAGGAGTGGTCCTGTTGTATGTGTAGAGGGTAGGTTTTATAATGTTGAACTTGAAGTACAGGGAAAAATTATTCTTATACTTTATGTGTGAAATAGTTTCTTGTGCTTTAGTTTAACTTTGCACTGCTGCATTTTCGCGCAGCATGTTTTTTAAATTAGCTTATCAAAGTGCATACCAGTTAGTTATAGTTAATTATACCCTTGTCCAACGACCTCTGTAACTATATTGACCATTGGGGGTATGCTGCCATTGCCTATATTGTCTACAACAACCTTGGTAAACAAGAACTTACTTATCTGCAGTAGACGTTAGTTACTTACTAACTAAACTAGTTCACTTCACTCCATGGTTCTCTTACCTGAATAGATGAAGCAATGGCTGCTACGTCTTTCAATCTTCCAAAACCTTACTACAGGGTTTCCCAAGGTCCCTTCTTAATGGTGGTGGTAGTAGTAGCAGGCTAGCACGCTAACAGCAAAGGCATTACAAGTGAGGTCCCACTCCCATTTGGTGAACTCCAACTGTAGGATTAATCAAAAGGACTATTCATCACAGGCAACTAGATTGAAAGAAAACACAGAGTTAATGGGTTATATTCATATCATAACGTTACAAAGACTGAGACCAGACTACCACCATGACACAACAAAGGAGACCAGATATCATAACAAAAACTAGAAATAGTAAGTTTTTCGAAGCAATTGGGAGCTAGTATTTATTTAAAACTAAACTTATGAAATCCTCGAGTCAAGAGAGTCAAGAGTGGACAAGGTTAAGCATTTATGCAACACAATGCCTGAATGATGACGCTGATGAATGATGTTATATATCTAAAATATGGATCCCTTTTATGCGTGGGTGGGTAAGTGGGGCTAGTATGGGCTATTGCACAGGTAATAGAAGATCCTGCAGTGCGTTGGTGTCACTTTCACCACATCCACCCCATTCAATGTGCGATCCATTTATGGTGTAAATTAAGTCACACCTCAATAAATCACACAGCCCAGGAGAATAAGTTTAGGTGTTTGATGGATGGATGGGAAAGGGGAAATGTGTCACAAAAGGAAACACTACAGAACAACAATATTAATAAGGGTGATACACAACACATCTTCAGCAGTCTGCTATGGAAGGAAATGAAGAAATGACACAGTTCAGTTAAATGCATTGCAAGCAGTCCTTCAGCCCCAGAGACCTAAGTTTCATCTAAATGTTCTTTCATCTAGGTTTTGAAAAATACAAACTATGGAGGAGTGAACCAACACAGTTCTAAAAATTGTGATTGTTAAAAGGAAAATGATATTCCATGTAAATGCCAAATTGGGCGGTATATCTGCATTCTTGTTGAAATGTCCGTCTTGGGTGCCTGGCTGAACCGGTTCAGTAAGGTAAGCAGGAGTGTGATGGAGCATTTGCCTTTCGTGCAGGAGAAGAGAAGGCCTGCAGATTGTAAAACAGAAATGATATTGTAGAGTCAAGGAGAAGGACAGAAGAGAAGCTTCATTAGGAGTGTGCCAAGACTCGGAGCCAGAGCAAGAGCATAGGCTGCTGCAATCATTCATTTTATGACTGTGCGATCGAATAACTGAGGAGTGAGAGCAATTTACAACCAATCACGGACAAGAATCTGCATGCACTGGGATGATCAATCTCACAACTGTCATCAAAACAATTAGCCGAGTGTGTGCATCATGCGATGATAATGTGGCATCACAAGTCTGTCTCCAGTTACAAGCAACAGCCCACCTGACCACAACCACATAAGAGGAGATTCACATTTGAGCCAACACACACACTGAGCAGCATTTCCCAAATCAATGCACCTCTCTCCAGTTCACAGAGCTGAACAGGCCTCAGAGTCATCATCATATTGGCTACTCTGTGAAGTCGATAACTTCCTTCTTCTGGCTGTTGAGGTATTCCCGCCCTCATCCTCCTCCTGACTCCGAGTAGCGTATCAGTCTAAATCCGTCCTGACCCGAGCGAGATAGACCTTTAGTGCACTGCTGTTGAAAAACAAGAGGAAAAACAGAATTTTAGTATTTTGTGTAGATTTGTGTTTGTTAGCTAAAGGGACTGGTCTGGTCCTTGAAGAACCAAAAAAAGGAGTGGACCCTGCAAGTAAATCTCACTAGTGTGAAAGGGTCGATCACCTTCAGGAAAAAAGATCACCAATCAGGCCCCAAACACTTCAAATCATCAAACTCAAGTTTACAAATTAGATATTGCCAATCAATATTGCCTTTCTCCGTTCCGGCTTTGCTGAGAAATGAGCCGTGACTTTCCGTGCCAATGAAGATGCAAAGATGGCGCCCGGTGCTCGGGGAGCTTTGAGAACGCTCCCGGGGCCAAAAGAAGTGCTCCAGGATGCCTCTGACCTCCGTCTTTTCCCATCTAGAAACGCCCCCAACACTCGGCCCACATGCCGGCTGACCCCCCCCTGGGGAGATTACCGCGCATTGTGCCACTCGTTTGTCCGCACTGCCACTGAGTTACGGGTGCGGCTGGAGGGGGAGGGGCACACGAGCCTGACTCGCAGCGTCCCATGAGACCGGTCCTTGACTGGGGTCTCAGCCCGCGCCTACCTCTGTGATATGATTTGCGGCGACTATGGAGGCGGCATCTGCAGGTACGGAAGTCTGATCTTGCTAGACTATTGACATCTTCCTAGCAGCCTCCGGCGGCAACAAGGGGACCCGGGAGCACATCGTCTTGTATAGCGAGCGGTGGAGGGGCACAGGGGAGATAGCGCCTTTGATGCAGCCACGAGTGCATTCCTGCACACACCACACGTGATGCCTGCAGTAAGCGTGCACATCAAGCACCCCCCTCTCTTAGAGAATGATTAAGTGGGGACTGGCGGTATGTAACACCATGGACATAACCCTTTACATGACCTCAAGATGGCTGCCTCAGTGGACCCTTCCGCCCTGTACTACTACTCGGGGACTAAATCTGGACTTCAAACAGAACTCGAATCATAGCCCCCATCTGGCCTACCCATCTAGTCACTGAACCTGCGAGCGACCGTGGAGACCTTGCTTTTTGGCCGAAGCCCAGTGGAGCTACATGATAGCCATAGAGGAGATGGGCCGCGGACTTCCCCTCTGCCCTCACCTACCCAGCTGGACTTTGGGCAGACTTTCCCTCGTCTCTCCGTCGTTCTCTCCCTCCTACCCCTTGACCCTACCCTTTCCCCTCTACTCTCCTTTTACCCCGTCCTCTTTGCTCTTTTAATGTTTTACCACAGAGACCTAGCGTTCGGGCCGTTGCTCGGTGGAGCTACCTGATAGCTAAAGAGGAGATGGGCTTTGGACTTCCCCCCCTGCCGTCACCTACCCAGCTGGTCTTCAGGCAGATATTCCTTCATCTCCCTGTCCTATTTTCCCCTACCCCCCCTTCCCTGCCCCCTTACCCTTCTTCGCTTCCATGCTCTTGAAATGTTTTTCTAGCAACTGATGTTACCCGAATCTAATGTACTGTGTAATTTTGTGGAACCTTGTGTAAAGCGCTCTGATACCTACGGGTCTAGCCAGCGCTATATAAAACTCATTAAATAAATAAATAAAATAAATAAATAGATGAACCCCCTACCTCACTGTCTGCCACTTCATGAATGATCCATCACTCACTATCACTCAAGAATATATTACTCATTGGTGTAACAGTTACCTGTTCCAATCCAAGCATGGTGGTACTCAATGTATCGCCTCTTTGGTGCAAGCAAGCAACAGATTGGAATTTGTCTATCATAAATTTAATTATCTTTACTGGAGCAGCCCTGATAGGGTATGAAAAAAAGAAAGATAGGCATGGGACGGAGGCAGGCATTATCTCCAATGTACTTAAAGGAAATGGGAAGGCTTCTTCACTGCACATTGGTCTAACTCCAATCCGACCATTCAATTGTCTAAAAATGGTTGGCTGCATGAGTTAGACGCAAACAAAATATATACTGTTCCTCTGGCTATATCCATTTTTTTTGTCAAATCACTAAGCAGTTTGATGATAAATAATTAAATAGTTCTATTGTGGCCTACTCAGTCAGGGAAGTACAGTTCGTCCTCAAACTCAGGAGGTTCACCCAGAAGTTATTGGCTAATGTACTTGAGTCTGATCAATTGCCCTCATCCTCCTCTTCCTCCTGTGGAATTTCAGGAACAGTGTCATTTTGATCATGGTCAATCTCTCAACGTGAGGTGAGAGATTGGTCCTTTTCTCTGTGACAACTGTGCCAGCTGCCCTGAACACATGCTCACCAGAAACCCTGGGTACCGGACAAACCAGATACTTTATTGCCAGCCTGCTGAGCTCTGGCCATTTGCTCATCTCTCCATTCCAATAGACCAATGGGGTTGGATCCACGTAGACCTCTTTTAGGTCATTCAGATAGTCCTGGAACATCCTTTGGATGGTCATTGGTGCTGCCACTTGCTCAACCTCTTTTGTCTTTGCCTCAGCAATTTACTTAAGCCTTGCCACTTGAAACCAAGCCAATGCAAAGGTTTGGTCAAATTCTTCTTTTTCTGTAGTTGTTCTTGCTGGGGTTCTTGTTGCTGGTGTTGGCTGCATGGAGACAACATCCCCGCTCTCTCTGGAAGTTGAATACTGCACCCCAAAATGTCTGCCAAGTACTCTAATTTCCAGCTGTTCTTCTTCAAGGTCTCTAGCTTGATCAACAATTCATGTCTTGTACAGTGAAACATCCAAAAAGGAATTAAAGTAGCCTGTAATTTTTTGTACCATGGATCAAGGATTGTGGCACAGATGTACACTTTAGATGACACAACGTCTCTTTGCATCCTTGGATTAACAGTCAAGCAAAGAAATAAGTTCTCAACTAAGTCAAGGACTACTCTGTGAACTTTGAGACACCTTTTTTAACTGGTCCTCTAGCAGATGCAACACGGCAACACAGGATAGCTTGGCTCATTATAAGGTCCTTCTTGCTGACTTCCGGATAAAATCCTCAAAAAGAAGTAGCATCTGTGTCAGGTATTTGACGAGGCTCCATTTGTCCACCTCCATGGTCATGCTTTTCCCAGTTGCATCCCCTCCTCTTTGAATGACATTGCCATTGATCAGTTTGTACTGCTCAAACAGACATTGCAACATGTAATAGATCGAGTTCCAACGTGTTGGTACCACCTGTATGAGGGCTTTAACTGGTACTCTATTAGCCCGCTGAATGATCCTCAACTGCTTTCGGGCTTTAAAAGAATGGCTGAAATGAATGCATATTCTTCTGCAGGTGGTCAGTATGTTGCTGAGAATATGTGATGTTACAACGCAAACCATTACAACGCATATTTTACAACGCGAAACACATTACAACGCACGTTTTCACAATGCATGAATTTGCAACGCATATAAATAGAGTAGTATTAAATTAACACTTACAACGCATTTGTCTTCAATGCATATTTTTATAACGTAAGGTAAGGAAATTTGACTCTTATCTACCGGCATGGGATGCGAGGAAAATAGGGGTTTTGGGTGGGTAAGTAATTTAAAACGGTGATCATAAAATTAATACTTGAGTATTAATTTTAATGCTCTCTGAACTATATAAAAAATGTTGACCTAACTATTGTTACGGGATGTTATCTATTTTGAAGTTTTAATGGAAGTAAATAAAATTGCGGATACATAAAATTAATACTCGAGTATTAATTTAAATACAACAGCAACATTTTTACCTAAAATTATTTTTTTAAAACATTCCCACTGTAATCTATGCTACTTAATTGGCGATTTTTAGTGACTAAATTAATAATAATAAATTCATAGTATAACATTTTTTATTTTATTAAAATGATTTAATTTTCTCTTAAACAAAAAAATTAACTAGACCCACTTAGACAAAATGCTAGCAATGTAGAAATTTTGGATAGAGCTGTAAATTAAAAAAGTTTATTTCAAATTAATCAATGAGTAAAAATGTTTACAATAGTGGATAGTTTTAAAAACTGGCTAAATTTGTACAACTACTCAGACAAAATACTTTTTAAAAAATAAATCAAAACGAAAAATGCAAAATTAAACAAAACATAACTTTGATGATAAAAACAAAACAAGTTAATGAAATATTAAACCTGTAAAATCGCCTGGTATGGTACAAACCAAGCCAAAAGGTGTCCATCAACTGTCTATGACACTGCCAGAACAAACACCTACACAAAATGGCTACCATTCCAACACAAAACATAATAAACGTTTTTTTTTAAATCATAAAAATAAACATTCAGTCAGTGTTTGAAATGCACAATAAATAAGATTCCAAATCATATTTCATTTTTTAAATTAGTTTACCACACACAAACCTATAAATTAAGCCATCCACCATTTTGCATTCAGTTGTACACTAGCAGCTAAGGTGATAACACGGAGGTGCCATCCACGGAGCAAAGAAAATGCCAACGCATTCATACACTACCACCAAGTAAGTATATAATTAAATTAAAAAGCAGCTTACTGTGAGCAACATAACTTTAAACTTGAAGTAATACATGTTTTCAATTAATTACAAACTGTGCTATTAACCAAAAGCCAACTATAAAAGTTTACAACTTTCCGAACAAAGTAAGTTATATTAAAGTTGAATATTTTCTGATAAAACCCGAAAGAGCAAGTACTATATTTTTCATTTGCTTTGTAAAAAACTTAAATAGGTGAATATTCCTCCAAAATGTAAAATTTGCAAAACCTTTTGCAACATATTTTATGTTAAATGTATATAATAAATTAGAATAGAACAAAATAAAAAAATTACTCCTACAAAAAAATAAATGAACTAAATATATAACCATAACATTTTCAAGAGCAAAAGTTCGACTTTAAAAAAAGTGCTTCAGATGGGGATGGGGGAGAGGTGGTACTGATAGGGGTCGTACGGTGCAGGAAGGTATGATTAAAAGGTCAAACTCAAAAGGCAACATGTGATTTGCACTTAAATTTAACCAAATGATAACGTTATGCAACATTACATACACAATTGTGTTAAAGAAGTAGATAAACGTTTTCTAAAAATTCCAAATAAATATATTTTTAAACCAAAAGGATTTACAAAACAGAATACAGAAAATAACTTCAAACTAACACACACATACACAACTTAGGGGCCGATTCCGATTCATGTCGGAGATTTCCGACCGAATCGGACCCGTGCAGTCCGACCGAACGAGTCCGATGCATTCGTATGCCACCGGACACGAGTCGGTCGGACTCCCATTGAACTCAATGGGAGCCGGTCGTACAACGCGTACGCGGGCTCCCATTGCCTCAATGGGTGCGAGGCAGACAAGGGCGCCCCTACAGCGAGTACGCCGCGAGCGCTCGCAGCGTACACGCACAGGTAGGGTGGACCCATGGGTCCCCCTGTGTGCGCCTCGCACGGGTACGCGTACAGGGGGTCCGACACGGACCCCCAAAGTACGGCTCCGACAGCGAGTTCGAGTCGGACGGCGCGAGTCGGTCGGAGCGGTCGAGGTGCGCATCGTACTTACCCGGCCGGAAAACGTCTCCATTGCGCGGTGCGAATTGGGTCCGAGCGAGTCGGTCGGAGCGGTACGATCCGGGAACCAGTCGGTCGGAGCGGTCGGGTCGCCCGGACGAGTCGGTCGGCGAATACGCATCGTACTCGCTCGCCCAGACGCGCGTACGACTCGGTCGGAAAATAGGGCTCCGGATCGGATCCGGTAAAACCGAATCCGATTCGGAGCACTACCGGCCGAGATCGGAATCGGCCCCTTATTGTTTTTCCACAGTTTCAATAAATAACAGGAGAACGGAGTTTTGCACAATTTCGAAACCCATTATTAATGCATCACACAGGTAAGGCCCAAAAAAAAATGCACAATTGATATGTTTAAAAAAAAACTACTATATTTACAACAAAATTCATATTAGATTTAAAAAGCTGATTAAAAATATTTACAAAAAAAGTGTTTTTGCAGCAGGGAATGTGCTGGACGATGAAAGGGGGGCCACAATTCAAATCTGTCTCCAAAGGCTGTTTGTAGCAGTGAATGTGCTGGACATGATTCTGGGCAAAATTTCCATTCTAACTTGAAAGGGTACTTGTAGCAGTGAAATTGCTGTACAGAGGAAGAGGTCCCAAAAGCTAATCTAACTACAAATAATTTTTCCAGCAGAGAATGTACAAGACAGTGAATTCAAGCCAAAAATTGCTTTAACTCCAAAAGGTGTTACCAGCAGGGAAAGTACTGAACAAGAGATGTAGGCCCAAAATACTATTCTAACTCCAAAAGCTGTTTACAGCAGGGATTGTGCTAGAGAGTGGATAGGGGTCAAAATACTATTCTAACTGCAAAGGGTGTTTGCAGCAGGGATTGTGATGAACAGTAAATGAAGGTCAAAATAATATTCGAACTCCAAAGGGTGTTTGCAGCAGGGAAAGTGCTGGACAGTAGACAAACGCAAAAAATGCTTTTCTCACACCAAACAGTATTTGCAGCAGGGAATGTGCTGGACATTGGATGAGGGCCAAAAAACTATTCTAACTCCAAAGGTTGCATGCAGCAGGGAATGTGCTGGACAATAATTTAGGGCCAAAAAACTATTCTAACTTCAAAGGGTGCTTGCAACAGAGAAAGTGCTGGACAGTGGATGAGGGCCAAAAAACTATTCTAACTCTAAAGGGTGCATGCAGCAGGGAATGTGCTAGACAATGAATGAGGGCCAAAAACTATTCTAACTCCAAAGGGTGCTTGCAACAAGGAAAGTGCTGGACAGTGGATGAGGGCCAAAAAGCTATTCTAACTCCAAAGGGTGAACACAGCAGGGAATGAGCTGGACAGTGAATGAGGACCAGAAAATTATTCTAACTCCAAAGGGTGCTTGCAACAGGGAAAGTGCTGGACAGTGGATGGGGTTCAAAATACTATTCTAACTTCGAAGGGTGTTTACAACAGGGATTGTGCTGGACAGTGAGTGGAAGTCAAAATGCTATTCGAACTCCAAAGTGTGTTTGCAGCAGGGAAAATGCTGGACAGTGGATGGAAGGCAAAAAATGCTATTCTCACACCAAAGGGTATTTGCATCAGGGAATGTGCTGGACAATGGATAAGGGCCCAAAAATATTCTAACTCCAAAGGGTGCTTGCAACAGGGAAAGTGCTGGACAGTGTATGTAAGCCAAATAACTAATCTAACTCCAAACTGTGTTTACAACAGGAAATGTGATGGCCAGAGAAAAGGGCTCCTATAAAAAAATCTTTAGCCACTAAGTAAAACACATTGTCAATGCAAACAATTCCACTTTTGCTTTTAAAGGTACCAACAATTCATAAAAAAGCAAGAAAATTAAGACAACAAAGTCTACAAAACGACAACAATCAGATTATACAATTTCAGAAAAGGAATAGAAAGAAAACTTCCCAGGGTAAGAAATAACAGAAAAACCTAAAAAGTCAATATTTTTCAACTACCAGGTGTACAGCATTTCTTTTTTTTAAAACACCACGCAAAATTAATCTCCAGAAATCACAATGAAACCATAATTTTCACTTCTCTGAAAGCACAATAAAACCATAACTTTGGCTGGTTTGAAAATGTTTCTCCTTTTCAACAATAGAAAATTAATTTAAACATGCACAATAACGTTTTGTTTTAAAATAAAATAGGGTGCTTGCAGCAAAGAAACCTTTTCCCAGTAGAAGTGTTGCAAAAACTATTGAAACTCCAAAGTATATTTGCAGCAGAGAAAATACTGACCAGTGAATGTGGGTCAGAATACTATTCCAACTCCAAAGAGGATTTGCAGCAAAGAATGTGTTTAACAATGTAGTATTGCAAAAAATCTATTCCAAATCCAAAAGGCGCTTCCAGCAGGGAAACTACTGGACAATGAATAAAATAGAAAATGCTGTTCTAACTTCAAACTGTGTTTGCAGCCACAAATGTGATGGACAGCAATAGGGGGACAAATACTAAACTAGCTCAAACTAACTAAATAATCCAATATCTATTTTTTTGCAGATGGTCAAAACACAATTTCAGTTAAAAAATATAAAAGTACACTTTCGTTTTTTGTGGTACCCAGCTTCAAAGAACAGAAAGAAAAATGAAAAAACAAAATCAGAAAGAAAACAACAGAAATAACTTCCCAAAACCAGACAAACAATTGAAAGAAATCTTGCAAAGGTGAGAACTTTCAGAGTAACCTAAAAAGTCACTGATTTTATTTTAACAGAGAGATAGAACATTTTCTTTAAAAACAGCACTTCAAAATGTAACAGAAATGACAAGCAATCCATAATTTTTGCATATTGTCAATTTTTTTTTCTTTACAGCAAAACTGTGTTAAAAAAATCTAAATAAAGTTTTGTAAAAAAACGAAACCACTGTCTCTCAACAGGATAAACATTGTTATTCGAAATAGTAAACTTTTCTGAACTTATTCTCCTCTTTTTTTCAAAACTTTTCACTGGAATCAAACAAAGAAGCCAAGTACATAACTTCTAGGAAGGGAAATCGTCTTCTAAAACACGCAGGCTACCTTTACTGTAAGGATAGACCATCTGAGCCCAGAAGTCATTGGAATATTACTCATCCCATTACACAGAGTGGTTACTCTGGGTAACACTGTGGAAAAGACCACAGAGCATATCCACTCTGCCACTGCAATGAAACTGTTAATGAAATAAAACAGCTTGCATCCACATCCAATGACCCCTGTGGTGCAGTATTGAGGGAGGTAGTGCAGCATATTCCTATGCATGTAGCTAGAGTCACTCCCAAACCTTTTCAGATATTCACATACCTCCTGAATTAACAGTCACTGTTCTTAAAGAATCCTTTCTATTATACGACAACAAAAACCCTCAAAAACAAATACTGATATTTAGCACACCCCGTAACCTTATTAAATCAGTAAATAGTGATATTTGGATGATGGATGGAACATTTAAATCCACTCCCCATTCATTTTCACAAATATACACTATTCATGCATATTTTAACAACACAGTAGTTCCCCTAATCTACAGTTTACTCCCAGATAAACAATCCTCAACCTATACTGAACTGGTATCAGTTATTAAATCTAAAACTGAAAACAAAAGTCCGAGAAAAGAAATAATTGACTTTGAATTATCAATGATCAACGCTATTAGTAAAAACTATCCAGAAACACAAATTCAAGGATGTTTTTGTCACTTTTCTCAGGCATATTGGTGGAAAATACAAAAAACATCCTTAATTGAGGATTACATATCTGACAGTAAACTTCAATTTGAGTTAAAAAACTAACTGCATTGTGCTTTGTTCCACCTGACTGTGTAGATGAATACTACAAATCAATTACAGAATCTGAATATTTTGTCACAAATGAAAGTAAATTAGGCCCCATTCTAAATTAGTTCGAGGATACTTGGATTGGCCATCTAAGCAGATCGGGTCGCAAGAGAAATCTGAGGTTTCCTATCAAATATTGGAACTGTTACACAACCTGCTTAGAGGGTGGAGCAAAGACCAATAATGCCATAGAGGGATGGCACAACTCCTTCAATAAATCAATTGGAAAACCACACCCCAACTTTTATCATTTTTTGGAAATTTTGAGGAAGGAGCAATGTTTCCAAGAAATGAGAGTGGAACAATCATTATCTGGTAGTCTGAACCCGCATACTTCTAAAAGAGCAAAAGAAATGTCTGAAAGACTATTGGGACAGATTCAACATTTTTCGTTGATGGTGGCTTCAGACTACCTAGACAATCGTGCACGCATCCTACACTTTTAACCCTAACCTACACCTAATCTTAGTTACTTGCCTGTTTAGCGTGTTTTCAAATCAATAAAAATTTGAATTTTTCATAAAAATTGTTTTTGTAAATACAATTGAGAAACGGGTTCCTACCTTCAGATGTTTTCTTTCTTTAACTCTTGTTCTCCTCTTCAAATCCATAGTCTTACAAGAGTCACCAATTCCTCAAACATTTCAAAATCCATTCGATAAACCATAATCCAAAGTCCAAACCGTACTTATCTAAAAAAAAAAAAACACACAGAACACAGATTGGCTTTGCCATTTTTTTTAGCACTTTATTGTGCAAATTAATCGGTGTGCCCTAGAAAAACGGATCCCCCCAAAAAATCCCGAAAATCTTTTCAATGTTGGGAAAAAACGCAACAAAAAATCCAACGCTGCAATCCTCTATTCTTCGACAATTTCTCTGATGCAAAAATAAAATCATTCCAAAGTGAAATCCAAAATAACTCCAGTGAACGATCTGATTATCAATCCCATTCGATCTTTCCAAAGATGGACAACCTGGTAAATCTATACATCCTTTCCGTGAAAAAATGTAAAGTTTGCAACGCATATTCATAAGTTTAAAAAAAAAAAAACTTTATTGTACTCCATATAGATTTTTAAAAATTGCTCCAAGGAGTACAAATTCACGGAAAAAACCCACATTAAAAATAAACTACAACTCCGTCGTAACCGTCGAACTAATGCACGCATAGGAAACAAATTGAAAATAAAACCTATAAACATAATCCTAAACACTTCTAACTAACTAAATACCTCCCTCCTCTATCCTTACAGTAAATGTGGCCAGCTACAATCTCTAAAAATGATATTAAATGTAACAGATCTTTCTTCCATCCATACTTGCTTGCAACGCTCCACCGAATGAAGAAAGAAACGCCAAACCGCATACGTCAGCGTCTACTGTAAAAAGTAAAAAAGGGCAATTTCCCCCATTGAAATCAGTGGTAAACCATGGGAAAGTAACTAATTAAACACAAATTGACAGTTTTCTAAGTACAAATGCATTTTTTTATTTAATGTAAAAATATAATCAATGTCTAAATATTATATAAAAAATATTAAATTATGTATTACAGTGAATGCAATATTATGTTAATAATAAAAATTATTCTTCATAAATGTATTTTTCTGTGCAGTTTTTCTATTTCAAAACATGTTAATATTATACTACTCATACTTTTAAATAATGTAGCATTTACTTGTAAAAATCATTCTATCTAATAATACAGAAAATTAATTTCTTAAAAAAAAGATTTGCTAAAAATTATTTGTAACTTATAAAATAAATGTTATAATTGAATATTTTTTGAACCTTTTTAACCCTTTTTATAAAGTCATAATATTTTAAAAATATGCAAAATAAGTTCTCAATAGCCTATGTAAAAAATGTAAATACCTATCAATTAATAACTGTACAAATAACTTTATACATTATTATTTTTAGAATACATAACTACTTCGCAACACAACCTCTATTTACAAAATCCCAATACTTAAAAAACAATCAACCAATTAATTATTGTAAACATTTTTTACCTTTACACCTTTTTGGAAAAACATTTTAGAATTACATAAATTAATTTTTCATGTCTTTTTTAAATTTGCAAAAAAATAATATTTCTATTTCATACTATATATCAGCAATGTCTACCTTATAATTCTATACAAACCATTCCTCAAAAACTTTAATATTTTCATTTTAAATTTTTAATATTTAATACTCTATTTATTCACTCTACTCACTATTAATAATACTAATATTAAATCTCCAGGATTATTTATAATTAATAAAATTAATACTTGAGTATTAATTCATTACTACACCAGCCACAATACATACTCAAATAATACTAACATTAATAAAACATTATTCAATACTTATTCAACCACCTTTAAAAATAAATATTATTAATAATTATTAATAGTATTTAATATAAAAAATCTACAAAAACTAGAGTAACAATATTAAAACATACATAAACAATACCTATATAAAGGACACAAATCACAACCATGAGCCTTTGCAAATGCCATTCCACTGCCAGCACCCAAGAGAAAGCAACCACACACCCACAGCTCATCCCTCACACAAGCCACACACCATCAGCACACCAACAAATACCTACCTCACATACACCCAGCAAAACACACACTCACACACCCTCACCTGCACACCAACACACACATCACCCACCATCACCACCCATCACCATGCCCCCCAAGAAGAATCCCAAGTTCCTAGATAGTGAATTGGAAGTCATGGTAGACGAGATCCTCAGGGTGGAGCCACAGCTGTTTGGCACACTGGTCCAACAGACCCCCATGTCGCAGAAAACCAAGATGTGGGAGAGGATCATCAACAGGGTGAACGCCCAATCACCATGTCGGCGCACAAAGACCGACATCCAGAACAGGTGGTATGACGTGCGCAGGAGGGTACGGAAAATGCTGACGAAAGACTACATCAACAGCCAACACACCGGCAGTGGCCCTCCTGCCAAGCCAATATACCTCAGGCCCTGGGAGGAGAAGGTGCGGGCCATCCTTCCGCCAGTGAGCGTATATGGACTAGAGGACATCCCAGAGCCTGGTGAGTACACAACAAATGTACACAATATACTGCCACAAAACACACACACATCACTGTCAAGGGGAGAGTCAAACCATGCACTCATAGCAATTACACAGCAACCAGAACAGAATCATCCCAAAATGTCTATGTCAGTCAGATAAACACAACACATGCCATCAAAAAGTCACATCCAACTGTGCCAACACATGTACAAACACAACTACAACTACAGCTAGGCAGTGGCACAAATAGAACTAACAAACACATCCAGACATGTAGCCACCACAACAACACCAACACACAGTGAAGACCACTCAAAGGAAGGAATTCTGTGTATGCTGGCCAAGTCAGTGTAGCCAATAGCATCATGGGAGTCGCAGTCACACATATTGCCCCCCACAACTGTCCCATCAACACCACCATGAACCATGCGCACATCACAGGGAGTGGAGAAGGACTCACAAGATGGCTGACACTGGCTACTGCTGTGGGGAGCACAAGGCCCTGCTGGCAACTGTGCACCAACAAACAGCAGGACACCACTGACTGACATCCTGAGAGACAACTTACACTCCCTGCAATGCAAGCACGTTCCATGGTGGGATATCTGGCTAGCTGGGTGGGAAGGGGGACTTGCAGCACTGACCATAGTCACAAGCACCTCCCCTCACACCCCCAACACAAACTCCACAGAACCCACCTGGTAGAATGCAATGCCCCCATCCTAACACAAGATCCCACAAAGAACCACCACCCTGGGTTATGTTGTGTGAAGCACAGGGCCACTCTTGGGACTCTTAGCCAAACAACTGCCAGGACAACACTCCCAGCCATCCTGTCAGCACAGCCAGCCCACCCCACAGGGAAGCAGAATCAAAAGGAAGGAAGCATGGGCATGCTGGGAAGGGGGGTGGAGGCAATAGCATGATGGGAGTCGTAGTCACTGATATTGGTCACCCCACAACTGTCCCATCAACACCACCCTGAACCATGCTCACATCACAGGAATTGGAGAAGGACTCACAAGATGGCTGACACGGGCTACTGCTGTGGGGAGCACAAGGCCCTGCTGGCAACTGTGCACCAACAAACAGCAGGACACCACTGCCTGACATCCTGAGAGACAACTTACACTCCCTGCAATGCAAGCACGTTCCATGGTGGGATATCTGGCTAGCTGGGTGGGAAGGGGGACTTGCAGCACTGACCATAGTCACAAGCACCTCCCCTCACACCCCCAACACAAACTCCACAGAACCCACCTGGTAGAATGCAATGCCCCCCATCCTAACACAAGATCCCACAAAGAACCACCACCCTGGGTTATGTTGTGTGAAGCACAGGGCCACTCTTGGGACTCTTAGCCAAACAACTGCCAGGACAACACTTCCAGCCATCCTGTCAGCACAGCCAGCCCACCCCACAGGGAAGCAGAATCAAAAGGAAGGAAGCATTGGCATGCTGGGAAGGGGGGTGGAGGCAATAGCATGATGGGAGTCGTAGTCACTGATATTGGTCACCCCCACAACTGTCCCAGCAACACCACCCTGAACCATGCTCACATCACAGGAAGTGGAGAAGGACTCACAAGATGGCTGACACTGGCTACTGCTGTGGGGAGCACAAAGCCCTGCTGGCAACTGTGCACCAACAAACAGCAGGACACCACTGCCTGACATCCTGAGAGACAACTTACACTCCCTGCAATGCAAGCACGTTCCATGGTGGGATATCTGGCTAGCTGGGTGGGAAGGGGGACTTGCAGCACTGACCATAGTCACAAGCACCTCCCCTCACACCCCCCAACACAAACTCCACAGAACCCACCTGGTAGAATGCAATGCCCCCATCCTAACACAAGATCCCACAAAGAACCACCACCCTGGGTTATGTTGTGTGAAGCACAGGGCCACTCTTGGGACTCTTAGCCAAACAACTGCCAGGACAACACTCCCAGCCATCCTGTCAGCACAGCCAGCCCACCCCACAGGGAAGCAGAATCAAAAGGAAGGAAGCATGGGCATGCTGGGAAGGGGGGTGGAGGCAATAGCATGATGGGAGTCGTTGTCACTGATATTGGTCACCCCCACAACTGTCCCATCAACACCACCCTGAACCATGCTCACATCACAGGAAGTGGAGAAGGACTCACAAGATGGCTGACACTGGCTACTGCTGTGGGGAGCACAAGGCCCTGCTGGCAACTGTGCACCAACAAACAGCAGGACACCACTGCCTGACATCCTGAGAGACAACTTACACTCCCTGCAAAGCAAGCACGTTCCATGGTGGGATATCTGGCTAGCTGGGTGGGAAGGGGGACTTGCAGCACTGACCATAGTCACAAGCACCTCCCCTCACCCCCCCCAACACAAACTCCACAGAACCCACCTGGTAGAATGCAATGCCCCCCATCCTAACACAAGATCCCACAAAGAACCACCAACCTGGGTTATGTTGTGTGAAGCACAGGGACACTCTTGGGACCTCTAGCCAAACAACTGCCAGGACAACACTCCCAGCCATCCTGTCAGCACAGCCAGCCCACCCCACAGGGAAGCAGAGTCAAAAGGTAGGAAGCATGGGCATGCTGGGAAGGGGGAGGAGGCAATAGCATGATGGGAGTCGTAGTCACAGCTCTACATCCCCCACCACATGGCCCAGCATGCTCACACTCACGCATGCACATCCCACAGAGAGTGGAAAGGCCCATCAAAGATGTCTGACACTGTTGCTGTGTCGTGGGGAGCACAAGGGCATGCTGGGTACTGCACACCAACCAACAGCAGGACACCACTGTCAGCCATTTTGCCATTGCTCTCACACCCACACACACTGAACTCCACACAAATGCAAGTAAGTATGGGAATGCTGGGAAGTGGGGTGGAGGCAATGGCATGATGGGAGTCGTAGTCACAGACATAGCTCACCCCCACAACTGTCCCATCAACACCACCCTGAACCATGCTCACATCACAGGGAGTGGAGAAGGACTCACAAGATGGCTGACACTGGCTACTGCTGTGGGGAGCACAAGGCCCTGCTGGCAAATGTGCACCAACAAACAGCAGGACACCACTGACTGACATCCTGAGAGACAACTTACACTCCCTGCAACGCAAGCACGTTCCATGGTGGGATAACTGACTGGCTGGGTGGGTGGGAAGGAGGGCCGGCTGTCAATCAAACACAACCAATGCAGACCATGTTCACACCCCATAAAATACATAGAAATGCCCAAATAATGCAGGACAATATGCCACACCAATATCAACCCCTGACTGTTACGACTTAGGACAATGCAATGTACAGGCCCGCACCCAGAGGCACAGTCACAACTGTCATGTGTGTCAACCATTGATGCCTGCAGAAACATAACATACATTGTTTGTGTCTCCCAAAAACAGGTGATGATGGGGACACAGCAGCAGACGCTGAGGAGTCCCAGTCCCAGGCTCAAGAGGATGCCGAGCTCACTGGCGTCGTACAGCCTCTGTCCTCCTCGGACGATGAAGAACAACCTGGCACATCCGGTGCAAGTCAACATGCAGCACCAGCAGGACCACCAGCTGCAGCACCAGCAGGACCACCAGCTGCACCCCCTGCACCCACCCCTCCAACGACTGTCACCACGAATACCATCCCTGCCGACATGGACAGAACAAGGAGCAACACCAGCACAGTGACCCTGGACCAACCTGGGCCCATGGACACCACCACCACCACCAACCCCCAAGGTGGACCAGGGTTATCTGTGCGTGCCACTGCACACACTGCACATGTCAGCAGGGGTGGTGGGAGGGGTGGGAGACAGAGGTCGCTGCTTGCAGACGTTGCTGGTGTGCATGATGACCCACAACTGGTACGCATAGCTGATGCGTACCAGTCCAGCACCGGAGAGCTCAGCCAGGTAGTGGGGCTCCTCAGAGACATTAAACAGCAGCAGGCTGCCCATCATGCCCGCTTGGACTCCCACATGTCCCACGTGGAGTCACACATGCCCCGTGTGGACTCACACATGTCCCGCGTGGAGTCCAAGTGGGATGCACTGCATGAGATGACGGCGGTGCACAGGGACATTTTACAATGCCTCCGCCAGATGAACAGCAACCAGTCCACACCTCCCTGTGTGCCAACAACATCTGGTGCCGAACAAACTGCAACTGCCACAGGGAGGGAGGAGGACTCTGGCGGAGAGTCCCCTGCACCGCAGCAGCCTGTACTTGAGGGGCCCCCCAAGAAGAGGGGTCGTCCGAGGAGGGAAAAGTGAGAGGCCGATGGCCAAGCGCAACTCCCAGGAAGCCTGAACCTGTTCTGGATGTTCGCCTTTGTGCACAGACTGTTCACCCTGTTGACGGCAACACTACTCCCACACATTGCATGGGGAGTACAAGTTGGACCAATGTGTCAGACAACTGTGGCCCCGATACTGGGGATCCTGTCTACCAGGACTTTCAATTCACCTAGGAACTTGGGATTGCAAGATTTATGTACAGCACTACCCATCCTATGCACTATTAACACAAATGTATCACAATAAACACACTAATACACCATACTTGCCTCTGTCGTGATTCCAACGTGGGTGCTGTAATGGGGATGATGAACTGCAATATTACACTGTGTATGCGAACAGCAACAGCAAGGACAACACAGGCATGTGAGTACAGGCAACGTGACACACATGAGGGAGACACACCACCAGGGCTACACAACACATACACACCTAGGCCATCTGACTCATTGCCTACACTGATGTTGCCAGGGAAGACGGTGCAATGCACAGACACCACACCCATTCCCAGTTGTAGTCAAGTAGCCCACAGGTGCAGTAAGCAAATGGCAGTCAAATGTGTGACCACAGACAACGCACATCACAAAGTGAAGCACAGGTTTATTACACAGTTGCAACATGCCGTAACCACTACAGATGCAAGGTAATCCCACCTGGCAGCGGGCACACAGTCAACAACTGTAGACGGAAGGAAGTCCATGGGTGTGGCGCACATCACCTGTAGGGACACAACAGCTACCAGCCTGGATGTGCAATCACGTCGTCGGTGGACACAGTTGACCAAACGAATCTGAAAGTACCCTGTGAAGGACAGAAATGACACACAGTCAAAAGCAATGGAGTACAGGACAGAACAGCAAAACTCATGCACAATACATGTTACAAGATACCCACCCAGAACCAAGTTAGCATGTCAACACTGTTGGGGAGTACAGCCCACCTGTCACCACACATCACAACACACATCCAGTCAAGTAGCCCATGGACACACTCCAACAGCACCAGAGCACCACCCACACATCATGCCAACTCACATCATTGACATGACACCTCAGGATACTCACATTCAGCTAAAGAAGTTGGTGATGAGCTGTGTGCGGACATCACCATCACCATCATCATCATCATCGTCACTGGCATCGTGGTCCAGGCCAGGATCCTCCACAGGTGGCGGATGTTGGTCATTGTCATCCTGGATGAGAGGCAACTCCTTCCGCACAGCCAGGTTGTGGAGCATGCAGCAGACGATGATAATCTTGCACACTTTCGCAGGGGCATATGGGAGGGACCCTCCGGTCTTGTCCAGGCAGCGGAAGCGGCTCTTCAGGAGACCAAAGGTCTGCTCAATCACTCTCCTGGTCCGACCATGTGCCTCATTGTAGCGCATCTGGGCTGGTGTCACAGGGTTCCTGAGGGGTGTCAGCAACCACGGCATGTTGGGGTATCCCGAGTCACCTACGGTCAGACAAGTGCACATTAGCTGACTTGGAAAAGTGGGCGGAATACTACAGATCAGATCACACACAATGGCACAAAGTCAGTACACACCGACAAGCCAGGCACGCTGGTTCTGCATCTGTGCCATCATCCTGGGGATGCGACTACTCCTCATCACAAAGGCATTGTGTGCTGAACCAGGGAAACGGGCACACACGTGTGTGATGGTCATGTCTGCAAGACACACCACCAGTGCATTGACCGAGTGGTAGTGCTTGCGGTTCCTGTAGGCCTGCTCCTGGGCCTGTGGTGGTACCAAAGCCACATGTGTCCCATCAATGGAGCCAATTACATGCGGCATCCTCCCCAGGGCATACAAGTCACTCTTCACGTCAGTGAGTCGTCGCAGTCTAGGGAAATAGATGTACCGGTTCAGGAAGAGCAACATTGCCGCCAAAACATCGCGGAGCACACGGCTGAACATGGTCTGTGACATCCCACCAGCAGTCGCCACAGTATGGTGGAAGGTACCAGTGGCAAAGAAGTGTAGGGCTGCCATCACCTTCACCTTGGGGGTCAGCGCTGTAGGATACGGCCGGCCAGGCTGCAAATGTGGGGACAACTGCACTGCCAAATCCTCAATCAGCTGCCTGGTGAAGCGGTACCGTCGGATGCTGTCCCGTTCCACCATCGTTGCCAGGTCTGGGAATGGCCGATGGACAGCAGGGGCCCTGCAGTGCAGAGGAGAAGTAAGCAAGATTGTCAGTCACCCCACATATGCGGCATTGAACGCACTCAAGATCCCAACATACATCATTATGAGGCACAACTACATGAAGTGTGCAGTACCGGAAGGACATGTATGGTACATACATGGCCAACATCTGTCAACACGGTCCAACAGGTGGCATCAATTAGTCCCAGGTTGGCCCATTGGATATCATGAGGCCGTGTCACAGTTCCCATCTCCTGCTGCCGTGTCACAATAACCCCCACAGTGACATGTGAGGACAGATGTGCCCCAGGCACCACAGCTCAACGACAGGTACATTCCCAGGGACCCTGTAATGCCACATGGACACTGGCATTACATGGAGTATCATGTATACACCACAGCAAAACAACCATGACCCCCACAGGTAGTGGCCCCACTTGCCACGGCAGGACAGACATGGACGTCTGTGACACACACGCACAACATCAGAGTCCATGCACACACAACGTGGATGTGGAGACTGTCTCCCATTGTGCACATGAATTCAGAGACATTGTAAACACTACATGCACAAAGACTGTGGAGGACCATCACTATTGTGCCACTGGGACACCCTGGCTCAAACATACCGTCCCACATGGGACTCACGGGGTATGTGACATGACATACACATACACCACTGTGAAATGTGACCATGGCACATGCACAGATATGAACAGTTGCACATCACAGTGGTCATGTACACGTAACACCCAGGATCCTGTCCCCATGAACACGTGCACAGCCTGGGGGTGGCTGCCCATAGGTGACACCCACAGGACAACATGTACACCAACATACACACAATAGGAAATGCATCCTTACATGCCTTATGATAAAGTTTGGACAGGCTGTTGTGATGTAGGTGTGCCCCTCACTCCCTGGGAGCTATCTGTGGCTGGCATATGTCCATCTGAGACAGGCATGCTGACATATGCCAGTCACATGTACAGTGATGCGTTGTACCGCAATGGACCGATCGGTGACTCCGGCCGGCCCATTGCATTCAATGTGTGCGGGTACGCGTTGTACCCCTGAGCGCGTTGTACCGCAATGGACCGATCGGTGCCTCCGGCCGGCCCATTGCATTCAATGTGTGCGGGTACGCGTTGTACCCCTGAGCGCTTGTACCGCAATGGACCGATCGGTGCCTCCGGCCGGCCCATTGCATTCAATGTGTGCGGGTACGCGTTGTACCCCTGTGCGCGTTGAACTGCAATGGACCGATCGGTGCCTCCGGCCGGCCCATTGCATGCAATGTGTGCGGGTACGCGTTGTACCCCTGTGCGCGTTGTACCGCAATGGACCGATCGGTGCCTCCGGCCGGCCCATTGCATTCAATGTGTGCGGGTACGCGTTGTACCCCTGTGCGCGTTGTACCGCAATGGACCGATCGGTGCCTCCGGCCGGCCCATTGCATTCAATGTGTGCGGGTACGCGTTGTACCCCTGTGCGCGTTGTACCGCAAAGGACAGATCGGTGCCTCCAGCCGGCCCATTGCATTCAATGTGTGCGGGTACGCGTTGTACCCCTGTGCGCGTTGTACCGCAATGGACCGATCGGTGCGCACCCATTGACAATGGGCTTGCCTGGCAACGGACGCGTTTTCGAATTTCGAACGAGTCGGTTGCTGTAAATTCAGTTGGTCACCCACAACAATGTTGCAAAATCATGTATGTCATGAAGTTGAAGATTTGAAGGATGCTGTGGGCGTGTTTTGGTGCTGCTATTCCATGGATTGGCCAGATTCAGAAGATGCAAACGACTTGGACCTATCACTTTGGACACAAGGGACAGTATCTGCCTCTCCAGCACATATATATTGCTGGCTGTTCCCCTGAGAGCTCACTTGCCTGCACTACATGCTCCACAACGACATCTGCCACTGCACTGCTGCTGTCTCTGCCCCTCTGGACCCTGCAATGGCATGTACTGTGGAGAGAGCCCCAGCCTTCAGCCTTGAAGAGAAGCAGGCCCTGCTGGACAGCCTACTTCCACAGTACAGCAAGCTGTATGGGACACCAGGGGAGCAGGTGAGTGTTCTGTGCGCTGCCTTTCTGAATGTGCATTTTGTGTGACTAGCAAGGCTGAGAGTCTGCACGCCACTGGCTAGCAGGCTCACTGAGTAGTTGTCACCCCCCATAGTGTGTAGTGACTTGCACTGGACAGGTATGGTGCAGTGACAGTGCATTTGAACATGGTTTTACTTCCCATGCAATGATACCATGTAGTGACGTCTGGCAAACTGTCCATGGTCAGCTTTGCACTGCCTGTGTACATCATGTGCCCCTGTGATTGAGACATGTATATACAACTGTGTCATGCACGGATATGTTGCATGTGTGGTAATGGCCTTTTCACTTTGTCATCCTGACAGGTTAATGCCCATCGGAAGCAGGAAATCTGGAAGGGCATCGTCCGGGCTGTCCGGTCCGTGGGGGTCTACAAGCGCCGGATCCGCAACTGCCAGAAGAGGTGGCAGGACCTTCGGGGCTGGACCCGGAGGATTGCACGGGTCCAGCTGAAGCTGTCGCCTCCTCGCAGGAGGGGCGGAACACGGACCCTGACCCCCCACATGCTCCAGATCCTGGCGGTGGTGTTTCCAGACCTGGATGGGCAGCTGAAGGCCAGACAGCAGCAAGGAGGGGGTGAGTCAAAGACTGCACTGTGAACTCTGTATTACATGCTTTGTGCCCTCCTCTGGCCTGGTTCAACTGCCACAGTGCAGCAGTCATGTTGTCCAGGAGCCATGTCCCTCTATTGTGCACTGCCCACTGCTCATCTGATACCCAGGTGTGGCCCTTACATTCAGGGAATTGTGTCACTTGGGACTGTGTCCTTGCAGTTTGCTTCACTAAAGGTGGGGGACAGCATCTGTTTCCCTAACTCTGTTGTGGGCATCATGGGTGGGTCCATTGTTCACACAACGCCTGGGTTTGGACATGTGATCTGCGTGTTGCTTTGATATGCGGTCCACTTGCTGAGCTGAGCCACCACATGTGCCTGGGGTATGTGGCACACGCCCATGCAGCGGGTGGGAACAATGTTTGGGCCCCAGGAGTGTGCAGATTACGTGTGTCACACATACATAGCCAGCTATCCACTGTCCAGGGCACATCCCTCATTCATGTGGAGCAGGACAGTCATGCCTACTCCAGGCCATGCAATGCACTCTGTACTCCCACTCCCGTGTATCAGCTGACACATTGTGCACAGTGATTTGACCCCTCAGGTGTCTGCCTCTGTGTCAGTGTGCTGTGGATTAGTTGCCAGGACTGCTGGGGTGTTTCTTGGTAGGGGCTCAGCATGCCCCTGGAGATGTGACCATAGGAGACGATACTTGTGTGTCACATAGGTGTTTGATCAGCTGCCCGTGCAGACTGGGGTATGCGAATGTGAAGTTCAGGCAGCTGTTCCCCATTCACAGCAAATTGTGAGGGGCTCAGGTTCAGAGGTTAGTGTCACAGGTCTCCCATATGTCCAATAGGTGTGACCTGGACAGATGAGGATTAAGATGATGTGTTGTGTGGGGGATGTACATGTGCACTTGTGCAGCTCCAGGACTTGCATTCCCCATGACCTACTATTGTGACACAGTGCATAGTGTTGTTGTCTGGCTGCCAAGTCATACATCACTGAGACAGTGATGTATGACTTAGCAGTCATGCCTCTGCCATGGCATGTGTCAACTTATTGGTGGTCCTGCAGGGGAGTGACATGTGCTACATGCACACCATAGTGGCGCTGGCTATCAGGACATGGGTGCATCATGGTGTCTGTCGCTGGTATGCATCACATGCATTTCCTATTTGACTCTGGGCATCCCTTTCATCCGGAAACCTGTACTGACTCAGTGGCAAGAGCTGTGATGTGTGCATGTCCACATGCCACACCGTGTCCTCTGCACTGTCCAACTACTGTGTACTTGGTGCATGTGTCCACACTGGGGTGTTGCAATCCAACAGACACCAGACAGATGGGTGCAAGGCCATGTGGGATGTGAGTGCCATGCTTGGCATCAGACTGACAATTGGCTTCTCCTGTTCAGTTAGGGCACTTTTAGCAATGTACAACTAATGATGCCAGGGCTTGCTCTGTAATGTGCTGTGCTCACAGTGGTGTGTGCGTTTGGTGCAGGTGACTGATGTCTGTCTGTTTCCCTATTGTTTGCAGATACATCCACGGCCACGGAAGGGGACAGCTCCACGGACCAGGAGGAGCCAGAGAGCCAGACTGGGTCAGCAGCCGAGGAGTGGTCGGAGGGACCCAGTGGCACGGAGGGCGAGGGGAGCCACACCGAGGAGTCCTCAGCACCATCCACCTCAGCTGAGGACCAGAGCAACTCGGAGGATGACTCCCTTGTGGAGGCGGGTGTCAGCAGCCACCACACGCCAGCTAGTGTTGCTGTCCCTGCCACCACCAGCACCACCACCGCCCTCCCATCGGCTCCCATTCCCCAGGTCCGTGGAGGCTCCCATGTTCGGGAGCATGTCTCCTTTGGCCCAGGCACCGCACCCCTGCCCCTGTGTCCCCTGCTGCCCTGAGTGAGGAGTCTGTGTACCTCCTTCGCCAGCTCCATGTAGGGCAGACAGCCATGCTGAGTGTCCTCCATGCACACACCGCACTGTTGACTCAGCTGGTGTCGTTCATGGAGGGCATCTCATCGGGCATGTCTGACCTACAGAGGGGCAACAGGTCCATGGACTCCTCCCTGACGGCAGCAGTGTCCCTCCTCAGACAGTCCCTCACCCCTCCTGCCTCTGCTCCATCCACACTCCCCAGCACCTTACCCGTCCCAAGCACACACACACCGGCACAGGCACACACCAGCACACACACATCCAGCACACAGACACACACGCCACAAACTAAACGCACACGCACGCACAGTCAGGGGACTGAAACCAGACTCACAGGGGATGGGGCCCTGGTACACACACACGCATCCACGGGCACTGCGCAGTCCTCAGTTGCCTCTCCCTCCAAAGCACCCTCCCTTGCCTCACCTGCAACCCCAAAGATCCAGCGCCTCTTCCTCAGTGACCTCGGCCTCTTCCCCTCCGATCCAGCTGCCCCAGCATCCAGGGGGAAGAGGAAGCCCCCCACACGGAGCAGAGTGCCCTCGCCCCCGGACACCCTCCCCCAGGCGCAGACAGACTGAGGCCCCCACCCGCAAGTCCACCCGGAGTGCTAAGAGCAAGACCCCGCCGCCGCCCTGCAGCTCAAGCACCAGGTCTCCTTCCTCCATCCCTCAGGCCCCCACTCCACAGGTGCCCCCACCACACCCTTACCCAGGTTCCCCCACCCACAGATATACCATCCCCAAGAGGCTCCGGCCTTCTCCCCTGCCACTTGCTCTCCCGGCACCACACCCCGCTGCGCTTGTCTGTGCCACTGATATGGTGAGGGTGTCCTCCCCCTCTGTCCAGCCCACCTTGCCTGTTCCCCATTCTCCTCCCCTGGTGGTAGGCACTGCAGTGGAGTCCACTACCACCCTGTCTGACTTGGGCACTGCAGTGGCGGACCTGTCCACTCCATCTGCAGGGTCCACTGCAGTCGTGCCGGCACCCACAACATCTGAGCCATGCCCCCAGTTGTGCCGGCACACACCATGTCAGACACCTCCACTGCAGTTGTCAGTGGCTCTCCAGCACCCACCACCCCTTCCCTGCTTCCTCCTGGTGAGCCCTGATCCTGTCCCTGCGGTGCCTGGCCTACCCCCCGGTTGCCCCTCCTAGTGGATTGTCCCTGGTTTTGTGCAGGCATGTGTAGGGTGGCATCTGCCACTGTCACCCACTTGTGACTTTGTTGATGGACTGGCCATTGGCCTTTGTTTATGTTCTACCGGACTTCTACTTTTAATGCCACATATGCTGAATAAAGCAACTTTCTGTTCTCTAGTGGTTTTGCTTCTGATGTACATGATGTTGATGTTGCTAACCATGCCCTTGCTGCAGTGATGGTGATATTTGGTCTCATGATAATGAAGTGTTACTGTGCAGGAACCCATGTGGTCCAGGGGGAATGTGCCCTATCCTGTGGTGTATCCATGTCATCCATAGCAGCATCTGAGGGTGTCATGTGTTCAGTATTTGGCAATGGGATTTCCTACTTAGATTGGCAATTTCACATCTGTGGCTTCCACCCCTGCACATCTGTTGTGCCTGCCACTGTTCTATTCGTCTACTTCCCTGACCGTGTGGCCATCTCCAGTGAACATGCAGGTTTGGGCATCAATGGGGAAGGACTCATCTGTGTTGTCAGTGCAACATTGCTATACAAGTGTGTTGGATCTGTGCTGATGATTCCGTTGGCACTTCCATGACCAGGCTGATGGGACGGGAGCCCTCATTTGGTGCTAATTGTTGATTGTGTGTCCCATTGCTGCCATGGTATGGTATCTGTTCACCTCACATCTGCAGTCTCCACAGGGTATCTGCATGTGTGTGCCTATAGGTGCAAATATGTGGGTCTGCATTCGGATGGTCACTTCTGTCATTGTGTCATTGATGATTGTTGACGGTGTCAGCCCCCATGGGTGTTGTTTGTCTGCACATGGCCAAAGTTATGTCTTATTTGCACTGCAGTATTTGGCTCCCCAATTTATGTTGCAATGGGACACATACACTACTTTGCCACTGATGTGTTTGTTGTTCTGTGACCAGGAATCATCCATGCAGTTTGGCAGTTGCACCTCTTACTTTGTCAACACTTACCTTTTGGTCACTGTGATGATGGGGGTTTGGACCCCATTGCCACAATGTTCAAAATGTGCTGCAGCTATGGACCCCACACTTACCTTTTGGTCACTGTGATGATGGGGGTTTGGACCCCATTGCCACAATGTTCAAAATGTGCTCCAGCTATGGACCCCACACTTACCTTTTGGTCACTGTGATGATGGGGGTTTGGACCCCATTGCCACAATGTTCAAAATGTGCTGCAGCTATGGACCCCACACTTACCTTTTGGTCACTGTGATGATGGGGGTTTGGACCCCATTGCCACAATGTTCAAAATGTGCAGCAGCTATGGACCCCACACTTACCTTTTGGTCACTGTGATGATGGGGGTTTGGACCCCATTGCCACAATGTTCAAAATGTGCTGCAGCTATGGACCCCACACTTGCCTTTTGGTCACTGTGATGATGGGGGTTTGGACCCCATTGCCACAATGTTCAAAATGTGCTGCAGCTATGGACCCCACACTTGCCTTTTGGTCACTGTGATGATGGGGGTTTGGACCCCATTGCCACATTGTTCAAAATGTGCTGCAGCTATGGACCCCACACTTACCTTTTGGTCACTGTGATGATGGGGGTTTGGACCCCATTGCCACAATGGTCATGGCCTGCTTGCGTTGTGTGTGCCACACACATATTTGTGTGGCACATGTGCTAGGGGGTCACATTGTATGTTGGAAGTCATGTTCGGTGTTGTAGGCATTTGACACAGTCTACACACGCTTGTCATGGTGTTGGGGGATGTCTTCTTCTTGCATTCCCTAGGTTTTGGTGTGCTGGTTGTGTCATGCATTGTCCATCCTATGGGTGGGGGTGGTAGTGGTGGTAGGCATCCTGCCCCCTGGGTGAGGGTGGTAGTAGTGGTAGGCATCCTGCCCCCTGGGTGAGGGTGGTAGTAGTGGTAGGCATCCTGCCCCCCTGGGTGAGGGTGGTAGTAGTGGTAGGCATCCTGCCCCCTGGCTAAGGGTGGTAGTAGTGGTAGGCATCCTGCCCCCCTGGGTGAGGGTGGTAGTAGTGGTAGGCATCCTGCCCCCTGGGTGAGGGTGGTAGTAGTGGTAGGCATCCTGCCCCCTGGCTAAGGGTGGTAGTAGTGGTAGGCATCCAGCCCACCCTGGTTGAGGGTGGTAGTAGTGGTAGGCATCCAGCCCCCCCTGGGTAAGGGTGGTAGTAGTGGTAAGCATCCAGCCCCCCCTGGGTAAGGGTGGTAGTGGTGGTAGGCATCCTGCCCCCCCTGGGTAGGGGTGGTGGTGTGCATTCAGGCCCCTGTGTGCATATGTGGCATTGGTGATGGGCATCCCGCCCCTATGGTGCTGCTGTTGCTGGTGTAAGTATATTCTGCATCCCTCTGTGTGTGTGTGATGTGTCGGGGATGTGTTGTTTGTGTTTTGTGGTTGGTGTCTGGCTTACCTTCTGCGCCGTACGCGTCTGTGCCTGTTCCGGTAGTATATGTAGAATATTGGTATGATCGGGACGAAGGGATTCATGGTTGGTTTGTGTCGTTCGTCCTTCTCGTTGCTTCGCGTCGTCCTCGTCGCTTCGCCTCGTCCTCGTCGCTTCGCCTCGTCCTCGTCGCTTCGCGTCGTCCTCGTCGCTGCCGTGTTCGTCTCGTAGCCGTGGATCGTGTTGTGGCGCGAATCGGAGCTTATGTGCGCCTCTCCCGGATGCTTTGACGTGCCGTGCGTAGCGACGGGTTCGGCGCGTGCACGGAATGCGCATCGTACTTGTCCGGCCGGACGGGGCTGCATTTTTCCTTCCGTGCGACTCGATTCGGCGTTTCCGGATTCGCCTCGGTCGGAGAACAGGACCTGGTTTGGGTGAGTACGGCTCGGCCGGATTCTTTGCTGTTGTGCGCATCGTACTTGCTCGTTCGGTGTGCTGTACGGATCGGTCGGGAAACAGGCTTTCGCATGGCTTTTTTCCCGACCGAATGGTATTGGGTGCGCCTCCGACCGAGATCGGAATCGGCCCCTTTGTCTTTACAGGAAATCGGTAAGTGACAAGGTTTTATAGAGCACCCTGCCTCGATCAGATTTGCACACAATTTCAGGTCAGGGGCAGGGGAAACCAATGCAGTAAATCTATTAGTACATATTATTGTTGGAGACAACAGGATCAGAATTTTCTCAGAGTTCAATAGTATGGAGTCATGTGGTAGGAGGTCATCAGCAACTTTTTGGTTATCTGGGCTAATATTTGCTAAAGTCGAAGCAGATGTCAAATTAGCCTGCAATATCAAAGTTTCTTTGGTTTTTCTTTTCTGCCTCTTTAAAAAATAGAAGGAACTTTCTTCGCAACTACAGAGAAGTGGAAACCTGACTCTCCACCCTCCCCCAAAAGGGATTTGACTTCTTCAATTAGGTCATCAATATCTTTTATTGTTATGTTATTTGTTGAGTCACTCTTTACTGGTGGCAGGGATGATTTGCGGCTTGTGGGGAGTACATAGCTTTCAGTTTCCCCATTTCCAGGGAAGTCGTGCAAAGTGTCTTTAAACAAGTATGTAGATATTTGGTTCACAACTATAAATAGAAGTTCCTCATATCAAATCCAAAGAGGTCATACTCAAAAAGGTCTAATTTAGATTGCATAGTAATTATCTCAAAAATGAAATATCCCTCCAAAACGGCAGCCACAGTTCTTACCCCAATGGATAGATGATCAGCGATAGGCGATGCCAGATGAAATGGGGTGAACCTGCCCCACCTCTTCTTAGCACTGACCGGGAAGGGACTGGCCCCCCCTTGGTCTGCATGCGTCCGATGCCGTGGGAAGATGCAAGACGCTTTGTAGCGCTGAAGTGCGGCATTCTAGGAGGCGTCCCCTCCTTTTCAGATGGCTACTGAGGATTGAAGTCCCCCCTGGTCCCAAGTGGCATCAATGGGCCAAACGTGTCCCGCGCAAAGATGCAAGGCACTCTGTAGCGCTGAAGCAGAAGTGCAGTGTTGCGAGAGGTGGCCCCTCCTCTTCAAATGGCTGCTAGGGCTTGGAGTTCCCCCAGCTCACAAGTGGCATCAACGGGCCAACAGTGTCCTGCTCCACGGGATGATGCAAGGCGCTATGTAATGCTGAAGCAGAAGTGCGGCATTGTGGGAGGCGGCCCCTTCTCTTCAGATGGCTGATGGGGCCTGGAGTCCACCCTTGTCCCAAGTGGCTTCAAAGGGCAGCAGTACCTCTCATCATCACCATCACCACCTGCAGCAGTTTTTTTAGGGTGTCCCTCCCAGCGGATTGCGTGATGTTTTTACCATGTGGGTCATTTGGCATCAGTACCATAGTGTGAACCAGGCTTACCTCGACGAACATGGCAAATAGAGAATATTGCAATGTTATCCTCTTGCTTGCTAATCTTAAAGAAGTCCCAAACTGGGGAGGATACATTTCTTAGTGTACCACTGCCAATGCCTGAAGAAGAAGTGGAGGCAGGTGGGTGTGTCATCGATTGCCTCCGTGCAGTGCGACTTCAACTGACGTAGTGGTGTATGCAGGTCTCAGTGGGGGCCTTACAACTATGGAAGCTGGTAGTGGTGGCGGTGGTGGTGGTGGTGGTACCAGCGCCACATCCCTCGGAGTAGGTTGAATAGGAGGGGTAATGTTGGTGTCCTTTGAGCCAGCATCCAAGACAATGACTGGCTCGTCCTTATCATCACCTTCCATAATTGTAATGATTTCAGGAACTTACCTTTTCTCTTGTCTCTCCTGGCATGTCTTGGACTCTACAGGGGGCCAGTCCATGTCCAGATCATCAGAAGGAAGGCTTGGAGAAGATGGTGGAGTACCCTTCCTTTTTCTCACTGGAGATCTGGAAGCCAAAGGTTCAATAACAGGTAGTTTGCTCAGCAGGAAGCTCAACCTCCTGTTTTGCTCCTACTTCAGGAAGATCTACTATTTCTTGCTACGGCTCCGGTTGGCCATTTTGCTCAGTTTCCTAAAACGATTGTGTACTAGCTTGAGGCTGAGACAAATCCAATTCAGACTCATTGCTCGTTGCCATGATTGCAGTGACTTCCTCGCTGAGAGACATGGCCTTGGGCTTAGGTTGGAGTGGTGCTGGTGATGCGGGAGTACTGTTTCCAGCATGCATTCCGGAGGACGGTGCAGTAGGCCAGTGGTGGAAATCTGCCTCTTCTTCTCCTCCTCAGTGGCCACTTTCTTAGCAACACCATTCTTTGGGGCCATCTTGAAGCTGTCGATTGGCAGTAGCAGTTAGATGCACAAGCGGAAGAGACTGGAGGACTCACGTCATGTGCTGTGGTCACGTTACTTTGTACAGGCCTTCTGTCTGTCAGTACTGTGGGCGATGTCTCTTGTGCACCTAAATGCAAACAAGAAAGAAAAACATTTAGTGAAACATGGCATTTTTTCAGTTTGAATTATTCATAGTACAGACAATATAAATGTGTGTGGTTACTTATTATCCTAAATAACTAACAACAATAGTGTATCCATTCCAAAGTCAAACCGCACAACCATAACATTTCATTTTCAACCAGTATAACATACAAATATAACTGTTTGCTTTATGTTCATCTAAGGGAGACAGCTGTGGCAGTCATGGAGGTCTAGGGGGAAATGGAATACTCCTTAAACAAGAAGGCTGGTGTGCCCTTATGGCAGACAAGAGGGTCCAGGGGAAATGGAAAAAAAATGAATGCTGGTGTGCACCTATAGCAGGCAAGGCGGTCCAGGGGGAAATGGAATAAAAATGAATGCCGGTGTGTGTGCCCCTATGGCAGCAAGGGGGTCCAGGGGAAAACTGAAAAATCCTTAACACATGAATGCTGTTGTGCAGAAGGCACCTATGGCAGGCAGGGGTGGATGGAGGGAAAATGTAAACAGAAAATAAGAAATAAGTAATAATAAAAATAAATAAAGAACAAAAAATAAGTAATTGCTGGTGTACTAGGGGACTATCAAAAACTCATTGGAAGGCAAAGAGGTGCAGGGAAAAAATTTAAATAAATGAATATAATGAATTATATGCAACACTGTCTATATATGCATATACTACACTGATCCTCAAGCATATTAAACTGATATCAGGGAAAAGTAAAATGCAAAAACAAAAAGACATAACCCTCTCCTATCAATCTCCCTATAAAATGGCTTTGAAAACTGGGAAAAGGGATTTATACAGCGGCAGGATATACACAATGGCTGACAACCACATGGTAGAATAAAAACAGCAAGCAAGGAAGCCTGGCCCCAACAAAGAACACATGCAGGGCAATAGTAAAAGCACAGTGGTTGACTACACAAAATAGCCAATGGCCACATGGTCAAACAACAACAGCAAGCAAGGAGGCTTTGCCACAACAAAGAACCCATGGAGGCCTATGGCAAAAGCACACTGGCTGGCTACATCAAATGATCACCTGCCATATCGTCAAACACAACAGCAAGCAAGGAGGCCTGGCCCCATCAAATAACCCATGCAGGCCCATGGCGAATGCACACTGGCTGGCTACACGAAATGGCCACCAGCCACATGGTAAAACCACAACCAAGCAGGGATTAACAACAAAGAATACATGCAGGCCTATGGACACTGACTACACAAAATTGCCCTCGGCCCCATGGCTTGGAGAACAAAGACAAATGGTGGACTATGGCAAATCTACACACAGACAATGGCCAGACAAAAGAGGCATGGTAACACTGAAAAAAACACTACCATTAATTCTGCAATACCAAAAACCAAAATGAAGTGAGCTATAAACATTTTTAGAACAACACACATCCTCCCAAGGCGTCAAATATTACCCCACCAAAGTACACGTTTTGCAGGAAAAACAATATGGTGTACAAAAAAGCCCCCATTTTTAATTTAATCTAATGCCATCCCTGCCCTAAATGATGTTTTAAAACAGCATATACCACAGAAACAGTAGTTATATGTACCCATGCTAGTACTGGGCCTACTGACTGGATGGTCTGTGGGCAGGCTGGGCCACATTGTAAAACAAATGAATAGAGCAAATTTAACAAACATGGAGAAAATGTACTAAACTGTGCAATCATTTTCCCTTACAAAAGACAAAAAAATAAATACAAAAAATTGACTATGCCCCTCCTGAAACTGCAGTCCACTCACCACAATAAAATTTAAAGATCGAATAAAAGTGCAAATAAGTACTAGTGCATGTCCTCTATCAAACAAACAACACCTTTATACAAACGTTTTTAAACCTACTTGTGATATCACAAAACCAAAGTCCATAAATTCAATGGTATATATGCGGCAGACAAAGATAATGATCTTTCCACCTTTGAAATCCAAATGAAAAGTGACCAGGAGCTGGACATAGCACTGGGAGTAGCCTGCTGGACAGGAAGTTGGAGTCTCTGGGGCACTTTCTCCTTGTTGAAAAAAAAAGTAAAATTAAAAAAATGCTTCATGCACTAAGAAACAACCTGAACGGTCCATTGGAGTAGAATATTAACTCAAAAAGATCTTTTCAAGTAGATTTAGCTGCATCTCTAGTAGAGAATCTGCGCGAGATGCAGCCGTGGTAGCGCGTGTTCATCAGCATCACAAAATTACACCAGATGGCGCTGTGGTGACCGGAAGCCGTGCTAGTGGGCACCAAATCTCGGTTGCGTTCGCTAGCAGCCAGCAAATCTCTTTGCGCTCGCCAGTGTGATCCAAAATAAGGCTTGCACACACCAACAGAAAAATAATTCTGCCACACGCAGGATGGCGGAATTTAGTAAGAACTCAACATTACACGTGTAGCAAGGAGTTTCCAAATTCTGCCAACTCTGCGAGTGGCATTATATTTCTGCCCAGCCTACTTACAAGAAAACACTCTGCACTTGGCACAAGGCAATATCATCCTTTATAATAAATAAACTGTACTTGTGAGGTGTCTATCATTCTGAACACTCTTAACATCTTACCTACAGTGTTTACCACCTTCTTGTAATACCTATTATAAAATAAACCCAGGTCCAAACATGACACTTATGATCTTGCTGCACAAGTTACATCAATTATGCTGTAAAACATCAGCAAGCTATTAGTGATCTCACTATTGCTGGGGAACTAAACATGGGCTTCCTCACAGAAGCTTTTCTTACCCACAACAGTACTGTCATAATTTCTAATTGAGTTCCTCCAGCATACAATTTTATACACCAGGGTAGACCAGACAGAAGGGTTCAAGAAAATATCATGTCAAATAACACTTTGAAAATGATGTCACTTTCTCTAGCTGACTTCCATTATCTTATTATGATTGCCATTCATATGTCACATAAGCGAACCATCACTTGTCTTCTCTCTTATTGCCAACCCACTGTAATGTGGTAAATATTCAGCTGCCACACACTCCTCTCTTTCTGTATCAGGTTGTTCTAATGTTTGGCTAGATGTACCCATGAATAGCAAGTTTGTTTTGCCAATATATGTGGGGGAGAGGTGTCTGGTAAGGGCCTCTTCTCTCTCTCATCCTTGTTCATATATGCCTTGCTCCCATGTGTGATATTTAAAGTTACCCTGGTGGCAATACAATGAGACCCTAACTATAGATTAAATTGAGCTATGACCCCCAAAGCTAGAGTTGGCATAACAAAGGTGTTGACCAAGGTGAAGATCAGGATGCAAGGCAACTATCTTTAGTACATAAGTAACACAATACACATCATCTTTGGCACTAACAGTAGACATAATTTGTTTTTTTTACCTTTGGAAATTTTTCAACAGCAAGGCCCTGTCTTCAGCAAAATAAACTTCTTAGGTCACTCAATAAATTCACAATACAGGTCGGGTGATGGAAGCTCTCATAAGGCGTTTTTGATTGTATGCTTGACTGCTCTCTTTCTAGATGCCTTGTCTCCAGAGGATAACAAATGCTACTTGCAGGACTTCCCCATACATGGAAACCACAGGAAGTGCTTATGTGTGAATAAAAAGGCATATTGGTAGAAGTCAGAAGCCAGCCAATGGTACCATTGCACTCTGGTGTTTCACTATTAGTAAACTCAGGAAGGCAGTTTTTGCATTTATTATGCATTTAATAATTAATTTTACACGACTAGTCCATGTTTTTAGTGACGGTTACACACATTCATTGGAAACGTCCCCCTTTTTTCTGGCAGGGTCCAAACAACTACTTTGACTTCGCACTTGACTTTTGCATGAATGCTCCATCAAGGACATCTTTCAAATCATAGAAAGGTACAGTGCTAAAATAATAGGGAACACACAGTGGATCAGGTTTATAATCACCTGTATATCAATCAATCAATCAAAAATTCTTTATTCGGTAACTATCATAGCAACCATAAAAGCACAGTACTTATATTAAATTACTAAAAAAGGATAATCATTTTAAAAATACAATTTCATGATAGTTAACCTACTCCCAGCAAGATTGTTTTATGCATCTTAAGAACATTCTTTAAATAAGCAGTCACAGAGGCAATAATAAACACATCATCTAACATTTGCAAGGTCAAGTATGCAGGTTTACACTTTTTTAGCCCAAATTTTTAAGTAACGGAACAATCCATATCCTCCTAGGAGCGGTATAAAATTTACAGAAGAATAAAATATGTATCGAGGATTGCACCGAAATATCGTCGCACGGGCATTTGATTAAGTCCCGTCCCCAATCATTTACCAAAGGGAAACTTAATAAACGATGTAAAACATTCAATCTAAAACGGCACAACAGGAATCTATCATAGTCGCTAGTGGTTAAAACAAGGTAAAACTGTATAGATGGGGTCGCTAATGTCCTAAAATGTGCGTGCACCGTTGATTTTTTCAATTCTATAGAAGTTCTGGAATCATCCAGATGTTGTAAACATGTAGTTTTAAGTTCTTTCCTGGACACGTTTAACATATTTTCTGGGTCTGAATAATATTCAGGGTGCCCTATATTGGACATAAAGATTTTAATATATGCCAGCCATTTAATTTTTCCGATACCATCACATAATAGAATATCCTTCAATACTGATCGGTTCAAGGAAGTTTCCTAGGTAATCCAAATTCTATGCCATAATAATACTGGCTGTATTTTAATGACATCTTCTAAGAATAGGATGCCTAATTCCCGGTGGCATATATAAGCAGAGGTACTGGCCGGGACAGATAAAAGAGACCTCAGAAACTTATTTTCTGCAAGCTGCAGAGAATGAACCCCTGCGTAACCCCAAATACCAGCTCCATAAGTCGCAATCGACAGACATTTAGCCCTGTAAATCTGTAAAATTTCTACTGGGGCACGTCTACCTAATTTTTTACTAAAATTAGAAAGGGCCATCAATGATTTAACAAATTGTAGTCTTCTAGTTTTAATTGCCGAGGTCCAGGTGCCAGACTGATCGAATAAGATCCCCAGATAAGAAAAAGTCTTAGTGACTTCAATTGCTTTTGAATCAATGAATAAGGTCCTTATCTTATTTTTAGGACCTGCCCCACAGGACATAGTAAAAGTGTTTGAGCAATTTACAGCCAGACCCAGGTTTGTCATAAAATTTGAAAAGACATCCACCATCCTTTGCAGACTTTGGGGTGTACGGGCCATCAATACTGCGTCGTCCACATACAGGAGTGCCGGAATTGGTCGATTGGCTGCCAATGGTAAATCCTTGCACTCCTGTACTAGAACTGCTTCTAAATTATTTATATAGAGCGAGAAGAGAAATGGGGCAAGGATACACCCCTGTCTAACTCCTCTTCCTACCCCGAAATAACCAGTGCATTCACCGCCTCTCCCATACCGAACTCGTGCCTTCGCCCCTGAGTACAATTGTTTTAAAAAAATTGTAATAGCGGCATCTATGCTCATTCCTTCTAAAATCACCCAGAGCTTTTAATGTATGACACAGTCGAATGCCGCAGTTAGATCGACAAATGTCAGATATAATCTTTCTCCTTTTGCTTTGGTATATTTTTCTAGGATAATATGTAAGTTAAGACCATGTTCGATTGTGCCCATACCTGTACGAAACCCATATTGCAGGTCGCTTAAAATTGAATGTTCATCAGCCCAGGTTTGCAGCCTATTTAATAAAACCTGCCCTACTAATACATATATTTGTTTGTTTTTAAACAGACATGACCAAGTCCAGGTCCTGACGAAAACCCCACAACGATTTCAGGGTTTGAAACACGTTGACCCCAGCCTCTGGGACAAGACATCTGTAGTGTGCCATAGGAGACATTTTTCAATAATAGTACTCTCTGTTTGACAACACTTTGAACCGTAACTCCCAAGGCTTTACACACGGGCAGGAGATAACAGACATTCAGTTGGAGATATTAAGGCCCTCCGCCCAGTGTTTGCAATTCCAGTTAAGGACTGGTCTTATATGTTATAAATTCACACTGTTAATACGTTTTTTTATCCTTAGTTGATGTTTTGTATTTTCAGTTTTCATGTCGATATATTTGTCGCTTTTGTATATGTTTATTGTTTGTAAATAAGTTGCCCAATAATGTGTTGCCCTTTATGATGACATGATTTAAATGCATCAAATATTCTTCTAAATAAGATGAAAAAAAGTGTAATAAATTACACAAGCTTGTGAATTCGTGACATTCGCTCGTCTATTGTAAACAATTTTGGTTTATTAATGCAACTAGATAAAAAGTATGTATAAAATTTAATAGTGGTCCTATCTAGTTTGCGTAGGGACCCAAGCCTCCCTTAGGTTTCAAGTTTGTAGAGCGTACGCAGTCCGCAAGGCTTACATATAACTTTGACTTTACATTCTAACATTGTTCACCTAGTGTGCCCCACCAGGCCCCTAGGAATCCAGACATGTCCGAAAAGGACACACTCTCCTTCACTGAGGACCACATCCAAAAACATATTTCAGATCCTACCCTATTTTCCACTGTTACCCTTAGCACAACAGCCAAACAACAAAATGTTTCAGAGAAACTGTTAAGACTTAAAAAAAAAACATGTAAGAACTGAATTGCACGGTCACTTCTTAGTCGAACATCTCAAAGCTGGTACCATACCCTGAGGAATTCAGGTTTAAAACGTTCCAGTAATATTTACAGACGACCCGGAATACAAGAAGGGATTCAGTTACATCAGTACCAAATGCAGCCGAGATGTAATGGTACACTCCATCGAGACAGCCCAGAGAATCTGCAAGAAGGAGGCTGAAGAGATTGAAGAACAAATACAAGCCATACGAGATAACCACACGGTATCCGAAGCCAAAACATTATTAGAAAAGATTGAAAAAGACATTTCTTCCTTTAAAGACAATACCATCAACTTTAAAGTAAACACATTTGAGAAAGACACAAAATCCTTCAATATAGAAACAGTCTATCCCTATTTAAAAGAAGATTTCTATACAAAACCAGACTCCAGGAGATTCTGTCAGAATACCAAGGCCGCTCTAAACGAAGGTTCTTAATCTTTTCAGAAACATCGTCTTCGGAATCAACAGGAGACTCTGATCTTGGTGAAGGGACATCAAACCAAAACCAACAAAGAAAGGCCTCTTTTTTAGGAGTAGGCCAACAAAAAAACAGGTAACGGTACAAACCACAACCGTGGGAAATGAGGACCCGAAGACAATATTACAAAACATAAAAAAATCATCTATTATAAACTTGTCCAACACCGTTCTCACAACGGAATAAACAGCAGTTTTGAAACTTGGATTAACATTTGTCCCATGGGTCAACTCTGATCTCACGAAATTGAAAATGGAGGCAATGGAACTATTTAGAAAACTACGACTACGTGCCTTTTTCAGAGACAAGGAAGACACTATACATGTTGAGGCTTCAGGATTACGGAAAAAATCAAATTTTTGTCCACCCATTTACAGCATCCCAAGGATGTGGTAGCATTTGAACGTGCAGTACTATCATCTCTCAATGCATTGGAAAAGAAGAAAGTATTTGTGAAACACAACATCTCACGAGAACACAGAATGGCCATTAAATCACTCCAGGAGCAAAATTTAACTGCGATCAAGCCTGCGGATAAAGGTGGAGCCATGGTTATATGGTCCAAAGAAGCATATCTCAAAGAGGGTAGAAGTAATGTTCACAATCCTTTGTGGTATTGTCGCATTTCGCAAGATCCTACAAAAGAAATTCAAAATGATATAGCGATGATTGTCAACGAAGGGGTTGAAATTGGGTTTTTGGGCCCCAAAGAAGCAGAATTTTTGATAAACAGACATCCACGTACACCAGTCATGTATTTTTTGCCTAAAGAGCATAAAGACACCACAAATCCACCTGGACGTCCAATCGTCTCTGGATGTGAATCCATCTTGGAGCCACTTGCTAAATTTGTGGACATATTTTTGAAACCTTTCCAGTCGGAAGTCCCTTAGTATATAAGGGATACAATGGAATTTATCAACAAAATTGAGGGTTTCAACTTTGACCCTGCATGCCATATTTTGGCAACATTGGACGTAACGTCCCTATACACACAAATTACCCAGGACGACGCCTTGGAATCCATGGAATTCTATCTAGCAAAAAAGACCTAGACCGCAGCAAGTACCAACAGATTTCATCCTCAGGTTGACCTCGCTATGTTTACGCAAAAAAAATTCAAATTCGAAGATGACTTTTTCATACAAGTCAAAGGGACAGCCATGGGCATTCCCTTTGCTCCAGAAATGGCAGTACTGTACATGGCCAGATACGAACATCAATACATTTACAACAACAATCCCTACATTGGCTTTATATTACAATGGTATCGATATATAGATGACGTGTGGTGCATCTGGGATGGCAATGAGTTGTCCTTAATTGACTTCCATATGTGGCTCAGTAACCGAAATCCTGATATAAAATTCAGTTTAACACACAGTAAAAAAAGTCTTCTATTCCTGGATGTTGAAGATAAAACATCACCGATGGGTTTAATTATGACTTTACACACCAAACCAATGGACAAGAATAATGCTTTACACTATAACAGCTATCACCCCAAAAATCTCAAAGACAATTTGCCATATGGCCAATTTTTACGTATTAAACATAACTGTACCAGAAGGGAAGACTACGAATTGCATGCTGCCACATTGGTTGACAAATAGAAAGAAAGAGGATATCCTAAGAAACTACTCAAGCACTCCATGAAGAGAGCATGGTGCACTCCAAGGGAACATCTACTAACCAAAAAGTGCAAACCAATATCAGAATGCTTAGTATGTGTTACAACATTTGGACCCAATACCCATTTGTTTAAGAAGATTGTCAAGAACAACTGGCATTTAATTGAAGGCTCAATACAGAACATAGGGTTACCACTTTTCGCCCTCCATAAGAACCGCAGCATTGGACAACAAGTAATACGTGCCACAGAAACCCACATTAAAAGACCAGACACTCTTCGCAGCATGTTCAACTTTAAACCAGTGCAAGGACACCACAAGTGCGGCCACTGCACAGTTTGCAGTTCTACCATTAAAGGAACTACTTTCACAGATGGCCATACACGTTGGCAACACAACAAGTTCACTAATTGTAAAACCAGAAACGTGGTGTACACCATAGTATGCCCGTGCCAAAAATTTACATTGGTAAAACCAATCAAGAGGTGAAGCAAAGGATCGTGCAACACCGTTCCAGGCTAAAGAATAAAATTGTCACAGCACCGATGGTTAATCAATCAATCAATCAACTTTATTTGGTTTCAGCATATACAACCATAAAAGTTATCAATACATAAAAGTTGCATAAAATAATGACACAATTCACTGCAGTTAACCCCTTCGCTGCTAGGCCTTTTCCCCCCCTGTGCTAAGCCTTTTTTTGGCTATTTGGGGTAGTGCGGGCTTAGGCCCCTGTAACTTTTTGACCACATAAGGTATCCACGCCAAATTTGCGTCCTTTTTTTCTAACATCATGGGGATTGTAAAGGTACCCAGGGTTTGTGGATTCCCCTGGAGGGGACCCAGAAATTAGCCAAAATACAGCAAAATGTTGTTTTTTGGGGGAAAAATGCGAAAAAAGGGCTACAGATGAAAGTGTCTTGTTTTTTCCCTGCAAATGGCATCAAAAAAGGGGTTGTGGTGCTGAAATCACCATCTTCCCAGCTTTCAGGGACAAGCAGACTTTTGTCAGAAAACCAACTTTTTTTACACAGTTTTGGCATTTTTCTGGGACATAGCCTATTTTTGCTATTTTTTTGTGCTTTCAACCTCCTTCCAGTTAATGGTAGAAATGGGTATGAAACCAATAATGGATCCTAAAAAGCCATACATTTCTGAAAAGTAGACAAAATTCTGAATTCAGAAAGGGGTCATTTGTGTAGATCCTTAAAGTTTTCCTTATAGAAACTAACAGTTAAATGAAGGAAAAATTGAAAATTAGTTGAAAAAAACAGCCATTTGTGTCAACGTTTTCACCTGTAACTTCTTCTAATTATGACAGCTATTTGAAAGCAATATACCGTTATATCCGCTGGACCTTTCTGGTTGTGGGGATATATAGGACTTGTAGGTTCACCAAGAACCCGACGAACCCAGAGCCAATAACTGAGCAGCATCTTGCAATGGTTTTTTATTATGTACCGGGTATATAGCAATTATTTTGGGAAAATGTATACATGGAAAAATTGTTATGAAAGACACCTATGTATTTCTGAAATGGGAACAAAATGTAGATTTTAGAAACAGTAGATATTTGCACATTTCCGAAATTGGGAGTACCCATACTAGCATGAGAATTATAGGTCATTTTTCAAAATGACTTATTTTTTACACATTGTCTTTCATTTGGAAGGCAGAAATGCATCGAAAGTCAATAGGTAATAACAGTTGCTCTACAATTCTGTGTTACCCTAAGTCTGCCGATAAAAATGGTACCTCACTTGTGTGGGTAGCCCTTGTGCCCACAACAGGAAATGGCTCAAAATGCAACGTAGACGTACCACATTTTCACAATGAAAAATTACCCTTTTTTGCAAAGTGCCTAGGTGTAGTTTTTGAACCCTACCTCTGCCGGCACCTAGGGAAACCTAGCAAACCTATACATATTTGAAAACTAGACACCCAGGGGAATCCAGGATGGGGTGACTTGACTGCCTCCCACCAGGTTCTGTGACCCAGAATCCCTTGCAAACCTAAATAATTGTAAAAAAAACCACATTTTCCCCACATTTCTGTGGTGGAAAGTTCTGGAATCTGCGTGGATCCACAAATTTCCACCCACCCCGCGTTCCCCAAAGTCTTACGAGAAAAATGGTACCTCACTTGTGTGGCTCAGCCTAGTGCCTGCGACAGGAAATGGCGCAAAACGCAACGTGGTCACACCTCAATTTCGCAGTGAAAAATGACCCTTTTTTGGCAAAGTGCCTAGTTGTAGTTTTTGAACCCTATCTCTGCCGGCACCTAGGGAAACCTAGCAAACCTATACGTTTTTGAAAACTAGACACCCAGGGGAATCCAGGATGGGGTGACTTGACTGCCTCCCACCAGGTTCTGTTACCCAGAATCCCTTGCAAACCTATAAAATTGTCCAAAAAAACACATTTTCCCCACATTTCTGTGGTGGAAAGTTCTGGAATCTGCGTGGATCCACAAATTTCCACCCACCCCGTGTTCCCCAAAGTCTTATGAGAAAATGGTACCTTACTTGTGTGGGTCGACCTAGTGCCTGCGACAGGAAACGACGCAAAACGCAACGTGGTCACACTTCAATTTCGCAGTGAAAAATGACCCTTTTTTGGCAAAGTGCCTAGGTGTAGTTTTTGAACCCTAGCTCTGCCGGCACCTAGGGAAACCTAGCAAACCTATACATTTTTGAAAACTAGACACCCAGGGGAATCCAGGATGGGGTGACTTGACTGCCTCCCACCAGGTTCTGTTACCCAGAATCCCTTGCAAACCTAAAAAATTGTCCCAAAAACACATTTTCCCCACATTTCTGTGGTGGAAAGTTCTGGAATCTGCGTGGATCCACAAATTTCCACCCACCCCACGTTCCCCAAAGTCGTACGAGAAAAATGGTACCTCACTTGTGTGGGTCGGCCTAGTGCCTGCGACAGGAAACGGCGCAAAACGCAACGTGGTCACACCTCAATTTCGCAGTGAAAAATGAACCTTTTTTGGCAAAGTGCCTAGCTGTAGTTTTTGAACCCTAGCTCTGCCGGCACCTAGGGAAACCTAGCAAACCTAAACATTTTTGAAAACTAGACACCCAGGGGAATCCAGGCTGGGGTGACTGGACTTCCTCCCACCAGGTTCTGTTACCCAGAATCCCTTGCAAACCTAAAAAATTGTCAAAAAAAACACATTTTCCCCACATTTCTGTGGTGGAAAGTTCTGGAATCTGCGTGGATCCACGAATTTCCACCCACCCCGCGTTCCCCAAAGTCTTCCAAGAAAAATGGTACCTCACTTGTGTGGGTCGGCCTAGTGCCCGCGACAGGAAACGGCGCAAATCGCAACGTGGTCACACCTCAATTTCGCAGTGAAAAATGACCCTTTTTTGGCAAAGTGCCTAGCTGTAGTTTTTGAACCCTACCTCTGCCGGCACCTAGGGAAACCTAGCAAACCTATACATTTTTGAAAACTAGACACCCAGGGGAATCCAGGATGGGGTGACTTGACTGCCTCCCACCAGGTTCTGTTACCCAGAATCCCTTGCAGACCTAAAAATTGTCCAAAAAAACACATTTTCCCCACATTTCTGTGGTGGAAAGTTCTGGAATCTGCGTGGATCCACAAATTTCCACCCACCCCGCGTTCCCCAAAGTCTTACGAGAAAAATGGTACCTCACTTGTGTGGGTCGGCCTAGTGCCCGTGACAGGAAACGGCGCAAAACGCAACGTGGTCACACCTCACTTTCGCAGTGAAAAATGACCCTTTTTTGGCAAAGTGCCTAGCTGTAGTTTTTGAACCCTACCTCTGCCGGCACCTAGGGAAACCTAGCAAACCTATACATTTTTGAAAACTAGACACCCAGGGGAATCCAGGATGGGGTGACTTGACTGCCTCCCACCAGGTTCTGTTACCCAGAATCCCTTGCAAACATAAATAATTGTCCAAAAAACACATTTTCCCCACATTTCTGTGGTGGAAAGTTCTGGAATCTGTGTGGATCCACAAATTTCTGCCCACCCCGCGTTCCCCAAAGTCTTACGAGAACAATGGTACCTCACTTGTGTGGGTCGGCCTAGTGCCTGCGACAGGAAACGGCGCAAAACGCAACGTGGTCACACCTCAATTTCGCAGTGAAAAATGACCCTTTTTTGGCAAAGTGCCTAGCTGTAGTTTCTGAAGCCTACCTCTGCCGGCACCTAGGGAAACCTAGCAAACCTATACATTTTTGAAAACGAGACACCCAGGGGAATCCAGGATGAGGTGACTTGACTGCCTCCCACCAGGTTCTGTTACCCAGAATCCCTTGCAAACCTAAAAAATTGTCCAAAAAAACACATTTTCCCCAAATTTCTGTGGTGGAAAGTTCTGGAATCTGCATGGATCCACAAATTTCCACCCACCCCGCGTTCCCCAAAGTCTTACGAGAAAAATGGTACCTCACTTGTGTGGGTCGGCCTAGTGCCTGCGACAGGAAACGGCGCAAAACGCAACGTGGTCACACCTCAATTTTGCAGTGAAAAATGACCCTTTTTTGGCAAAGTGCCTAGCTGTAGTTTGTGAACCCTAGCTCTGCCGGCACCTAGGGAAACCTACCAAACACACACATTTCTGAAAAGTAGACACCGGGGCTTCCAGGAGGTATGGCTTGCATGGATCCCCCAACCTTTCCTTACCCAGAATCCCCTGCAAACCTCAATTTTAGCTGACAAAAATCACTTTTTTCAACATTTTTGTGAGGAAAGTGTGGCATCACTGGCCTCACACAAATTTCCTACCACCCAGCGTTCCCCAGGTCTCCCGATAAAAATGGTGCCTCACTTGTGTGGGAGGCCCAGTACCCGCGACAGGCAGGGCCCAAAACGTAGTGAGGCGACATCAAAATTGCCTATCTCAAAACCACCTGGTTTTGCAAGGGGAGTCACCTGGGTTTTGGCCCCGTGCTCGGCGGCCATCTAGGGAAACCTACCAAACCCACACATTTCTGAAAAGTAGACACCTGGGGGCTTCCAGGGAGGTATGGCTTGCATGGATCCCCCAACGTTTCCTTACCCAGAATCCCTGCAAAGCTCAATTTTAGCTGAAAAAATCACTTTTTCACACATTTTGTGTGGGAAAGTGTGGCATCACTGGCATCACACAAATTTCCTACCACCCAGCGTTCCCCAGGTCTCCCGATAAAAATGGTGCCTCACTTGTGTGGGAGGCCTATGTACCAGCGACAGGCAAGGGCCCAAAACGTAGTGAGGCGACATCAAAATTGCCTATCTCAAAACCACCTGGTTTTGCAAGGGGGTCACCTGGGTTTTGGCCCCGTGCTTGGCGGCCATCTAGGAAACCTACCAAACCCACACATTTCTGAAAAGTAGACACCGGGGGCTTCCAGGGAGGTATGGCTTGCGTGGATCCCCCAACGTTTCCTACCCAGAATCCCCTGCAAACCTCACTTTTAGCTGAAAAAAATCACTTTTTTCACACATTTTTGTGTGGGAAAGTGTGGCATCACTGGCCTCACACAAATTTCCCACCACCCAGCGTTCTCCCAGGTCTCCCGATAAAATGGTGCCTCACTTGTGTGGGAGGCCCAGTACCAGCGACAGGCAAGGGCCCAAAACGTAGTGAGGCGACATCAAATTGCCTATCTCAAAACCACCTGGTTTTGCAAGGGAGTCACCTGGGTCTTTGGCCCGTGCTCGGCGGCCATCTAGGAAACCTACCAAACCCACACATTTCTGAAAAGTAGACACCGGGGCTTCCAGGAGGTATGGCTGCGTGGATCTCCCAACGTTTCCTACCCAGAATCCCTGCAAACCTCAATTTTAGCTGAAAAAATCACTTTTTTCACACATTTTTGTGTGGGAAAGTGTGGCATCACTGGCCTCACACAAATTTCCTACCACCCAGCGTTCCCCCAGGTCTCCCGATAAAATGGTGCCTCACTTTGTGGGAGGCCCAAGTACCCGCGACATGCAAGGACACAAAACGTTTTGAGGCAACATCAACATTGCCTATCAAAAATGTTTTGGGCCCTTGCCTGTTGCGGTTACTTGGGCCTCCCACACAAGTGAGGCACCATTTTTATCGGGAGACCTGGGGGAACGCTGGGTGGTAGGAAATTTGTGTGAGCCCGGTGATGCTACACTTTCCCACACAAAAATGTGTGAAAAAGGTGATTTTTTCAGCTAAAATTGAGGTTTGCAGGGGATTCTGGTAAGGAAACGTTGGGGGATCCATGCAAGCCATACCTCCCGGAAGCCCCGGGTGTCTACTTTTCAGAAATGTGTGGGTTTGGTAGGTTTCCCTAGATGGCCGCTGAGCACGGGACCAAAGACCCAGGTGACTTCCCTTGCAAAACCAGGTGGTTTTGAGATAGGCAATTTTGATGTCGCCTCACTACGTTTTGGGCCCTTGCCTGTCGCTGGTACTTGGACCTCCCACACAAGTGAGGCACCATTTTTATCGGGAGACCTGGGGAACGCTGGGTGTTAGGAAATTTGTGTGAGCCCGGTGATGCCACACTTTCCCACACAAAAATGTCTGAAAAAAGTGATTTTTTCAGCTAAAATTGAGGTATGCAGGGGATTCTGGGTAAGGAAACGTTGGGGATCCACGCAAGCCATACCTCCTGGAAGCCCCGGGTGTCTACTTTTCAGAAATGTGTGGGTTTGGTAGGTTTCCTAGATGGCCGCCGAGCACAGGGCCAAAACCCAGGTGACCCCCTTGCAAATCCAGGTCGTTTTGTGAAGGCAATTTGAGGTCGCCTCAATACGTTGTGGGCCCTTGCCTGTCGCGGGTACTTGGGCCTCCCACACAAGTGAGGCACCCCTTTATCGGGAGACCTGGGGAATGCTGGGTGGTAGGAAATTTGTGTGAGCCCGGTGATGCCACACTTTCCCACACAAAAATGTCTGAAAAAGTGATTTTTTCAGCTAAAATTGAGGTTTGCAGGGATTCTGGGTAGAAACGTCGGGGATCCACGCAAGCCATACCTCCCTGAAGCCCCGGGTGTCTACTTTTCATAAATGTGTGGGTTTGGTAGGTTTCCTAGATGGCCGCTGAGCACAGGGCCAAAAACCCAGGTGACCCCTTGCAAAACCAGGTCGTTTTGTGAAAGGCCATTTTGAGGTCGCCTCAATACGTTGTGGGCCCTTGCCTGTCGCAGGTACTTGGGCCTCCCACCCGAGTGAGGCACCATTTTTATCGGGAGACCTGGGAGACACTGGGTGGTAGGAAATTTGTGTCAGCCCAGTGATGCCACAACTTTACCACACAAAATGTGTGTAAAAGGGATTTTTTCAGCAAAATGTCAGGTTTGCAGGGGATTCTGGTAAGAAAACGTTGGGGGATCAACGCAAGCCATACCTCCTGGAATCCCCAGGTGTCTACTTTTCAGAAATGTGTGGGTTTGGTAGGTTTCCCTAGGTGGCCGCCGAGCCCCGGGCCAAAACGTCAAGGGACCCCCCTTGCAAAACCAGGTCATTTTGAGATAATGTATTGTTTATTTCTGCAGCGTGAAAATTTTGGCACAATATTGCAAGGAAAATGTGACAGACATTTTGAGGTTTGCAGGACATTGTGGGTACCATAACTTGTTGGGATCCACAAGAGAGATATCACCATGTACTCCCATGGGTGTTTCGTTTACGACAATATCTACAGTTGGTAGGTTATTCTTAGACGGAATGTACACCTTGGCAGACAGACTAAAAAGACAAAGATTACTGCACAGCCATCTATTCCTCAAGCACACACACATACTGGTTGGATTTGGCACGAGGGCAAGTGATGGTTCAGTATATACAATTTTATTAACAAGAGATTTCACAAAAATGAAATGCACTGTCAATAATTGAAAGGACAAAAAACTGAACCAGTGACTCGCAGCTCGTGAGCTGTAAAGCCACGTCAAGGCCCCAACCGCTTTACAGGCCATTCACACACCTTTCATACGTGATACACACAAGACCATTCACACCACCAGGCATGAAACAAACATACCTCAGAACTCATTTTTGTTACCAGACACTCCATGTTAAACATGCAAATAAAACAGATCATTTGTTCTAATTGGCATATTTTGAATGTCGATAAAGAACCCAAAGAGAGAATCCCGAAGCCTTTGTTCGCCTACCGTAAGAACCGAAATTTGAAAGACCTAATTGTGAGATCACGGTTACCCCAAGCGAAACAGCCAGTACAGAGAAGTATTGTAGGGGCCTTACCGGTAGTAGGAAACTTTAAATGTGGCACGTGCATAATATGCCCAATGGCAGTAGAAAAAGATAGAATAGAACTAAATGGTCAAATTGTTAAAACCAAGAATATGACTAATTGTAAAATGAAAAATGTTATCTATCTTTTACTCTGTCCATGTGGATTAGGATATATTGGCGAGACATCACATAGCTTTAACATACGCCTTGGCGAACATCGCTCAGCGATTCGCACTAAAAAAATGTCAGCTCCAATGGTAGAACACTATGTCAATGCAAGTCATTCTGAAAATGACATTAGATGGTTTATTCTTGAAACCATCCTCCCCAAAAATCATCAGAGTAGTGAACCCATAAGGAAAAAACGTGAGGTATACTGGATATTTATGCTAGATACATTTAAGAAGGGACTCAACCAAGATCTACCATGGGCTCAAGTAACTGAATACAACCAGTAACATATTGTCCTAAATAGTATCTCCAGTATAAATCTGTTTATTATGCCCTTGTTTTTAGGAAACATTACATTTTTTCTGAATTCAGAATTAAACCCATTTTAGATGCACCTTTAAGATATGTGACTTTTTAAGTCAACAGAGGAACTGTAGTTTTAAGTATTCATTGCGAAGCTGTATTTTGCAAGGAGTATTAATTTGGATATACCATTGAGTGGAAATAAAATATGATCTATAGCAAAACTTAAAAATTGGATAAAATAACATCTAATGATTTTATATAGTGATATAGCCTCGATCATGAGTGTACCCAAAGACATTATCAAATACATTAAGCCAGTTATAATATTGGTCTGTACCAACTTGTTCCCTTTGACTTGGGAACAAGGGTTTGTACATTTCCTGACAAATATGCCGGTTAAGGAATTCATTAACGCGCAATTATGCAAGCTTGTAACTATATGAATATAGATCTTCCTCTACAAGATGGATGCCGTTTATGTATCACCCCTGAAGTCCCTCCTTTGTATTCATGAATAGATCGAAATAAGCCGGAGCCAGGTTGACGCATTGAATATGACGTCAGACGCCGTCTCGAAAGAGCAAACCGGTACTATAAAAAGTTTTAATCGAATGCACACTCGTTCCTTGCTGTTCACACAGAGGACGAGTGATTGCACGGATAACTGCAGCTCAGTGAGCGGTAAGTGAGATAGCAGCTTTTTATTAAGAAAAACGAAAGGTGGTCTAGAAAGGTTGGGCTAATAATTGACAACGAGATACCTGTATTCGAGTTAGAGATAGAAAATGTACAACTTCTGTTACTCTCTGGTTTCTACTTGCTATTGAGGGAAAACACGTAGGTTCGGTTCTCGCTTACAGTTCAATTCAGATGAATTTTAAAATAAGCACACTGAAGCTAAATCTGACAAAGATGTAAAATCTGCCTTTAGGGAATATGACTTAAATAAGCATCCAATACTATCTGCTCACATAACAGCATAATGTTAAGTGAGATCTTTGTGCATTTATGCTTTTAGATACTAACTGAAATCAAAGAAGCAATCACCTGTTGAAATACCTATTATGACTACCCCTTGTGGTGTATTCACCTGTGCATAATATAAAGTAAGTATAAATATAAATAATAATGACTGACTTCAAGAAAGGCATTAGATTAGAGTAAATGCAATCTTAAATGAGTATTTCTCTTCCTATTTTTTCTGCAGCAATATAAACCAGTCATCACTTTTATGTGATCAAGTATCTACACATTATTGTACCTTTCAAATATAAGCAGCACCCCTTTTTGATAAAGAGTGAGTATTAGTGACTATTAAGTCAGTTGAAATAGGATAAACAACACTAAATATTTTAACTAAAATAAGCATCTCCTGTCCTGCTGTAATTATATTTTTTTGTTGTAGAATAAATTGTTTTTGAGAGGCTCAAACTTTGATCGCTACATATCCTGTAAGAACCAATTAACAGCTCAAGTTTTGAGGTAAATTTGATGAAGTTACCCTCCATTTTTAATGAAAGTAACTATACAGGGCATAATACAATTGTTACCCTCTATCTACTTCAGTGTTTTCATATTTCAGATATTCCAGAATTTATAAGACACCTCTCTGGATAGAAAAACAGGAATTCCGGATGGTCTTGAAATATAGACCGTTAATTTAAACTAGGATTATAGGTATACTATATTATTCTACCTTGTTACCCTATGAAACTCTTGGTTCTATCTGTCTAGCTTGGGGTGATTCTAGCTCAACTCTTTGCATTTTTCACAACTATACATAGGTGATCCAATTTCTTTAATTTGAAGGGCCATAAGGTTATATTCTCTTCTGATGTGTCAACACTTTGGGTGTAAAAGTCACGGTGTCAAGTATGCACGTTATGAATGATGTTATTATGATAGTTCTCTGACTGATATCGGCACAGTACGTAAAACAATAGAAGCATGGTGTGCTCATATATACATCAGTATCTGAATGTCAGGCCACAAGTATTGTTTTATGTTATTTATGATACCTATTGTATTTTCATTTTTAGAGAAATGTGAGACGGTCTTTCCTGATGAAGGCTTAAATGCCGAAACGCGCGTCGTGTTTTTCACTGACCGCCAGCCTTTGAACTGCTTGATAATACAAAGACATTCTCCGTTGGTTTTTAATTGTCATACAATATTTTTATGTGTATAGCACTGTCTTGTATTGTCTGTGAAGAATTTCTTTGTGCACTTTTGTACATATATGTTTAGTATCTAACAGATTCAAATAACATTTCATCTGGAAAAATATAAAATATAATAATAATAAAAAATAATAATCGATACCAAAAAGATAATAAAGAAATATATTGTTTCAACCAAAAGGAATTGTTTCCGGTCATATGTACAAATGTAATTGCTGAGCACTGTTTTTTATATATAAATTTAGGCCTGATATTGCGTAATTAGTACATATCATAGATCTTGTGAGTAGCTTTTCTTTACCTTAGTTGTTAATGTTCCCTACAGCTAGCAAGATGTATTGTTTTTAGTAGGGGTCCCCAACTTTCTAAAACATGAAACAAACACATTACAACATTCACAAAAAGGGACAAGGTACACCCTGCTTGAGAAAGACAAAAAAAAATATTACTGCACAGCCATCTAATCCTCAAGCACACACACATACTGGTTGGATTTGGCACGAGGGTGAGTGATGGTTCAGTATATACAATTGTATTAACAAGTGATTTCACAAAAATGAAATGCACTGTTAATAATTGAAAGGACGAGAAACTGAACCATTGACTCACAGCTCGTGAGCTGTAAAGCCACGACAAGGCACCAACCTCTTTACAGGCCATTCATACACCTTTCATACGTGTGACAAATACAAAACCATTCACACCACCAGCCGCGGGCCCATCACATTACAACACTCACACCAGCAGACAGCGCCATTCAAGGGCCCATCACTTTCACACGCCCACATTCCTAACACAGCAACCACACAAGCTGATGGATTGCGTGGAGTGTCGCTCGGCTAGCAGTGTGTGTAGTGACCAGCAGCAAGTCACTACTCACACACTGCCAGCCGAGCGCCAGTCCACGCACACCGCCAGCCAAGCACCACTCCACGCACACCGCCAGCCAAGCGCCACTCCACGCACACCGCCAGCCAAGCGCCACTCCACGCACACCGCCAGCCAAGCGCCACTGCACGCACACCGCCAGCCAAGCGCCACTCCACGCACACCGCAGGCTAGCGCCGCTCCACGCACACCGCCAGCCTAGCGCCACTCCACGCACACCGCCAGCAAAGCACCACTCCACGCACACCGCCAGCCAAGCGCCACTCCACGCACACCACCAGCCAAGCGCCACTCCACGCACACCGCCAGCCAAGCGCCACTCCACGCACACCGCCAGCCAAGAGCCACTCCACGCACACCGCCAGCCAAGCGCCACTCCACGCACACCGCCAGCCAAGCGCCACTCCACGCACACCGCAGGCCAAGCATCAGCCTACACACACCACCATCACATTTAGGATTTTTTTATACAAAAAAGAAAACACAAACAAATTGCAAATAGATACAAATCTACTAACACAAAATCAGAAACTAAATACATTGCACTAATGCCAACCTTAAAACAGAACAACAATTCTTAAACATTACAGACCAGGCAGTTCACTTTACCACTCATGGTTGCTCCCAATAATTCTTTTGCTTGTGGTACGCTCTATAACAAGCAGGCACACACAGCCCAGGGTTAGAAGGACACTCAGGGCAGTACATACGAGTCTCCTTCCGCGTACCTCTTCGCCAACAGACTCTACATCTCCTAGTGGGAAAGTCTTTTGAGGGTGTAGGAGGAATGTGATCAGGAAAGTGGCGATCTTTAAATCGACCACATCCTCCACCACTCCAACTCTAGGAACACTTGCCTGTTCCACAACAACAAGGCTGCCTATGACAGACTGCTGAAACTGAACAAAAGTCAACTTTGACGCAGGAGAACACTCCTTGAACACAACAAAAGCATTGAAAGTTGCTAAATTGAAGAGATGGATGGCCAACTTCTTATACCAAATGTAAGCCTTACGAATAGCAGTGTAAGGTTCCAACCTCTGATCTACTCTATCAACACCACCCATGTGCTTATTGTAGTCTAAAATGCACACAGGTTTGCGCACTTCAGCAATATGACCCCAAACAGTCACAGGTGAAGTACTCTCATCATGGATGGTAGTCAGCATGTACACATCCCTCCTGTCCACAAATTTCACAGCTAGCAGTTCCTCACTACGCAAGGCACTGCACTGTCCCCTCTGAAGTTTTTTGCAAACAAGCTCTTTTGGATAACCTTTACGGTTAGAGCGGATTGTGCCACAAGCAAAAGTGTCCACTTTGAACAATTCCTTAAACAATTGCACAGCAGTGTAGAAGTTATCAAGGTACAAATGGTGGCCTCTGTTAAACAGTCCTCTAGCAAGATCCCACACAATTTTCTCTGAAACTCCAAAAGTGGACGGACAACCAGGGGGTCAATAGTGGAATCCCTACCAGTGTACACACGCAAATTAAAAACATATCCTGTCCTACTCTCAGACAACATATACAGCTTAATTCCATAGCGTGCCCTCTTGCTAGGAATGTACTGCCTAAAACCAAACGGCCCTTGAACAGGACCAAAGACTCATCAATAGATATTTCTTTCCCTGGAGTATAGATCTCTGAAAATCGATCTACAAAGTGATCAAGAACAGGCCGAATCTTAAAAAGACGGTCACATTCAGGGTGATCTCGTAACAACGCCAAACCATTATCAACAAAATGCAGCATCCGAAGCAAAAGTAAATACCGATCACGAGTCATAACTGCAGGAAATATGGCCGTTGCCATCAAGGGACTGGTAGACCAATATGAACCCATGGACGGCTTCCTTATCAAACCCATCAAAAAGTCAAACCCAAAAACTTCTTCATCTCTTCCAGATTTGTGGGACTCCACCGGGTAGCTCTAGAATGGGGCCTAAGTCTGGCACTGTTGTCCCTCAAAAACTGTTCAGCATACAAATTAGTCTGCTCAACAATCTCACCCAAAAATACATCATCCATAAACAACTGAAAATACTGTATAGGCAAATAATGTTCACAATCCACTCTACACCCTGCATAACCACTAAAGGCAGGCAACACCGGCTGCACCATGTTTGGATCAACCCAGAGTCCAGCACTTCCAGTAGGAAGCCTAGCAGCCCCAGGCTGCAATCCAGATGCCTCTTGCACCATCGGCACAGTAGTATCCTCCTCTAAATCAGGCACTTCATCTGCACTGAGAGTACCTTCATCATCCGATGATTCCATGTGGAGAGAAACTCACTGCCTGAATCTTCCCCTCCCTCCTCTCCCTCAGACGCACTGTCAGTCTCATAATCCTGCTCAGAGGAAGATTCAAGAAGCAAACCAACCACCTGCTGAGCAGTAATTCTACGGCTAGCCATAATGCTTACTAATAAAGGTTACTTGTCAAACAAGTCAACAACAACAAACCCTTTGTAAAAAGAGAAATAAACAAAATGTAGCTTTATCACAAAGACCTATATACTCCAACACTATACCACTCACTTGACAGAAGCAGCTAGACTCACCACCACCTACTCTGCACAGACACAGTAAGGATCAACAATATCCCACTAAAAAGAAGAAGAAAAAAATTACACATAAGACAATGCAAAACATCGCAAAGAATTTCATGCTCTGAACACTAACAAATATGCTGCCATTATGACACCACTTACAAAAAAATTCATTCATGCATGACAATAATACTCATTTGGAGTACACACAACAAAAATATTTTTCTTACCAAATAAATGCAATTACGCAAAACTGCAGAACAACCACTGCCGAAACCGCAAACAGGAATCAAAAGCTTTACACTAGAATAATAAGGAGAAAAAAAACATTACAATCACATATGCAAATAATGCACCCGTCCACACACAATCCACCAGCCAAGCTAAGGGGTAGGTGGGCCAAAGAGTATAAATAAAATATTCACCCCCGTAAAGGGGAGCAACCTTTGCCCTTTTGGCCACTCCCCAACACAAAAATTAAAAAAACCCTGGTGTCTAGTGGCTTCTGCCCTCCTTGGGGGCAGATGGGCCTAAAAACATACTGCTATTCTGCCACCCAAGGGGTCACTCTCCACAAATAAATGCCTGGTGGACTAGTGGGAAGATACCTTTATCTTCCGCACACGATCTCTCACTACTCAACTCTACTCTCAACTCTATTCACAACTGGATGTTAGCTCACCAACTCATTCTGAATCCCGCCAAAACTGAATTCCTCCTCCTCTCTACCTCTCTCTCACCTCCTCCTGTTCAATCTTGGATGGATCAGCTGAACCTACTCAACAACAAACCCATCATTGTCGACAGCGCTAAATCCCTAGGTGTCATTCTTGACAAAAGACTCAACCTAATCTCCCACATCAACTCTATTGCTAAGAACGCACGTTACCAGTTGCGCCTTCTATGGGGGATCCGTCGGTTCTTCCCGGAGAAAGACTTAAAAACCTTGGTACAATCTCTGGTTCTCTCAAGACTGGATTATTGCAATTCTCTTCTGACGGGCCTACCCAAATCCCACCTCTCCACTCTCAAATCCATCCTCCATTCAGCAGCTCGCTTCATTTCAGGGTCTAAACGAAGCGACCACGTCACTCCTATCCTGTCCTCTCTTCGATGGCTTCCGATCGAGGCAAGATCTATTTACAAAACTGCCAGCATCACACACAAAGCCTTACACACGTCCTCCCCTCGTTACCTGGCGAATAAATTGAAATTGTCCGGTGGCTCGCAATGCGGAAAAGCTTCCGTCTTCAAAAGGGAAAGATCGATGGCGCAATCCGGTGAGAATCGCTTCCCCCATTGCTCCGTGCCACCTCCTCTGCCCGGATCTTCAAAGCTGACCTCAAATCTCTTCTCTTCCAAAGACACTATACTTTCACTCTCACCCCCCTCTAGTTCGCCACTTATTGCAGTATACCTCTATATCATGCACATGTGCCCGGAAGCTGTTTCAGCCCGGGCTGCCACACATGGGGGGGTGGTGTATGCACTGCCAGCAACCTGCCAGGCCAGTGCACAACACTTGCCATCACCCTCTCTCTGCCTGCCATATTGCGCTCCATGGGTAACCCGATTCAAGGCCCCATTCTCCCGATTTATAAAAAACTGCCCCCCTGGGGGCAGAGCACCAAAAACATATGGCCCCCAAAGGGGAGCGACCCTTGCCCAAGGGGCCGCTCCCAACACAGTATTTTCACGTTTAAAAAAAAAAAAAAAATTCCCTGGTGTCTAGTGGGCATTCCTGCTGCACGATCGCATGATCGTGCAGCAGGAATGCACAAAGAGGCATCGGGGAAAGGAAAACCCTTTCCTTTCCCTCGATGCCTCTTTTGTTTCAAACCCCCCCTCCCCGGAGCCAAACTCACCTTATTCCCGACGCGCTGGAAGCAAATGGCTTCCAGCGCGTCGGGGAACAAAGGAAACCCCAATGAGGGGGTAGGGGCGAGGGAGGCAGGGAAGCCCTTCCCCTGCCTTCCCCCCAAAAACAACGATCGGATTCCCACGGGGAGCGCCAGCGCTTCCCCGTGGGTGGAATGCTATGGACGAGCTGGACTCGTCATGAGCACACGACCACTGTGTGCCATGACGAGTCCAGCTCGTCATAAGCATCGAAGGGGTTAAGTTACATTCCACAAGAGGCCATGTTAGTACAAAACCTAAGGTGCAAAGTTAAGTACATATACCCTTGACCCTCAGTTAAAAATGTAAACAATTAAAAGAATGGGTCCCAAGGCCTTTTCTAGAGTATATATATCAGTAGAGTGAACATGGACCCTGACCATTACTGACATTTAATCAAGGCAAGCCCTGGCCTTCATAGCAGATTTCAGGTAGCTGAGAACAAAAAAATACATTCATCATGCAACAATTGTAAATAAATAAGAGCTGGATGGGCCTGCTTAAAATTCATCCTCTTTAAAATCTGGGCAATAAAAGTTTTCTGGGGGACTTCATAAAGTTTACAAAATAATGTGAAGTGTAGCAGATCCTGTGGAGACTCACCGTCGCAGCCACAGGGTGCTAACAACTGGCCTCTGCTACACCCCAGCAAAAGATGGAAAAAATCCAGGAGAAACCTGGTCGATAAAAAACGTTCATAAATACTTAAAAACTCCAGGAGATAAGGCTCGGCTAAAGGTGTTGTTTTCAACATTAAGAATTTACGGACGTTAGGGGGCCTATTAGGATGGCGGGCGGAGTTTCGTCCGCCCGCCACCCTAGCGGTGCTGGGACCAGCCTCCAGTGGTGCGGCAGTCCCGCACCAGCGATTAGGATGCCACCGCCACCGTGGTGGTGGCATCCTCCATTCCCAGCATTGTGGCGGGCAGTGCACACAGCACCGCCCGCCACAATGCTGGGAATGCACTGTGTGCATTGGCATGCACAAGGTGGCAGGCACCGCAGGGTGCCTGCCACCTTGTGCATGCCAATGTTGGGGGGTACCATGGGTACCCCCCAAGTGCAGCCCCCCACCCCCCAGGGGGCCCGCAACGGGCCCCCAAAGGCATTCTCCGCATGCCTTTCAATGGCGGAGTCTCCGCCATGGAAAGGCATGAGACCGCCATCATCCTAATATGGATGGCGGTGCCTGCAAGGCATCGCCTCCATATTGCAGGCCTTTTCCGCACGGTAGGCAATCGGGCGGATTGCCTACCGGCGGAAAACCGGCGGACGGTCTTTCTGTCCGCCTGGGTCCCCACCGCCATACTAATATGGCGGTGGGGAACTGTGAGGCGGGCGGTGGGAAATGGCGGGTGGATCGCCACCATCATGCGGGCGGTGGCGATCCGCCCTACATCCTAATCACCCCCTAGCTTTCCTCAATTCCAGCTCTTCCCTCTCAAGTTTCCGTAAACTGCTAAAAGACTCCCTTATTAACCCCACATTCTTTTTAGTTACTAGTTCAGGGTTAGTATACAATTCGGCTCTTCCTAACCTTACAAAACTGCTCTTAATATATCTGAGCCATGGTATGTGGAGGGCATGGTCAAGGGTCATACACTCTTTTAAAATCAGTTGACTCAACGAAGATCCCTCACTCAACCAGATTTTCATCCAGAAGGTTAAGGGGTGGAGGGCCAAAATGTCACTTAAGTAAGGCACCCCCAGTTCTTCATGTACCACTATATTAAACGTGCAGCGAGGAACGCCTAATAAGTGCTTCAGGAATGCATTCTCAGCTACTTGTAGATCATCTATGGTAACGTGCCCCCATATTTCGCTACCATAAGAAGCTGTTGCGACACTCTTGGCCTGATAGATCTTTAAAAGCGCTGCGACAGGTCTCTTTTCTAATTTCGAAGCAAAATTAAAAATAGCCGCATTCACCCGCACCAGGTCTCCCCTCTCTCTTTGTTTTAGAGGGCCCCATTTCATCTGCTCGTCCATTACGACCCCCAAGTACGAGAAAACATCAGTGCGGGGTACTTTAGCAGAACCTACCCTAAGTTGAAAGGATTTTTTTGGGCGGATACCCACCTGCATGACATAGGATTTAGAGACATTTATCGATAGATCCCGATCCGACATAAAGGCAGAGAATGCATCAAGCAGGGTTTGTAGCCCCCTGACGTTCCTAGATATAAGGACCGCATCAACCGTGTATAGTAGGACTGGGAGACCACATCGGCCTACATACGGATAATCTACCCCCGTAACAATAGGGCTTTATCTAAATTGTTAATGTATAAATTAAACAAGAAGGGTGCTAGGATGCACTCTTGGTGCACACCTCTCCTTATGTCGAAATGATGTGAGACTTAAATCCTGCGAGAATCTGACATGGGCCTTAGTTGCACGATGAAGATCTTCTAAAAAGTGAACGATGCTCCTGTCTACCCCGATATCTGTCATGGACTGCCAAAGTTTGGTCCTGTTCACGTGATCAAACACAGAAGAGAGGTCCATGAATGCTAAATAGATGGTACCAGGACGGGCAACCGTGTATTTATTAAGAATCATGGTTAGGTTAAGGCACGGGCCACCGTAGACCGGCATGGGCGGAACCCATACTGAACATCTGATAACGTGGCGTGTTCCACTGCCCAGCTAGTCAACCTGTCTAGAAGCACTCGGCCCACCACCTTAACCACTGAGTCCAACAACGAAATCGGTCTATAGCAGTGTGTACTATCTCGATCGCCCTTTTTAAAAACTGGCATTATGGTCGAGGTAGCCCAGGACTCAGGGCATCCTGTCCTTGCCGCAGCGTTGGCTACTGCAGCAAGGACCGGAGCTCAAAAATTTGGTTCTGATTTGAAGAGATCAGGAGGAATACCGTCGGGTCCCGGGGCTTTATTACTTGTCAACCCGACAATACCCTCCTCAATCTCTTCTATACTAAAGGCCAGATCAGAGGTGACTACCTCACGGTTTGGCAGGCAGTTTAGCTCGAGGGGGCTCGCAAACATAGTTTCAAAATGGAGCACCCACTCATCCTCTGTAATATGTGCACCTACTGCACTGCCTTCATCATGATTTAGAAAAGGACTATTGATAATGCTCCAGAATCTAGAGCTATTCCTCAACGTACTAGCCTCAGTTAACCCCCTCCATGCTTCCTCCTTCAAAACAGTTTTGAGTTTGGCCAGTTTCAATTTGTAATCTCTTCGACACGATCTGACCAGAGTCTGATTTCTTGGACTACTCTTTAAGGCTTCCCTCAGCTTTCTTGCCGCAAGAGAACAAGAGGAATCGAACCATCTAGGGGTCTGAATAGCTGGGCATCGGGCAGGGATACTTAAAAGATCACCTACTTTAACAGAAATGGTGTTAAAAGCACTAATGACCTCCCCCGGGGTTGTATGAGATGAGGTACACAAAGCTATCTCGCTGGCACATGAATCTTTTACTGACTTGTAAAATACATCTGGGGAGGTCTGTGTCCACTTTAACCATCTTCTACCATCTGTAGGTCTCACTGTCCCGCTTTGCCCAACTCCTCTTTTGGGCAACAGTAAGGGTCCACGGAGTTCAACACACAGAGGGTTATGGTCACTATGGCCGCTTGCTTGTATCTTAAATCCCGCAAATAAAACTCGTACAGACGATGAAATTAATATAAAGTCGATAAATGAGCCACCACTCTCCCTTTAAATTAAGGAACGACAGCCTTGCTGCAGGGGTCGCACAATGACATAAGAGACATTAAATCAAATTCGTGGAGGAGATCGTTCAGCATGTCCCTTTGTGAAGAGTGTTCAAAATGAACTCCCCTCACACGTGGACAACCTGGATCAGCCAACATTAATGCCCTGGGGTCTCCACATGGGTGAATGTTGAAGTCCCCAGCAATCATAAGATTTTGGAGAACAGCATTACAGTGTTGCCTTATAAAAGAACCTAACATGGTGATATTACATCCACCCTTGGACATGATGGTGAGTTATAAAATTTAATAAGACCCAATTTATTCGACCCCTTTCTTAATACCAGAGACTGTATACACGGACTCAATGTGGGCAGGACCACTATCTTGCATTCCACCGCTAGAGAAATATAAATTGCAAGACCACCCTTTGGTCTGCCAGCCGAAGAGGTGGATGCTGGGACGAAAAAGGACTTGTATCCTTCTAAGAATAAACTACAATCCATCAGCCATGATTCCTGCAAGCATATCACACAAAATTGCTTCACAAATGTGATCCACGATGAATCAGAGAACTTGTTAGCTAGTCCTGCAACATTCCAGGATATAAAGTTTTTATCACGTTCACCCAAGCACCCATGGCTTTGCCGTAGAGAAACCCGCTGGTCGTTGGATTTCTCTAAGTCCATGGGAGAGGGACCCCCAAGTCAATCACAGGCATCCATCGCAGCCAGGGAGGTGAACTGATTTGACAACTCTAGAGGGAGGCAGACCAAAATCCTGTCGTCCTAAAGGCATCTGATTCAGGTGGGCTAGAGTAGGAGGCAAATTTGAGTAAGCGCTCCTGATGGGTTGATCTAACGGCAACAATCTGTTCAATGAAGCCATGTTGACGTTGTTCATATGGTTGTGCCCCGATGACTCTGGTTTATAAAAGAAGCCAAGGGGTAGGGCCATAATGGATGACTTAAGACCAGAAGGAGCAAAGTGAAAATCTGTGACTAGGATCCATTCCGCAATATGGGGCCAATTAAAATTTATAATGACACAATCGCCCTTACAGGATTTAAAAGAACTGCCGATCCAGTTGACCCTTCGCACCATATTGATGTTTTTCTCCATCCTCAATCCTAAGGTGGTGTTATGCGATAGCCAATGTAAGACTTTGTTCTTTAGTTGGATAAAGTCCTCCTTAATATCCTGGGGGAGAGTTGGCACATTCCCCAATATCACAACATAGGGAGTTGATTTAGCTGGCAAGTGAATAACCGGTAGATTCTGCATAGGGGCCTCCCCTCCCCCCTGTGATTGCCCCCCAGATAGATGGTTCTCCAAGGCTGAATAATGCTGCGTGACCGGCCTGTCCATATGACCATGGTTTACACCCGGGATGGACACTGGGTGGCTTACTGGTACCTGTCCCCCTAACAACTGTGATTGTCCCCTGAGATTTATGAGTGGGCCTGTCGGGATAGGGCTCTCCAAAGTTAGAGGAACCAATGGGGGACCGGGTTCTGGATTGACGACTACCCCTCCTGTTGTTACACAGCGTTTGAGATCAGATAGGCCCTTTTCAATCGAGTTCAAACGTTGGATTAACAAACCCAGTTTGGAGTCCAATAAGGTCTTCATCGACTCCTGAAAAGATTCTAAAACGCCCATCAAATCTGCCTTGGTCAGTGTTTGAGTGGTCAACGACTCATGGGGTATCAGGTTGGGTCTTGATATTTTGGCCTTACACCCTGTTGTTTGGGTTTTTCTTTTTATGCCTGTCCCTGAGCTGCCCGGCTCAGCCACTATTGAACTCCCTCGTGTTGTAGGACCAGTGACTTTTAAATTAACCGGATGCTTGCTGGAGGTGACTGCTGCGTGCCCTTGGTTTGAGAGTACTTTGTCGTCCCCCTGATTGTTAATTATGATGGCCCGAGAAAGAGGTAGCTGTTGAGCTATTGGATGGCGATTTAACCCAGTAAAATCCTGCGTAGTCTCTCGCAATCCAGAAATGTTTGATAAATCACAGTCAGCACTACCCAAAGACGATTGAATGTCTGCGAGCATAGGGATGGAGCAATGACAGGGGTCCTGGAAAGCGTCGATTTACCAACTCAATCTCCTTTTCCAGCACTGCTGCTGCTCGCTGGAGAAACAAGTCCATGGTTACCACTGGGGCTGGGTGCCTGCCGGGGCCCTCCCGGGGGCTAAGGTCGCCTTACGCTTCACCATAATAAGTCCAGATTAATACACTTAGTAACAGGTCTCTGGCCCGAAAGCTGGTGATATTTATAATTGATTGACTTATTTGACTTATTTGAATTAAAAAAGTATCTCCAAGATATCAAAATGCCGAGACCCATGGCTTGCAAACACCCTACAGCGTGCTTAATATCAATATCAATACAGTTCAGGGTAAGACGAACTGCCTTCCTACCTGCTCCTCATCTGCTGCAACTGTCACTGAAGAATGGACTGTGAAATGCTCAGGAGTGTTGAATCAGGGCACAAAGGTGTCACAGAGGAGAAATGGTAGTGAATATCCAGAGACAAACCAAGGGAGTAGGCCCAGCCCAGCCTCGTCCTGTCTCGGACGGGCGCAGACGGGTCCGCCCTTGGCCCGGGCTTTGCCCGGGTACGTCCTGCACTGTGGGAGCCCTGGCCTGAATTTAGGCGCCTCCTGGCGCGAGGAAACAACGTTGGCGGTGTGCGCGCCGCGTGGCAGCCTGGGGATTGCGGTCCATGCTCCCCCGGTAACACAGGCGATAATGGCCGGCAAAAAACAGCAGAAGGTACGAGCTCCCACGCTGGGGGAGCCCTGGCCTGAATTTAGGCACCTCCTGGTGCAAGGAAACAACGTTGGGGGTGTGCGCACCGCGTGGCAGCCTGGGGATTGTGGTCCCTGCTCCCCCGGTAACACAGGCAATATTGGCCGGAAAAAAACAGCAGAAGGTACGAGCTCCCTTTGTTAATCACTTTGTGGAACGAAATCATTCCGAAAAAGATTTCAAGTGGACAGTCCTCTGTGCCATCATACCGAACCCTACAGGGGGAGACCCAGAAATTTTTTTAACACGGAAGGAAGCTTATCTTATAATGAAATTCAACACTGTCATGAACGGGTTAAACAAAATGAATGAAATTGCCAGACCACGACTCAAGCATTACGCTTTCTCATCCATTTGAGTGTGGCTTGCCTATTCTGTACTCAATAACCCACAATGCATTTCTGCCACACATCGCTCCTCATGAGTTCTGAGAACTCCAGTACCGGCTTTCCTTACATCTTCCAGAGACACATTAGCAAACAGCCATTTCGAAAGAGTAACGGGCGATAAGACATTCATCACGGAAACGGACGTTGGATAAGAACGCGAGGCAATTTACTTCGTCTTTTCACAGTAGCGAGCAGCGAAGCGCCCCCATTAGACAAACGCACAGCGTTTTTTGTCAGTTTCAAGGTGACAACATACGAAAAGGTCATGCACACGCGACCAACCTCTTCGAATATTTGTCAAATCTGCTTGCCTTAAGTAGTCAGTTTACCAACAAGCTTCGGCGAGTGCCATACTAACACGCTTTATTATTCGACAGATCAACCAAACACTACGAGGCTTCAAAAGCACCAACAATCAGAATCATCGAGTGCCTGAAAAAGACAAAGGCAAGTTTCTCTGTCATTTTACACGTCTTGTCCATGTTTTTAGTGACGGTTACACACAATCATTGTAAACGTCCCCCCTTTTTCTGGCAGGGTCCAAACAACTACTTTGACTTCGCACTTGACTTTTGCATGAATGCTCCATCAAGGACATCTTTCAAATCATAGAAAGGTACAGTGCTAAAATAATAGGGAACACACAGTGGATCAGGTTTATAATCACCTGTATATAATACATATATTTGTTTGTTTTTAAACAGACATGACCAAGTCCAGGTCCTGACGAAAACCCCACAACGATTTCAGGGTTTGAAACGCGTTGACCCCAGCCTCTGGGACAAGACATCTGTAGTGTACCCTAGGAGAGATTTTTCAATAATAGTATGTAGTATCCTCAGGTTTATACATATGTTTCTTTACACCCCTCTGTAACTAGCTGCTCAGCCAGTGTGAGTGTTCCGTGTAGAATGTTAGTCTGAGTGGAATGCTTGGGTGGCTGGTGTGTGTGTGGTCAGTTGGAAGATGGGCTGAGCAGCTAGGAGGCTGCTCCTGGTGGGGCTTGCTGTAGCTTTATATCTACTCTACTTAATAAACCTACTACTTAACTCAGCTACGTCTGCTTTGACTACTTCTATGATCTGCTGGAGTAGTTGAACGCCTGTCCCTCATTATCGCGGTGACAGGCACACCATTGACATTTTTGAAATACAAGTTTGTGGTGCAATTTTTACACGATTTAACGCTAAAATGTTTTCTTTCACAGGAAAAAGAAACTAATGAGTTTAAAGTGTGATTTGTTATCGCTGCATGTTTTTGAATTGCATTCCACACGTACATGTTTAGTTGGCATGGGAGTGGGTTTCAGTCCCTTGTCCCCTCGTTTCAGATATTGTATCCCTACCTAGGGATGGGAGTGGGTTTTAGTCCTGTGTCCCCTCTTTCACAGTTTGGCTCATGGGGTTTTTCCCTTGTCAAGTTTGGGATGGGTGTCAGCCCCCTTTTCTTGGTCTTTGCACCACGCATCTTTGCTGTTAACCCTCATTCTTGGGTTATGGGGTGATAATCCCCTTTCTACGTGTGTTGGACACTTTGATCTTTTGGGTGTGTTGGGTGTTAGACCTATCACTTCATTGTACCTCATTTGTGTGTAAGTCGCCCTGCGCATCACTTTCTCTTGTGTCCAGTGTGTAAGCCGCCCTGCGCTTCACTTTTCAATTGTCGTGTGTAAGTCGCCCTGTGCATCACGTTCTCTTGTGTGTAGTCGTCCTGCGGCTCACTTTGTCTTGTGTGTGTAAGCCGCCCCGGGCATCACCTTGTACTCTTACATCGTCTTGTGTGTGTAAGTCACCCTGTGCTTCACCTTGACTTTATGTGTGCGTTCACCACATTGTGCTGCACCATCTCGTGCTGCGTGTGTTCTTGGGTTTTTGTCCCATGTTACACCTACACTTATTTGTTATGGGTTATCCCCATATTCACACAGTCCCTCACATGAGGGGTGGCGCGTAGGGTCTTCATTTCCCTTTGCCACAGCCTCCTTTCGTGAGGAACTCCTCTTCACGTTAGGTCATGCTCACTTGTTCTTTGTGAGTTATTCCTTCACTTTTTGTCTTTTATTTGTTCACTAGTAAAGGAGGAGGATAGTGTTAGTGTTTTTCTATTCCTTTCTTCCTTCTTTCTTTCTTTCTTTGTTTGTCTGTTTTCCTCTTGCGATGTGGTTTCACCTTCATCCCTGGGTTTACGGATCTATTGCTTCTATTGTACTTTTACTGTGTATAGTTTCCTCGCTTCATTGTAGTTTCTCTTTTGTTTTCCATTTCGAGAGGAAGAGGATAATGTAGTATCCTCAGGTTTATACATATGTTTCTTTACACCTCTCTGTAACTAGCTGCTCAGCCAGTGTGAGTGTTCCGTGTAGAATGTTAGTCTGAGTGGAATGCTTGGGTGGCTGGTGTGTGTGTGGTCAGTTGGAAGATGGGCTGAGCAGCTAGGAGGCTGCTCCTGGTGGGGCTTGCTGTAGCTTTATATCTACTCTACTTAATAAACCTACTACTTAACTCAGCTACGTCTGCTTTGACTACTTCTATGATCTGGATGTGTGAGCCAGCATACTACATAAGACTCTCTGTTTGACAACACTTTGAACCGTAACTCCCAAGGCTTTACACACGGGCAGGAGATAACAGTCATTCAGTTGGAGATATTAAGGCCCTCCGCCCAGTGTTTGCAATTCCAGTTAAGGATTGGTCTTATATGTTATAAATTCACACTGTTAATACGTTTTTTAATCCTTAGTTGATGTTTTGTATTTTCAGTTTTCATGTCGATATATTTGTCGCTTTTGTATATGTTTATTGTTTGTAAATAAGTTGCTCAATAATGTGTTGCCCTTTATGATGACATGATTTAAATGCATCAAATATTCTTCTAAATAAGATAAAAAAAGTGTAATAAATTACACTAGCTTGTGAATTCATGACATTTGCTCGTCTATTGTAAATAATTTTGGTTTATTAATGCAACTAGATAAAAAGTATGTATACAATGTAATAGTGGTCCTATCTATTTTGTGTAGGGACCCAAGCCTCCTTTAGTTTTCAAATTTAATAAATACCAAGCACTCTTCCCTGGTATCCCTCTGCCATATCCAATGCAGCTACATAATTGGCCTCGCTCATCCTGCTTCTTGGTCATTCACACATTTCAACCTGTATGAATCTTTCTTTGTTTCCTTTTTTATTTTCCCATTCCAATTTGTGTTACTAATGTCACACAATTCTTCAGTTCTACAGGTGATTACTAGCCCAGATGAGACCCTTTTATCCGACACAGGATCAAAACGCCATTGACACAATCTACAGACAGACCTAAGATATCACCAATGCACCAGATATCTCCCCTGGTGTTCTTATTTGTAAGCTATACCATAGGCTGTCTTCTGACTTATACCAAAATGCCTTTTTATTTACACATTGTCACGTCCTTTACTTTGTTTGGTTACTGTCCTTCTCACTTGGGTTTCTGTTGGAAAATTCTCTCTCACTACTCACTTGACCATGTGTGACTTATCTGTTGTATCTATTTCTAATTGTCTTTTGAAAATAAAATCAATTGGGCAAATAGATTAATATACTGGGGCAAATATATACAAAGGGGTTGAAGCAATAAGATACCGCACTTAACAACAGAAATGACGGGGGCAGTTAATACGAGCAGACGCCATGAAACTTCTCTTTTTCTTTGGAGCACACGAAATCTAATTGCCACATCGTATGGAAAGATATGAAACTGAATAAACCATATATCACAACTTCTTCTTGACTTAGAGATGTTGTGCACATAAATTTGAGCCCTGAAGAAGTCCGAGTAGGACGAAACGCATTAGCTACTGTGACTACTGTGCAATGGAGTGTTTTTATGAAGCAAATGAATAAAGAGTGATATGAATACAGACATCTTTGCTACATGTGTTGATTTGATGTCATGTACAATGTTTTCAAGAATACTATTGATGCGAATGGAATGAAAATTTTGAACTTATACTCAATAGACTAGATGTTACGAGAATAATATACTGGTTGACTCTTTCAGTAATTTCATGCTGAGATTCACTCACAACAGAATATTTTTGTTAAGAATAAGGACTCTCCAATATTGATTAATTCAGCAAAAGATTTCTCTGTTGTATCTTACTGTTCCTCTAAAGGAGTTCCATGTGAACACCTGTTACAAGTCTCTTCTTGATACCAATGTTCACATGGACATTTCGATCACTCTTGTTTCTTTGAACTATTGATTGTGCGGTGACACACCGCAAGAGCTTTGTGTATTGCTGTACCCACAAGTGGGGTTTTGTTCACTGTTTTTTGTTATATGTTTTACATATTTTTGTTATATATGTTCATCACACTAAACTATACAAACATTCTAGTGGTTGCTTTACTTCCATTCTTCACCATAAGCCTATAGACAGAGAAGAGCCACTTTATACACCTGCAAAAGTCCAAAATAAGTAATCTTAGAAAAATTGGAGAAGGCAAAGAAAAAACACATCAGAACAGAGTTGTCATGTCGGTATGCTCACCAAATAATTGAAAGATAATAAAATACCCTAAGGCCTGCAAATATGCAACGCACCTGGCATTTTCCGAGAAGACAACAAACTCGAAGGAAGTTTTAGCCATATTACCACCACTCGCTCCAGGCATTGGATGGTCCTTGGCATAGAGACAGCATTATAATACAGCAAACAAGAACTAGGAGAAATAGTGGAATAAGAAAAAGAATTGCTGGGCTGCAACAACCTAGAAGAGACAAAAATAGCACTGCACAAACTCAAGAAAGCAATCAGTAAGTTCAACGCTATATAACTAAGAAAGAAAGCAGACAAAGTCCAAAAGGAAATTAATATCTTCACGAAAGATAAGGTGTACCCTTATTTGCAGGAAGAGTACTACACACAAGCACAACCTTTAGAGAGAAACATCACCTGGGGAAGATACAGGGACTGTAAGCTAATCACTTTTCTGAGTCCTCGGGTTCAGATTGCTCAGAAGACCCAGGAGAAGGGAGTAGCACCAGCAAGGTGAACCCAGCATTCAACCATTTTTTAGGCCAGACTCCAAGGGGGAAAGGCAACAGAAGGAAACCGAGGCAGGCCATGGAACCGGTACGGAGAGGACCATCAGACACACAGGTGCTACTACTGCCTAGTGAAGTGAGATTTTAGGGTGCCAGAAATAGTTCATGCCCAAGTCCAAAGAGTCCATAAATTTTGGTTCAGCAAAAAGAAGAATTGATGGAGTGCTGATGGAGTATTACTCTGGATTGAGTCAACGTGTAGCACCAGCAAAGGAGTGTGAGTATCAATAGGGATGCACGTAGCTATTGCTTTTTCTTAAGATTGTGGTTTTGAAATGTCTGTATGCTGTTGAGTGGAGTGAAGTGGTTAAAGTCCACATGGTGTATGATTGTGGCACTTTTGTGCAAAGTTGAAGTTGTATACGTGTCCGTCGTGATCTAAGATCGCGAGATATTTACCTATGGGTTGTCTCAGTGTAGAAGACACTGAGGGGCATATTCACAAGAACGTCCGATAAACATCGCCAAAATAGGTTAACGCAAGTTCACATATCGCCGTCCATCGCCGGAAAATAACCCTGTGTCAACGTGGCATTGCCAACACGGCGGTAACATGCGATAGTGTCCTGATAACGCGGAAAATGACCGCGATGAACCCACTGTGACGGCGAAAAAAATTCAACAGCAAACGTGAAAAAAGGTGTGATGGGCCCAATCGCGATAAGACAATCAGCGAAAAGCAGCGCCAGGCCTGCAAATCACACACGTCAGGCGGGAAAAATCACCATAAAAGCAGGGGGAAAAAAAAACTAAAACCGAACCACAGCGAGTCACAATGGAGGCAGCCGGAGCAGGCACAGAGGACAGCCAGAACCCCACAAGCCCCACGGAGGACCAGCCTGGGACCCCGGGGACAGGGAAGGGCAGTGAAAAGAAGAAGAGGAAGACGAAGTTCAGTCCGCAGGAAAACAGGATCCTGATCACTGAGGTGATAGAACACCATCAACAACTGTTCGTCACGTCCACTGTGTCATTGGCAACAAAAAATGCAACATGGCACTCCATCGTGGACAAGGTGAATGCAGTCGGAGTGCTGAGGAGGACAATGGACGAGGTCAAGATGCGCTGGAATGATGTGAAGCGCAAGACCAAGCAGAAACTCGCCAACAACCAGAAGGCAGAAATGCAGATTGGGAGTCCAGCGCCACAGGAGGAGCTGGATGAGATGGAGGAAATGGTGTCCACAGTCATCAGTGGGGAGACGGTGGCAGGAGTTGGGGGACCGGACACTGCTCAACATGACCCGACACAACAGCAACAGGGTGAGTAACCACCAGGGCTTAGGGGGACGGGGGAGATGGGCACAATGGCACACATGCACAATCAAGCGGAGCACAGTGCACACCCACAATGACTCTGGATCATGTCCCTGATCCCCTTGGCACACTGCAGCACACATAGCAACAGCACGTAGGCCCCCGTCAACTATGTGCCCAGAGGAGGCCCGCCCACACATCACCTATCTCACAACCAACCCATGCACATGTGCCAAACCCAGCAAAGCTGCGGGTCCGTGAGCCACACTGACAATGCAAGTGGCACTGCATGACGAGTAGCATGGCTGCAGTCCGATCATCATGACATGGTGCACGCCACCACACTGAGGTGGCTGAGTGTGGACCACATCCTCAAAGGAGCAGGTCACACTCTGACACATCCACCTGCACAAACAACCCCTGACCTCAACAACACACCTGCGGACAAACCATGCCCCACAGCCCCAACCCCCACCAAGAGCCCAATTCACCCAAGAATGCAAAATCTCAGCACTGTAAAAGCACAGAAGTAAAGGCACACAGCCTGAAAGGGATAAGGGCCAGCCACATCAGAGCTGCAGGGGTGACTCACCCAAAATGCGGCACACACACATGATATGCAGTGCATATCAACATTGAAAACAATGTGGTATGAACTGCAACATGTTCACAACAGAACAGAGCACCCAAGTGGTGCCGCTTGTATGTAGAAACTGGCCAATCACATTTGGCATAGCAGGGAAACATGGGATGAAAATGTACGAGTACAAACACACATCCGTGATAATGTCGGAATGTCCACTGTCCCGCATCAAGTAGGCAGCTCCTCCCAAACAGTAACAATGTACATTGTCATGCAGTCTGTATGTAAATGTGTACAATCCGTCAACATACATGTGTACACAATGTAAAACTACCCTTCAAATTGCAGAGGGCGAACCAACACCTCCTGCAGAGCAGACCCAACCTCTCTTCACTGATGACGAAGAGGACCACTCCACCATCGACCCTGACGCCCTCCAACAGCTCATGGACGCCCTCAGGACCCCACGCTCAGGATCAGTGCAGCCCAGCTGCATCGAGGGAACCCCACCCCCTGCACAGACCACACAGCAGGAAGCACCTACCACCACGGCTGACTCCCAGGACACCCACGACCAACACATGGCCTTCCAACGCCGTGTGTTGGATGCCAGGAGAAGGTGGCTGATCAGGTGCGGGTGGGGTTCGACCGCATGGCAATCAGACTTGATGCCATACATGGGTGTCTAATTCCCATCAGGGACCACTTTCAGTCCCTAATGGACACCCACAGTCCACTCCATGCTCTCCAGCGATCCATGACTGACATAGCTGGAGTCATGTTACTGAGACAAGAACAACTGTCCAGTCAGAGTGGCTCCAGCAAGGTCTGCAGGGAATTGGGACAGATGCGGGGGCTCATGGAGACCATGGTGCGGATGACGGCGGACAGGATGGCTGCCATGGCTGCACACCAGCGGGATGTGGCTGGGGCCTTCAATGCCCTGCAGCACATCGTCATGGCATTGCTGCCTCAAGGCCTAGCTCAGATGGGTGCTGCTGCAGCTTCTACATCCACATCTTTGCCCCCTGTTGTCACAGTGCCTCACAGTGCGGCAGGCAATCCACCACCACCCATGTGTGAGACACATGTGCCATCAGAGGATGAAGATGCGTGTGAACAAACCTTACTTGTAAGGAGGAGGCAGTAGCATCCATCTCCGCCATATGGCCTGTTTCTGCTTGGTTCTGCCCTTTGCATCATCACCTTCCACTGTCCCCCGATGCACTCTACGACACTCACCTTGGCCTCGACATGGACTGCCATGTTCCGTTTGGTTACCAATGACACTGCGATCAGACTGCAGACTGAACTCTTCTTCTTCCGATGTACTTGTCATTCCCTGTGGGACTCTGGCTGGCCCTCCACGGACCAATATTGTGAACTGGGGTTTGCATGGCCCTATACTGCTCCAGCTGCAACACTCCACTGGATGTGTAATAAACATTCAGAATCGCACAGATGTGTCATGCTTTTGATCATTCACGTATGTGCGTATGGTTGAATGTAGGGTGGGAGATTCCCCTAACGTCCATGTTGCTCATGTCCTGGAACTTGTGTGACAGGGTGCAACAGTGCCGATTGCGGTCCGGGTGGCGTAATCACTACAACAGGGACACATGCATCAGTAACTTCCATGTCCAGCACTGAACTGGAGCACGCCCAGGGCCCCGGCTTCATTGTTCCCACCCCTACGCGGGCCTGCCATACGCCAGGCCAGTTCACTCCGCTTATGCATACAGGGGGGACAACAACGCTAAGTGTCCCAGGTCGTCCCTGTAGTGATCTGCTGGTCACTGGTCTAGTCGTCAGCATGTCACAGCCACTCCCTGAGGGCTCGTTCAGACCCACAACAAACCCATCAGGCACGGGCGTCATAGGAGATGTGACCCTGCCAATCTAAGGTGCCCAGCATGTCACATACCCCACTGCCGGTGTGGTAGTCCAGGGGGGGTCCTGGGGGAGGTGGGGGTCCTGGGTGTGGTGGCGGTGGGTGTTGTGGCCCTCCTGGGGCTCCGAGCTGCATGATCAGTAGATCCATGGCATCTGTTGTTCTTCTGGTGTGGCTGTGGGCTGGGCTCCCTTTCATGGTGCAGGTTGGCGTCCGACTTAACACCAGGAAGGAGCAGGTGTTAAATCCATGCTGCTAATGCGCCTTATCGCATGTTTTTGATTCTTATCGCCGGTCTGGCTGGTCGTTGGGAATGTTGCGAAGTGGTGTTTCCGTGGGTTTTTGCACGGGAACGCCTACTCTGCATCTCATTAGCGTTAGTTGCCGGTGTCATCCGTGGCGATGTTTTTTGCGGCTGCTATCGCAGGTAGACTGGTGATATCGGCTGTTAGCACCAGCTTGTGAATGGTGCGATGGATTTATCACCACTTTAGCTGCGATAAAGTGCCGCTAACTCAGCGTTAAGTCCTTGAGAATATGCCCCTGAGTAAGTTGTCTGCTGGCTTGTGGTGTTGGTCATGAGATGTTGTCGACAACATTTTGGTAAGGGTTCTCTTTTGTGTTAGTGGTAAACGGTTGGTAAGGTGGTTCTCAGGTGCACAGGGTTAAACACTATCAATTAAGGGTGGAATCCCGCTGGTTGAGGTTTCATTTGAAGTGAGGGAGTATAGAAAGTTTAGTTACCTTGTGAGAGTGAATATTCTTTATTGGAGCAGACAGTTTTATTTGTTGTTTGCGTTATATTGTCAGTTTGCCTTGAGAAAAACGCGCAAAGAGGGAGAATTGTGTAGGACGGTGAGCTGCTGTGAAGAGCAAGTTTGGCGTCACAGTGAGCCACATCGTTATTGGTCGGTCGGTGTAAAGCCATACTGGGATTGGTTGATTTCGTCATTAGAGTTGAGCTGTTATTGGTTGAGATTGCCAAACAGGGGAATTGTGGAAGTATAACCTTCCCTGAATTTACAGAAATCATTTGTGAATACAGAAATGAGTAAAAATGAAATTGTTTCGTTATTATGGAAATTAGCAAAGGAGGATGAGACAGGATTTGGCAAAATGAAGGTAGAGGTACCACCTGAGGTTATGCCAGGAAACAGTATCACGACGTAAAAAGGATTACATCCATTACTGTGGCTCGAGTTTTGGCACACACTTACTGAGAAAGATGAGGACTTACAGTTCCCTCGTTATGGGACATTTAATTTGAGGATTTTAGAAATTTTAAGGGAAAGAATAGAAGAAATGAGAGATCCTGTTAGACCTACTGTTTTTGAGGCTTTAAATACCTGGGAACATATTGCTCAACAAAAAGATAGAGAGAAATATCAAGGGAGGTATAGGAGAACTATGGACCATTATGTGGAAGCTAGATGTGATGTTCAGCAAAAAATGTGGCGAGCATATAAAATACATGGAACAAAATTATATCCAGTATTAGAAGTTGACAAAGAAGCTAAGGGCAAGAGCAAGGAGAAAAAGAAACATTTAGAGACAGACACAAATGAAACAGGGTAGAAGAGAGTGACATAGATGACGATGTTTTAAATGAATTATTACTGAAATTCCCATCACCTTCTAATGAGTAAGAATTTGATGCAAATGGGTACAACTGTAGAACCTAATGCTCCTTTGATGCCAGAGACACTGAAAGAATCAATGCCTATTTCCCCTGTGAGTGGGAGGACAGAAATGTCAGCTCCTGTAAACCTGATTAGATTCAAATACCTCAGATGCTTTGACTGTTCCTGTTACTATTGGACCTGTTGTCCCCCTTTAGAAGTCTGGGTTACAGGTAAATATGATTCACGTTTTGACTGTACCTACTGGAGTAATGCAGCACACAGGAGTTTTACAAATCTGGCATCAAAATCAATGATTCACACACCCATGGTTCTGATTCGGACTAATAATACTACTGTTGTGAATGTTGATCAAAGTCAGAGACCAGCTGGTCAGACGGAAAAAATAATGCATAGGCTTCAAACTTATTAGTGTCACAAACGAAATGGACGCTCCGAAATTAATTATCATGCTTCTGATATGACTGTGCCAATGTCATTTGGTTTCAGATACATCTGCACTAAATCTACAGCCTGGTATGAGTATAAATTTTACTAATGGATGTTTGAATCTAAATAGTACAGGAGAACAATCAGGGCTTACTCCTCAATAATTTGATGAATGGCTTAAAGGATATATCACTTCAAGCAATCAGAATTCAGCAATAGTCCCAGCTTCAGTTCCACCTTCATGTAAAAATTCAGTCCCATCCCCAACTTCGGTTTCTTGTCCAGTCTACACTTCAGATGTAGTTACTGGTTCAAGCTCAGTCCAAAAGTCAGTTCAGGAAAGTAAACCGTACATGGACGTGAGTCGACTAAAAGTAGAATGAGAAAAATTGATTTAGGGCACACTTAGCCCTTCAAGATTAGAGGCCTACCAAGAAGAGGAACTATTGTTTCTCTGTAAAAAATATTACAGGGCGAGCAAAATTGACACATGAGAAATTGGTAGAGTTGGCTCAAAAATATGGTGTAGACATTAGAGATTCAAAGGTTTTACGAAAATCATGCAGATTAGATTTTACTGAGAAAGATATTGAAAACATGAGAGCACCATGAAAAAAACTGCAGATAAAAGAGCTATTGAGTTTACTTAGAAGATGAGATGAAAGAGAGAAATGGGAAGGTGGATGGTCGAAGAAGAAGGAAACAAAGAAAGTTTGAGTGCAGAAACCACCAGATGACTTTGGTGGCTATATAGGGGACGTACAAGTACTCCCTATGAGGGAAGTCCCAGGAAGAGGGTATGTTCATGTACCGTGGAATAGACAAGATATTTTGTCATTTACAAACGATTTCCCTAGATTGAGAGAAAAGCCAGTGGAATGGTAAAGACAAGCTGAACGATTTGTGAAAATTACGGAGGTTTTGTGGATTGATTTGAATATTTGTTTGAGATTGTGGTACCAACAGATTTGCAGACTATATGTAAGATTGCTGTGGATTGGCCGGAGCAGAACTCCCAAGGAACAGGTGCATCGTCTCCGGAGGTAATGAGGAAATAACAAAAGGTAAAAACCCACCTGAAGACTAAGGTTTCCCCTAAAGAAATTGATCAGTTTCAGATTGACAGGATGACCCAAGAACTGAAGGAATCAGTACATGCTTCTTATGAGACAACAGAATTTCTTGCGGCAAGTTAGAGGTCGTAGTGGCCCTGTAGATCTTAGAACTAGTGCTGAGGTGTCTCTTTTGATAAAGACAAATTCAAGTTATGTGTGCAGAAAGCTTGGACATTGGAGGCGTAAGTGTAAGGCTGTTTTGAATACTATGGGTAACCAGATGCAGAATTTGCAGTTTTCACAGTCTCAAGGGAATAATATGGGACATACTAAACAAATGAAAGGACAGAGAATGCAAAATTCGAATGTATCACAGCACAATGCGAATCAAAATTCTTACCAGCACAGCAATATTTGATTGAATTGGATGACAGTGATAAGAACTCATTAGCATGACAGTGCCTGAGAGGTAGGGGGACTGCATGCTTGATGCAGCCCTAGAGGTAGACCAGAGTGATCCCTATGTGAATGGAGAAGTGGATGGGAAGCCTATCTCATTCCTTATTGACACTGGTGCTACCCTCTCTACTGCAAGAACAGCAGAGTTTCCAAACCTACCCCCCTCGGGAGAAAGAATCCAAGTTATAGATGTTACAAATAAAAATCTCAGAAACAGTAACTATTAAAATAGGTTCCTTTAAGGATCGTCATCAATTTGTGGTGTGTGTCACTAGTCCAGTGAATCTGCCCTGGGCGTGACTTACTTTGAAAATTAAACTGTTCAATTTATTGCACACCAGGAGGAATATAATTTCATTTAAATGCTAAAGATGTTGTTTTCAAACTTGCCCAACAGAAATCAGATGAGGGGATGTATCCTCTCCTGACATGTGAGGATTTGCCTGTTTGAGAGACACAGGGGTACCTGAAGTCTGGGACTTTACAGGTAAAGATATCAGTCTAATATCAGTCTAATCAAATGTGTTGACCCAGTCCGAATTACAATCAAGCCAAATGCATAGATCCCAAGAATCCCACAATATAATTTATCTCCACATACCATTGCTGGAATTACTCCTGTAATTGACTCATTGTTTGAGCATGGGATTCTGAAGGAGATAATGGGAAGTCCATGTAACTCCCCTATCATGGGATGCAGAAACTGGATGGCAAGTATCGCATTGTGCAGGATTTGCACAAGGCGAATGCCATTTTTGTTCCATGTTGTCCCGTGGTACCGAATCCAGCTGTGATTGTGTTTCAGATTCCATGTGAGACCGAATGGTTTTCAGTCATTGACTTGTGTCATGCCTGCTTTTTGATTAAGTTGCATAAAGAAAGGATGTACCGAGTCCCACAATGGTATAGGGAAAGCCCCTCAATTTTTAATCAGCTCCTTAAAAAGAATATTGAGTCTCTGGTAATGCCGATTCATTCAGTGTTAGTGCAGTACATTGACAACCTATTTGTGGCATTAACTATGACAGAAGCTTGCAAAGTTGATATTATTGCTTTGCTGAACCATCTGGCAGAAAAAGGACATAAAGCATCCCCGACTAAGATACAGTTTTGCAAAACTGAAATCCTATTCTTAGGACATCACATTGAGAAAGGAGCGCGGAAAGTGTCAAAGGAAAGAATTTCTGTGATTCTTAACATGAATCCTCCAGCTACCCAAAAAGAAGTCTGCATGTCTTTAGGAATGGTGGGCTATTGCAAACAGTGGATTCAGAATTTTTCTTCGACAGCAAAACTTCTTTAGAGTTTGACACACTAGCGGCCAGATGTACGATGCTAAAAAGCATGGGCCCATGTACAAACAGTATTTTGCGATTCGCAAATATATTGCGACTCGCAAATACTGTTTTGCGACTCGCTATTAGGAATGGGCCTTCCATTCCTAATAGCGACCACAAAGCAATGTACCAATGTTTTGTGACCGCAATTGCGGTCGCAAAACACTCGCAAATTACCACCTACTTCAAGTAGGTGGTAATGCATTTGCAAATGGGATGGGGTCCCAAGGGGACTAAAATCCAAGGGGATTAAAAAATGAAACGAAAATGTTTCATTTTTTTTTTTTAAATGCATCCCGTTTTCCTTTAAGGAAAACGGGCTGCATTTTTAAAAAAAGCTGCTTTATTTAAAAGCAGTCCCAGACATGATGGTCTGCTGAGCCCAGCAGGCCACCATCCCTGGGAGGGCCTGTCATTCCCAATGGGCTCTCAAATTGCGAGAGGCTCATTAATATTCATGAACCTCGCAATTTGCGACCCCATTAGGAATCGCAAACAGTGTTAAACACACTCTTGTACATGCCAAATAGCACCTCGTCAATTGTGAGTCGCAAATGCGACGCAATTTGCGAGGTGCGATTTGGCAGGTCGTACATCTGGCCCAAAGATATGTCAGATCTGGTACCTTGGGATGACAGCTGCATGACTGCCTTCACAGAGCTACGAGAATGCCTTTGCAAGGCACCAGATTTGGGAATGCCTGATTATAATAAGTGTTTTGTGTTAATCTGCCGTCAGAGAGAAGGTTGCGCTCTTTCAGTGTTGACACACATGCATGGAAGCAATCGTAGACCTATTGCCTTTTTCTCAGCGACACTGACCCTGTTGCGGCTGCTTTACCTGGATGTCTGAAAGCGGTTGCATCTACATGTGTGATTCTTGAGCAGTGTGAAAGAATTGTTATGGGTCATCCACTGACAGTGTTTGTGCCCCATTCAGAGGAGATACTGTTGACTTGTACGCAAACACAGTATCTGACCAATAGCCATCTGACTAAGTATTAGCAGGTCTTGTTGGGTGCAGAGAATGTGACACTGGAGAGATGTACGTTGTTGGACCCAGCTACCTTGATGCCATTGCCTGGAAATGAGAATGTGATGGATGAAGTTGAGCATGATTGCTTCGATGTGACTGAGTTGTGCACAAAACCCTAACCTGATATTTCAGATGAACCACTGCCTGAATCTGATCATGTGTTGTTTGTTGATGGCTCCTGTTTCAGACACATTGAAGGAAATCTGAAAGCTGCGTATGCTGTGTGTACAGTTGGAGGTGTTTTGGAAGCGTCATGATTGCAACAGGGGTGGCTCCTCCACTAGGGCAGAGGAGCATCGCCCCACTGCTTTCTCACAGTGCGAGAAGCAGAAACATAAAATGGTAATAACTACCATTTTATGTTTCTGCTTCTCGCACTGCGAGAAAGCAGAACAGAAGGGTTTGTTTGCGGGTGGGCGGGTAGGTGAGTCTGCTCTGTGAGCAGGGGAGGAGTTGTGTGCCCACTCCTGAGGGCACAATGACTGTTTGGTCGGCCCTCTGGGGCCGCCCAAACCAGTCATGCGCACTCTGACCTTTCTCCATGCAGCCTGCAATGCAGCCTACATGGAGAAAATGGCCTCCCCGTAAGCCCCACCAATCACAACGCTACCATTGCAGCGTTGTGTTTGGCTTAGGGAAGGGGAGGAAGACTGCCTGCTTCTTGTTCCTGCCAGAGGCAGGAGAGCAGGACCAGGCGCCGAGCAGGACTGGCGCCGAGAAAACGCGGGACCTGGCCAGTATACAGGTAGGTTTTTTCTTTATTATTATATTACCCTCTCCTCCCCGTGCGACCCCCCCGCACCCTGACCATGCTGGCCGTGACTAGATTGCAAGGAGTGTTTTCTGCACAAGTTGCAGAGTTTATAGCTCTGAATTGAGCATGTACATTTCAGAACAGGTTTGAGATACAATTTACACTGATAGTCAGTATGGCTTTGGAGTTGTACATGACTTCAGGCAATTGTGGTCACAGCGTGTGTTCTTGACATTCCTCTGGTTCTGCCATTAGAAATGGAGAGTGCATGAGGAACCTTTTGCAGTCCCTACAATTGCCTGCCGAAATTGCTGTTGTAAAATGTGTTGCCCATCGACAAGTTACCGACTATGTTACAGTTGGCAACCGTTATGCAGATGAGATGGCAAGATATTGTGCTTTAAATGCGCACACATTTAATGAAGAGATCTTGAAAAACACATTTGACATAACAGATTGAACTTTGATGTTGTCAGCTCTAGATATCAGCGAGGAAGTTAGGAAGCTGCAGGATAAGGTGACGGAAGCAGAACAGCAGATTTGGGTGCGAGCAGATTGTACCAAGATTGTACCAAGAGGGAGGATGATGTATGGATTTACATTGATTGCAGACCGGTACTGCCTGATAGCTCATTGTCACCAATAGCAATGCACTACCATGGTCCTGAATACGTTGGAAGAGATGCAATGGTGCATCTTTTTCAACAGGTATGGTAGAAACCCAGATTTAGAGTAACTGAAGAGACATTATGCCATTGTTGTGTAATATGTAAGCAACAAAACCCTGGATGAAAAACACAGGTTGTCATGAGTCACAGAGGTAAATCTGCAGGTCCTTTCAACCAGATGCCAATGGACTTTATAGAGATGCCTGTTTGCAGTGACTTAAGATATGTTTTGGTCATTGTGTGCATTTTTTCAAAATTGATTGAAGCTTATGCTGCTCATAGGAATGATAGTCTAACTGTGGCTAAATTATTGTTACAGGAGTTGATTCTCAGGTTTAGATTTCTGGCTTCTCTTGAGTCAGACCGCAGAACTCATTTTAACATTGAGGTCCTTAAAATGCTGTATGCACACTACAGATTGAGCAGATGCTTCATTGCAGTTACCGGACGGAGGCTACTGGGTTGGTGGAGCAGATCAATGGCACACTGAAATCCAGACTGGTGAAAGTATGTGACTCGACGTCTGTAAAGTGGCCAGATGCATTGCCTCTTGTTTTGATGAGTTTGAGAAGTACTCCTGATAAGAGGACAGGAATGTCGCCTCACGAAGTGATCATGGGACGTGTGTTGAGGCTGCCAGCTGTTCCTGCTAATGCATTAGTCAATATTACAGATGATCTTATATTGGACTACAACAAGAGCCTCACTGATGTGGTACGTTCTGTCTCTCATCAGGTTGGAGAACCTGAGCTGCCCTTGCGGTCCAACAGGAGCAGTGCCATGACCTCAGTCTGGGTGTCTGGATAATGGTGAAGAAGCTTGTGCACAAAACATGTCTGGAATCTCGCTGGAAGGGGCCTTTCCAGGTGATCCAAGTCACTAACACCACTGTGAAGTGCGGAGGTCTCCTGAACTGGGTGCATGCAGCCCATATTCCCAGATTCCCAACTCCCCTTAATTATATAACAGCGCCTGTTCCTTATGTGCCGGTGGTAACAGTGAGACAGAGGGTTCAGGTTAGCCAAGCTGATGGAGACCAGCGAAGTACTGGGATAGCACTCATCTGGCCTGAGGGGGGGTCTGAGAGAGTCAACTGTAGGTTCAGAAGGATCATCGCCAAGAGGGTTGACTATTAGAGATACAGACCCCAACGCAGGGCATAGTGCAGTAAGGAAGCGAATTGTACCCAGAGACCATTGCCCCAAAGGAGGTGAGATCCTACGTAGCTGACTGACCACAGGACGAGTATCACCAACTAGTCCTGAAAGCTCTATGCATCAGATCAAAGTGACACAGATGATGAGCAAACAGTTGTAAGGAGATCAAAAAGAGCAAAGGTATCAAGTCAAAGGTACACATCTCCTGAATGGACATACCTGGCTGTTAATTAGTGAGAACAGACATTCTATGAGTTTTGTACTAACAATACGTGTCCACCTGAACCTCCCTGAAGCAAAATGTGTTAGTAGTCATTTATCCAGTGTGTGGCGGTGGCCACACTCCTCGACTGCAGGCTATTCAGCATACTAACACGTGGCATACTAACATGTGTTAGTGGCCCTTTTATCCGGTGTGTGGCGACACACTCCTCGACTGTGGCCTATTCGGTATACTGGACTCTTGAGCTAACATTCACAGAGGGTCTTTTATGGCATCATGATTTGATTTATTTCACAATTTATCTGAAGCCCACATGTAAAAATCTGACGGATACCAAGTCGTACATTCCTCGCATTCCCTCACGCTGCTGGTTTCGAACACACGTTGAGTGATATGCTTGAGGATATTTGCTGAATAAGGGAAACGGATCTGTTCCTTGGCCGATTCCTTCTATCTATCTTGGAAGGTGTTCCAGCCTTGTATTAGTGAGCGGCATGCTGGGAGCCATAGATGCCAGTGATGTACAGCCCCCCATTTGTTGCCCAAGTTGTTGATCCCTTAAGTGCCCTGAAGAAGGTGTGATCATATCTGCAGGTCTCCACTGAAATGCGCGTCGGCGTAGGTCTAATGAACAAGACACAAAGACAATAATGACTTAAAAGTCACAATAATCAAGTGTTTAAAAGAAATAATTTGAAGTATACACTTAGTCTAAGGAACTGAATCTAGAAAGATATTGTGCTTCTATTTTAAGTTTAAATGTTTTTATTGGCATTTTTAAGAACGGAAAACATTTCAAAGGCATAAGCAGTGAGGTGCAATAGAGCAAAATGTACGTACAAGCTTGCATGACCAGAGAGGCGTATTGCTCACAGATAAAATTGCGCAATTGGAACACTCTCAAAGCAGAGAAAACATTACATGGTGAAAGATGCCGCCTTTTGTAAGAACAAGGAAAAGAAACGTAAACACCCCCCCATCCCGTCCGATATCCCATAGACCCTGGCTGTCCAAACCTTGTCACGCCACATATTAATCCCCTTTTACACAGTTGAGGAAGGTTGCAAATCTGTCCCCAGATCCGAAAGTCTCAGCACCCTCAGGTATTTGGGCTGGGTAATTTCGTTGAATTCAGCCAAGAGCAGTTTTAAAAAGGGGCTCCATATTTTCTGGAATGTGTCAGCCGAGCCGCTTAGTGTGGCCGAAATGCGTTCCATCCCAATGATGTACCATAATCTATGCAGCCATCCCACATACGTAGGAGGAGTGGGTGTCCCCCAGTGCATTAAAACGTTCTGTAATGCAGCCCCTAATGCTAGCCCCATCTGGCACCCTCGCATGCTCTTCAGGGGAAATGTAATGGGATTAGGTAGGCCCAAAATCACATATAACGGGAGCCTCGGGATTTCAGTATCAAAGAGATCATCTATCTCATCCAGTATCTTAGGCCAATAGGAGGACAGTATCGGGCAGTCCCACAGTATATGGAGCAAGGTTCCCTCGTTATCACAACCCCTCCAGCAGGTGGGGCTCCTCTGTGGGTTGCCTCTGTGGAGGCGTGCAGGTGTTATATACCAATAGGTTGCTATTTTCATAGCGGTTTCAATACTGGCTACATTTCGGGCAGTGTGCTTTGCTCTGTAATAAATACCGTCCCAGTCCTTCCGTGAAAGGTCACCTCCCAATTCTCGCCCCCATCGCTTCTGACTCGGAGTTGCGTGTGAGTGTGGACTGTCCCTAATCATGTCGTACATTTCAGATATCAACCTTTTGTCAGTGAGCTTGGTTATTAGCCATTTTTCATATTTGGTCAATTTGTGGCCCCCCTGTTCTCTCATCCCTGGTTGAAGGACCCAGTGCCTCAGCTGCAAATACCTCAATCTCTCGGACTCGGAGATCCCATACTCCAGCTTCAGTTGGTGAAACTGGAGCAACCCTGAAAGATCGAATAAGTGACCCACCGATCTACATGCGGTGTCACGCCATCCCTCAAAGGATTTGTCGGACATTCCCGGAGTGAATTCGCTATTACCAAACAGGGGGGTTAGCGGGGATGGGAAGGTCGTAAGTTTCTTAGTTGTCGCCACCCCGTCCCAGACTACCAACAAAGATTTAATGACCGGAGAGTCCATCAGGCCCCGCGGCCGCTGTGACTTCTGTAAGAAGGGGACCTTCCATAGCGGGATGCCCGCCAGCGCTCTGTCCTGAAAGAGCCATCGATTTTCAGACTCCGGCCTTGCACATTCCACCAGGTACCTCAGCTGAGCCGTTTTATAGTAGCTAAGGAGGTCCGGGATTCCAAGGCCCCCATTGTCTGGTTGCATGTATCCTAGAGCCTTACTCATCCTTGGTCATGTCCCTGCCCGCACAAACTGATTGATACCGCGTTGCAGTGAGGCAAGCACTCCCGCGGGGGGCTGAACCGGCAAGGTCTGAAACAGATAAAGTGCCCTCGGAAGGAGGGACATTTTGACCGCCGCTACCCGCCCAAGTAGGGAGAGATGACGCTTACTCCAATCACCCAAGTCCTTCAGAGCTTGTTGCGCCAACCTAGTATAGTTCAACTGAGCCGTCTGTTGAACCGTTGCTGCCAAGTCCAGGCCCAGGTAGGGGATAGTGTCTGCTATTTTTATACCGCCCGTGGGATCCGATGTAAGCGTGGCCGATCCCAGATTCAATGACAGCGATTTACCCACATTGACCTGGAAGCCGGACACCCGGCTGAATGCATCCAGCTCCTCAAGGAAGGCGGGAGGGAGAGTCTGGGTACCGCCAGAGCCGCCAGCACATCATCTGCATAGAGGCTGATGGGATGCGTTTCCCCCCCAAAGGGGATCCCTTTGATGTTTGGGTTATCTCTAACCCTTTGCGCCAGATGCTCTATGTAAAGAGCGAATAATAGCGGGGACAACGGGCACCCCTACCTGGTCCCTCTTCAGATAGCGAAGGGCGCAGAGGAGACCCCGTTGACTCTAATGCAAGCCGTTGGCTTGGCATAGCAACAGTCCACCCATCCCCGGAGCCTCTCGCCCAAGCCAAATTTCGCCATCATGTGTCCCAGGAACCCCCAGTCCACCCGATCGAACGCCTTTTCAGCATCAACAGGAGGGCATCCATTCGCGTTTGGTGAGCCTTATCCACGAGATGGAGTATTCTCTTGGTATTGTCACTGCATTGTCGGGACAGACAGAATGAACCCCGCTTGATCGGGTTCAATTAGGTTTGGCATATGGGGGCTCAGGCGTGCTGCAAGGATTCCCGTGAAGATCTTAAAATCTACGTTAAGTAGAGAAATCGGGCGGTATGAGCCACAGTGTTAATATCTTTCCCTGGTTTGGGCAAGACCACTATCGCGGCGGTAAGCATGGTGTCTGGGATCTGGGCAGAGTCCCCAAAGGCGTTGAAGAGCCTGGTTAAAATCGGAGCCACGATGGGGCAAAATGTTTTATAGAAGAGAGAGGGCAACCCGTCCGGGCCCGGTGATTTGAGCACTTTCAGGCGGGAGATCGCTGCTACGACCTCCTCTATGCGAATGGGGGCGTCCAAGGACTCCGCTTGAGTCGATTGCAGTGTGGACACAGTAACCGATTGCAGGTAAGCCGCAATGTCACGATCAGTCTGGGTGTCTGCTGTGTAAAGCTTTGCATAGAAATTGCGGAATGCCTGGGCTATCCCTTCGTCCCCACTAATATCCCCCCCGCCGCGTCCCTGCAGCGAGGAGACCTGTGTTCGTTGTCTTAGAGCATTCAACCGGTTCGCCAGGAGCCGGCCCGTGCGGTCCCCCCCAATATAATTGGAATGCTTTAGGCGTACTGCCGCGTCTTCCGCTCTATCCAAATCTAGGGCGGCAAGCTGTGCCCTGGCCGCCTTCAATTGTCTCCAGACCCTAGGGGCTCCAGTCCTACTATGCACCCGTTCAAGGTCCTGCACCTGAGCGGAGAGGTTGGATCTCACCTCCTTGTATTCTCTATTGTGGGCCGCCGCAATCGCTATAAGCTCCCCCCGTACCATAGCTTTCAATGCCTCCCATAGTGTCGTGACTGTGACGTCTGGGGTGTCATTTAGTGTGATGTAGTCCTTGACACATTTAAGAAGTTGTTGTTCCACCTCCTTATTATGAAGCATATGCTCATTAAGTCTCCAGTTCCCTTGTCTGAAGGCCCCCGGGGTCATCTGTACCGTCAATGCGTCGTCATCTGACAGGGCCATAGGTTCAATGCATGTATACCTGACCACGCTGTTTACTTCCCCAGTTCCCAGGAAGTAGTCTAGGCGGGCATAAGTCTTATGTGCATGGGAGTAAAATGTGTATTGTTTCGAAGTAGGGTGAGCTACCTTCCAGATGTCTATCAAGCCCATCTCCCCCAACCATTCCTTCCCGTCTTTCGAAAGCTCCCCCCCCCCCGGGAATAGGATGCTTGTGATCTGTCCAGGTTGGAGCCCATGACAATGTTCAGGTTCCCCCCACCAGTGTCATGCGGGTCTGTGGGGCCAGGACATCTGCCAGGGCGGCTTGGAGGAATGTCTCCTGACCTGTGTTAGGGGCGTATACAGAGCCTATTACTAAGAGCTGATTGCCAAATTGAAGAGTATAAGCCAGTAACCTCCCCTTGAGTTCTGACACCTTCTCCTTTACCTCCCCCTTGCAGCGCCTAGATATAAGAATGGCCACACCCTCCTTTTTCTCCCCCAGTGATGAGAAGTATTGATGAGGGAAGGCCCTCGGGCGCATCCGGTGATGATCTTTGGGGAGGAGGTGTGTCTCCTGTAAGAGACACACATCCGCCTCCATGCTCTCCAAATAGGATAGAATTGCGCGCCTCTTCACCGGGTTGTTAAGCCACTTTACATTAATCGTGATTATTTTCACCATTGCCATGGTTAAAGTTGGGGTGGTCGGGGAGATCTAAGCCGGACCCCAAGTGATGGCATAACTCCCAGCTTGGTAGGGCGACTGTGTTTAGATGGGTGCTGCACATGCTGGAAGAGGGACCCTTTCTTGGAGTTGTCGAGAGACCCCATGAAATTGTGCAACAGTGAAGTACGGATATCGGACCTTACCACCCCCGCCCTAACCCCAACCAACCCAACAAAAGATACCACACAAAATGTCCAGGAGTCGCAGTGCTTGACCGTGCTTCCTCGGTGAAACAGTCTGTAGGGAACATCTGTGGCCGACAGTGCCCCCCCTCACCCCCACCCGCCCCCCGCCCCCCGGCATTGCTATATTTACTTATCTGACCCCCGGCTCAGTTCAACTGTTGGCTCCAGTTCTGGAATCGGCGGTCAGGGAGGCGCACAGCCCTGCGTTCCTGCGCCATCGTCTCTGGGTTTGGTTTTGAGGGAGTCCCCGATCGCCGCCTTCCTCCGACTCTATGCCATTTCTCTCATTGACTGCTCCCGCCTTTGCTCGGGGACTCCTCTGATGAGGGCAGATCGATGCTCAGGACCTGGCACGCCTCCTGTAGGGAGCGAACTTGCCGTAGCTTGCCATCCCACTTAAAAATGATACGGAAGGGATGTCCCCATGAGTAGGAGACACCCTGGCTGCGAAGGTGGGCCGTAACCGGCCGAAAATCCCTCCGTTTCTGGGCCGCCAGGTCCTGGTACACGGTGATAGTGTGCCCCCGAAAGACTAAGGGGTGTGTGTCTCTTGCTCGACGTAGAATGAGCTCCTTAAGCTGAAAGTCCGGTAAGAAGGCCAGGGTGACAGGGGGAGGCGCCGGAGCCCTCCGCTGGAGGCCAACTCTGTGGGCCCGATCAATTTTGATAGCAAAGTCCGGAGGTTCCTGCAGCACATGGCGGAAGAGATCTTGAGGTACCCAGTAACGTCTTTGCCTTCTTCGTTGGAGGGAACGCCCTTCACCCGTATGTTGTTTCTGCGGGAGCGATTACCAAAGTCTTCTGCGTGCGCCCGAAGGTCGACTTGTTGTGCCTGTAGGCGGATCACTTCTTGCTGCAATTGCTCAACTTCCTCGTCGCGGGATTGTTCGTGATCTTCCATTGTCGCCACTCTTTCGACACTGCGTCGAGGTCCCTACGCACCTCCTTCATTTCATCAGCTAAATCCTTTTTGAGGGCGTGTAGGTCGTCCCTCAGGGCCGAGAACAGTTGGGACAGGAAGGCCCTTGTGACCGGTTCATCTGCATTCTCTGTCTCCTGTCCCCCTGAGGGAGCTGGGGAGGTGCGGCCTCCTCCTCCGGTCGCTCCCGACATCTTGGCAAACAAATCCTTCACCGTCCTGTCCTCCTTTCCCTTGTCTTTTTCTTTCTTTCCCCGCATGGTGGACATATCGGGTCTGTGGCTGCAAGGGCTAAGTAACCGTCTGGAAGTGAGGGTCCCCCCTCAGTTGAAGCGAAGGAGGCCTGAATCGCACACTGTCTGCTCGTGGCATTGGAAACAGCGGTCCCCCAATCTCCCAGCGTCCGCACCACCTTTCCGCTGGCTGCGCTGCAAGGCTATATCAAGGCAATCGGTCCGGGGCCGACTCCCCCCGCCACCAAGAAGTAAGGCGAAGTAGTGCGTGTCGCTATGGCCGGAGTCCGCGGTGCGTCGCCTGGTGGTGCATATATATCATGGGAAAGGCCTTTAGCTCGCCCAGCCGCATGGGACGGTCAGCAGCGAGGACACCCCCTGCGTGGCAGATCTCTCTGCCTGTTGGGCTCTGTTGGCAACAGGGCTCCGATGTTGTGTGGCCCAGGTTGGGTTATGGTTAGCCTGCGGGGTAGCCTCATTGGGCCCTGTAGCAAAGCGTCCTCCCCAAGGTCACGTTGTGGCGCAGTAATTCCCCCAGTTGCCGAGGCTCCGGACCCGCCTGTTTACAGCCTGGCAGAGCACAGGTGGCAAACGTCCTTTCAAAAGGCCTCAAGCCGGCCCTCAGCAGCTCTCTCCAATATTGCACATGTCCTGCTCTCTTGGCATGCCACCAGAATCGATGCTGGGACCCCCCCTCAGAGTCCCCAGAGCCCCAGGACAGCCGAACAGGGCCGGGACCAAGGGGTCCCGCAGCAGAAAGTCCAGGCCCCGCGACTTCCACTCGAATGTTGCGGCGGCCCCTACGGTCCGGGGCACCCCCGGCAGGCCACTCCGCTCCGCCTCCTCTAGTGATTTCCCGCTCCTGTGGCCCTGGGGGAGTGTCTGTAGGTCCGCCCTAGGGCAGTCCGGCCGCTGGAAACTGGATTCGGGACTCCCGAGATCGCCGTGGAGCACTCCCAGGGTGCCAATCGTTCCTCTGGGCCCTGCTTGGTCCGGGCCGCCATCTTGGGTCCTGGCGCGCTGGGCTCTTGGGACACCATATCTGAGGCGCGCCGCGCCCGAAATCTGCTGGAAAGCTTGCCCCTGCACTCCAGACACTGTACCCCACGCCTCCGAGGGTCCGCAGCACAAGAACGGTGCCGGGAAGCATCCAGACCGGCAGACGGGGATTGGGAGACGAGTGGGCTGCATCCTACCCACTCGCCATCTTGGCCACGCCCCCTTGTGCTGCTATTTTGTCTGTAATGTGTTAGCTAATCAACATATTCTGTCTTCAATATTAGGTTTGTTCCCTTTGTCTTGTTCATGTGGTTGTTTGCAGGTGTGAGTGTTGAATGAATATATGAAGTTTTGGGGCATATTCATTTTGAGTTTGAGTGGGGCGTTTCTTTGACTCGATGGGGCATCTCCCCCGTTATGAATTTTAGCATTATTGTAATGCTATGTATTGTGATGTGTACATTTATGGGTATCTTTTTTATATCAAAAAACACAAGATGATGGACGGAATGTTGCACATTGGCAAAACATTCACCCCCAGTCACAGATCTGGGTTTAATCCATCGTTATTTTGCTCACCACGCCACCCCAGTTCAGACATGGCCATATGCAAATCAGTCTTGGCCCTGTGCCTCATGGGAACAGTCCAGCCCGAACTGCCAAGCCGTGTCTTCCCTGTACCGGAATCAAGCATCCTAGGACCGGTTTCTGGCTATCAGCCGTCATCAGCCAGGATAGCTTGACTCCAGTGGCGTAGAGAGCACGGGACCCACGTCTGGGCATACCCTTCCCACATAGGGCGAACAGCAAAACACACAAGATGATGGACGGAATGTTGCACATTGGCAAAACATTCACCCCCAGTCACAGATCTGGGTTTAATCCATCGTTATTTTGCTCACCACGCCACCCCAGTTCAGACATGGCCATATGCAAATCAGTCTTGGCCCTGTGCCTCATGGGAACAGTCCAGCCCGAACTGCCAAGCCATGTCTTCCCTGGACCGGAATCAAGCATCCTAGGACCGGTTTCTGGCTATCAGCCGTCATCAGCCAGGATAGCTTGACTCCAGTGGCGTAGAGAGCACGGGACCCACGTCTGGGCATACCCTTCCCACATAGGGCGAACAGCAAAACACACAAGATGATGGACGGAATGTTGCACATTGGCAAAACATTCACCCCCAGTCACAGATCTGGGTTTAATCCATCGTTATTTTGCTCACCACGCCACCCCAGTTCAGACATGGCCATATGCAAATCAGTCTTGGCCCTGTGCCTCATGGGAACAGTCCAGCCCGAACTGCCAAGCCATGTCATCCTAGGACCAGTTTCTGGCTATCAGCCGTCATCAGCCAGGATAGCTTGACTCCAGTGGCGTAGAGAGCACGGGACCCACGTCTGGGCATACCCTTCCCACATAGGGCGAACAGCAAAACACACAAGATGATGGACGGAATGTTGCACATTGGCAAAACATTCACCCCCAGTCACAGATCTGGGTTTAATCCATAGTTATTTTGCTCACCACGCCACCCAGTTCAGACATGGCCATATGCAAAACAGTCTTGGCCCTGTGTGGAATTACTTTTTGATAACAACTTTAAAGAGCATATGCGGAGATGGATTAAGGATTTTTTTGATCACAACAGACAATCAGTTCACGTAGCAGTTCTTTGGGATACTTTTAAAGCCTGTTTTAGAGGGGAAGTGTTGAGTTTTGGTTTACATTATCAAAAGATAGCTAAAATAGAATCACAGGAACTATATTCTAAATTAAGATTGGCTGAGGAAAAACTGACACAGGCAATTTCACAAAGTAAACATATTGCAGATCTGGAAATTATTGCAGCAAGATGTCGGGCAAATATTAATACTCTTTGGAACAAGGAAAATGCTAGGAGGTATTTGATATATAAAAGGGAGTGCCATGAATATGGTGAAGCGGTGGGTCGCTGCTTAGCGCTAAGGTTAAGGATGAAGGAAGCTTCCCAGAGAATTGCTGGTCTTAGAGATAATGCAGGAGTAATTATTCATGACCCTCGAGGCATACTTGCAATTTTGCATCAGTTTTATACAGATCTATACACCCAGCAGAAATCATATGATGCATTAAATAAGTTTTCTGTCTTTGGGGATTTAATGCAGGTAGATCGGGAGGAGGCAGAGGTATTAGATAGCTTAATTACAATGGAGGAGTTAGAGATGGTTATTAATAATTTGCCGACTGGAAAAGCTGCTGGCCCGGATAAGCTTCCAGGGAGGTTTATAGTTTTTTTTCCTGATATTAAGATGGAGATGTTGGCTACTATTCGAGCTGCACAAAATGGCTATGCACCTAAGTCGTGGGATGAGGCCACTATTGTGGTTTTTAAGAAAAAGGGGAAACCACCAGAAATGCCAGGATCTTACCGACCGATTTCATTGGTCAATTGTGATGGAAAAATTTACGCTAAAATATTGGCAAATCGGTTGGCTAAGGTTATTGTTCCGTTAGTTTCCCTGCACCAGCATGGCTTCATTCCTGGCCGAGGGACGGTGGCCCATGTTAACAAAGTCGTGACACTATTCGACATTGCCCAGGCTGGAGGGAGAGATTTGGGGTTAATATTGTTAGACGCTGAGAAAGCGTTCGATCATGTTGCTTGGGACTATTTGTGGAACATTATGGATCGGGCGGGATTTGGACATGGGTTTATTCAGGCCTTACAAGTTTTATATAAGGCACCGGTCGCTAGGATATATGCAATGGGTATAGTGTCGGAACCGGTTAAAATAACTAAAGGAACCCGGCAAGGGTGCCCCTGTTCCCCCCTGTTATTCGCTCTTTATATCAATCCTTTTGTTGAGATGCTGGGGAAAAGTCCTTTAATTAAACCGTTTATTGTCCGGGAGATTCCGTATTCTGTCTTTGCTTATGCGGATGATATTGCGATTACTACGGCAGACCCCGTCGCTGCTATTGGAGAGGTGGAATGTTTAGCGCAAGAATTTGGCCAGATATCAGGCTATAAGCTTAATATATCTAAAATGCAAATATTATGTACAAACAACATTATGCCCGATGATTTAAGAGTTGTTAACGAAGTGACGTACTTAGGGATTAAAATTCGGGTATCTATGAAAGAGCTAGTGGAAGTTAATTGGGTGGATATAATGACTCGGGTTAAGGAATCCTTGGAAAGATGGGGCGTCTTCATCTTACGCTGGAGGGTAGGGGTAACATCTTAAAAATGAACATACTCCCCAGGGTTTTATATTTTTTTAAATCTATTCCATTAGAGGTGACCCGGGTTCAACTTCAACAACTACAATCCCTCTGTGCTAAATTTCTTTGGGCTCCGGGTAAACCTAGACGTGCCACACGGTTCATGACTCTTCCTAGAGAAAGGGGTGGTTGGTCGATACCTGATTTCACATTTTATTATTATGCTTGTTTTTTGTCTAAAATGCGGATATTACTGACTGGAGAAGAGGCTAGTAATATAGCAGAAGCTCCTTCAATTTTTCAAATGCTGCTTGGGGCAGAGGTGAATAATTGTTTGTTTAAAGAAATTGACGGCAGCTATTACAAGAGGTCATGCTTCAAAGTTATTGATGCTGTTTTTAAAGTGTGGAAAGTTATTCGGACAAAACTTTCTCTTGAGGGGATTACATATTATACACCAACAAATGCCTCAAAGATTCTCCCACCTATTTTTGGGATTATGTAGCTAGTAGTTGGAGAAGTAAGGGTATTCTACAAATTGGTAATTTTTATGAGGCCGGGGGCTCTTCCCCACGTTTTTAGATTTTGCAAGACAATATAATTTACCCAGGACGTAATTTTTAAGTTTCTTCAAATTCGGGATTTTTGGGTAGGAAAAACTTAGTGTTTGCATCGCACTACACTTATTGAAGCCATTAGGTGACAGGAGAAAATAGGGGCTCTTTATAAAATTCTTTTATCTTCGAGGGCAGACGATTTGGAGAAACATAATGCTAAATGGGGTAATATTTTGGGAGGTCATGAACTATCTTTAGAGAAAGCTATTACAATGTCTGGGGAAACCCTTCTATCTGCAAATTTGAAGACCCAATTTTTTAAAACTGCTTTCAATCTATATTATACTCCCGCAAAGATGATGAAATGGGGGGGAGACAGGATGGTAAATGTTTTCGTTGTGGGAGTGATAAAGCTGATAGCTTACATGTTTTTTATGCTTGTGACAAGCTGTTTTGTTATATCCTGGGTATTGAAAAGTTTTTGTCAGAGATTACTGGGATGTCAATAAAAATTACTGCTGCTATGATGTTATTAGGAATTGGTCAGGATTTAGAGTTTGGGAAACCCATGTATAAATTTCGTTATTTATTGTTTATGGCTATGGCAGTTGCTCGTCTTTGTGTTGCTGCCTCTTGGCTTCAGCCTGAGGCCCCCTCTTTTGAAAGCTGGCGAGCCAGAATGTATAATGTATTTAATTTAGAATTTAGTTCGTATTCGCAAAAGGTTCAAGGAAATGAAAGACTGGTATTTATATTTGGGGGCTTTTTATGAGCATATGAATGTTTGAAGTATGATGTAATATGCTGATACTGTGGATCAATAAAAAAAAAAAAAAAAAAAAAGGAAATTAAGGGAGGGTAAAAATAAAAAAATAAAAATGATGGAGAAAAAATATCCAAGCTAGGGCCAGACAAAATGTCACTCCAAGACAAAAAAAAATCCAGTAATGCAGTTCATGGAGATTCAACGCAACTAATCCATCAAAGTGTATGCGCAGAAAACTGCAACACCTTCCAAAAAGACATTATTGTCACCGTTCGAAAAAAGCGATGCCATCCAATTCAACAAATCAAAACAGCATTCATGCTCCTCATAATAGGGAGCAGCTATCAGCATTGCGGGACAACTTGCGTGATACTCGATATAACTTCGTTGTAGGAGATTCCGAGCAGCCGCCCAGATATCCCATTGCGCCAAGACCCCAAGTGCAGCCGCACGCGCCATTAATCCAGCACCGGAACATTCCCGTTCAAGGGCCACTAAGGGACCCATCAACCGGTCGAAATCCGGGTCCGAACAAGACGTATTGGAGAGGCAAAAATCCAAGGATGAAGAGAACGGACATCGTAAGGAGGACATCACTGGTTGCACGCAAGTGAAATACGCAAAGCGAAAAGATAGTCTATAAGACACGCTGAGGGTTGCCAGCGGCAGGACGCCGAAGCTGTCAATCAGGCGGTCACGGAGCATCCGCAGTCGCCCTGGGTTGTGTAGGGCCACAAGTGGTGCAGCCATTGCGCCACAGACAAAGTAAAAGCAATACGCCCGCAGCTAAGGCTAGGATCAATGGGAAGCCGCCAAAGACGCTGGAAAAAATAGAATGAATAAAAGCCGGGATTACACCAAATATAGTCTGAAAGGAGGTCAAAAGGCCAGAGCCCACAACTTAAAAAAAGTGTACAAGACCTGCTGTATTTGATGCATTAAATATATGGTGAATTAGTTCACCGAAATGTTGGGGGAGGTTAGTGTCTAAAAGGGCCTGTATCTCACTTGGGCGATGGCCACCTGGAGAACGAAGGTCTCCCATGCGGAAGTGAGCATAACCTCCTGGTTTAATAACAGCGCCTTTATTCTGCTCAATTTATTGAAATCCGGCTTCAAAGTCGGTATGTCAGGCCAAATGGAACTATCTAACTTCCCACGCGGGAGCGGAAAAAGCACATTTTTGCAGCACACCACGAGTTGCGAAACTGTTACTATATAGAGTATGCCAGCCTGCAAACCACAGCAATCCTGATTATTCAAAAGCAGATAGCTACCATTAGCAAGCATAGTGAAAGTAGGTGATATAACAGGAGCAGGAACGCCTTTAAAACACAAGCAAGATTCGGGGCAGAAACATTACAAGCCCCGTGCAATTTAATGTTTTTACAAACAAGGGAATGACCCACTGTAGAATCGCAAGACTCCCCTGTGAGAAATACCTCCTTGTCATCCCTAAGGCATCTGTATGTGAAAGGTAGGGACCAAAGTTCATGCAAAAAGGCACTGCCCAAAGGCTCAAAACGGCCAACAGGATAATGTTTCATGCATGAACTGAATTCAAATAAAGAAAAAGGCAAAGTGTGTACTAGCCACACTGCAGAGTCAGTCTCCGCCACAGAGAATGGTAAAGGATCTATCTTTTCGATATGTAGAAGAGTGTATGTTGCATCTTTCATGGACATGAACTGCTGTTTCTCAGTCAAATTAAATGGCAAGAACAAGGCAGATGTGTTTAAAAAATGCCATGGAACCTTCCCCATTTTCAGTGTCTGCAAAGTCCATGCAAACTGCATAACTGAACGCAATTGATTTTGACCATGATATAACACAGACACGTCATCCTGTACAATATCAACAACAGATGAAACAATATTCTCTAATGTGTAAAAGCGGGAAGACAGGGTGCTAATACTATTGTCGACAACAGCAAGCACTTTTTCTAGATTAGCTTGATCTATTTCCCGTAAACGGGAAGCAGCTTCTATTTGTGAAAGCTTCCAGATTTCATTGTAAGTGGCATAAACAAATCTTTTAGGTCTCGAACCTCTAGGTACTAGGACAAAGTCAGCCAGATCGATGTTGCCTGATAAGAGAGATAAATGTTGTTTTACTGAATCTAAACTAGAGTGCTGCAACCACTGTTTACATAATTTACCAACTGAATAAGTTGTAACTGTACGTGAGTCAGAAAAACGTGGATCTGGCCTATCCTGTTTGTAACCAGGAGCAGAGTCATGAAAACGCAGTTGGCAGGCATTAGAGGCTATGGGCCACACCAACCAGGCCGAGCGATCTAGTGTAGAGACATTAAAAGAGGAATTTTGAACCAACGCTTGCAAGCTCTCAAGGGAAATATTTAAATGCAAGCTTCTGTTCGGCCAGGACGACAACGCAGGAGTGGAAGGTGCATTCAATTGTTTGGAAGTCGCCAAACCCAAACAGGTCGTTTGATATATAGTACTGTTCAAAAATAATATTTGTGTGGGGATAAGGCAAGCACGGTGCAAAGCTTCTGTACCGCGTACCTGCCAAGATTTAGTGCCCCAAATAGATTTCAAGTCAATGGTGTTTTTCCAGTGCTCATAGCCACCCACAGCTAATGCGTCCATAAAGGAACTGGAATATAGCAATTTGGTCTGGGTTAACATTACCTTTGGATTTGAAGAAATGTTTAATTTAAAATAATAGGACCGTGGGTTAGATCTGTCAAAGTCTATAAAGTAGGTCAATTTATTTATCAGTGTTCGAGAGCTACCTTGCAGAGGGGTTGGGCAATGTTCCCATTGGGTGTAATTGAAACTACCTCGAATTGTACTGGGTTTATGCAGAAAATGGTTTCCGTAATGCTGGTAACAATACAAATCGGCATAATTAGCAGAATTTAAGTACAAATCCTCAGCGTTAAAGGTAGCATAATATTTCAAATCAGAAAATAACAATTCAATGGCATGCACATCCCAATCATCTGAATGAATATTCCTTTTCACCACATCACCCATGGAGACACGAAGCACATTAGGAACATTAATAATTTCTGTCGGCCCATGAATTTGGAAATACACTGGGTCCCATACGATGCCATCTGCAACTGGAAAGGCGGAAATGTTCACAAAAGTGTGGTCACGCTTCATGATGTGTGAAGAAGAATGCGGAGCCAAAGTTCCAGCCACAGAGTTCACCGCAGAGCGTTCTGGCAAGTAGTGACCATTGATGAGTAAGAAAAAAACTGTCACAAAGCCAATGGACATGAACAGAAAAATCAGGAATAGCACCAACCAGATGTATGTCCATGGAGGGACCAAAAAATTGTCTCTGAACCAGGATACAAAAATACTGAATTTGGTCGGGACAAATGATGAGGTGGAAGATGAATCAAAGGAAAAACGAGTTGGGTTCAGTGGGGTTGTAGGCAAATGAGCCACTGACTCACTCGTGGGGTAAGTATACTCAGTTTCCTCGTTGCAGGAGGAAGCCGGGAGGTTGAGCAGGCGATCCGGCAAAGCGGCCATCCCAATGGCAACATCGGCGCCTGTGGAGTCAGGAGGGCCACAAACAGGATTTCTTGAAATTGCTGGACATGATACAGCAGGTGTCACACTATTTAGAATCGGCCAGATGGTGTAGCTTGACATTGTCCACTGAGATGTATCTGTTGTCTTTGCAACCAGGAAGCGGTGGTAAAATGACTGTACGAGTACCCTTCAAGCCAAGAACTGGAACCGGTGCACGATAAGAGGGGCCAAATTCTTTTTTGTTCTCTACCTTCTCTCGGACCAGATCTCCAATCTTTGGAAGCCAGCCAGCAACCGGAATCTGCAACGCAGCATCTGTGGCTGAAGGTAAATGTTTGTTTGCAAGTCTGTCACGGGTCTCTTGTAAGTCCTGCAACATAGTAGAATGATTATCTACGTCAAAGATTGCGGCAGTTGCCGCCATGTCTAGACCATCAAGGTCTGGCACAAACATCTGTATGCCAAAGAGCATTTCGTAGGGGGTCCGCCCACCCAGAGATCTTCTAGGGAGATTATTAAGTGCATGTTGCACGCCATACAAGTGGGCCAGCCAGTTCCTGCCAGTACCTAAGACCCTAGCTGTCAAGGATTGCTTTAAGTCACGGTTCATTCGTTCCACAATTGAGTTGCCCTCAGGCCTATTTAGAGATGAAAATTGCACCAGCACCCCCATAGACCGCATCGCGTCCTTGTACGCCTTAGAGGCGAGCGCTGGACCTTGGTCGGAGTGGAAGGCGAAACAGGCAAAAATTCCCACATAGACACGCAAATCCCTGATTACATTTCGAGCATCAGCACTGCGTTGTGGCCAAACCCAGATGAAACGTGTGCACGAATCAACTGCAACTAAGATATATTTATATGCAGTATCAGAAGAAAATGGACCGCAGTGATCAAGGTATACACAACCAAAAGGTTTATTAGAAATGCAGAGCTGTGTTTGTGGCGGACGTGTAACCGTAGAGGGCTTAATTTGCTGACAGATGTCACAAGAAAGGACATAATTACGGGTCTGTTTGTATAAACCACACCACCAGTAACGCTGCTGCAAGATTGAAACAGTTGCAGACACACCAGCATGGGCCGAAGCCAAGCCTTCATGTGCGGCTGTTATCAATGAATTTCTGCGGTCCGCGTTGGGAATCAGCTGATCACCAACATCCGGAATTCTTACATAAGGAACCTGGTCGGGACTTAAATGATAAGAGTACTTGGAAGGGAAACCCTGTGGGAAATTTGAGCCTTCCTTGTTTGCAGCAATAGCTGCCAAAATCTCATTATCTATTTTTGTCATGGATCTTGTAACTGCTGCTACTGAGCACGTGGCTACTGCTGATTTGGCAGCTTCATCCGCCAAACTGTTACCAACAGCATGTGCGCCCACACGCTGGTGGCCAAGAGTGTGAAACACCTGTGTGAGAGGCAGACAATGTTTACGATCTGCCACTCGAACCCAAAGCATGTTATGCTTAATTGCGCTGCCCTTAGAATCTCTATAGTCGTTTTGAGACCAAAAGAATAAGTTGTCATTAAAAGCCTGGACACAATAGTAAGAATCGCATACAATAAGCGTAGTCACATCCGGATCCGCAAACTCAAGTGCTAGCACCAAAGCGCGCAGCTCGGCTAATTGTGCGGTACTGTCTCCCAGTGCCTGCGTGTGCACAACACTTGATTTGAACTCACCGTTCACCATGTGACCTGCCACAATAGCACATGCTGCTGAGTACGCATGCTTAGAACCCGTGGCCGGTTGCGCCGAACCATTGGTGTAAATGATACATTTGTACTCCTCGAGCGGCAGCAAAGACAGAGGAGGAGGATGAACAAATTCATACTGTAAAAACTCCTGTGTCTGAAGAGAGGAATCAAAGATAAAGGTGACATCCGGAGATGTCAAAGAAGTAGCCCATTGTATCCAACGGGGGTGTAAAGCCTTAGAGTTTGGTACATTTGCCTTTGTCACTGCCTCAAGGGCAGGATAGGGGGTGACAACCAAGATGCGTTTTCCCTGTGCCAGTGCACGTTCCTTAAGAATCGCCATTTGCACCGCAGTCAAAACTTTCTCCACAGTTGAAAAGCGAAACTCGGCAGAAGTGTAAAGATGTGACTTGTAGGCAATAGGCAATAGGTACTGTGTCACCTTCGTTAAATGTCAAGTAAGTGAAACCCACTGCCCCTGGCACTATTCTGATCACCAGGTTCATGTGGTTATCACATGTCAACAAGAACTTAGATTCAAGTAGATCAGACTGCAAAGATTGCAGTATAAGCGAATGTTACGGAAGCCAGTATGACTTCGAAAAAGTAGGTTGTATCAGGGCATAGAGAGACTTGATACGCCGGGCATATTTGGGAATGTAAGAGCGCCCGAAGTTAAAAAATCCCAGCAAAGACTGAAGTTTTTTCAGAGTTGTTGGAGGGCGCAAAAGTGCGCACTTCTCCAGGAAGTGGGTAGCTAAGCCCCTACCTTCATTGTTGAGCTCATAGCCCAAAAACAACACAGTGTATTCTGCGATGTGAGATTTGGCAAAATTAAATTTGTATCCTTAGACCGCTAATTCAAGAATAATGTGGTCTACTCTGGAAAGATGCGGCCATAGTTCGTCGTCTGTCAGATATATATCATCCACGTACGAATACGCATCTGAGTCTATGCTGTCCAACAATGAGACAACACGGGCGGCGAAAACCCCCGGGCTGTTCTTGTAGCCCATTGGCAAACGCCGGAATTTTATCGTTTTCCACCGTAAGTGAACGCGGTCCATTGACCACAGTCCGGGGACAAATTGTGAGTGTAAAAACCATTGGAAAGGTCAAGTGTCATTTTATATTTTTTACGAACAAGACTGTCTACAAGCGCAGAACTATGGGTATTCTGGACCGCAAAGGTTCGACAATGGGAGTTCAAATGCCGGTTGTCCAATACTAAGCGGTACGACCCATCGGGTTTAGAAACCGCGAAAAGGGGATTATTCATTGGTGACACACATGTCTCAATTACTCCTTGATATTCTAATTGTGTTAGAATGTCGGAAACGGGACCCTTAGCTTCCCGCCGGATGGGATATTGGGCTTGAGGCTGTGGCATAGACCGCAATGGTATATCATGGGGGGGAGAATCCTCATCCCGACCCACATGATTACGGTACAGTGCCGGGGCCTGAGCCACAGCCCATTCAGCTGCGAGAGCCTCAGCTTTGTCCTTGGGGACATGACGAGAAAAGCTCGGAAGGATTACCTCCTCCCCTCTAGGAGCAGCAAGAACAAATGGTGGCGGCCAATCCGCCTCTGCCAATAAAATGTCGTAGGAAGAGGTCAGATTTTCCCAAAAAATCCCTTTAATAACACGCTCCATGTCACCTTCAATTTGAAGGACAATATTAAATAGTCTGTCAGGGGGTGCCACTCGGGTGTCAGCTGTCTCGACAGTAATGAAAGTATCAGTTGCTGTCGCCTCCACATGAGGACGTAGTGCCTCCCGCACTATGGTAACTTCCGCGGCGCTGTCTAGCAGTGTCACTGCCCACGTCCAATACAGGAGTCTCGTTCTCACCGTCTGTGGCATATCTAGCTGTTAAAGCGGCAACTTTTTTCTTCCGAAACTGTGGGCGAGGACGGGGAAATTCTTCTTGTTTCCCTCTGCCAGGTTATCGAGGTTGGTCTCGTCCCTGTGGGGCGGCACGACCCCTGCCTCTTTCCTGGCAATCTCCTCCACCAGCCTGTGAGGTCGATGATGCCTGCGAAGAACGAGGAGAACGCTGGTCAGCAACCTGAAATCTATCAGGAGACTTAATTCTCGCTCGGTCGCGCAAATCATAAGTGCGTTCAGAAGCTACGGAAACCGGTGACACAGCACCCGACCCTGGTTTTGGTTGTTGCTTTCCCTGTTTCTTCAACTTCCAGTTCTTTTTAGAAAAGAACGGTTCTCGTCTTTATCAGACTGAGATTTTTTTTGTGGTTGTGTGTGAGCTTGGGTTTTAGCAAAAGGCTTAACCCCCAAACTATTGTGGCCAATGGCTTTATAAGCCTGTGCAATAATTTTTGGTAATTCGCGTGGCTTGACCGGCTCTGGGACCAAAGCCAAAGCTTTGGCGACTTGAAAGTTGACTGCATCACCCTTGACATTAGCAAGGATTAGATCAGCCACTACATCGAACACTCCCACCAGTCTCATCCCCAGTTCCACAGCCGCTTCAGGGCCATGCTCATCTTGCACATGCTTAATTACGGTAGGGAGGACCGTCATGGATGGAGTGCCGAAACATTTCGCATACACTGCTGCGAATACCTTGGCCGAGTTGTTGCATTCTGTCAACTCGGGAATTAAGTCTTTTGGCAAACTAATAGTTAGAATCCTGTGTTTTTCCACAGGAGAGGTATTTGGAAACACCGCCTCCAGCTGGTCAAATTTTTCTGCAAGCCAATAAGGCAAATCATCCTTATTCAGTGGGCGCTTGCCCATCACCGAATTAACCATGACTGGACTTATGGTCACACCGCCATGTCCAGCTGGATGCGCCGCAACTCCAGGAGGGGCCATCTGGACATTCCCGTAACATATTGTACTAAAGCTCTGTGCACACGGATTAAAGACGCATGCAACAAGCGCAGTTCATCGATCGGAACTGCTAAATGACGTGGATGAGGGGTATACCCGGCCAAAACAGGCCAAGTGGCCCCATCCATCGATAAGGGGCCTAAACGAATCGGGGTGACCGGATGTGGGAGGGCGCCATTAAACCAAACATAGTGTTGCCATGCCGTGAGCGGTACTTCAAGAGCCTGATAAGGCCGATAAACATTAGGAAGGGCGGTGGGAGCGTAAACGTGGAACAAATTGTCAGCTCCTTCCACCGCCGGAAAAGTGACTCATGAGTAAAACACCTCAAAGTGGTAAGCCGGATCAGTTTGTACCACAAAGATGAGGTTGACACCCGCGTCAGGCACTCTATACGCTGTCAAATGAGCTCGGAGGGCAGCGCGGCTATGTGCCGGGATATTTATATTCACAGCCATTAAGACCAAGAATGAAAAACAACATAGTGTGTGGCAGCGCAATAGAGGGTTAACAGTAAGAGAATACCTTTTAATAACTTCAAGCTTGAATAAACCTATAAAAACATCAATATAGGAGGTCACACCCTCACATATGTTTCTGGAAACAGTAGTGAAGGAGGTTGTGGACAAGCACAAGTACTACTCAAGCATCTCGCAGATAAGAAGCCCCCCGTGGGGCACCATGTTGCGGGGATTCTGCACATATACAGAACTATGCGCAGGAAAACAGGACCTCGGTGTATAGTGGTGTACCAACCATACACCTTAGTACCCAAAATCCCAATCCGACTAGCTATAGTGTCTCATTCATTCTCCGTACTACAGCGAAGCTACCAATGATTAGACATCCCAGAACACGGACTCTCTCAGGAATCGCGGGAGCCAGAACACTCTTTCATTACTCACTCATACTCGTCCACAACGTGCGTATTAAGAGACATAGTATAGTTTAAAATGTTTATTTCAACTATCGTGCTCTAAGACACAGTATACGTGCCAGTACTAGCAGCATAATGCATAAAGATAAAACAGTAAGCATGGTTACAATTCCATAGAATACAAACGGGGACAGCATTTTATAAAGACAGTGGATATAGGACTAAAATGCCTGACCACCCTCCCCGTTCTAGTAACTAGTTTATTATAAAAATAGAAGACCTCTAGGCTTTGCCAGAGGGACCCCCATACCTCAAGAACTAGATGCAAAAGTTACATCATCGGGCAAGCACAGCTCTTCTCCCTGGAAAGGCTTTTCTCCAAGTGCCTTCAACAGTGAGTGCACAATATTAAAAGCACACGAATTTCTCCAGTGCAGCTGTATGCCATTTATGTCTAAGTGAGGGGCTGACCAGAACAGCAAAAACAAGGGACGTTGTTTTTCGACCTTGTACATTGTGTGCAGACGAAAACCACAGAGAACAGGAGAAAAGGTGAAAGGCAAAAAGGCAGACAGTTCTAATGTGAACGGTCACAAGCAGAGTCTGGAAAAACAAAGTCACAGAGGAACGTGTGCAAAGAAGGCATCATGGCAGCGGGGCCTAAGCTAACTTAGCAATGTCGACAATGAGGCCTCAATCCACACTACAGTGCAGCTTTCCTGCATGGCAGGAGCAAGTCATAGCTACTCCCCTGCTGTGTACCGCCGAAGAGCAATGGCAAAACTGCCAGGGGGCCTTGCACCTGGCGCCGTCCAGGCGTGGATGGGCGCAGATGGGCTTGCCTTAGGGGCGCCTTTGGTGCGCCAGTGGTGCGCCCGCTGAGCATGTCCGTGCAGCTACTATCTTTTTATAGCCAGTCTGCAGGTTGGTGTGGCAAATTGGCAGAGAACCAGGAGGGCCAACTAAAAGCAAATGGAGCCCCGAAGCTCCACTCCTACCTGGCAGGCTCCCCTCCCAGGTGGAGCTACAGTCAAATTAAAAGCAGTTTAAAAATAAAAACAACAACTGAAATGTGAGGAAAGAAACCATAAACCAAATAAAACCAACCAGTGGGGCCTGACCTAAAAATGTCCGCCAGCCGGGGCGGGAGCTAGGTACCTCTCTGCGCTACAAGGAACACAACACAACAGGTGAGATGGGCAGAGGCACTCACAATAAATGGGGCAGAGCGGGGTTTAGTATACCTGTGGGTATGAAAGCCGCTGCTTTTGCACAGCTGCCATCTTTTTATAGCCGGTCTGCAGGTGGGCGTGACAAATCAGCAGAGAACCAGGAGGTTAGAACTGGTTGGGAAACTAGGAAATGAATTGGTGATTTCCATCTTGAGACCCCCAGTGGTAATCTCTTTGTGCATAATACTGCTGATATTGTAAATCAAATTTTATAAATACCAAAAGAGTAGAAATTGTGCAGTAAAAAGGACAAGAGCTGATCTTGAATGGGAAGATGCACAATGCAAGTTTTATGATGAGTTAACCCCTTTGCTGCTAGGCCTTTTCCCCCAATGTGCTAAGCCTTTTTTTGAATATTTGGGGTAGTTCACGCTTAGGCCCCTGTAACTTTTTGTCCACATAAGGTATCCATGCCAAATTTGCGTCCTTTTCTTCCAACATCCTCAGGATTTTAAAGGTACCAAGGGTTTGTGGATTCCCCTGGAGGGGACCCAGAAATGTTTTTAAATTGGGAGAAAGTGCTGCAGAAGAAAATGCCTGGTTTTACCATACAAATGGTATCAACAAAGGGTTTGTGGTGCTGAAATCACTATCTTCCCAGCTTTCAGGGACAAGCCGACTTTTGTCAGAAAACCAACATTTTCTACACAGTTTGTGCATTTTACTGGGACATAGCTAATTTTTACTATTTTTGTGCTTTCAACCTCCTTCCAGTTAGTGGTAGAAATGGGTGTGAAAGCAATAACGGATCCCGGGAAGCTATACATTTCAGAAAAGTAGATAGAATTCTGAATTTAGCAAGGGTTAATTTGTGTAGATCCTTCAAGATTTTCCTATAGAAACTAACAGTTGAAATAAAAAATATTGAAATTGAGTTGGAAAAAACAGCCATTAGTGCCAACGTTTTCATCTGTAACCTCTCCTAACTGTGGCAGATTTTTGAAAGCAATATACAGTTACGTCTGCTGGACCCTTATGGTTGTGGTGATATATACGTCTTGTAGGTTCACTAAGAACCTAAGGTACCCAGAGCCAATAACTGAGCTGCACCTTGCAATTTGTTTTTATTGTGTACCGGGTATATTGCAATTAATTTGGTAAAATATAAAGAGTGAAAAATAGGTATCAAGGACACCTATGTATTTACGAAATGGGAAAAAAATATAAAGTTGACAAGCAGTAGTTATTTGCACATCTCCAAAATTGAGGGTACCCATACTAGCATGTGAATTAGAGGACGTTTTTCAGTGACTTCTTTTTTAAACATTGTCTTACATTTGGAAGGCAGAAATGCATAGAAAGTCAATGGATAATAACACTTGTTCTACAATTCTGTGTTCCCCGAAGTCTCCCAATACAAATGGTACCTCACTTGTGTGGGTAGGCCTAGTGCCTGTGACAGTAAACGTCCCTAATCGCAACATAGACATGTCACATTTTTCTAGTGAAAACTGATCCTTTTTTCGCAATGTGCCTAGCTGTGAATTTTAGACCCTAGCTCACCTGGCACATGCGAAAACCTAGCAAACCTGTAAATTTTTGAAAACTAGACACTCAGGGGAATGCAGGATGGGGTGGCTTGTGTGGCTCTAACCAGGTTCTGTTACCCACAATCCCTTGCAAACCTCAAACTTTGTAAAAAAAACATATTTCCCTCACATTTCTGTGATGGAAAGTTCTGGAATGTGCAGGGAGCCACAAACTTCCACCCACCCAGCATTTCCCCAAGTCCCCCAATAAAAATGGTAACCCACTTGTGTGGGTAGGCCTCATGCCCGCGACAGGAAACGGCCCAAAACGCAACGTGGGCACATCACATTTTTCTAGTGAAAACTGACCCTTTTTTCGCAACGTGTCTAACTGTGGATTTTGGACCCTAGCTCAGCCGGCACCTGGGGAAACCTAGCAAACCTGTACATTTTTTAAAACTAGACATCCTGGGGAATCTAGGATGGGGTGACATGTGGCTCTCACCAGGTTTTGTTACCCAGAATCCTGTGAAAACCTTAAACTTTGTCGGCACAAATGCCCTACCACTCAGCGTTCCCCCAGTCTCCCGAGTAAAATGATGCCTCTCTCGTGTGGTGGGCCATGGGTCTGCGACTGGGCAGGGTAAAAAACACTGGTATTGGAGGGATAGCACAGCGAACTCTAAGCGCTATATTTATTTTTTAATACATTTTTAGGCGATTCGGCATTGGACACCCACACAAGTGAGGTATCATTTTTATCGGGAGACCAAGGATAATGCTGTGCGGTAGGGCATTTGTGCTGGCATGGTGATCCCACACAGAAATGTGAGGAAAATGTGATTTTTTCAGCCAGATTTGAGGTTTGCAGAGGATTCTGGGACAGTTTGGGGGATCCACGTGAGCCACACATCCTTAGACTCCCCTGGGTGTCTAGTTTTCAGAAATGTGTGGGTTTGCTTGGTTTTCCTAGATGGCCACTGGGATCAAAAACACAGGTACCCCACTTGCAAAACCAGGTCGTTTTGTGGTAGATAATTTTGATGTCTCCAGAATACGTTTTGGGCCCTTTCCTGCCATGGGTACTTGGCCCACCCACACAAGTGAGGTACCATTTTTATTGGGAGACCTGGTGGAATGCTGGGTGGTAGGAGATTTGGGCCAGCCCGGTGATCCCACAACTTTCCCACACAGAAACGTGATAGTGAGAAAAATTAGAGTTTTTCAGCTAAATTTGAGGTTTGCAGGGGATTCTGGGTAGGAAAACTTTGGGGGATCAATTCAAGCCATACTTCACTGGACTCCCCCGGGTGTCTAGTTTTCAAGAATGTCTGGGTTTTGTAGGGTTCCCTAGATGGCCGCCAAGCCCGGGGCCAAAAACCCGGTTGTCGCCCCTTGCAAAACCAGGTTGTTTTGTGAAAGGTAATTTTGATGTATCCACAATATGTTTTGGGCCCTTGCCTTTCGCGGGTACTTTGCCCACCCACACAAATAAGGTACCATTTTTATTGGGGGACCTGAGGGAAAGCTGGGTTGTAGGAAATTTGTGTCAGCCCGGTGATCTCACAACTTTCCCACACAGAAACGTGATAGTGAGAAAAATTAGAGTTTTTCAGCTAAATTTGAGGTTTGCAGGGGATTCTGGGTAGGAAAACTTTGGGGGATCAATTCAAGCCATACTTCACTGGACTCCCCCGGGTGTCTAGTTTTCAAGAATGTCTGGGTTTAGTAGGTTTCCCTAGATGGCCGCCAAGCCCGGGGCCAAAAACCCGGTTGTCGCCCCTTGCAAAACCAGGTTGTTTTGTGAAAGGTAATTTTGATGTCTCCACAATATGTTTTGGGCCCTTGCCTTTCGCGGGTCCTTTGCCCACCCACACAAATAAGGTACCATTTTTATTGGGGGACCTGAGGGAAAGCTGGGTTGTAGGAAATTTGTGTCAGCCCGGTGATCTCACAACTTTCCCACACAGAAACGTGATAGTGAGAAACATTCGAGTTTTTTAGCTAAATTTGAGGTTTGAGGACTCTGGGTAGGAACACTTTGGGGGAGCCACTCAAGACATACCTCCCTGCACTCCCCTAGGTGTCTAGTTTTCAGAAATGTCTGGGTTTGGTAGGTTTTCCTAGATGGTCGCTGAGCCCGGGAACAAAATTGCAGGTGACTCCCTCGCAAAACCAGGTAGTTTTGCAATAGATAATTTTGAAGTCACCACAGTACGTTTTGGGCCATTTCCTGTGGTGGGCACTAGGTCTACCCACACAAATGAGGTATCATTTTTATCGGGAGACCTGGGGGAACGCTTGGTGGTAGGAAGTTTGTGGCGGCCCGGTGATCTGGGAACTGAAAGTAAATAAAAAGGGGTAGTGGTGGCCCACCCTGACGTTGGGTCACACTCCCACCCTGAAAGAGGGAAAGACTGGCTTTCTCTCCCAACAGGAAACAGATAGTGGAGTTTGCCCTCAGTTTTCCCACCCAGGGAGGTAGAAATACCAGTAATCACCAGGGATTCCTTTTAAAAAAAACAAAAATATTATTGGGGCTGCGTCCCCCTGCGATAGTGCCTTGAATCCCTCCCCTAAGGGGCAGTAGAGTATTTCTGCTCCTCTGGAGGGCAGATATGAGGTATGCCCTGATTGGAGGGTTTTGCCTCTGAGAGGGGCAATCATCATTAAATTTTCATGTGTGGTACAGCCTGGCAAGTCTTGCTGGCCCCGGGCAGGTGAAACAAGTTGTGGCTCAGACTCACAGGGAGAAATATCCATGACTGGCAAGTATATTGATCTTCTGTTTTACTGAAACAAACTCTTGCTTTATGAGTTTGTGCTGGTAAAACAGAAAAAGAATGCCTTAGGTGCGTCTGACACTATAGAGAAGGAGTGAATTTCTAAACATGATTATGTAGCCCTCTGATGATATTGTGGCGTGGTAGGCCTCTTTCTAGTAATACATGAGGCTTTTTTGTTATCATTTAAAGGAACTGCTAATGGATGAGGGGGCATTTATATATATGCAAAAGATAAATTCTGTGCCATTAGTATAGGCACAGACGTCGAAACCAAACAAGCCAATAAGCACAGCTATATCTGCCACTTTGAAAGAATAAGGCTTTGAAAAGAGCCCTTTTTCACCCAACAGTAGATCAAATGAAACCCTAAACAGAAGGATGGTGAGAACACAGCTAGCTGACTATTGGTCAGCAAACATATGAGCCACTTTATTTAATTTAATTCGGTTACAATAGTAGTCATAAAAGTACATAAAAACATATCACAGATATTCATCCAGCAATCGATTACATTAAAATTGATTAAAAAAAGAATACAAACACATCCGATACACATACCTATTAAGAGGCAAGCAGCAAACAGTGCCACAGAGTACCATAGTCATAACTTACAAGGTTAATTCAGTACACAATATATCCTTCATTCTACCACAGTAAAAGGTAGAAGCAAAACTGCATATTTCTTTCCTTCTTACAAATGAATTAGTTGCAAATAAAGTGCAATTAGCAGATAACATAAAATCACATGTGACCAAGGGCACAATGGCAATATAAAATGAAGATAAGAAGAAAAAATATATTTTCATTAAAAATCAACAGTCACTGTAGGTCTCTCAATGAGTTAGATATTGCAACCCACCAAAAAACTACCATCCCATTAAAATATCAATGATTTACTTCTGCTAATTGTGCATTTGAAAAAGGAGCAAATATTGACACAGCTAGATGGAGAATCAAGTTATTGCAAATAGACCAAGGTTAATAGAAAATGTCTGATTCCCCACTCCCTGACAATAGGAATTAAAAACCTTTTAGGGAGATCAGGAAATAATTGACAGAAGAAAATGTAATACAACAAACATAATAGAGAGGATTCGCCACATGGGCGTATCAAAACTTTGGATGGCTCGAATTGGCCAAGGGGGAAGCCAAGATGCGACCTCACGAATCCTAGGCTAAATCTGGCTTAGTAATAGTCTGTCCCAGGAACCATCAACCCATTCCAAATATGGTACCAGGGATAGAGAACTATGTAGCTCCTTGTACTCCCTAAGAGTTGGTTTGTTAAGTTGAAGTACCTCTTGACTTGAATGTTGTGTTGACCCAAACCAAGTCAGTTTTTAGATATAGTAGTTGGGTTGGTGAAAAGGGTCGGCCCTCCCAGTTTCGTCAGTTCTGACTTAATATAGTCAAAACAGGGGATTTTCAAGCCTCTCTCATATGAGAGGCAGTCATTAACAATCTCTCTATTTAGCGTGTGAACACCACAAGAGCAGGGGAGCCAACTTAATAATATCTTCAGCATAATCCATCCCAAGCTTCTGATGCATAATGTAAATAGAAAATGCAGGGTGGAACATCCAGGAGTCACCTGAACACACTATTTTGCTCACCTTGATGGGATCTTTTGTAGGAATATCTCCAGATTACTGAGTTATATGTAAGGAATATGAAAAGTCCTGGGTCTGGACAACAGGGTGACCTTGTTAAATATGCCCCGCATTTTGTGTTGTCTAGACTTGCAAGTCTATCAAAATAAGAGGGACAAAAAGGGCTTGAGGAGGTCCAACGTACATGCCCTACATACAGTTTCCAAAAAGAAAGTCACGTAGTTCCTGTGTGATGTATTAATCACTCAAAGGGTAAGAATATTAAAAATACTACAGGTAAAAAGGAGGATAGGGGAATTCCTCCTGTTGGAACTAGGGCCCTCACACACCCAGCAAGCTAGGTGTCATGCTTCATCATTTGAGCCTGCTCCTCGTCGGGCCGGGCGCTGCAATGCCCGACGGGCACCCTTAAAGGGGCTCTTTTCGGAGATCTTCTGTTCCACGCCGTATGGGTGCCGTGGTTGTGTGGGGCCAGAATGAGTGTAGATGTGTAAAGTGATGATAAAACAGGTACGGGACTCCTCTGTGATGAATTTATTCCGCGAGGGACCCGACCTGATTAAAGGAAATAGGGAGGGGTGACTCTTTTTGTTATTATGCAACAAAAATTATACTCAACTCCCAAATGGTCGACATGTTTCTCGCTATTTGTTGTCAAGGAGTGATCATTAGCGATTCTTCAGGACCGTGTGAATTAAAACAAACTATCTACACATAAGTGGCAAGGTGCAACGCTACCTACCACTGGTAGTCCCTCTAGGACATTTCCTATGGGGAATGGAATAACCTAATTAGGTATCAGATATTGCCTCATCAGTTGTAGCGAAGAAAAGACACAATAAGTGGTGTCTCTACTCCCATTTGGAGTCAAACGGATGACCTACGCCGCTTCGCTACATCCTGAAGAATCGCTAATGATCACTCCTTGACAACAAATAGCGAGAAACATGTCGACCATTTGGGAGTTGAGTATAATTTTTGTTGCATAATAACAAAAAGAGTCACCCCTCCCTATTTCCTTTAATCAGGTCGGGTCCCTCGCGGAATAAATTCATCACAGAGGAGTCCCGTACCTGTTTTATCATCACTTTACACATCTACACTCATTCTGGCCCCACACACCCACGGCACCCATACGGCGTGGAACAGAAGATCTCCGAAAAAGAGCCCCTTTAAGGGTGCCCGTCGGGCATTGCAGCGCCGGCCCGACGAGGAGCAGGCTCAAATGATGAAGCATGACACCTAGCTTGCTGGGTGTGTGAGGGCCCTAGTTCCAACAGGAAGAATTCCCCCTATCCTCCTTTTTACCTGTAGTATTTTTAATATTCTTACCCTTTGAGTGATTAATACATCACACAGGAACTACGTACTTTCTTTTTTGGAAACTGTCTAGACTTGCAAACCATAATAAAAGTTTTCATTTGATTGGTAACCAAACCAAATGCCCCCATAAAGGACATTTTCTTGAAATAGAATATTAAGGCCATAAGGGGTTCTAGAGCATGAGATAGCATCATCTGCATTTAATAGTTTTTCCTGCCAATTGAGGGGACATCCGAGACCATATTGGACAGGGCTTTGGCTAGGCCACTAATATACAAAATAAACAATAAGGCAGCCTGGACACAGCCCTGGAGCACCCCTCTCCCCAGCTTGAAGTTGTCTGTCCATTCACCTGATAGGCCAAACCTGACTGAAGCTGACAAGTCATAATGTAATGCTCTCAAGAACTATACTAAGTCATCCTCCACTCCTAGACTGGATAAGATCTCCCATAATTTGGACCTATCCACACTAGAGAGGTCCATGAAGGCCAGGCAGACGGTGCACTGCTTTGCAACTGTATAGTTACTGACCAACAGATGTAAATTGTAGCATTGTTCCATCATGCAAAGCCCCTCACGGAACCCATAATGCACCCAACAGCGTGTTTGTCTCCCTAACCAGGATAGGAGCTCTCCCCACCAGCTTCACAGCTGAATCCAGCAAAGATATTGGCCAATAGCACCCTGGTGATTGAGGGTTTCCCTTCTTAAAAATCGGCACAATAACAGCAGTATGCCATGACTGCGGAAGTTCCACCTTACAAACAGCATTAGAACAATTGCACAAGAGAGGGGCCTACATCTGGTGATGATTTATACAGTTCCATAGGGACACCATCTGGTCATGGAGCCTTGACAGAAGGGATAATATTGATTGCCTATATAACCTTGTCAAGAGTAAATTCCAGGGATTCTGGGGAGGCCACTTCATCATATTGGTTAGAGACAGGAGGCCCATCGATTACTTTGAAATGGTCAACCCAGGCTTCCAGGCTGATGGTGTTTATAACAGTGTTAGATTTAGCATTCAGTGTTGGTGTTGTAAGCCTCCAACCAAAAGACCATTTTATCTTTCAGACCACATGCCCTGCCTAGCTTCCCTCAGGATTCATTTGTAAGTCCTTGCTCCTATTTCGTTGAGCTGCCATATACTCCGCTCTACATTGTTGTATATTATATGAGTCATTGGGAATCTCCTTTAGTGCCTTGAGTATTTACACTGAGGCCTTCCGACAGTGTTAATCGAATCACTTAGCCTCACGGGACCCTGGTCTACTTGGTTTCACAAGCAGACCACTTACGGCTAGATTCAGCTAGACAAATAGGTTGGCCGCCACCCAGTGATCATGATAGGCGGTAAGACATTTAAACACCAGGGAAAGATGGTTCAAACAGAGTTTAGACTTAAGAATATGCATAGCAGCATTTCTCCAAACCAGGCACCATTCCCTGTGTCTTGACCATTAGCGATTAAGTAGCCACATTCTTAACTCTCCACCCTCCCTTCCTGGTAGACATAAGTCTAGGCATAGAGGGTTGTGATCCCTGTAGACACTGACAACAATAGCTGCCCTAGAGACCCTGGCCAACAAATCCTGGGTAACAAAAATATAATCAATAGTTGAAGAATACCCACCTCTTTCAAACGTGGCTTTTGCATGATAAGTAGGATCACAGAATTCATTCACATTGGCCAGGACAAATGACTTAATCAAATGGAGAAGCACTTGCCCTCTCTGATCCCTGGGATGATAGTCATGTCCTATACCATTATTATCATGCACATTGCATTCATTTTCCATATGTATTGTCCCAAGTTTGTCATTGCAGTCCCCACCTAAATTAATATCATAACCTTTGTGCAAATAAGCAAGTTGAGCTTCCAGGCCACAAATACAATCTTATAACATTTTAAAATTGGCAGTGTTATAATTATCAAAATTCCCATTATAAAAGTTAATAAAGACAACAATTAAACCATTGGGCCACATGAATAAAAACATATTTGCTGTATAGTCAGGACACAACACTGCTTTAAGAGGATCTACAATGTTAGAAAGCTTATGATGACACAGAAGCTGGATTTTGCTTAAAGCCTCCAGAATCTTAGTAGAAAGTGAAATAGAGGAGATGGATCAGTAATTTTAATGAATTCTAGCATCAACAGTAGGCTTCTTAAAAGATGCACCACCGTGGCCTGTTTAAGGAGGAGAGGTACACTGTCTCAGAAGATTGAGACACTTATGCTTGTAGTTAAAGTGGGGGCTGTTGTAGAAGTAGACTTTTTGACAAAAGATGCAGAAGAGATGCCTAGGAAAGAGCTCTAATAGACTAAAGGATCTGAAGACACATGCTACAGTTAGAGTGGAGAACAAAGTGAGCTTGCAAACAAAATCCTTGTAAAGTAATGCAAGAAGTTGAAAATTGAGAGACATGGAATTACCATTTCTTACCACACTTACAATAACGAACCACTCCTTGTTGGAAATGAAGACCAGTTCAATACTATATTTATAGTAAGTATCCAAGGTGTGAGAAATGCCCCATTTTCCTGATCACCCTCATTTTTTGCTGAATTTTAGTATTGGATTTATGTTTTCAATATTTGTGATTTTATTAGTTAAGTATAGGAAGGTGATATTTTTGTTATTGATATTTAATTTCTAATTTTTGCAATATATTTGCATATTTATTTTGTATACATTGATATTGTGTCAGAGATCCTGGAGGCACAGACTGCCACCCTCACATTAATAGAAGAACTTTCGAGATCCATGGGCCAGCCATATCACACTGTTATCAACTTTGTGATGAAATGTCGGAACCTTGTGCTAACTAAAAATGTCTTTAGGTTTGATTACATCCTATGTTTACAAATAGTGACAACACATCCCTATGCCTATGTTCTTTGTCTAACAAACATTTATGTTTATTTTGTTGAGTCCACCAGAATACTGTATGATAACATCCCCTTTAGAGCCCTCATGTAAAAATGTTATCATTATATAGAAAACATCTTGCTTGTTTGGATAGTGTCAGTGGAAGAGGCTCACTCCTTCCTACATTGGACCAATAACATAGACAAACATCTACCTTGTACAATGTCTATGAACCTGACCCAGCTTCTCTTTCTTGATTTACTGATAGAAGCTAAAGACAGAAAAGTAGACACAGTGGCCTTTTCCGAATCCACAAAACAAAAGTTCCCTTCTAAGTTTCTAGAGTCACCATCGATGTACCTTAGAATCTACATGTAGAACAATTTGCCAGGGTTCATGTAAATAGGTTTAATTTGTCTTCTGATGATGTATAGGCAGCCACACACATTGACAAATTATAAGCATGCTCTCTCTTCAAGAGACTGCACTTAAGAGAACACATAATAAAAACAGAAAGGTCTTTCTAGAGAGCCATCCAAGACCTACCCATAAGGTACTAACTTGGGGGATCAAGTTTGCCAATCTCGTGAACCTCTTCAATAAGGCTATAAATAGATTTCACATTTTGTCAATTTCTTTGAAAATATAGTAGATAAACCTCTTTTTGCATATAAAAAAGGAAAAAGTATCAGCGATATGTTGAGCCATACAAGATGAAAGAAAAGGCACCATACAGTTCAACAACACAATCTATGGGACCTTCCACCCATCAAAGAACATTTTTCATTATGGTATGTGTCATGTTTGTAACAGAGGGAATATACCAACACTCTCTTACATCTTAGAACGCAATGTCTACAAAAAGCACACTAATAGCAATAGCTAAAATGTCATTTAGCTTCTACAATGTCCTTTGTCAAGTAAATGACATTGGGATGATCACAAGAAAGGCGAGGAACTATATGCTAGAACATAAAACTGTTTTAGGTGTGTCAGACTTAACAGCTAAACTGGTTACCCACTTTATCAATGAGAGACACTCATAAATGATTTCAAGTGGACTTTACTCGATAAAGTATCCACCGACAAAGACCAAACTGTGAATACTCACACTTTCTCATGCATTGTACTAATATGGATCTTCTTCCTTTCAATGGATACAATATTGACTTAATGATGTGGTTCTTATCCCTCATCGCTAGCACAGTCAATCCGGCCCATGTGGGCAACACCAAAGATGTGACCACTGGATACATCTGAGTGAATGATTACAGTGGTATACAAGGATCTGCTGCAGGATTCAAGGGTCCCAGGATTTGAGGATCTCCCACAGTATTTATGGATACTAGAATTCGAAGTTCTATTGCAGGATTCAAGTGTCCCACAGTCTATAAAAGCCACACACAGAGCTTGGCTTTCCTCCCTGTTGATGAGAGGAAGCCTCTGCTTTTCACCTTTGTTCCTATTATAAGACACAGCTCTTCACCAATAGTTCTGGCTTTCCAGACATGATTATCTTCAAGCCAGATATCGAGAATTTCTTTTTTGAATTTTTCAGTCTGTGGCCCATCTTGGAATTCCTTCTGCAGCATTGCCCCAAAGACTTTATTTGCATTCTTGGAATTATTCAACATTTCCCAACGCTACATTCAGAAGTCTCAGTTTAGTCATAGATAAGGAGAGCCGATATTATTTGTTTGGATTGTGTGGTCTCGATTGGGTCACTGAACTGTCTTCTGTACCTATGTACTGCGATCCTGTCACGTCTTCGAAGTTGTGTTGTAACAACTCTCTCTTGGGCTTCCACAGTGTTATATGCAGATCCTATGTGAACCATGCAGGTATTAGCTTGACAGCATCATGGAATGTGCTGGCTACCCCACTGTGGGAAGCTGACTACATATGGTCACTACATTCTCAGACCAGGAATCCACATTAGGGAGCATTTACCAGGTATCTGGGAAAGACATTTGACACAGGTATTTAGCTTACCCAGAATTAACTTGACACAACCATTTTTTCATGATTGATATCTCACAGACCTTGCCAATTTCTTCAGGTAAAACGTACCCTCACCACCCTCGTGCAATTGAGAACCAATTAGACCTGCAACTTTGTGAATGAAGTGTGCAAAATGTTTGACCATACATGCATTATGTGCTTCACTAGTGATTGTGTGTTTTGGAGATATGGACAATAAGGATTCTTAGAGTGTTGAAGATATTGATTCTTGTCTCCACATCACTGTGTGATTTCACTTGCTTCAAAGCGTATTATTTGTGCCAGACCTCTCTACTTCACCTGTCTCTATAAATGCGGTCAAACTGTTCTGATTACAATGGGAACAGGGCTCAACTTGTTTCACTCTTTCTTGCACAATTAGCTGAGAAAGAACATACATTATAGAAAGAGCAGTTAGGGTCTGAAAATTCTGACATACGGCCCTGTATTATTGCGCACCTAGAGAGGACATAGTGATATACATGATACAGAAGGGTCCAACTAGCACTTACTTTTAATCTTGTTTTAGGAAGGTTACATATACATAAATAAAACCTCAACCACTGCAGAATTATGTGCGACAGAGACTCTTAATATAAAAATTGACTTACCTAGGAACCTGACAGTGCTCTCCTCGGTTAATTTTCCAGTAATTCAAAGCTAGCAAAAAAGAGCCTGTGGAGAGCCCACCTGCAATATTTGCTGCTGGTAAGGATCAAACCCTTGAAAAGTAATCCTTTTTTAGAAAATAAAACAAAAACACAGGTGCAGGAAGCGCAATACTATAGTGCTTCAAGTCCCTTTTTGTTTGATAACATTCAGAACTAAGGGTAGGGTTGCAGTACTTTGTCTTTGTACTTTGTTTACATTTTTTGTCATAACAGAGAGGACATACTGTACACCCTATATCAACTATTACTCCACATATTTCCGTTATATTGCCTGATTACAAGCGACAAGTAATATTGTGGTTTCTGTGCAAATACCTGTTTATGAATGAGTCCCAATTATAAGCAGTGGGATATTTATCACACTCAGTGATTGCAACTGCAATAAAGTTTGCACCCTCCTTTAAATTTTGGCAGGCCAAATTTGTAAGAATTTGCAAAAGACTAAGGGGCATATTATCAAGAACGGCGTTAAAATTATCGCCGCTTTAGCGGCAGAAAACTGCCGCTAAAGCGGCGATAATGGGCTTGATAATATGCCCTTGAGAATTCCAATAGAAGCCCATGTTGACACCAGAACATGGGCTTCTATTGGAATTCTCAAGGGCATATTATCAAGCCCATTATCGCCGCTTTAGCAGCAGTTTTCTGCCGCTAAAGCGGCGATAATTTTAACGCCGTTTCTTGATAATATGCCCCTAAAGACCTTGTATTTACTCAGACACGATGATTTTGGTGCAGAAAGAGATTGTTGTGCACGTTTGCAAAGTGAGAAGACCTCCCATCATCTGTAGAGAACTTTCAGAATCTCCTTAGTGTGAATTCCATATAGTGAAGCCCATTATGTTCCAACTTTATATTTTAACATTGAGTGGCATGTTCTCAAGATTGCCTGAGATATATTGTGTGAGTTAGGTGGTGATGCAATTTCTGGAAGAGATATTTGATACAGACTCTTTTCCAATGTATTACTTACTGATTGTGGAGTTCAGCTCAGATCCTTGGAAATGCAAACTTTCTTGGAAGTGAGGGGTGTTAAACATAGGCAATGTTCTTTTTATCATTCTACGTCTAACGGCAAGTTTGAGAGATTCAATCAGGTTAGTATGTAGCGAATGTAGATTGCGAGGAGTTGTGGAGTTGTGGAAGAAAATGCAAGGAGGAAATTCTTGAAAGGGTTGGGGTATACAGAGTCACTCCTCATGCCATTGCTGGAACGTCTCCTTTTGAATTGTTTAAGCGATGATTTGCCAACACATTTGTTTGTCCTAGGTGGATTGAATTCAATAAAGGGACAGTGAGGTGAGTGGCAGAAGTTGAGCACTTATTTTAAAAGGAATAATAGTTTGATGACTGTAAGGGGCTAATTATGAGTTTGGCACATTTGTGCCGGCTCTCTGCCGGCACAGCTGCACCAAACCTGCGCAAGGACCACCCGCCGTATTATGAGTTGAACTCGTGTACGGCGAACGGTCCTTCACCTTTGCCATGGCGGTGCCTGAAAAGCAGGCACAGCAATGGGAACGGCAAAAAAGTTCCAGCGAGGCATGAACGGTGACCTCCTTGCCGTGCTGGAACGTTGGGGGAATACAGACAGGGTGGCACATGTTGTGCCCCCCTGAATGTATCTCCAAGGTGGGGGGGGGCATGGGGGCCATGTAGGGCCCCCTTTGTTCTTCTACCGCCTGCCTTGTTGCAGAGGATCTTGTAATATGCTGAGCTGGACTGCGCCAGTCTCACTGAGCATCTTACATTTTGGCGCAGCTGTGCCACCACCAGGGATTGACTGTTCCCTGGCGAGCCGGTGGTCCTCCGCCGCAATGACTTTCAAAGTTGTAATGCGGCAGACGGTGGACCGCCACTGCGAGTCTGGCGGTCGGAAGACAGCCAGACTTGAAATCAGGTCAGCTTGAAATCTAGTCAGTCAAAGAAACGTATATGAGTGTAGATCTGGTGAAAATAAAAACAAAAACTCCTAGGTGCAAGAGAGTAGCCAAAATATTCTCAACCTTTACGAGTCTTGCAGTTAAAAATGTAATATGGTTGCTTACGGAATTTTTATTTTTGTACTTCCAAACTTGATTCATCTAAGACTTTATCTTCATAGGAAGTTTCACCAAGAAAGTACTAGAGAAAAAACAGCCTTTATCAAGGATTTTTTTCTGAAGCGATTTCTTAGGGATTCATGCATCATCAACTATGCAATATCATTTTATTCTTTCATTATTATATGTTCACTGTAGTCCCATATATGTTTTGTTTTATTTTTCCTTTCTTTAGTGCAATGGATTAGGTGTTATTATTAAGCTTCAACTATTTTCTCTCAATATTAAAAAAAAAGAGAAAGAAGAAACATGTGGTGTTGGTTACACTTGGTGTATTCAAGGGACAGGATTCCATAATGATGTCATGCAGGAAAAATCAGGGAGTTGCCAATTACTGCTGAACTCAATGAGAGCTGGATGTGTATGAGGCGCTTCAGCAATAAACCCACTGTCAATTTGTAGGAAAGTGCCTCTTTTGACATGGTTAGCCCCCACTTGCCTGATACAATTTTGAACTGTAAGTGCACTGGGTCCCTGTTAACCATGTTCCCAGTGGCAGATGTCTTTCTCAAAAACTGTACCACAATTGGCACCACTTCAGTTATCCCTGTAAGTCCCTAATAACTGGTACCCCTGGTACCAGGGATGGGTACTGAAGAGGGTCTTCTGGGGCTGTAGCACTGGTTGTGCCACTCCAGGGACCCCTCACCAAGGTATGCACACTGCCATTGCAGGCTGAGTGCCTTGGTGTAGAGAAATCTGAAGAGTCGACATGGCACACAGCCCTGTGTGCCATGTTCCCTATACACTGCATGTGATATAGGTAAGTCACCCCTATTGCAGGCCTTAAGGCTGCATGCACTATATACTATGTGTGGGCATATCAGCATGAGCAGATATGCCCCTACAATGTAGAGTGCATTCTGAGTGCACAGGGAAGTCAGAAAGAGTACATGAGCTGGATACTTGCTAACAAACGTTTCCTAGCTCCATGATGGCTTCACGGATGTTTAGTACCTAACATCTTGTCCTAATAAATACTCACTGATGTCAGTGTTGGATTTATCAGAAAAAATCAAACAGGAAACACTTTTAGAGGGTTCTCTGAAAACCTACCAAGCACTGGTGTGGTTCCTGACTTGTTTTTACCAGTCTGTCACTACCAGACATGTTTCTGACCTCATGGGGTGAGAGCTAGTGTTCTCAGAGAACAGGATGGCCTTCCTGGGCGGGAAGCTTCAAAGGCAATGCCACCTTTGAAATCCAACTCAAAAACCTCCAGATAGTGGGGGAGGCCAGACCCCCTTTCCTGCTCCACTTTTGGTGGGAGGAAAAGCAGTTAGTTAGCTTAGGAGAAGGGTCCCCACTTAACCTACACCACCCCTACAGCAAGACAGGCAAGGTGAACCCCTCTCCTGAAATTACACCATCTTGGAATGGTGAGAAAACCTCCTATCAGATCTAGGGTAGTGCCTCTTCCCATAGGAAGTGATCACTAGCCCATTCGCTACTCCTTGCCTTTCCTTGTAATGCCCCTAAATTCAGCATTTAGATGGCACCCTGAGACCTGAACTTCAGATTCAATGGACAAGAGAAGACCAGGACAAAAAAGACCTGCTGCTCGAAAACAGAAGCCCCGCTGCAGAAGAAAAAGTTGCCAAACCCTGCCTGCTGCTCCCAGGACTCGACAATCGCTGCCGCTGTGTCGTCCTGAAACCTGAAAGAACTCCAAGAACCCCGGAGCACCCCCAGCCTTCAGGAAATCACCATGAAGCTCCCTTGGACTGAAGGTATCACTCCCCTGCACACCGCAGGCACCGATGTTATGTTATGTTATGTTATTTTATTTTATACGCGCACAGACACTCCGAGGAGTGTCCCGGCGCGAGCCGTGAGGGGTAGGATGAGTTGAGCTGCACAAAGAGGAATGTTTTCAGATTTTTCTTGAAAGCAGTGGGGTCTTGAGTGTTGCGTAAAGCAAAAGGCAATGCATTCCAGGCCAGGGCAGCCTTCAGGGCAAGGGAACAGCCACCCAACTTTTGTCGTTTAAAGCGGGGAACCTGGGCTAGGAGTTGAGACGAGGAGCACAGTTGTCTCGTGGGAGCATAAAAAGAGAACCGCTTTTGAACGTATGTAGGGCCTAAGCCATAAAGGGCACGATGAGCAATGACTAGGGATTTAAATTTGACCCGTTCTGCCACGGGAAGCCAGTGAAGTGTGCGCAGATTTTGTCTCACGCTGCTTCTAGTAGGGATGTTGAGAAGAAGGCTGGCTGCAGCATTTTGGACCACCTGTAACTTATTAAGCAGATAGCCAGGGATGCCAACATACAGAGCGTTGGCATAGTCTAACCGGGATAAGATAAGGGCATGGGTGACCGTTTCTTTAGCAGCCCTTGGAAGAAGAGGAAGAAATTTCTTAAGGGTTTTAAGTAGCCCATAGCAACTACCGGCAAGCTTCTTGACCTGAGTGGAAAACAAAAGGTTCTCCTCAAACCAAACCCCCAGGTTCTTCGCGGGTTTCCCTGTTGAGGATGACATGGCGAACTCAGATGACCAGAGAGTATCTCTGAGGTTAGAGGGGAATTTTCCGTAGAAGAGTATTTCAGACTTCTCTTCGTTGCACTTAAGTTGAGCAGCGGCTAGCCAATTAAATACCGAGGTCAAACAATTTTTTGCGGAGGAGATGGAGTCCTCGTTTTTGCCCCATGTAAATAGGAGCTGGGTGTCATCAGCATAAGCAATAATTTTTGCCCCCAAGTCCTCAGCTAATTGGACCAATGGGGTAACGTAGATGTTAAAAAGAAGGGGGCTATGAGAAGACCCCTTTGGGACACCTGTGGCCACTATCTGAGGGGATGAAGAGCACGGCGGGAGCCAGACCTGTTGCATCCGCCCCTCCAGAAAGAACTTAAGTCAACCCCAAGCGGTGCCAGAGACACCGATCACATGAAGTCCAGTTTGTTGATGTGCTGCTCTCCAAAGACCTTGATTCAGTACCGACGAGAGGAAAGGTACAACATCTCCAGGAGGTCAGATCTGTCTCCCCACCACATTTGGAGACACCAGGGCCTACCGGAGCCACGGCATACCAGTAACCAGGTTACCGGATCCCCAACAGCAAACACCAAGAAGAAGAGTCCGCTCCAGACTCCCAAAGCACCAGAAGTAAGCACCCATCAAGGAACATCGAGGCACCTGAGACCCACTTACAGAGTGGCCCAGCTGTCCTGAAATCACCTCTCCAAGTTGCCTGCTCCTGACGGCGAGGACCTCAAGACGCACGACACCCGGCTCACCTGTGCACTCCGCACCCGGCCCACCATCACCAGCACCGGCCAACCAACCCTGCTTCATTGGTCCCCAGGCCCTTATAACCTTCTCCCTTCTAGAAGACCCTCCGGGCTTAACTGATAGTCCCTCTGTGCAGTGCTTTTGCAAGTGTCCCCCTTCGTCTTTGTGCACTAGCTTCCAAGACCTCAGCACCTGTGATCCCAAAACTTTCCTGCAGCAACTTTGAACCTGGTCTCGATATTGACCTAAAATGAGAAGGTGAACTTCGTGAAAGCATTGCCTGAATTTCTATGCATTTTTCTGCTTTTTCCCCATTGCGACCTATGGTGCGTAATTGCGCATAGAAGTGGTGCATTTATCGAACTTTGCAAAATAGTATCCTCAAAAGTACTTACCTTAGAACTGTGTTTATGGTCTTAAAAATTAAATAAAAATCGACAGTATTTTTACAAATTGGTTTCGGATTTATTCTTGAATGTGTGTCTCATTTATTTCCTCTGTGAATTCAACACTACCTCTGATAAGCCTAACTGCTCACCCACACTACCACAAAAATAGAGCTAGTAATATCTATTTACCACTACCTGCCTTTTGGGGACTTCACACAATCTTTACATAGTGCACTTCATTTTAGTACACTGTACAGAGAGGAGGATTCCTACACAATGGAATACTACTCTTGCTTCCTGGGGCCCTATTACACATTGGGCGTACATTCCCTGTGTGCACCACGGCACACCTTCAAACAGGTGCGCCATGCGCAAACAGAGAAAGTGCTACCTATTGTTGAATGTGCTGCCCTCAGGACAGTTGCAAACTTGTGCTGCAATTGGGGAAGCGCATTCAAGTGAAATACGGAGCAGTTGCTTCAATGCGGCTCTGTATTTCACTGTGCAGACGGCATCCGCCTGCACTTTACATGAGAGAGAGAGATCCCCTTGCAGGCGGGGGCAGTGAGTGACGGTACCCACCTTCAAGGGGATTTCTGGGGGGGGGGGTGGAAAGGACCTCCTTGACCCTCTACATCAGGGGGCACACCACCTTTTTCAGGCGCACGTCACTGCGCAACCTGACAGCCTCTTTACCTCTGTGGCCGCATCCATAATACGACATGGGTGCAGAAGTAAAGAGATTCCCTCATTTGCATGGGAAGGCGTCCCCATGCAAATGAGGGAACGCCCTCTTGAAATAGCGCTGGCGCAACATGTGCACCAGCGCTATCTGTATTACAGAAATGGTCGCACAAGCGTCTGTGGCCCCTTCCGTAATACCAAAGTACCGTGGGAGTACACAAAGTGAGTGCAAATGCCAGTTTGGCCCCCAGCGAACTTCTGTAATGTGGGCCATGGGGTTTTTAGTCTTACTTTACAACAGAAACTTGCATGTTTGTGGATAGGTGCCTACTTAGGTGGTTCCAAACAACTGATGCCCCTAACAATACATATGCTAAGGTGAAGATTCCACTGTACTGAAATTTCAGAATTGACAAATTTACCCATGCAAATGACTATTTCTACACACATTAGAAGCAATACATGCTTTGGTTGTCAGCTCTCTGTTATTCGGTATGGTTGCTTGTTTAAAAGTTGAAATGTGGGAATTAGGCTCAAATTGCTTACAAGGCGTAGAGGAAACGTACATTTCAATCATTAGTCATCTGTAAAAAAAAAAAAGAGAGAATGTGCCTCTTTGCTACTTTCGCATAGAGAAACCAAATTAAACTAGCATACAGTTTCCTTCCATTGTTGTTTCTAACCAGTGCAACGACGAATAAGTAATGACACAACATGTCAGAAAGATAAATAATGTGAAACCTAAATAGCTTTAGAATTATTGCTGCTATTAAAACAGGAAGTCTTTGCGCGTTTTATTTTTTTCCTACCTAATCTATGAAATTACAGGATTTGTATTATCCCCGTCAACAGATGGCTGGGCCGAGGCTGAAGTATTAATTTCGTGGTGAAAAATTAAAGCTATTAGTTATTGTACATGAAACTGCTTTACTAAGGTCGCTCATGGTAACTTTGGGGTACATTGTCCTTCAGCGCTCAGGCCTAAAAAATAAAAAATACTACTAGACCTAGACAACTTTTCAGTTCACTGGATTTACAAACTAAAAATAAAGGTTGTCTTCAGACTTTGGAGTTTGTACACTGGGTGATTCGCTGTGCTTCAGTCTATCTGGATTTACAAAATAATTTATAGAGGTTAAAAAGATCATGCTCGTGGAGTAAGATAAAAGCAGCGATAGGTTTGTAGAAACGTAGATCAAATTATTGAATTTTATCAGACATAATTGTGAAATGATAGACGGATTTATTATAGAAATTCAGCAAGCAGGGCGGACTCTTTATTGTGTCAAAATCTGTACGGGTGGCGGGGGGGCATGGCTTGGTGCGCTGACAAAATGACAGTTTACCTTTGAGCTCCGTTGAGCCTCCGCCGTGTCGGCCGGCCTGAATGACGCTCAGTGACGGCTCCTCCGTTAGGGCAGAGGAGCGTTGCCCCACAAGAAAAATAAAATGATAATAACGCCAGGTTATTATCATTTTATTTTTCCCTAGCGGATCTCCAGGTGCAGAGTGGGGCTGGGCTGCCCAAAGAGCAGCGGAGGAGTGGTGGCACTCCCCAAGTGCGCATGACTGCTTGGCCGGCCGTCTTGGGCCAGCCAAACAGTCCTGCGCACTGTGCATGTTCCCCACCAGGCTGTAATTGCCTGGTGAGGAACAAGCCCAGCCTCCCATTCTCCATCTGAACACCGAGCCACAGCGCTCAGACCAATCACGACGCTGCTATCAACAGCGCCGTGATTGGCTTGAGGAGTCTGGAAGCCTGGGTGCTTCCTGTTCCTGCATCTGCAAGTAGGACGGAGGAGAGGTGGGTGCCGGTAAGTTTTATTTTATTTTCCTGTTTCTCTCTCTTTTTTTTAACCCCCTGCCTCACCACTGATGCCTAGTAGCAGCCGCTACTGCTCCTGAGGGCATATAAAGACGTCTACATGCGGCGGAACGTCTACTGATCACTAAGCGGCGGCTGCAGGGACCTTAAACTAATTGATGTGTGGTCCCTAGAATGAACTTCCCCGCTGCCCGTCTCGCTCAAGATGGTGGCGACTTCCCTGCTCACAGCGATCCCAGTGGTAATTGCCACTCGCCACGTTTGAAATACTGAGGAGAAACGCAAGTGCATTATCTAGCACCATAAGGGCTCCTCATCTCACGTTCTGCAACGCGCTCTGTGTGCGGTAAGAGCGTTCTGCTATTGCCTGCCTTGACCTACCAAATCGGCTCCTTAATTGTCAAATAACGCACAGCCATCTGCTTCCCTGTGGGCCTACCTGGCACATCTGTTCGGTGAGTCCTGGCCCCATATTCATACTAATCAGGGCCAATGAACTGATCCATGAGCAATATATAGTGCTGTGCTTCCAACATTAGGAAATTCTGAGTACATCTGTTTGCAGGCGCCACGGGCTAGATTTCCTCTCAAGATGCATACTGCACCTCACAAAATGGCGGCAGTCTCTGGCCCTGTGTTAATTACCATGATTACCTTCCCATTGTGGTGTCTCTGGCCGCAACACACCTCTACTTTAGTTCTGCCTGCTTGTATTCACCCATGCATACTATAGTGCATGAGGATTGCAGTATAGGAACAACGCTCTACATAGGATGCTCAAAGGCCCTTGTGCATACCCCACGGTCGACATTCCTTAGACACCCTACCTTTACCTTCGACTTGCTACTGTTCGGCGACTCTACAGTTCCATGCCTGTTGTATCTGCACAGCTCTACTACAAACAGCATACGCCACCCCTTGTCGTGTAGGGCACATGGTGTTTCAGAGACTTGGAGATTGCTGGTAGGGTCTGGTGCTGTCTGCGTATGTTTCCTTTGCGGCTCTGAGTTTGCCAATCTGCAGGAAGAACTAAGGTAACGCCTCCATTGTGTACCAGCTCTATTCATGACTTCGCAGGACCACAGTATAACTTCTTGCCAACTAGCAAGCTCTATGTAACACACTACAGTGCCAGCTTTCAGGATCTATTTGATGGGCCTAAATGTTTCTCACGAAGACCATCTGTCCCTTTTGTGTGTGGCATCATTGCAACATCTGATGCTTGTTGATGGTTACTAATCTGACTGTCAGTTATTAAGGATCAAATTCCCCAGTGTTTGCTCTTGTCAGTGAGTTGTGTTTCTTGCTTCCATCTGTGTGTCATCTTGACTCATCATCGATTATAGGTATGGAATTGCCTGCATATCAGAGGGAAACAATTATCCCCAACGCTCTTCATTCAAGGGCCTATCTCAATCAAGGGTCTATCTACAATCAGGGCCTGTCTACAGCCATGGGCTTATCTCAAGTCTTGCTCTAGTTAGAAGATACTTAACTGCGTTTGCCCTCATAGATTAGTGCCACGATATGTCTGATTCTAGAAACTGAAACATGAAGGAAAGGGACGCCAAAGCCAACTTGAAATGTTCCAAACAATCACCTCCTATCCCTGAGCCCCCAGTGAAAGGCAGCCCAGGCACCTCCTCTACGCTAGAGGCCATACTCCTTAAACTCAATTCTGTACATGATATTGCTCAGAACACCAAGACAAATACAGACTTGCTCCAGGTTGAGGTGGCTGGTATTCATAAAGACCTCCACGATTCAAACACCAGGATTACTAATGCTTAGACAAGAATAAGCTTGGTGGAGGCCTCCTCTAACTAGCAAGCCAAGCAATTACATATTCTTGAGAGTTCTATATCTGCTTTAAAAAGGGAGCTTACAGAACAGGAGGACCAGCACCGCAGGAGTAATCTCTGCAATTTTGAAGAACCGGAAAGGATTGAAAATTCTGCCAACTCAGTAGCCGACTTTCTAATAACTTGGATACCCAAAATCCTTGAAATCTTCTTCATTAAAGACTTTGAGATCGAAAGAGAACACAAAGTCCCAACCTTTAAACCCAAAAACATAACCTCACCAAGACCTTCGATCTTTAAGCCACTACACCATCAACACACAGAACAAATCCTGGCACACATGTGGAAGGTGAATAGAATTAGATTGCTAGACCACAAGATCTCCATTTTGCAGGACTTTGCTACAGACACAGTAATTTGCCGCAAAGGCTTTCTGAACCTAAGGAAACGTCTTATTGACATGAAGATTCCTTTTTCATTCACTGGTCCATCAAAGTTTCATATGACATTTAAAGGCCAGACCAACAATTTTTAGGAACCATCTGACTTATAAACTTTCCTGGACAACAACTCGGAGCATCTTATGGACTCCGACTCACTTCCTGGCACTTTATCAAAGCTCCACTCGTCTGGCTCCTCCTGAATCTGTTTGTATGATTCTCTGCTGTGTTTGTTTAACACTTTTTGTAAGATTATGCATTATTTTATAGTTGGCTTATAATTTGACATCCACTTGTACCTATAAGTAAGTTAGTCCAGCTAATGGTCATCCTATACCTCATCTGGCATATTCAAGCTCACATTTGGTGTAATAACCTATTCCAGTCGAAATACTAAAGCATCCTTATGCCTTATTCTGTTATGCTTTTTTGAGTTGCCTAATGGGTTTTACTAAGTGGACAAGTTGGCCTTGGGCCTCACACAGTTAGCTTTACCCTTTTGGCACATCAGTGACACCAAAATTATCCCTTGTCCCTGGAATAACAAGAATTGGCTCGCAATACCTTCATGATGGTAACTCACTAAGCTCTAATCGAACCATTGTTATATGGTGGATCTATATTTAGCTATATAGACAATCATGTGTTTATGGCTAGGAATGCTTGTTGCTACAGGATTTATTTGTGTGTTTCAAATGTTCTTGCTTGTCTGCTTCTAGGTATTACTTTTATTATGATCTAGTTTGGTGTACCTGGATCTCGAACTGTTTCAAGTTGACAGCATTGTTTCCCTTAGGATTGACATGCGGTTTCATGCTTATGCACACATGCATTTTTATTGTTCATGCTATACAGGACATGTGATCTACTTGTCATATAATTTTGGTTAAGTGCACTGTACTTCATTACATATTGTAATGTTCAGGTAAAGGATTCAAGTTTATGGCAACCTACCCAATGTAAGGTGATACTACTTGTTGCTACTCTCTCACCATTGTGGTTCCCTGCATGTTCCCGCATACGGCCACCCTGGCATGCTGGGTTTAGCCACTGCAACTGCGTCCCACTATGATGTTTCCCATGCACCATATCTGTTACAGACAGCCATTGGTGGGATGGGGCCCTGCCTTAGATCTGGACTCCTACGGAGTCCCTATGGTCCCCCTAAGTTACTGGTTACTTTTCCCTACAACTCCCCTTGTTTTGCCTCAGAGTGAGCTACCTGGCCCCAGGTTGAGTTATTCAACCTACTTCAGGACACCTTTTATACCCTCCATACATGGACGCCTATTAGCATGTAAGGAAATGGCCCAATGTCATCACTAAATGTTATTTCCTTGAACACCAAAGGATTGAATCTCACCATTAAAAGAACCATGGTTTTAGATTACTGTAAAGACTTATCTGGTGATACAGCTCTACTCCAAATAAGTAAGATTTGTTTTAAAGAAGGCCTTCTAATGAGAAAAGGCTGGGTTTCTGGTACCACTTGCTCTGAGGCATGTGGGGAGAGAAATGCGGTACTTACCCTAATATCGAAGAAATCAAAACGAACTGTAACCGCCTCAGAACACGATACCAATGGCAGATGGCTACTTACTAGACTGAGTAACGGGAGTCATGATATTTGCATTATGAACATATATGCCCCTAATGTAGATGATCCCTTATTTTGGCATACCCTCAATAAAAAATTAACAGATATACCACGAGGCTCCAAAACTATAGTGGGTGGGGACTTCAATCTCCCTATGGATCCCATTCTAGATCATTATTCTGCTTTCAAATCTAGAACTCCTAGAGTACACAAACAACTGCTCAGTCTTTGTTCTCCAAACCACCTCCTAGATGTGTGGAGACTACACCACCCTAAAGATAACGACTTTACTTTCTTCTCTCTCCCTCATTCTAGCTTCTCGTGTATAGACTATCTACTTGTAAATGCCTCACTCCTTAAGGAAACTACTGATGATAGGATCCACCCTATATTTATCTCAGACCATGCTACAGTATCCATGAAAATGAACAGGATATTGAAGCTCTACAGCTTGAAATAGGTCACTTTTTTAGAGAAAATTCAACATTCAGTTAAATCCCCGGTAATTTTGTGGGGCACGTTTAAATGTGTCATCAGAGGACATATTACATGGATGGCAGCTAAAAATAGTGGAATTAAGAGAAGACTACATAACATAGAAACTGATATTAAGAACAAAGAAGAGAATTCAGACACTCTAATGATAAGTCCTTACTAGATGAGATCAAAATGTTGAAGTATACCTACAATATCATTGTAAGCAAAAGGACATATCTCAGTGCTCATGCACAAAAATCAAGACAACTCCTGCTTCATAACAAAGCTGGGAAAATGCTTACCACCACTCTTAAATTTAATAACTGCAACAACCAGATAACTCACATCATGGCCCGAGATGGCTCTCAAAAATTTTAAACTGAAGAGAAACTTTGCAGTCTTTAAAGACTTCTATGGTAAACTCTATATTCCAGGGGTGTTATGCAATACATTTAAGTGTCTAGATTTTGTGAATTCCCTTCCCATGGCTTTGGTCTCTGATGTTGAAAGGACCTGCCTGAATCAGCCAATAGATGCAGAAGAAATTGTTAAATCTATAAGATGAATTCGGTCGAGTATGGCTTTCCCATCTCTTTTTATAACGTTTTTATGCCATCAATCATAAATCGTCTCAAAAATACATTGGACCACTTCGTGTGCCAGGTATAGGGAACAGCATCGTAGTGGTTATCCCAAAAGAAGGGAAGAATCATTCAGATCCTAACATTTTCTGGCCCATTTCACCTTTAAATATGGAAGCAAAAATGTTCATGAAAATACTAGCCAATAGACTAGAAAATTGCATACCTAAACTAATACATAACTCCCAAACTGGTTATGTAAAGGGTCATCTTGCCAGAGATAATATTTGTGCATTCTGCCATATAAGAGAAAAGTCCCGCCTTTTCTCACTACCGACATCAGTGTTCGCACTTGATGCTGAAAAGGCTTTTGATAAAGTGTCTTGGCCTTTTCTACATGCTGTCCTTGAGTCTCATATACTCAGGCACTCATTCACTAACATGGTTTTGGCATTAAAAGCCAATCCCAAAGCAAATATTAGGATAAATGGTTCTACCTCTTCATACTTTAACTTATACCAAGTTACAAGACAGGGTGTTTGGACTCCGCTAAAGCTATGAAACTACCGCACAGAAGGTTGCTAGAGACTATCCATAATTACAGATGGGTGTCACTATGGTATAACCCTAAAATCAAGACTAAAATTGATGGTTGGTTGCAAAATCGTGGGCCATCAAGGGCATTGAGCTGATGAAGGACCTACATGATACCAATGACGATCAGCTTCCTTTTTCGGCCATAGCAAGTAAGTAAGTAAGTAAGTAGGATGCTTATAAAGCGCACGAATGCCGAGGCGTCTGGGCGCTGAGGAAGGACACAGGTTTATCACAGGGGAGGGATATTACTTCTGCCTTGCAAAGAGCCATGTCTTCAGTAACTTCCTGAAACAAGGTCTGGATGGTTGGAGTCTAATATCGTCCGGTAACTGGTTCCATAGTTTAGATGCACGGTATGTCATGCTCCTACCCCCCCCATCTAGCTCTGTGAATCCTGGGAATCTGGACTAGACCTTTGCTGGCCGATCTAAGGTTACGCCGAGGAGTGTATTGTAGAAACAGTTTCTGTAGATCCGCCGCTCCACCCCCAAACTGGGTTTTATGTACCAGGCACAGAGCTTTAAACTCAATTCACTGTTGCACCTGCAACCAGTGGAGGGTTTTAATGCTGCCAGATATATGGTGGACCTTGGGAATATTCAACAGCATTCTGGCTGTAGCATTTTGGATACACTGCAGTTTTGAGAGTTGCCGCTTATTTATGCCAATGAAAAGGGCATTACAATAGTCAATCCTAGAAAGGATCAAGGTAATGACTACTGATGTCCGCAATTCAGAAGCAATAAAAAAGAAGATTTTACGGAGGACTTTCAGCTGGAAAAAACATGCTGATGTAAGCTGGTTAATTTGGCCTTGAAAGCTCAGCTGCTCGTCCATTAAAATTCCCAAGTTCCTAACCTTTCCTGCGGGTACAGGGCAATTTCCTGCCTCTGCCGGCCACCAGCCCTGGTTCCAGAGTGGTGCACCAGACCCAAACTCCATCACTTCAGTTTTCCCAGTATTAAGTTTGAGATAGTTCTGGTGCATCCAGTCCATGATGTGTTTTAGACAGCTGTGGAACTTCCCTACGATAGTGTCAACGTTGGAAGAGATGGAAATGACCAGTTGGGTGTCATCGGCATATGACACTAACGTAAAGCTGTGTCCTCTGGTTAACTCAGCCAGAGGTGTCACGTAAATGTTAAAGAGTGTTGGGGACAGTGCAGACGAGTGTGTATTCCCTCTCTAATATAGATTTTTACAGTTTCCTTAAGATTAAAGTGTAATTGTCAAAACTTACTGTTACCAAGCATTCGTCTCTACAGTCACGTCCTGAAATATGGCAACATTCAGGGCATATTGCTTCTAAAATCTACAAATTCTTATCAGATCCGCACGCAATGCAACCATCAATACTATATATTAAATGGGCTAAACATTTCAATGCTGATGTCTTTAACCACATTACTGATGATCAATGGCAAAATATCGGCAACTTTGCGATATGTAACAAAATTGTCCCCTCTCTCATGCACTCCAATTTTATCACAATTAATTTGCTTCATTGGACCCCATCTAGACTACACAAACTAAACCTGCGTGAGACCAACAAATGCTGGAACTGCAACAAAGAGGCTGGTTCACACCAGCACATGTTCTTTGAATGTCGACTCCTTGTACTGTATTGGCGCCCGGGAAAGCTATCAGACATCTTTGGTATACACATAACTCTAAAATTTCTGATGATAGCTCTGGGCCCCTGGGCCTCAGTGATCACTTTGACCCTTAACACCAAACTGTAAGATCTGCTTTTATCTATTGCAGTGAAAATGATTCTTTCCGAATGGAAATCATTCAACCATCTCTCTCATCACACCTGGTGGGCAAGGGTCTCTTATTTCAAAGGGGCACACAATGTGCAGTCTAAATTGGAATCCCCTCACCCAATTTCCAGTGCAGTTTGGCGTTCAAATAAAGGATAACTGACCCTCGCTTACACCCCAGTGTCTGACTAGTTTCACTTCTGGTCTCAGAATTGCTCACTAATTCCCCCGCCCTTCACACCTTCCTCTCCCACGTCATGGTCCCAGTTCTTTTTAATTGCTCTCGATGAAATCTAGGCAATACATCAACATGATATGCATAATCCATGATATATACTGTGGTATGCACACATCTCTTCTGCTTCCACTTACATCTGTATGCTGTTAGATACCACATATGGGCTGATTCTCCAAGTGGCCTCGGATTCTTAGTGGTCTCATAGCTATCTATTATATTTTATTGTACCACTACAGTTTTGTGTATATGAAACCTCATAATACTTACATGAAAATTGTATATCATCTATCTGATATGATTGTATTGAAAGTATACTTTGCACTTGTATCCCAATGACACCTGATTGTATGTTTTCTCATTCAATAAAGTACTTTCAACAAAACAAATTAATCTGTGCAAGCAGACATAAATTCTCAGAATACTTTTATGGGGAAATAACTTGGAGCTCACTAAAGCAAACAGCAATTTCACAACCTCCATATATCAACTACTCCCTCAGCTTCCATAAAGTCCCGTAATATATCAACTGATTGTTTCCCATGTCAGGCCATTGAGGCGAATTAATCAGCAGAGAATCTAGATATACATTCAGGTCCGTCCCCCCATATCACCATGGATGGAAGAAGCACCCCCACACGCCTCCATATCTCATTATAGAAGGCGGGTCGTCAACATTTGGCCCATATGTGTTTACCAGCAATACCTTTGTAACCTTGTATCAGGTGGAATCTACCCTGTTCATCCATTTTGGTGTGAGTTACTAGTATAAGCACCCCCCTAGAATATGAGGAATATGACAAGGCCACTTTAACAGCAGCCCACTTCTTCCCAACATTTTGATCAGTGTGCTTTGTGAGATGTGTTTCTTGTAAGAATGCTACTTGTATATTGTGTCTATCTAGGTATGCCACCACTTGCCTTATTTTCTTGGGGTTGTTGAGACCACGAACATTCCACATTAATAATATAATCACCCCTCCCGCCCCGTAATTTCACATCAATGTTTCTATCTATCCTAGGAGCATTCCCCAACCCCGGGTGGGTGGCATAAGGGTCCCTGTAATGCATGACATGTATTACATTCACGTCAAAAACCAAACAATTAACCCTCCCCCCGCCCACTTCAGCACCCCCAACTTGCTAAAGCCATCCCTTTGAAACAATCCCTCATACATAAGTAGATCAACTTTCGACATCTGCTGTAGGGGTACACCGGCCAGGGGCCGCTAGTGCCTAAACTCTCTCCTGGTAGTTGGGGGAGGTGGCCAGGTGTGTACATTTATTCAGTACCATCAAGCAGGCATTAAATATGCGATATCTTGGGCCCATGCCGAATCCCCACATTCAAGACACAGTACCTTTCACTTGACCTGGCCTTGTAGCAGTTCTCCTCTGCAGCTCACCTTAGGCAGCTGAAACTCGTCCCCAACGCAGACCGCCCCTCCGCCTGCTAGAAAATTTAAATTTCAGATGGTACGACCAGGCCCAATAATCAGACTTCAACCCCAACCAAAATCCCCTTGACCGGCTCACTCCCAATGTTCATTTGACTTGGCTAGTTCCCATCAGAGGCCTCCTTTCCTGATTTGCCTGCTTGTCCTCGCCAGTTCTTAGATAGTGACTTAACATACTCCATTGCTGTTTTTGGGGAATTAAAAAATTTTGCCTTGCCCCCATCCTCGATTCGCAGACGGGCAGGGTAGAGCATTGCGTACTGAAGATGTGCTGCCTGTAGCTTCTTCTTCACTGGCAGGAATTCCCGCCAGGCTGCCTGAACCGAGGCGGTGAAGTCCGGGTAGAATGCAATATCGTTTCCTTTGTAGTTGATAGTTTGTTTCTCCCTTGCAAGACGTAGCACTGCATCCGGATCCCGATAATTAAGCAATTTTGCAATGATTGGGCATGGCGGGGCTCCAGGGACAGGTCTCGTCACAAGTGACCTGTGGGCCCTTTCAACAATTAAGATCATAGACAGGTGTTCAGGCCCAAATACCTCCTTGAGCATCGTTTCGATGTAGAGCTCCAGCTTAACCGTGTTTGTCGTTTCCGGCAGCCCAGTAATTCGCAGGTTATTGCACCGGGACCCCGCTTCCAAGTCCTCATTCTTGGCCTGGATCACCGCCAACACTTTCTCCATGTTGAGGCACTTGGAGGTAACCCATTGCAAGCCATCCTCTATATTGGATATGCGCTGTTCAGCTTCTCCCAGTCTGGCCTCTTGCTTGCTTGTCTAACTTAACCGCCAGATGGTCCATGCGTATGTTCAAAGCATCAATTTTCCCATCAATTGATTGTAAGCTATTTTTCATTGCCAACAGCGTTGCTTCCAGAGCTATAGGGCCTTTCCCTTGTGGCTCCAGTTCCGAATGCGGGTGCGCATCATATTGTGCTCTGGTCGGTTTCTGCACCTCGAAAGTAAGCCGTGCCTGCTGCTTGTCTGTTTTTCCCATAGTTCTTGTGGGGTCGTGTTTCCAGGTGCTTATTTCCTAATAGCACTGCTTTGTAAGGGCCGGTCCCCCCATGTACACAGTTTGCTCTGCCTAGCACAGTAAGTGTAACTTTATGCGCTTAGCAGCATGTAGTCCTGACCGCTTTCACAACCCTCTGGCTTTAGGTCCGATGCACAGGGCTGCTTCAAGCTATGGGCCTTCTTTGCCTTCTCCACCTGTTGGGTTCTGCCGCGGAGCCGGGCCCTCCCGGTAACCATCAGGCAGCTCCTACCCTCACAGCTCAAAAGGGCCCGCACTTCTAAGCCTCGGGCCGCTTCAATCCAGGCGCTGGGCCATCCTTTGTTTTCTTCGTTTTCTCCACGAAATGGGTTTCTACTGCGGGGCAGGGCCCTCCCGGTCACCAACAGTCAGCTCCCGCCCTCACAGCTCACTAGGGCCCGCACTTTTAAGTCTCTGGCTGCTCAGATCCCAACCTGAAGGCCACTAGGCAAATAATCTCCCTACCGGAATTGCCACCTTCTCCTCGCTGTCCTGCCGACAGATCCTGTGGGCATTCACAGCCCCTCGTACCTCTGATGCGGGCTCGCAGTTTCTCTTCTCCGGCCGCATCGCCTCAGAGCTGCACAGGCGCATGTTTCTCCCCCAGTATAGGCCACCTGGTCACTGCGGTTCACTGTTCGCGATGCGATCATGTTCGAGCACAGCGCCGGGTAGAGCAGCTCACCCCAGGCTGTCCTGGCAGACGTCTACCACCGCTTCTGACTTTGTCCGGCACCTATGCGGCCAGCTCTGTTTTTCAGGCCAGTTCAGCCTATTCAGGCGGCTGTCAGGCTACCTTGCAGCCATCCGTTCGCGCCTCTCTCCGCCTCCTGAGCACATCGAATGTCGCGGAATTTAGCGGGCTAAACAGTCCGGGCAGACTATGAATGCGGGCTCCTCTGCTTTCCCGCTTGGATGGCGTCCCGCTACAAGGATTTTGGTTGGATTTGTACACCCAGCTGGCAGAGCTGCACTAAGGCGCAGCCATCTTGCTGCCGGCACACTAGCGCCCCCCCCAGGCAGATAGAATTCTGCACATACCCAAGAATGTAGATGAGGAATTCAAGAAGGGGGGTGACATACAAAGGTGGTTTCGGGGTTATGAGGCATTGATACACATGAATGGGGTCCCTGAAAATAATTGGGGAGCAGGATTGTGGCCTCTTTTCCCAGAAGAGAGGAGGGATATCTTAGTGGCTTTGGGTAAGGGGCAGAGCCTCACCTACGCTGACACGAAGCAGGCCCTTCTCACCAGGTATGGTCTCACTCCTGACAAGTACATGGATAAGTAGAAAAACTGATGCAAACACTTGGTTGGAATGTGTGGATTCTTTTTGCAGGTCACTGGATGGTTCGGTGAAGGGCAGTAATGTGACAGATTTTCAGGGGCTCTACAATTTGATTGCATGGGAGCACTTGTCTAGTCTATGTTTTGCAGAGCTGTGCCAGCACTTGACTGATAGTAAGCTGACTGACCCCATGTCACGGTCACCAGGTTATCCTCAGGATCGGATCGAAGCATAAAAGGGTCCACCTCTCGACAGCCCCAAGTCCGGATAGAATAAATCCCCTCGGACTAGTGGGATGGTCAAGCGAGGGAAGGAAAGGGTAGGAACAGCGGGGAGGGAGACCTGAGAACAGACAAAGAGAGAGAACAGCTTTTACTATAAAGGATACTGTTTAAACTATACCCACGATGTTCCAGAAAACCCTACCAAAGGAGAACTCGCTCTACCTGTAAAGAAAACAAGGAGTGCCTTCTGCCGGGCGAGATGTGAGGGTGAGTACGAGGTAACAGCACATTCCTATTCTAATAAAGGAACAGGGTTAATTAACAACATGTCACACAGTGAATGGAGAAATGCACCCTCTGTTGTACTCAAGACTTTCTAAATGAAAGGCTAATACCTTTGCATAGAACGTGCTTGGCCCCCACCGGACTATTTCAGTTCAGTACTGGACACCCCCAACAGATCTCCCCTAAAGAGCGAAAACATAACAGAAAAAGCCAAGGTTAACGGCACACAAGCATGAGTGTGGCGTTTCTGGTATATCATTCAATAAATCCAAGAGGTAGCCGGCAATTCCCTCCGCTACCATTGAAGAAGACAATTCTCTATGAGTAGGAAGCCCTCAGCATAAACCAGTGATGGTAGGTACTTCAGTCATCACCATGATATGGAGGATTAACATAAAAAGAATTAAGCGCTCCCGCTTTTGCCTCAAAGTAAGAGCGTTGATAATGCCTAATCTCTGGTTGTACACAAACAGAGTTGCTGTATTTCCTCCCGCATAAGACCGTAGGAAATAACGCGTCTCTCCAACGGGAGGAACAAGGTATATGCGCTGCGGAAAGCTTCCGTAGCAATAATCAACAGAACACTAGAACAACAGTTGGTGCGAGTTCGCACCCTTACCCGACCGTACTTCTGGGTACTCGGGAACCACAGGATAATCGGCGTCTTCGTGAAGGCGCCCTCTCCTCTTCACCAGATCTGCTGACGGCACGTCTCACAGCGTGCAACGTCAGCGCGTACGTGACTGCACTGGCGGATGACGGGAATAGTAGTTTCTTGTCCCGTTCGTCTCCGCTTCTGTAGTCAGTGCGCTCACGCTCTGTGTGCCCTGACACCCCAGGAAGCTTGCCATGGAGGCGGACCGCTGGGTGAGTACCAGGGTCCACAAGAAGGTGTATGGGGGAGACTCTGCTAAAGATGGACAGGGTCCTCAGCAGAAGAGTGGGGCGACAAGGGTAAAGCACAGGAGTTCTCTAAAGGGCCCCAAACTAATACCCAGGTTAAAGGTTCACATCCCCCAGGAGATAAGAAACAAGGGGTCTCTACAAGGAAGCCTGCAGAGACCGACCCCTGCAAGTGCTATGCCTGTGATCAGGTGGGTCACTTGAAGGGGGACCCCAAGTGTCCCAAGAGGGCACAGACACCCACCATTAGGCAGCCCAAGGTCTTGGCTAGTGTAGCGCTTTGGGATGAGGGGTACCCACAGGAGGGTGGGATCCCTCAGAAATGACCCTCGTCTCACTAGGGGACAGTGAGATGGTCCCACGAAACCAGGTGCCTGCCAACACTAAGAAATACAGCGCCTGGGTGACCATCAATGGGAGAAGGGTAGAGGCTCTCAGAGATACTGGATCCAGTTTGACCTCAGTCTGGTGTCACCTGGTCTCTGAGGAGCAAGTACTCCCCTTTGTATTCCACCAAGTAGTTGCTGTGGAAAACTCAGAGCATCAGTGTATGGTGACGCAGGTTCCCTTTGAATGGGGGTTGTCAGGTCCCTTGAGGGTGGTTGTGAGCCCTACCATGCCTGTAGATTGTCTGCTAGGTAATGACCTGGAGCAGTCCTTTTGGAAGGCTGTTGAGCTCAGGTCTCACTTGGAAATGCTTGGGTTGCCAGAGTGGACATGCGTGACCACTCGGCCTATGCCAGCCAGGAAGGGTGATCAGAAGGACCTGGAGCCTGAAACAGTGGCCCAGGTTCCTGCCAAGAGAAAGGGAAGGGGGCACGGGAAACCCACCCCTGTGGTTCCCACGGTCTGGGAGGAGGCTGACCTTGAGGGGGACGCCCCGGCACCTACAGGGGAGCAGTTAGCTGAAATAGGTGACTTATCTGAGCTGACCCATTGGCAGCAAGAATGTGGTCTCACCAGGGAAGAATTCTGCAGAAAGCAGAGGGAATGCCCTTCTCTGGAGAGTTTGTGGCAGCAGGCTGCAAACCAGGCAGCCAGTGATCAGTCGGGATCACACTGGATCTACTGTGAGAATGGTCTCCTATACAGCGAGCCTAATGTCGCTGAACCTGGGTCAGTCCGTTGCTGGTGGTACCCCAGCGAGTCAGGACCATCCTACTGGGTCTGGCTCACGGCATGCCTTTGGCAGGACATTTTGGGCAGGACAAGACCTTTGACAGGATTGTCACCCACTTCTTTTGGCCCAAATGCGAAGGCAGTCGGACGCACATTGCAGGTCTTGCAAAACTTGCCAGGCAATTGGTTGGAGTGGGAGGAAGTGTAAGGCTCCTTGCCAACCGTTGCCAGTTGTAGGAACCCCTTTTGAAAGGGTTGGGATGGACATTGTGGGGCCACTGGATCCCAAGACAGCCATGGGCACCCAGTACATCCTGGTCTTGGTGGACCATGCCACCCGGTACCTGGAGGCTATCCCTCTCAGGACAACAACGGCGTCAGTTTTGGGACAGGTTTAATGGGGATCTTTTCCCGTGTAGGCTTCTCCAGAGAGGTAGTATCTGACCGTGGGACCAATTTCATATCCAAGTATTTGACATCCCTGTGGGAGGAGTGCTGTGTAACCTACAAGTTCACCACTCCTTACCACCCACAAGGTAATGGTTTGGTGGAGAGATTCAACCAAACCTTAAAGGGCATGATCAAGGGTCAAACAGAACCCATGAGGCGTAAGTGGGACGTCCTATTACCATGCCTTCTCTTTGCCTACAGGGAAGTACCACAGAAGTCTTAAGGGTTTAGTCCCTTTGAGCTTCTGTATGGGCACCCTGTGAGTGGACCTCTCAGTTTGGTCAAAGAAGGCTGGGAGACAGCTCACAGGAAAACTCCCCAGGATCTATTTAGCTACATACTAGCCTTCAAGCACCAAACTTCATGCTTCAGGATACTCACACCGGCATACCTGGAAGCAAGTCAGGAGGAGATGAAACGCTGGTACGACCAGAATGCCGCTCTGGTAGTTTCAGTTTGGCCAGAAAGTGTGGGTCATGGTCCCAGTCGAACGTAGTGCCTTGTAGGACAAGTGGACTGGGCCTTTTGAGGTGGTGGAGTGCAAATGTAATGTCGCCTACCTGGTGAATTTACAGACTCCCAGAAACCCTTTGAGGGTCTTCCATGTGAACCGCCTCAAGCCTCACTTTGAGAGGTCTGAAGTGAGCATGCTCTTGGTGACAGATGATGGGGTCGAAGAGGAGAGTGAACCTCTCCCTGACCTCCTGTCTACCAAGGAGCATAATGGGTCAGTGGAAGGTGTGATCCTCTCCCCTACACTAACTCCAGAGCAGCAGTGTGACTTTCACCAATTGTTGGGGCAGTTCGCCACGCTGTTCTCCATGACCCCAGGTGTTACTCACAGATGTACCCACGACGTGGACACTGGTGACAGCCCTCCTGTGTTTACAGGTTGACTGACCGGGTCTCTAAGATGTTGGCGTTAGGGGTGATCGAGGCCTCCAACAGTCCTTGGGCCAGGCCAATAGTCGTGGACACAAAGGCTGCTGTACCCAGTGCCACTTCTGAACTTTGGTTCTGTGTGGACTACCATAAGCTCAACGCTGTCATCAGGACTGATGCGCACCCCATCCCCAGAGCTAAAGAGCTCATTGATCGGTTGGGAACTGCCAAGTTTCTCAGCACGTTTGATTTGACGTCTGGGTACTGGCAGATTGCCTTAACCGAGGGGGCCAAGGAGAGATCAGCATTGTCAACCCCAGAGGGGCACTACCAGTTTCGGGTGATGCCCTTTGGGTTGAAGAATGCCCCTGCCACCTTTCAGAGGTTGGTCAACCAGGTGTTGTCTGGGCTGGAGGATTTCAGTGCTGCCTGCCTAGACAACATCGCAGTGTTCAGTTCCAGCTGGGAAGAATACTTGCAGAACCTCTGGGAAGTGTTGAAGGCTCTGCTGAGGGCAGGCCTCATGGTCAAGGCCAGTAAGTGCCAAATCAGGCAGTGCTCTGTGGTGTACTTAGGGAACCAGGTAGAAAGCGACCAGGTGGTGCCCCTACAGTCTAAGATCGACACCTTTCTGACTTGGGAGTCCCCAAACCCAGACAGAGGTCAGAGCCTTCTTAGGGATCACCGGCTACTATTGGAGATTTGTCAAGGGCTATGGCACCATTGTTGCCCCCTTGAGAGAGCTGACTTCCAGGAAGCAGCCCAGGAAGGTGATCTTGACTGATGCCTGCCAGAAAGCTCTTGATGCCCTGAAGGCAACCATTTGCACAGCGCCCATGCTCAAGGCACCCAACTTCTCCAAGGAATTGGTAGTGCAGACTGACGCTTCAGAGCTTGGTGTGGGAGCGGTGCTCTCACAACTGAACTATGAGGGCCTCGACCAGCCTGTAGTCTTCCTTAGCAGGAGACTACTCCCCAGATAATAGGGGTGGAGTGCCATAGAACGAGAAGCTTTTGCTGTGGTCTGGGCACTGAAGAAGCTAAGACCCTACCTGTTTGGGACTCACTTCTGAGTTCAGACAGACCACAGGCCCCTCAGATGGTTAATGTAAATGAGTGCTGGGAACTCAAAGCTGTTGAGGTGATCCATCTCCATACAGGGAATGGACTTTATGGTTGAACACCGCCCTAGCACACAACATGCCAATGCTGATGGTCTGTCCATGTTCTTCCACCTTAGTGAAGAGAAATCCAAGGAGGTTGGGTGGTTCTCCCTACTTTCAGCTGGAGGGGACATTTGTTAGACCTGGCATCTTTTGGTATGTTTCCCCAGTCTTTTTGCTTTCTGACCTCCTGGTGTTTCCTGGTTTAGTGTCTTTGCGCACTTTATCACTGCTGTCCAGTGTTAAAGTGCAAGTGCTCCTATTGTAAATTGTATTATGGATTGGTGTTTCTATGATTGGCATATTTGATTTACTGGTAAGTCTCTAGTAAAGTGGACTGAGAGTGCCAGGGCCTGTACATTCTGTAAATCAAATGCTGCTAGTGGGCCTGCAGCACTGATTGTGCCACCCACATGAATAGTCTCTCAAAAGGTTCTCAGACCTGCCACTGCAGTGTCTGCGCGCAGTTTTTACAGCCATGTCAACTTGGCAAGTACACCCACTTGCCAAGCCCTAACCTTCCCTTTTGTTACATATGAGTCACCCCTAAGTTAGGCCCAAGGTACCCCTATGGGCAGGGTGCAGTGTATTTGAAAGGAAGGACTTGTTCTGGTGTGTGTGTCATGTCCTGATAGTGAAATGGAGTGTAATTCGTTTTTCACTACTGAAAGGCTATCTGTCCATTAGGATAGAATGGGGAATACTTTGTAAACATTTTACGAGTATATCTTCCCATTGGGACAAGATAGAGAAAAGGAGTTTAGTATGCCTGAACTCAGAATGTAGAAATGCATCGTTTAGTAAAGATGATTTTTATGTTCTGTGTTTGGAATACCACTTCTAGAAAGTAGGTATTTTCTTGCTTAGCCATCCTGTGTGCCTCTGCTGGGTTGTGGATTCACTGTCTGGCTTTTGAGTTACAGGGGCTGGGGATGTGCATTGTCTTCAGACAGCCACAGGGACGAGGTGTATCCTGCCTTTCCTGGATTAGTCAGGGCTGAGCTGAATAGACCTGGGCTGCATTTAGAGTAGTGGGGTGAGATTTCTTGCACCAGAATGGGCCTGGTCTGCCTTGGACAATGCTGTCTCCACCTCCTGCCGGGACGTTCGGCCAGAGAAGACCAAACTGGTTTGGACTGAGCACAGACAGTCTCTACTCAAGAGAAAAAAGAGAAACTGAGTATAAATATTGGGGCCCAGACCCCAGAACTTTAGAACTCGCTTGGATCAAGGAACCTGGCAAGAAGAAGAGCTGGAAGAACTGCCAGGAGGAGTACTGCCCCTTTGATGTGTTGTTGCTTTGCTGGGTCGGCCTGCAGTTGCTGCTTCTGCCTTGGGCAGTGAAAGGACGGGAATGAGCTTTCTTCACTTGTCGCTGAGTATCTCCAAGGGCTTAAAATAGAGCTTGTCTCTTGTTCACGAAGTCTCAGGGACAGCAAAGACTTCACTTACCTCTGGGTTTCACCTCTGAAACCGTGAGTTTCAGTTCCAACAGAGGGAGAAAGCAGCTGACACCGTCACCGACACCGATGCAGGCTCGGTGTCCTGAAGGCACCGCAGAGTGCACCACTGCGCTTCACACCACAACCGCCATCGAGCCGCTGCTTGCACTGCGACCTGTGTCACTGCACTCCTCACCACCTCGCTTCACTCCGCCGCCTTGGTCTCACCAATGATGTCGCTGCCCGCTGACCTCAACACCCGTGACTGCACCCTGGTTTGGGGGCACCGCTCGTAAGTGACACGACACACCACCCCAACCCAGATCGCAGTCAGGGCCGACCGATGCCAGCTCCCATCAACCGCTTGCACCGTGACCTGTCAGCACCGCCACAAGCACTGCCTCACTCTGCACCGCAGCCCTGGTCTCACCGATGCTACTGGATGACCGTAACCGAGCCTTTGCCTGCAATGCGACTTGAGGACACCGCATGCCGCACCACTACGCTTCACATCTCAACCGTGATGGCTTCCACAACCGGACTGCACCGACGCGGTCAGCCAGAACCAAAGCTCCTTTTTACAAGTCTGCTGACACTAACGCCGGTCCTCACACCAGCGGTTGGCCGGAACTGTTGGATTCTGTTACTTTTAGCACCGTGGTAGCCCCAGACGCAGCTACCGGCTTCAAGGAACTGCATTTTAAAGTTCTTCTTGCAAAGTACCTATTTGATTACTGTATGTTGGTCCTTATCGTTTTGGTCTTGTTCACACAGATAAATATTGGTTATTTTTCTAAAACTGGTGTGGTGTCCATTTGTAGTGTTTTCACTGTATTACTGTTGCTTATGTGCAAATGCTTCATACACTGCCTCTGAGTTAAGCCTGACCACTCGTGCCAAGCTACCAAGGGAGTGAGCAGGGGTTATTTTAGTAGTGTATCCCCCTTATCCTGACTAGAAGGAAGGATCCCTACTTGGTCAAAGGAGCAAACCATTGTCAACAAGAGACCCATATTTCTAACAGTTTTTTTAAATGTCCTGGGAATGCAATGGTGTTTGGTGGACTGAAAAAATAGGTTTGATAAATTCAATAGATTGGCAGAGTTTACTATTTGCAGTTAAGTGTGAGTGCCACCTCACAAACTCACTGTACAATTAAGCATCCCTTCGTAGTTTTTGTCGGGTGACACACCAATTATGCCACATGTCTTAAAGAAGGGAAAATAAATGGACTCTGCTGTCCACTGATTGGGAAGTAAGAAACAGACAACACTGACATGCATTAGGTCTCTAGCACTCCTAGGATCCAGTGACATTTTACCAATATTGGTTACACCAGAGTATATAGATTAACATTGCACACAACTGGTGAGAAATCCTGTCAGTCATTTCAGACATAGGGGGAAACGGCAGGTCTACTCTTCTCCCCAACAACCACTATTAAAGGCATAAAAGAGAGAAGAGAAGGAGGAAGATGCCATGATACAGAAAGAGGAGGGAATGAGGGGTGAAGGCAGAGAAAAGAGGTGAAAGAAACTCTTGAAAGACTAGAGGAAGAGAACAAACAAGGCAACTGAGTGAAGAAGGAGAGAAACATGGCAGAGGATGCCTCCGGACAGTGGAGAGTAAGACAGACAAGGCAAGAAAGGAGAACTGTGGATAGGCAAATATGTAGTGGGGGAAAAACAGGTGCAAGATGTGAGGGACAGAAAGCATGCGGGCTGGGGAGGCACAGCAAGACCAATGAGGGGCCTGTGACAAACCCCTACCGGGGGGGCGGAACCTGAGAGCAGTAAGCAGCAAAGCCTGTGAAAATGGCAGGTGCCGATTGGTCAGCTTGGTTTGAAGTGAACAATAAGCCGGCATCCCCTGGGAGCGCCACTGGGTTTTAAGGTTTCGCCATGATTTCGCCGCATAGGGACATCAGTGGGGCACACTGTCAGGGAGGATTGCGGAGAGTGAGCGCGGGAGCTGCACGAGGCGAGCTTACTGCCCTGGTGCAGCCAGTAAGACGTGCGGAGAGGAGTGCACTGTCTGTGAAGATTGCAGAGGTTTGTGTCTGTCAGCGACGTGTGTGGAGTGCGCTGCCACTTTGCGGCTGAAGTCAGGCGACGGCGTGGTCAGGCACTCGCTGTCCGTGAAGTAGTGGCCTGATGCGGGCAACGGCGTGAAGGGCGCGCGCTACCCGTGTGTGGTGTGATGTCGGGCAGCAGTGTTGCAAGAGAGCCCTGCCCATGAACATTGCTGCTAGCCCAGCTGCGTGGTGAGGAAGCGGGCAGTGGCATGAGGTTGAGCACTCTGCCCACAAAGAATTCCACCTCCTGAGAACATACCTTTGAGGAGCTCCGGGAGCCGGCTTGTTGCCTAGAGGGCAGCCGAAGGCTGGCTGGTCATGACCCCACTCAGGGAATGTTTCATCCCTCTTGAAGGGCCAGCAACACTACTAGGCGGGGGTCTCCCTGGTTCTACAGTTAAAGGGTCACCACATAGAGCAAACTGCCTCACAGCGAGCTGCAAAACTGTTTGCAAGAACTCGGGATTTCAAGAGGTAAGCCTATTGGTGGGAGTAAAGATGTCCAACACTAAGAGTACTGACCAAGGCAGGGTGCGCTAGTAGGGATTGCACAAATTGAAGTCAGCTTCCAGCAAAAAGGCACCATGCCTGGAACCCAAAGTGCTGGCATTCATCCTGTGGGCCAGTCCAATGGGGGGGCCGCAGGGTACCCCAAAAGCAGCAGGGGATGATAGCAAGCAAACAGGTGACACAGAGGGTAAAGAGTCAGGGTCATAGGCTCCCACTAGTCTGACAAACCCCTGGGTTGTGGCGGAGCAGCAATAGAGGCAGAAGGTAAACCCACTAGTGAGTACAGAAGACCTTCACTGGACGACCCACCAGTTATAGCCTGGGCAACAGCTATCCTAACAATAAAGAGAGGCTGTTACTGGCAGAAGGTTTCAGGGTAGGGTTCACAATACCATACCAAGGCCCTCTAACTCATCATGTTAGCAGAATTTGCAATCAGTTAGGGCTAAGCTGTCCATGGCGAGGCAAAACGTGGACAAAGAGGTCTGCCTGGGTAGGGTCGCTGACCCTTTTTCAGAGCCCCCTTGCAGCAACTTTGTGGTATCACCGCTAGGACTTGTACCCAAGAATGAGACTGGTCAGTTTAAAGTCATTCACCACCTGTCACACCCAGCCGGGGAGTCTGTGAATGACTGTCTGGAGCAGGATAGCTGTTCAGTATCCTATGCCACTATAAATTATGGCATAGACCAGATCAGGACAAGAGGCAAAGGGTCCATGCTGGCTAAGGCTGATATTGAGTCGGCATTCCGCCTGCTACCTGTGCACCCAGAAAGCTATCATTTGCTAGGTTTCAAATTGGGGAGGAGTACTACCATGATAGGTGCCTGCGATAGGATGTGAGATTTCCTGTGCTTTTTTTTAGACCTTTAGCAGCTTTCTAGAGTGGGCACTGCAAGTAGATGGATTAATTACCTCAATTACTTTTTGTTCATTGGCAAACCAGGCTCTGCTGAGTGTGCAGGTCATTTGTGGCAGTTTGTGGAGTTGACAGATGAACTGGGGGTGACCCTGGCTCGTGAGAAAACTGAAGGCCCAACCAGACAACTGCCCTTTTTGGGCACTGAGTTAGATACCATGCAGGGTCAGCCACAGCCTGTGCAGGTAAGAGCGGTGGGGTGGTGATGCCGGGTGGGGGTGTTTCGACAGAAGATGGCAAGGGAAAATTATTTATTTATTTAATTTTCCCTTGTCATCATCCGGCAAAATCCCCCTCACCCGGCCCCACCGCCCACCTCTCTTATCTGCACAGACCACGGCTGGGGCCAGTGCAGGCTGTAATCAGCAAAGGTAGATGACCCAAAACACAAGATAGGGGTATTGATCGGGAAGAAAAAAGCTGCACTGGTTGAAATTCAACAGCTCCTAGGCAGGCTTAACTTCACCAACAGGGTGATACCAGCAGTGAAGCCATTCGCCAGGTGATTGTCATGGTTAACAAGAGGGCTGACAAAGAGGCAACACATGGTCAGACTGACACAAAGGAGGATCTCTGACAATGTGCAGCATTCTTAGCTGATTTTAATGGTAACTTGATCTGGCTGGAACTCTGGGTGATGGCAAGGCAGCCGGAACTGTTTACTGATGCAGCTGGAGGCGATTGTTTCAAGACCATCCTAGGATTGGCATGGGATGCTGCCCACTGGTCGGCAAGTAGGCATGAGAGAGGGATCACCAAGACGTTGACAGTCCTGGAACTCTTTCCCATCATAGTTGCGCTTTCTATATTGGAAGAAGAGCTTGCCAAAAGGCAAATTACTTTATGGGTAGACAATCATTCAGTGGTCCAAGTGTTGAATTTGGGAACAGCGCATTGCCCAATAGTGGTCTGCATGCTGAGGCATTTGGTATGCTGTCAGCTTAGGGCTAGTATTGAGGTCAAGGCCAGGTATATTCCTGGTGTTGAAAATGCAGTGGCTGATGTGGTGTTTCATTTTCAGTGGCAGAGATTCAGGGAGTTGGCACCGCACGCAGAACTTGATGGAACTTTGGAACCTGGTAGACATGATCTGAGCATGCTAGTGGCAATGCGTTAGCCCCCAAGACAGCGACCAAGTACCTTAAGTGCTGGGATACCTTTCAGGCATCAACCGATACTCGGGGATTTGGCAAAGTGTCCAGTAAGGACATGGAGGAATTTATACAGTGGGTCTTTTCCAAAAACAAAACTAGATCCTTAGCGCAACATCACATTAGTGCAGTATCTTACTATGGAAAATTAGCGGATTATAGTGACCTAGCCAGTACTTTCTACTGTAAGGTAGCCATGAAGGGATGGGGGCACCTCCAACCAAGGCAAGAAGACAGGACATATGTTTTAGCACTTTGCAAAAAGTGTCAAAAGAGGTCTAGAGCATCTGCACACATCAGCTACTGCTCTTTTGGGCTGCTTTCTCCCTTGCATTCTTCGGGGCATACATTATCAGCGAACTGGTAGTCCTGGCAAGATTAAACCCAGAGTTGGCATGCTTAAAAATGAGTGATCTGGATCTGGAGGACAGCGCCATAACCATATATTTGCGTAGATCAAAAACAGACAAAGAGGACAGAGGCAAGTGCACACACCTGCACTGCTTAGCAGACAGGGAATGTTGTCCCATTTGCTGCATGCAGGATTACTGAAAGAACTGAGCCCAGTGCGATCAGCCACTTTTTGTCTTAGGATGGCTCATATCTCAGCCGCTTTCAATATAATGCAGACCTTAGAATGGCCAAGAGTGTCGCAGGACTGACACAGAAAGAATTTGTGCCACATTCCTTCTGCATGGGCGCTGCCACAATGGCTGCAGTCAGAGGCCTGAATGCAGAACGCATCAAACAGATGGTGAGCATCAGGAGCCTTTCAGTGCTTTATCCGACACAACTTAAGCTAAGTTTCTATCATGTCAGGTTCCCCCGGTCAGGCACACAGGGTATGGATACTGGGACACTCATTCATCACCAGGGCACAGCGGTGGGTGTCGGCACAAAAGAATTATCAATAAATGTGGCTGGATGGGCAAGACGGGTAAGCGATGGGAACACCTGCTGCCTACCATTCAAGATGCAGTGAAGCGAGGAAGGAAGTTTGATGCGTTAGTAGTGCATCTGGGAGGGAAGGACGTAGCTGACCTGGGGCGTAGGGATTTAATCAGGGCCATGATAGCCGGACTGACAACTGTAACCAGACTCATTAGACAAGCAGACCAGGTATGGTCTGAGATCATACCACAAGTCATAAGGAGGGCGGCCTTGGATAACACAGCAGTAGAAAGGTCAAGAAAGAATTTGAACATCACCATGTCCAGAGTGTACAAAGCCAACGGCCTTCCCCTTCCTCCCTCTCTTACCACTTGCCTTCAAGTCTGGCAAGACCTACAATTAGGAATCCGACTGCCTACGTATCTGGGGACAAAAGTAGTCAGTGACAAGCAGACAATCTACAGGCATGCTAGGGCTCACAACCACCCTCAAGGGACCTGGGACCCTCCCCCACTCAAAGGGAAGCTGAGCCACCTTACATTGGCACTCTGAGTTGTCAGCCGCAACTAATAGGTAGAATGCACCAGGGACAACTTGCTCCTCAGATACCAGGTGACACCGGACTGAGGTCATGCTGGCTCCAGTGTCTCTGAGAGCCTCTACCCTTTTCCCGTTGATGGTCATCCTTTGACTGTACTTCTTAGTGTTTGCAGGGACTGGGCATCCTTGGACCATCTCACTGTCCCCTAGTGAGACAAGGGTCATTTCTGTGAGATCCCCACCCTCCTCTGGGTCTCCCTCCTCCTCCCCAAGCACTACACTGGCCAACACTTTGGACTGTCCTCCAGTGGGTGGCTGTGCCCCTTTTGGGGATCTGGGATCCCCCTTCAGGTGGCCTACCTGGTCACTTGTATAACACTTACAAGGTCCCGTCACTGCATGTGGCAGCTCCTCCCACCACTCTAGATGCAAGACAGACCCATCAACCAGGCTATGAATCACCCAGGAAAGGCAGGACACAACTCAGCCCCCTTTGTGTTCCTGTTTATTGTGAATGCTCAAACCAGCCCGTCAGTCTAAAACCCAGACAGCTAATACACAAACAGGCAGAGGCACTTCCATAGTTAGACAAGGAAATATCCACTTTCTAAAAGTGGTATTTCCAAACACACAATATAAAAATTAAGCGCGGGTGGAGTTCGCGGAGCTGCGCACCGCGAAACTCCGCGAAGCGGTAAAAAAACTCTGCAACGCTACGTGGAAGTACACGAGCATGCAGAGTTGCTTGTTCCGCATGCTCGCAAGACGTTTCTGACGTTCGGCAACGCGGATTGCGTGTTCAGGGGGAAATATCGCACAAACATCACTACGCGGCCGCCAATGGGCGCGGCCATCTTGTTTTCCTACTCTTTTTTATTTGGTTCTGGGGCCTGTTTTTGAATCCTCTCAAATCTTTTCAATCCTTTGTTTCTAAAACTTTTTTTCTGATCTTTTTTATTTATTATCTATCCCTCTCTCTTCCTAAGTGTATATTTTGCGTTTTATTTCTACTTTTACTCGTTTTTTGTACTGTTTTTCTATTACTTGCTTTGAATTTTTTTTACTTCCTTACTTCTTCTCCTAACTTAATTTTTTATTTCTACATTTTCTTTTCCGCTCTGCCCCCCCAGAACCATGGCTAAGGGTAGTGCGACCAAGATCCGCCTTCCTTGCAGAAGGCGGCGCCCGGAAGGGGTGCAGGCCTGGGCCTTGTTCTCAGAGGTGGAGGTGGCCTCCCTAGTTTTTTTCATGCAGCACCACCTCCCCTTAACCGTGGCAGCAGGCGGCAGGCCTGGTTCCAGCTATGGGATCAAGGAGCATCACCGCCGGTGGGCGAGGGTGTGCCCGGCAGTGTTTAGCTGCTCGGAGGTCCGGCGCACCCACAACCAGCTGGCTCACCGGTGGTTTGACATCCTGGACCGGGAGCAGGACCTGCCGGACCTGCTAGGTGTTGAGGTCATGGAGCTTGGTGAGTAGCTAATTATATTACTATTGTGTGTTCAGTTTTGTGTTATTGCGATTATTTTTTTTTTCCCAAATAGCAAGAATGCTGCTGCTGCTTACATGCAGGTAAGTTAGGTTTCAAAATCTTATATTATGTGATTGTTATTCTTCTAGATAGGTGCTCGGCGCTACTAATCTTACTTGTTTGCATCTTTGCGCTCGCTTGGGCTGATTATGTAAAAGAGGTTAGAGAACTTAAGTTAGGTAATGCTAGAGAGACTCCTTTCCTTTGTCCTGTCACTAAGATAGTGGTGGTAGGTAGATATTATAGTTAGTTACTTAGTATTAGTTGGTAATTTCTTAGCGGTCCGCGTGACACGTCCTCAGTCACGTGCTGCTGACTCCAGTCCTTAGTAGAACCTTTTGTAGTTTGTTAGTGAGTGAATAATATAGCAACTCAGCACATCAGTAACCAACCAACAATATGGTATATGCAATATGCATGCGTGCATTTATGCATTTTTGAGGACTAAAATAAATGGAAATGCAGACTTAGTGAACAATTAGCCCATCAAAGGGGCTAATTCATTGATGATTGCGAATGAGATCGGACCTTAGAAGAAGCAAATATAATTTTTGGCAATTCATTCCAATGTCTTTGGAATGGGCGGGCTAGGTGGTACTTAGGTTTAGGATTCTGGAATCGGAATGGAACACTGGATTAATAAATAAGGAGTTGGGACGGTTCGCGATCGCGATACTGCTAGTCGATCAGATTAGATAGGTTAATTTTATTGCAATTGTCGTTTCCTGTCAAAAACTCTTTTTAGAACGTTTAAAAAAACATGTATTATTTGTTTCAATTTTTGTCTCTTTATTATGTCTTACATGATCAGCATCCTGGGGCAAGAAGACGACGGGTCGGCTGAGGTGGGAGCTGGAAATGCCTCCCAGGGCCAGCATCGCTCCTCTACAGATGGCTCTGCTGCTGGCCCCAGTAAGTCCTCCTGTTGTTAATATTAATAATTATATTTCCCTAACTTTTACTGCACCTTATTTTTTCAAACTATTATTTCCGTTTCCTAATTCTATTTTTCATGAAATCTTCTGCGATCTACCTCTTTCTAAATTCTCGTTATCCCTGCATCACCTACCTACTTTGTTATTATATTTCTAGTGTTTTTTTTTTTACATCAATCTAACTGCCTCTCACTCTGTACTACTATTAGTCTGTCTGTAGCTTGCTTTATAATTTATTCTGGTTTTTCAGTCAGCTTTCCCTCTCCTCTTATATTTTGTGGACTGCCTAGTGGTGGTACAACTGTAAGACTCAGAGAACACATTGGTCCTTACTACTACTAGTACTAGTACTCCGCTGTGCAGATTGCATGCCCAACTAAGGTATTCTACGCATGTTTGTTGAGATTAGGGGGCTTTCTTTTACTTACTTTCTCATGCTCAATCAGTAAATAAAATGATGGTCACGTTGGACACCCCAAAGTGGTGTATTTTTACTTTTTCTCATCTAGGCCTAGTGCTATTAGTATTAGCAGCAGCAGTTGATTGTGAACAACTGATTACCGTGCACCATGGCTGGAAGGAAGTAAGAGGAGGAGGAGGGCACAATTATATTTTCCAACCAAGAGAGAGGACTCGAGAGACCTCATGTCCGATATTCGTGCTTTTGGCCACTTTTTTTCTTTTTAAAAAGTTTTAAAACTCAGATTCACCAATAGCTCTAGCCACTGAGTCCGGTCCTTTGGGTTGTCCTCTTCTTGAGAGGCTTTTCGAAAATTGCCACCAACAAAATGCTCAACCAGAAAGATACACTGTACTGTTGAGAGCGACTAAGTTGTTGTGAACAACGGTTGAAGAAGACACCCTTTACTTAGCATTAGCAATAGCATTAGCGGCGGGAGTTGAGTAACTAATGGCCTCATCTATCTGACTTCGACTCAGCTGGGAAAGTTTTATGAAGAAGACTAAGTCAGACGACCTTGATAAACGGGTTGAACGAAAAGGGAAAGAAGGATGGAAGGAGGAAGAACGGGTGACATGTAATATATGACTGGCAGAGAACGATGCGTGGGTGAAGGAAGGGGGCCCGGGATGCATGGGTGACTGATAGGAATCAGATGCATGGGTGGTTGAAGGATGGGTGAAAGGTGAAAAAAAGGATGCCTGCCTGGGTGGGTGAAACTGTATGGGTGATAGGAATCCTCCGGGGGTTTGATGGGTCAAACTCAAAGGCAAGCAAGGACGCATGGGTGGTGATTTGAAAAAAATTACAAATGTATGTTGTTGGTGAAAGGTATGTTGAGAGATTAAGAAGAATGATAGCCATGTTTACTTTGAATGGATGGATGCCTGGATGGTATTCAATCACAGCATAGGTGGAGACTGTCATTGGATGAAGAGAATGTAAAAGAAAAATAAACTGTGCCAGAGTAGCAAAGCCAAGGGTGAAGATAAGAACAAGATTAGAATAAAAAAAATATAATACTAGAAGAGCAATGCAATGATACATGGAAAAATCGCTGGGAAGAAAAACAAGGACTGTTTTCTTTCAATGTTTTTGATTCAAGGTTGTATTTCAGAATACTCCCTTGACTTACAGTAATTTGCAAGCACAACATATATATTGTGTATGTATGTACCCATACACACCCATTATCAATCGCCTCCCTCCTACTCCAAGGCCCACTCCCTACCTATGTCATTTCGACCGTGTCCGATATGGGTGGCCTATCGGCTGCATGGGTACAGAATCAATCAATAGTACCTCACGTCGTCCCATGTATAAACATTCAGATCAAATATCATCAACCTTGTTGTAGTAGTCAGGGTGAAAGTGAAATTGAGGAGTTGCCATTGATGTATTAGAGTATGGCTGTAATAGAAAAATAAGATAATTGTGTAGTTGTAGACTACAGCTGCCTCACCGGCAGAGAGTAGTAAATAAAAAATAATGTGAGTCTGCGACACAAGTATGTCTGTCTAGGGCGCAAGCTGACTGAGCTGGCATGCCTACAAGATTCATTTAGCTAAACAAGAGAGAGAGAAGAAGACTTGTCTACTCCATAGTGCCTAGTAATGCCTGAAGCTCCCACAAATGTTAGAGGCTGAGGAAGTGGGAGGATACCACAAATGTTATGTACTGTGCTTGCTAGTGCTACTGTGCCACTATAATTTTATGTGTATAATTAATATTGTGTTACTGTTTTGCTAAGAGTATTGGTTACAATTGTCTTTTTTCTTTCTTGATATAGCTACTCCTTCCCAAATGAAACAACCAAACAGGAAGGAGTTAGCAGCCATGGCCCGGCAACGGAAGCTGGAGGCCATCCGTACGGAATATCGGCGGCTGGTGGTTCTGGCGGAGGAGGAGGAGGTGCAGCAGCTGCAGCCTGCTCCAATGCCCCAGGCCTCAGCCAGGCCCCCCCAGTGCCTCCAGTGGTACGCGCCGTGGTCTAGCAGCCGCTCGCCGCACTTCTTCTCTTCTTTGAACACTGCTGCCCACTCCTGTGCATGCAACTGCAAGGCATTTAAGCGCTGCATGCTCCTCCGGATTGTGTGCCTAGAGGAGTGGTTAAATGCCCTGGAGAGTAACAAGTTCCGGTGAGCCAGCCGCTAGAACTCCATCGCCTTGCCCCTTTTTTAATTGTTTTTTTGGTGGGTGGGAATTGGGCGTTGGGGTAAATTTGGGATTTATGGAGATTGGACTCTTTTGATGGACATTGGTTGGGGTTAGGGAAAGGGGTGACTCAGGTGTTGTGGGTTTTTTTCATTAGTTTATTTGTTAGGGTAATAAATTATTTATAGTTTACATATGCTGTAAATGTTTTGTGGTGGGGTTACTCTTTTACTTCACACAGTTCCCTTTGCTGCTGCAGGGCCGCAGCCAGTTTTTGATTGAAATAATCTGCAGATAGTGTAACACACCAACATATAGATGAGGTACCCTCACTTGTGACTTTTCCTACTAGTACTGTCAGTCTCTCCTCCTAGTCTATGCAGTCTGCAACTAAAACCCCTATGGACTCAGAAGGGTGTGGGTGTGTGAATTAATGAATTAATTTCCATATTATTAATTATGCCACACCCGAACTTCATCTCTTACCTGTGATTGATGTTTATTTATACTTAGGCGAAGCGATGGCTGCATGGTGATGGTTTGGTTTCCCAGGGTGCCATGGTGGTGGTAGTAGTAGTAGTAGACACTGACAGTAGCATTTGCAGAAAAAGAAACTGAGACAGTCAGTTACTTGAGGGAGACTCGGGAACGAGTAGTAGAAGTACAGTACACAAGAATACCGCCAAACAAGAAACCATGATGATGATAAGCAATGCTAAAGTAAAATAAACCAGAATGCCTGTAGGGCTAGCCTAGTACAAGTTACAAACTGAAGTCGACTCTAGCTATGATGAAGAAGCGGACAAGCGGCTTCGCAACCTTTAGTGCTGGAATTAGGATGATTGATGACTCAATGCTGGCAACTAATTATATTATTATGATGGATTATTTATGTTCCTCTGGAAAGAAATTGTGAATATCGAATACTGTGCATTGGTGGTCAATCTAACATTGCCAGTGTGGGATAAAGTGAAGTATGTATACTTAGAGCAGAAGAAGATCCTTGCCCTGCCTTGAGTTAGTGTTGCTTTTACCACATCTTCCCCAGCAAGTGTGTGATCAATAATTGGTATAAATTTAATTTAGTCACACCTCAATATAAATCACACAGCCCGGGCGAAAAGGGTTAGGGTTTGATGAATGGTTGGGAAGTGGGGTTTGAGGGAAAGGTTTGACAAAGACACTACACATGGATAACCACACAATCTTGGCAGCCGACCATCATAAATCTGTTAAGGGAGAAAAAGGAAATGCATGCATGATGATGACTTTATGAGTAGTACTAGACTAGTAGTACAGGGCAGCAGTATATTATTAATTATTATTATGCAATTGCCTTGCCTGTCTGCCCCCAGAGAGACCCAAGTTACATACATTTTATGTTCTGTTGTACCCGGCTTGCTTTTAAAGTTAGCAAAGAAAATTAAAAAATATCTGTAGGAGTCAAATTTAAGCAAACATAATAAACAACAACACACACAGTCATAATGATTGAAGAGAAAAAATTAATCAAATGAAATGATACTAAAAATATTTTCAAATTGGGAGTTGCATCTCAGCATTTTCTCTTGGTCCTTCCTTGGACTGTCCGTCCGTCAATTTTGGGTGCCTGCCTGGCGGATGCGGTTTGGTAAGGTAAGTGTGAATTGTTTTTCACAGTATAGCACAGGGTAAAGGCCGACCTGTAAGTGTAGATGGAAAAACAAAAAGGATATTAAAAAATCAAGGAGAAAAGTAAACTTAAACTGCATAAATTAAGGAGGAGTGCAACAAGAAATCTTTCAGAGGCGGCATGGTTAAATCATGTCTAATCTGTTTCCAGCAGTTACCTCCAACAACAGGAGCAGGCCCGCCCACCCAACCTCCACTTAGCTTAGATTATGAGCCAGACAGCACTGAGCACACATACACACACACACACACACACACACACAGCAACATAGCCTCTTCCAAATTAAGTAACAAAATCAATGCACCGCTGTCAGTCATACCACCACACTCTCCTCCACCACTACACAGACATGTAGGTCTGGTGTTGTTGTTGTTGTTTACCTTTTAGGCCATTTCATGAAATGCACCGAGTTATTCCATCAATCATCTTCGATCCTACTGACTGACTGCAAGTATGGTATGGTCATGCTGTCCAACTCTGTAGTGTCCCGAGTGAGTCCAGAATCAAAAATGCAATGGATCGGCCTGCAGTAGTACAATTTTGTTATTGAACAACAAGAAGGGAAACATTGACTTGAGTCACTTTTTTTCTGTGTAGATTAAATACTAGTAGTCATCATGCACAACAACACAAACACCAATCACTCAGAGTCAGCGTGCAATGCATGCCATCATTTACCTGTTCTTCCGGAGCAGTCCCTCTAGGCTCGGAAAGGAGGATAGATATATAGTCAGGTTCTTTAGAGGGACTCGAGGCAGGCACACATTTCACATTTGTTGTACTATTCTCAATCCAATGCTTGGCTTGAGGGAAATGGATTTAGGGCGAGTCAGGACTCGGAGGAGTGGACTTACTTCTTCACTGACTGTACACAGTCGCAACTTCAAACCGGCAATAAAAGAGTAAGACGGTGGTGATGGATTTGTTCTGATTCGAGCCAGAAAGACAGTGACACACACAGATAATAAAAGTCAATAATATTCCTTAGCTATATCTTTTTGGGGGGCTTTATTTTTTGGCGTCAAAGCAAGAAAGAAAGTAACTTGATAGCTTGGTTGTCAGGGAAGTAGAGCTCGTCCTCAAACTCTGGTGGTTCACCCAGAAGTAGGTCACCTAACACACTACTTCCATGACCTGAGTCGCCGTCATCATCTTCCTGCTGTGCTACTTCAGGTATGGTGTAATCCGGTGGTATAAGGATTCATTTTCATCATGGTTAACGTTTCCACATTTTGAGGCAAGAGACAGGTCCTTCTCACTGTCAGAACGGCACCAGCAGCACTGAAAACATGCTCAGAAGAGACATTTGCGACAGGGCAAACCAGATAGTTTATCACCAGCCTGCTGAGCACTGGCCATTGCTGCCTTTTCCCATACCAATAGAGCAATGGGTTTTGATCAAAGTAGACCTCTCTTGGGTCATCCAGATAGGTCTGGACCATCCACTCAATGCTCATGGGTGCTCCGCTTTGCTCGGCCTCTTTTGCCTTTGCCTCAGCACTGGACTTAAGCCCTTGCTATAGAAACCATTCCTGTGCCGATTTTGGGGCTGATGCTCCTGTTCTTGTTGCTGTTGTTGATGTTGTTCTTGGTGGTTTTGGCTGCTGTGAGCCAACTGCACTGCCCTCAGGCTCTGAAGTTGAACTTGAAGCCGGCTACCCTGCAGTACTTGTTGTGCCCTGGAGTAGCAGGCCTCTAATTCCAGGCCATTATTTTTCTAGCTGACTGGCTTCCACAGCTATCCAAGTTTTGTAGTTGGCAACATCCCTGTCTGAAAAAGGAATGAAAGTGTGCAGTAATGGTTTGTACTGTAGATCCAGAATTGTGGCACAAATGTAATGGTTGGATGACACAATGCCTCTTTGCACCCTTGTATTTTCAGATAATCGAAGGGTTAAGCTCTCCACTAACTCATCTGCTTCTTTTGTTTCCTCCACACCTGCGTACATTGAACACACCCCCTTCAGCTGTTCCGGGAGCATGTGCAACAATGGTACAGCTTGGCCCATAGTACAGTCATCCTTGCTGACTTCACGTGTGAAGACCTCGAAAGGAAGTAGCATCTCTGTCAGGCATGGGAACCTTCCATTTCAGGCGGATGGCTGCCACAAATTCAAGAAAACCCACCCCTTCCACAAAAGAAAAAGGGAGGAGGTCCAGCGCTAACATTTTAGCCAGCTTCGCGTTGTACAAATGTGCCGTTGGGTGGTTGCGTTTGTACTGCCCCTCTGACCTAAACATGCTGAAAATGGTAGCCTGGATTTTTTTCTTTTCTGGTGCCACTGATGCAGGTGACTTCTTGACGCCAGATGTCAGGCACAATGCACGTTTTTTTCATTGCGATACTCTCTTGCCTGGGACCCCTTGGTGTCTCAGCCTGACTCTTGTGCCATTACGATGTTGCCGATGATGATGTGGGTGGTACCACTGCACTGCTGGGGAAAGGGCTGCTCTGTGTAACAGAGAAAATGTCTCCCTCTTGTTCACCTTCCACCGTGATCGGATCTTCTTCTTCATTCCCTCCACCAACACATGCAGTTTTTTGACCGCTAAGGTGCGCCTCCCACTGGATCAAGTGGTGTTTTCTCAGATGGGTTGTTTGGCCTCCGGTACCATAGTTTGTACCAAGCTTACCCTGACTAACACCTTGTCCACAAATGGAGCATATAGCAATGTTCACCTCTTTCCAGCTAACCGAAAAGAAGTCCCAAACTGGGGAGGTCAACTTTCTGGCGCTGCTGGTGCCACTTGCAATGTCGGATGAACTGGTAGGTGGGCGTGAAGTTTGACTCTCTGCAGTACCTACTTCTACTGAGGTGGTTGTGGTGGATGTAGGTCGCTGCCGGCTAAATATGGAAGCTGGAGGTGGTGTTGGTGGTATCAGCTGTGTTGGTGGTATCCGTGCCACATCCCTCACAGCAATTTGGGATGGGGTAATGTCGGTCTCCAATGGGGCGGGACTAATGTCCATGATGACTGGTTCATCATCATCTTCCTCTTCTACATCTACCTCCATAACTCTAACGCTTTCTGGAACCTCCCTTTTCTCTAGCCTTGTCTCGTGGCGTGTCCCACTCTCAGACCCGATGTGGCTTCCAAGTGGCGTCTACATCATCAGAAGAAGTTGATGGACTAACCCTTCTTTTCCTTGCTGGGGATCTGGAAGACAATGGTAAGAGTGGCTTGCTCTTCTTCTTCCTCTTCACGAAGCTTGATCTCCTGAACTGCCCCTACTTTGGGAGGAACAACTACTATTGGGGTTGGTTGCAGCTGTTGTTGCCCACTTATCTGAGTTTTCTGCATTGATTGGGTACTATGCGATAACAATAAGTCAATTTCAACATCACTGCTCGTCGGCGTTGGACTCGTGATTAGACTGGCTGCCTCTGCGACTGACATGGGCTTGGGCCTAGGTTGGTGGGGTGGGTCCACTGATGCGGGGGTGCTGCTCCCAACTTGCTCCCCGGACACCGCTGCTACAGGCGCTATTTTTGTATTCCCAAAAAAGGTCTTGGGCGACATACCGGTCTTGGTAAGTGGCAGTGCCTTCTTCTCACTCGCAACTTTCTTGGTACTGGACCTGGTACCTTTCTTTGGGGCCATCTTGAAGATGTCAACACGCAGTGGCACAGGTTGAAGATATGTCTGCTGTCACACATCATGTGACGTTGTGAGCAGGCCTTTTGTCTGGCAATACAATTGGTGATGTTATGTTATGTTATGTTATAGGTATTTGCAGAGCGCTAACTGTTACCCGAAGGTGTCCTGGCGCTGTGTGAAGGCCTACTGCAGCTAAAGACGGAATGCGAATTTAACCAGATTAATTTGAAAACAACCACGTTTTCAGTGCTTTCCTAAAGGTCAAAAGATTAGTCATGCTTCTCAAGGATAGTGGCAGAGCATTCCATGCTTTGGCCGCATTAGCTACAAAGCTTCTGCCACCCCAGTTTGGCTTTTTTCACCAAAGGAACAGTCACAAGTTTTGCATCAGATGACCGCAGTGCTCTATTTGGTGTATACCAGCGAAAGCGCTGTTTTAAAAATTCGGGTCCGGTTTCCTGTAGGGCTTTAAAGACAAGACATAGAGACTTGAATTGAGTCCTTTTCCTGATCGGCAGCCAATGAAGTTTTTTAATTTTGGCTGAAATTGATTCGAACTTTGAAGTAGATGTAAGAAGTCTGGCCGCTGCGTTCTGCAGAATCTGTAGTCTATTCATCGAACCTTCATGGATCTTAAGATATAGACTATTACAATAGTCCAATCTGGACATTATTAGTGCAGTAACAACTGTTTGTTGCGCATCTTTGGGTAGTAGTGGCATTATTTTTTTGCAAGATTTAAGGATATACGATGTTGAAGAGGCCACTGTGTTCACATGGTCCCTGAAACTTAATTTATCGTCTATCCATACTCCCAGATTCTTCACCTTCCTCATAGGAGTGGGGAGCGGACCTGAAGCCTCCGGCCAACATTCAGGTGTCCAAAAATTGGAGTTGTTACCGAACAATACAACCCCGTTTTGCCGGAGTTGAGTTTCAGGCAGTTTTGGGCCATCCATCCCCCCACGGCGTTCATACAGTCCTGCAACCTCGACGCGGTTTCCTGGATCACTCCTGGTTGTAATGTCACCACAATTTGGGTGTCATCGGCGTAGGAGGTCAGCATGAAACCAAAAGATTCAACTTGGGGTGCCAATGAAGACACATAAACATTAAAAAGTGTCGGGCTCAGCGATGACCCCTGTGGCACACCACAGGGCAGGGAGAACGACTCTGCTTCAAATTTATCCAGGGCCACCGTCTGCATTCTGTCCGAAAGAAAGGATTTGAGAAGTTTCCAGGCAGTGCCCTTGACTCCTATCTCATCCAATCGGCCCATCAGCAAAGCATGATGGACTGTGTCGAACTTGCCGCAGACAAGTCTAACATGATCAGTACTGCCTTCCCTCCTTGGTCCAGAATGGTCCTAATCTCTTCTGTGGATTTAAGGAGCGCGGTTTCCGTACTGTGGCCCTGTCTGAACCCGTACTGAGTTGGATTCAGCGCCTGAGAGTCATACAGAAATTTATTAAGTTGAGCATTCATATTTCTTTCTATCATTTTTGCCGGGAATGGTAGTCTAGATATAGGTCTAAAATTATTTGAGTCATTGGCATCCAGGTTGGGTTTTTTCAACAGGGGCAGAATTGATGCATGTTTCCAGTCCCTGGGAAAATAACCGTCTGTATACATTATATTAAAAATGGAAGTCAGTTTTCGTGACACTGGCTCTGCAGCTAATTTTACTACCGAACTCGGACATGGATCATACGGGGAGCCTGACTTCACTTTTGCCAATAAATTGAGAGTATCTGATTCCGTTAAAAAGGCAAAACTATCTAATCGTAGGGCATCCTTTTCTACTTTCATTTGATCCATTGCCAAATCACTCATTATTTTAGATGAGAAGTCCGAGAAAGTTAAGAAAATACCATTAACTTTATCGAAAAATAATTTGGCAATTTTATTGCACAGCTCTTGACTAGCTGGAATGGTGGGAGAGCATGGGTGGGCTAAGTTATTTACTATTTTAAAAAGCTCTTTTGGTGAGTTTTCGGCAAATTTGATTTTTTTAGAAAAATACTCTTGTTTTGTCCTTTGAAGCAGCTGTTTGTAATATGCAAGGCTTACTTTATATTCCTTTTTATCCCTTTCCTTGTATTCCTTCCTCCAGTTTCTTTCCAGGAGCTTACAGGCCAATTTTTGGTTCCTAAGCTCCTGAGAATACCAGAGGGAGGAAGGGTGCTGTCTGGTATTGCGCAGGCGTTTTTTTTTAGCTAACTTATTCCCTGCTGCTACTAGCCATCTCGTGTAAGATCCAGTTGCCTCGTCCAGATCACTAGGTATTGGGGTAGAAGTAGAGGTCAGCAGTTGATGTAACTCCTCTGCTTCTATTTTATTCCATGCTCTTTTCTCTAAATATTTTGTTGATAATTTCGGAATCGTGCAGTCCGGTATGGTGAGCTCAAACAAAACTGCTGCGTGGTCTGACCAAACTAAGGAAAGGATACTCGTGACAGATAGCTGCAAATTGTTAGAAAAAATGCCGTCTAACGTATGGCCAGCCTGATGAGTTGATCTAAGTTTCCACCCTTCATCAGATCCAGCAGACTGTTAGTATCTGAGTTAGAGGGTGACTCGAGATGATAATTAAAATCTCCTAAAATAGTGTAGGAATTGGTGCTTATTCCTTTTTCAAGTATGCTACCTACATGTGTTAAGAATCGTCCTCTCGGGCCCGGCGGCCTATAAATAAGAGAGCCTCTAAAAGTATAATGGTGCGACAAATTAATACAAAACTCCAACGCTTCACATTCCTCATTAACTATAGGATTAAAAGATGCCGTGATAGAATTATGGTAGATGACCGCTAATCCACACCCTTTCCTCTGTAATCTGTTTAGCGTGTAACAGAGGTAGTCGGGAGGTGTGGCTTTCACCAAGTCCGGACCGGACGCCTCGTCGGTCCATGTTTCGGTAATAAATGTAACAAGTAACTTCTCATCCTCAATAAGAGAGGCAGCTTCTAAGCTATGTTTAACCAGAGACCTTGCATTGAAAAGGGCACATTTCCGAACTAAGAGTTTAAATAGTGTCAGGGGCATAAAGCCTAGCCCGCTGACCTTACTACCACCAAAATGTCTGCCCAAGTATAGGAAGTCCCGCAAACACCCTGCGGTAGACTTCTTGCCAAGATACAGAGTCAGCTGGTGAGTACACCAGTGCAAAATGCGCAAAGTTAAAACGATAAGAACAGTTTTTTTAAAAAAAATGCAGTAACGGAGAAAATGTGCAAGACAGCAGAAATGAACAAGTACAATGTAGGTCTCTCCCGGCTCAAGCCTCAGGAGGACTTCCTCCTCTTTTGTGCACCTAAAAACAAAGAAGCAAGAAGAACATCAGTGAAACGTGGCATTCATTGTTGTGGTTCAATTACTACTAGTCCATACGAATATAATATAACATAGTGTGTGGTCACACTTGTTGGTGTTATTAATTAATATTATTACATGTATTACCTCAGTTATTAAAACAATTAACAGTACAGTGTAGCCATTTGTGAGACCTTCACAACATTAAGGGCTTTCATGGTGTACTGTACAGTACTCTCAGTAAGGATTGGAAAGAAGAAGAACAACAACAAAAATACAAATGTAACGGTTTGGCATTGTGCATCATGTGGGGTGCTGCATTCAGGGAGCTGCAGCTGACAAATGACAATGGATGGAAGCAATTAGCCAAGAGGAACAAAGGAAAAGACATGCAGGCCTATGGCAAAAGCACACTAACTACTAACCCTGGACGGAGTTCGCGTAGTCGCGCTACGCGGAATACCGCGAAGCCGCAAAAAAACTCTGCGAGCTATGCGAATTTCCGCAAGCGCACGGAGTTGCTTGTTCCGCCCGTTCCCGATGCGTTTTTCCTGATCGGGAACACATTCGGGGATGCTTTTTGCGTGCTCGGGGGGAAATATCACGCAAACTTCACCACGCGGTCGACAGTGGGCGCAGCCATCTTGTTTTTCACTCTTTGTTATGATTCAGGGCCTGTTTTTCTATCCTCCATATCTTTTCAATCCTTTGTTTCTAGAAAAAAAATTGGAATCTTTTTTATTTATTATCTATCCCTCTCTATTCCTGATTGTATATTTTGCGTTTTTTCCTACTTTTTGTGTGTTTTTTACTGCGTTTTTCACTCCTTTTCTATTACTTGCTTTTTTCATTTATTTTACTTACTTTCTTAGTTCCTACCTTTTCTTTTCCGCCCCCACCTACCCAGAACCATGGCAAAGGGTCAGGGGGAAGACTAAGAGGAGGGCTCAGAGTGAGAGCCGCAACCGCCTTCCTTGCGTAAGGCGGCGACCACAAGGGGTGCAGGCACGGGCCTTATTCAGTGAGGCGGAGGTGGCCGCACTGGTTTTTTTTACCCTGTGCCACCTCTCCTTAACCCTGGCAGCAGGCGGCAGGCCTGGGTCCGGGTGCGGGCTCCAGGAGTGTCACCTGCGGTGGGCAAGGGTGCGTCGGGCAGTTTTCGCTGCTCTGGGGTCCGGCGCACCCATAACCAATTGAAGCACCGGTGGTCCGATATCCTGGACCGGGAGCATGACCTGCTGGACCTGCTAGGTGTTGAGGTCCCCGGGCTTGGTGAGTAGCTATTTATATTACTATTTTGTGTTCTTCTGTTCTGTGTTACTATTGCGAATATTATTTTTTTCGCAAATAGCTAACATGCTGCTGCTGCTGCTTACATGCAGGTAACCTATGTTTAAAAATCTTATATTATGTGATTGTTACTTCCAGACAGGTGCTCGGCGCTACTAACTAATCGTACTTGTTTGCAACTTTGCGCTCACTTGGGCTGGTTATGTAAGAGAGGTTAGAGAATTTAAGTTAGGAAGGTAATCCACATAAGAAAGATTCCAGTCCTTTCCTTTGTCCTGTCAGGCTGTCCTGTCTCCTGTCACTAAGATAGTGGTAGTAGTTAGTTAGTTAGTATTATTTGGTAATTTAGCGCCCTGCGTCGTGACTCGTGACGCGTCCTCTCACATGACTTCAGTCCTAGTAGAACCTTTTGTAGTTATTATAGTGAGTGAATAGCAACCAACCAATTTGGTGTATGCAATATGCATGCGTCCATCTAGGCATTAAGAAGAATAAATGCTGACTTAGTTATTGTCCCGTCAAAGGGGTTGTTGGAGTAGAGACTGAGAGATGATTGGGAATGAGATCTGAACTTAGAAGCAAATATAATTTTTTTGCAATTCATTCCAAAGTCAGGAATAGGCGGGCTAGGTATGTTTAGGATTCAGGAATCGGAATTGAACTGTGGAATAATAATGATCGGATGGTACTCGACTGCGATATATACTAGTCGACTACTACTAGTCGAATAAGTCGATCTGATTGATTTAGCATAGGTCAATGTTATTGCAATTGCCGTTTCCTGTCTAAAAATATTTTTAGAGCAATTATATTTATATTTAACACAAATCATTTTTTGTCTCTTTAGATGATCAGCATCCAGGGGCAAGAAGAAGACTGGGGCAGCTGGCAGTGCGGCTGGTGCAGGAGCTGGAGGGGCCTCCCAGGAGCAGCAGGAAGCGGCCTCAGGTGCAGATGGCTCTGCTGCTGGCCCCAGTAAGTCCTCCTGGTGTTGTAATATATTAATATTACCCTAACTTTTGCCGCTCTATTATTTCCATTTCCTAATTTAAATTTTTTCAAAATCCTCTTCAATCTATCTCTTTCTAAATTCTTGTTTTTGCTCCATTACCTACTACTAAGTACTACTAACATTGTTTCTTCTAGTGTCTGTTTTTCTTTTTACATCAAATCAAACTGCATCTGACTAACCTCTGCTCTGACTCTGTATTAGACAGTCTGTCTGTAGTTTGCTTTCTTCTGGGTTTCACTGAGCTTTCTCCCTCCCCTTATGTGGATTGCCTAGTAGTGGTACTGTAAGACTCAGAGAACCCATTGGTCCTAGGCTACTACTAGTACTAGTAAGAACTCCTTACTACTACTAGTAGCACTAATGTGCTGTGCAGACTGCAGATTGCATGCTTAAGACAAATAAGGTATATCCGCAGGTTTGTGAATTGTGAGATGAGAAGGCTTTAGTTTCTTTTACTGTCTCATCAAGATGCTCAATAAGTAATGGTGGTCACTCACGTTGGACAGGAGCAGGACCCCCAAAGTGGTGTATTTTACTTTTTCTAATCCAGGCCTAGTACTTTTTTTTAGTAGCAGCAATTGATGGTGAACACTGAACAACTGTTACCGTGCACCATGGCTGGAAGGAAGTATGAGGAGTAGGAGGACGGCACCATTATTTTCCAACTAAGAGAGACCTCATGTCCGCCCAGTTGGCCACTCTTTCTTCTTTTCAAAAAATGAGATGCACCAACAGCTCTAGTCACTGAGTCCAGTCCTATGGGTTGCCCTCTTCTTGAGAGGCTTTTCAACAATTGCCACCAACAAAATGCCCAACCGGATATTATTTAGTTATTTTTGATAGGACATACTGTCTACTGTACTCTAGTATCCGAATTGTAGATAGTGATGTGTGTGGTGTATAAATATTATTAATTATGTATTTTCAATCTTGGTAATGAAAAAAATAAATAGGGGATACGTATATGGCATCTAAAAAAATGGGATTTTTTTTTTCCAGGCGTACCGACCACCAGTGCCGGGGCCAGCGATGAGGGCCACCATGTCACTCCGGAGGGAGCTGATGCGGCAGCCACAGGGGGTGAGCCAGCAGCAGTGGTGGGCGGTGGTAAGTCATATTCCTTACTTATTGAGAATGATGAATACACTTGCTGCAAGGGTGTACACTCAATACTAGTACACTGTACTTCTGCTGAGGCTAAGTTGTTGTGAACACTGAACAGTTGAAGAAGACACCCTGGCCTTTACTTAAACATAAGCATTAGCGGCGGGGGTTGAGTAACTAATGGCATATTCTATCTTCAACTCAGCAAAGACAGTTTTATGACGAAGACAAACAGTCAGACGACATGTATGACTGGCAGAGAAGGATGCGTGGGTGAAGGAAGGGGCCCCGGGATGCATAGGTGGCAGATGAAGATGATAGGAATAGAATGCATGGGTAGTTGAAGGATGGGTGAAAGGTGAAAGAGAAAGCAGAAAGGATGCCTGTCTGGGTGGGTGAAACTGTATGGGTGAAAGGAATCCTCTGGGGGGGTTTGAGGGGTTGTTATGTTATGTTATTTAAATTTATATCAGGCGCAACAGCTACCCAAAAGGGTTTCCCGGCGCCAGCCAGAGAAGGAACAAGAAAAGAAACTACTGATTGAACAACCAGGTTTTGAGCGTTTTACGAAAGCGCGTATAAATGGTTTCACTCCGGAGTGATAAAGGAAGAGCATTCCACAAAGAGGGGCCTAGGTAGGCAAAGGAGCGACCGCCCATACGGGACAGTCTAATACTTGCCACCGTAAATTTTGCCTGAGTGGTGGAGCGAAGAGTGCGTGCGGGCAGATAGGGTTTAACTAGTTTTTGCAGATACTGGGGAGCCGTACCCTGCTTGACCCTGAACATATAGCTCAGCGCTTTAAACTTGATCCGACTCTCGACTTTGAGCCAGTGTAGGTCTCTCAGGGAACCCGAGATGGAGGCCGCTCTAGGAACTTGGCAAAGCAATCTTGCCGCAGAATTCTGCACCAGCTGCAGCTTGCGTGTCACATCCTTATTGGCTCCTAAATAGAGAATATTACCGTAGTCCAGTCTAGATGTTACCAGTGCCTGGACTACGGTTCTCTGGGTGGAGCTGGGCAGCATCCATACAATTTTCTTCAGCCATTTCAGGATGGTGAAGCAAGTTGCAGCCACCTTCACGGCTTGTTGACGCATAGATAAAGAGTCGTCAATAATAAAGCCAAGGTTGCGGACATGATGCGAGGGGCGAGGCAAAGCGCCCATTTCTGCAGGCCAATGGTGAGGTCCCCAAAGATCTTTGTTTTTCCCAAGATAAGGACCTCAGTTTTATCACCATTAAGTTTAAGAAAATTGGCCTGCATCCAGGATGCAATTTTGCTCAGCCCAGCCCGCAGAACCGATGGTTCCGACTCATTCCCCGCAGAGAAAGAGAAAATAATCTGGGTGTCATCGGCGTAAGAAAATAAGGACAACCCAGCGTCCTCTGCAATCATTGCCAGGGGTTTGACATAGATGTTAAATAATAGGGGACTAAGAATAGACCCCTGAGGAACCCCATAGGGAGAGGAGTGGACACTGGAGGTGGCTACAGAAGAGAAGACCTGAAACGTGCGGTTGGTAAGAAAAGAAATTAGCCATCCGAGTGCCACATCAGCAATCCCCAGAGACTGTAGGGCCCTTATTAGCACGGCGTGAGACACCGTGTCAAAGGCCGCGCTAAGATCGAGTAAAATAAGGGCCACTGTGTCTCCGGCGTCCAAGCGAAGGCGTAACGTTTCAGTGACGCCGAGAAGAGTGGTTTCAGTTGAGAAGCCTACTCTAAAACCAGATTGTGATGGATGGAGGTATTTTTGAGATTCGACCAGTTAGATAGCTGCCCATTAATGTGCTTTTCTAGGACCTTGGAAAGTACTGGAAGCAAGGAGATAGGCCGATAATTCGAGGAAAGAGTGGGATCGGCATTAGCCTTCTTCAATAAAGGGAGGACCATTGCATGCTTCCAATCAGAAGGAACGATGGCCTCCTTAAGGGAGGAATTAAGAAGCTCCATCATTATTGTGAGAGAAGGTAGTTCAAGCTGCCGTAGAACTGATATAGGAAGAAGATCGCAGGGGAACCTGATTTAATGCTAACTAGGTACTGTCTGAAGGCCATAATATCTAATGGTAACCAAGAATCCAGCTTATTAGCTGGTTCTGTATGGCAGGTGTCTTTACATTGAAACGTACCAACTTCTTGAAAGTTGTTAGATGGCAATAAGATTGGATTGGCTACTCCATTGCCATTCAGTGTTGAGTATATTATTTCTACTTTGTTATTAAAAAATTGCGCAAGATCCTCACATTGCCCTTCACTCAGGCTAGGAGGAACGGGCTGAGTTCCAGAGCCTGATAGTTCCTTCACCATTTTAAACAATGTTTTAGAGCATTTCTGTGCGCCAATGATGGTGGAGGAGACATAGTCAGCACGGGCTGCCCTGCAGAGGAGTGATAATCTCTCTTAGCTCGTACGTAGGCAAGTTTGGAATCCGGTGCATAGTCCCTCCTCCAACGTCTTTCCATATTTTTACATTTTGTTTTCTCAGTTTTTAATTTATCAGTGAACCAAGGGGCAGGGGGAAGATGCGACTTCACTCTCTTAATGTAGGGTGGAAGGCTAACATCAACGGTTTTCCGGATCCACTCCTGAATGGCCACTGAGTCGGACATAAACACTTGATTAAGGGTGGGGACATTAATGGATAAAAGCTTGTTAAAGGCTTCAATGTCCAGCTTTCCCCAGTTCCTAATGGGTTTTTGAATAGCGGGAGTGGGAACTGGCAAGTTAACTAAAAGCTCTAGCCTGAAGCCGACCGAAAAGTGGTCAGACCAACAGAGTGGAGTTGTATTGGGGTCAAACTCTAAGGCAAGCAAGGACGCATGGCATGGGTGGTGGTTGGTTATATCTAAATGTATGTTGTTGTTGGTGAAAGCCGATTTATGATAGCTATGTTTGGATGGATGGATGCATGCCTGGATGGTATCATATAGTGGGTGAAAACAGAGTCAGACTGGATGAAGAGAATGTAAAAGAAAATTAAACCGTGCCAGAGTACCAAAGCCAAGGGTTAAGAATAAAATAATAATAATGCTAGAAGAGCAATGCACTGAATGTAAATGAAAAAACAAGCCCTGGGAAGAACAAGGACTGTTTTTTTGCAAGGTTTTTGATTCAAAGGTTTGAGGTTGTACTTGTATTTCAGAATGGAATACTCCCTTGACTCAGTAGTTTGCAAGCACAACATATATATTGTGCATGACTATTATTTACCCTACCCATAATCACCTACCTCCGTCTCCAAGGCCCACTTCCACTCCAATCCCCTCCCTGTGTCAGTCATGGGTGGCCTATCGGCTGCATGGTAACTAGTGCTTACAAATCACTCAGTATGTCGTCATCCTCATCACATGAGTGACATGATGTCGTGCCGCCATTTCTCATCATCCATAAGCATGTGATCATTAACTATCATCATGTATCTTATTGCAGTAGTGTAGTCAGGGTGAAAGTGAAAGTGTCTGAGCATTTGCCATTGATTTAACAGAGTATGGCCGTAATGGAAATATATAATTGTGTAGTACAGCTGCCCCACATGCAGACAGTAGTAAAGTACATGAGTCTGCTCACAAGTATGTCTGTCTAGGCCAGGGCACAAGCTGACTGAGCTGGCATGCCTACAAGATTAATTGTGCTAAACAAGAGAGAGAAAAAGAATACTTCTACTCTACTCCATACTTAGTGCCTGAAAGTATAATCATCATATCCAAATCTTAGGGGCAGAGGAAGGGAAGTGAGGAGGAGAGGAGGATACGACAGCTGCTAGTGCTACTGCTGTGCCACTATAATTTTTATGTGTGTAATTTAATTTTGTGTTATTGTTTTGCTAAGAGTATTGGTTACAATTCTCTTTTTTTTTCTTTCTTGATATACCTACTCCTTCCCGAACCACTAGGCAGGAGTTGGTGGCCAGGGCCCGGCAAAGGAAGCTGGAGGCCATCTGGGATGAATATCGCCGGCTGGTTGTCCTGGTGGAGGAGGAGGAGGAGGCGGCAGCTGCAGCTTCTTCCTCCTATGCCCCGGGGCCCAGCCAGCCCCCTGTGCCTCCGGTGGTACGGCGCAGTGTTCTGGCAGCTGCCCGCCGCCCATCATCAACATCTACTGCTGCCCACCCCTGTTGTTCCTGCAGGAACTTTCGGCGCTACGTGCTCCTCAGGGTGGCACTCCTGGAGGCCAAGCTGGAGGAGGTCCTGAGAACTAGCCGGCCCCCCGCCACTATACGTCATTATCATCACCGACCTCAGTCCTTGACTCTTGCCCCTTTTTTAATCTTTTTTTTGGTGGGTGGGATGTTGGGACTAGTTGGGGAACCTTGGAGTTTACTTTTTCTTGAAATTGGACATGGACATTTATTTAATTTACTGGACATTGGTTGGGGTTAGGGAGAGGGGTGGGTCAGGTGTTGTGGGTTTTTCTTCTAGTTTATATTTGTTAGGGTAAAAAATGTATAGTTTTCCAATACCTATGATGCAAAACTTTTCTGGGGGGGGGTGTTACTCTTTTACGTCACCTTGTTTGTTTTTGTTTCCTCCTTTTGCTGCAGGGCCGCAGCCAGTTTTTGAAATCTGCCAATAGTGTAACACACCGACAGATAGAAGCAGTACCCTCACTTGTCCTACTACTGTCAGTCTCTCCTCCTAGTCTATGCATTCTGCAACTAAAACCCCTTTGTAGTATGTACTCGGAAGGATGTGGGTGTGTGAATTAATTAATTTCCATAGTATATACATTATTGACTTCCCCCCACTTCTTCTCTTACCTGTGATTGATGTTTAGGCAAAGCAATGGCTGCATGGTGATGGTTTGGTTTCCTAAGGTGCCATGGTGGGTGGTGGTAGCAGTAGTAGACAGTTGCATTTGCAAAGAAAGAAAATGAGACAAGTCAGTCACCTGAGGGAGACTAGAAAACGAGCAGTAGAAGTACAGCAAGTAGTAAGTACACAAGAAGAAGACTGCCAAACAAGAAGTAAGTGATGATGAATGATATTGATATTAAGCAATGCTAAAGTAAAATAAAACATAATGGTGGCAGGGATAGCCTAGTACAAGTTACAACAAACTGAAGTAGTGGACTCGACCTATGAAGTGGACAAGCGTAACCCTTAGTGCTGGAAGGATGATAAATCCATGACGGCAATTAATAAGTAATAATGGGTTAATATAATTATGTTCCTCTGGAAAAAAAGGGAATAGCGAATACTACTGAGCATGGGTGGGCAACTGGGCACTGGGCAAACTAATCTGTTGCCAGTGTGGCTGACGAGATATATATATATATATATATATATATTCACTGAAAAAACCATAGGTTTTAGGGACAGTTATAGTTAGTTGGACATTTTACTCGTACAAAACCCGTGAAATTCCCCGTTATAGTTAGTCCAGCTAACTATAACTCGCGCCCCGCAATGCACTGCTGATGACGTCACATATTACATCACTCATGACATGGTCAGTGACATCACTGATGACATCACTGATGACATCTCAAATGACATCACTGATGACATCATCCAGTGACTGTGTGTTTCTGTAAAGTTGAAATATTTTTAATATATATAGGAAAAGACGTATTGAAGAATGAGTGGGTGTGTAAGTGTCTGTATGGATGATTTAGTAGGTGCGTGACTGACTCTATAAGTGAGTGATTTAACGTATCTTACTGAATGCATGGGTTAGTGACTAAACTGGGTGAATGTCTGTATCCGTCTGTCTGTTGCTGTGTAAGTGGCTGCATGGGTTTGTGAATAGCTACATGAGTGTCTATATGAGTTATTCATTGGTTGTCTGAGTATCTGTATGGGTGCCTGAGTGTTTGTGTGGGTGGGGTGTGTGCGACTCTGTTCATAGATGTGTGAGTGGGTGATTCACTGGGTGGATGGTTTCAAGAGTGCATCTGTGATAGACTGTATGGGTGGGTAAGTGTGTGTAAGAGTGTGTTAGTGAGTGAATGTATGTCCCAGTGGTACATGTGTGAGTAACTACATATGTGAAAGCCAGTATATATGTGTGTTGGAGTATATAAATAGCTATAAGCGAGAGTGAGTGATTGTGATAGTGGCTGTATGGATGAGTGTGTGCTTGTATCAGTGATTGTATAAGAGCGTAACAATGTGCTAGTATTTGTATGATTAAGTGAGCTGGTGTGTGTATAACTGTATAGGTGAGTAAATGGCAGTGTGTTTAATTATTTGCATGACTGACTAGGTGTGTGAGTACCTCTATGGATGAGTGGCGGTGTTTGAGTGTCTATATAGGAGTAAGAGTGCATATGATAGTCCTGTACTGAGTGACCATAAGTATGAGTGACTGTACGGGTGAGTGAGTGGATGTGTGTGTGTAGACCTAAGAATCAGTGAGTGGGTATGTAGTTATTGGTGTTGGAGTGTCTATAGTTTTGCGAATGGCAGTCTGTAATTTAGATTGGGTGTATCAAAGGTTATATTAGGGTGTGAGGAGCTGCATCAGATTATCACGTGGATGATGTCATCAGTGATGTCATTTGAGATGTCATCAGTGATGTCATCAGTGATGTCACTGACCATGTCATGAGTGATGTAATATGTGACGTCATCAGCAGTGCATTGCGGGGCGCGAGTTATAGTTAGCTGGACTAACTATAACGGGGAATTTCACGGGTTTTGTACGAGTAAAATGTCCAACTAACTATAACTGTCCCTAAAACCTATGGTTTTTTCAGTGAATTTCAAAGGTTTTTAAATGCTAATTTGTAACTATAACGTCCCTGAAACCTATGGTTTTTTCAGTGAATTTCAAAGGTTTTTTAAATGCTAATTTGTAACTATAACATGTATGAAACCTACGGTTTTTTCAGTGAATTTCAAAGGTTTTGTAAATGACAATTTTTAAATGTATTAATTGTTATATAAATTTTTTTCATACTGATTTACTACATTTTTAGAAACAATTTTTTTTTACATATTTTATTTTTTAAATTACATTGTAATTACATTATACATTACATTACAAAAAATACTTTCTCAGAATGAATTACTTTAGTTTAAATACTTTGCACATAGGCAATAGACTTTTAAGTACAGTAGTTACAGTTGTTGCAATGGGCAACACATTTTCAAACACAATGCAACATTCAGCTCAATGTGAATTTCTAGTTAAATGCAATTACTTACTTTATGGATTACTTTTTCTAACCACAGGACTGGATCCTAGATTCAGTCCTGGGACATCTCCTGTAAACAGTTGAGTAAAAGCGTTTTGGTTACAGTCGTGATTTTTAAGGAATATTATTGTACTTTAAAAGTTGACACTTAGAAACTTTTTCTCATAGAATCACCAATGTTATCCTATGGAAGGAAATTCACTTAGAAGGTAAAAACTGTTATCGTTACTTTTTCTTACTCAGTGTTGGATCCTGGATCCAGCACTGGTGCATCTCCTGTAAACAGTTGAAAGAATGCGTTTAAGTCATACAGGCGATTTTTTAGGAATATTTGTAGTTTGTGAAAATCGACACTTTGAAACTTTTCTGCTGAAAACCAGACAATGGATTCCTATGGAAGAAAATATAAGTTACTGGTAAGTACGGTTAAAATTACTTTTCAGGGTCAGTGCTGGGCTAAAAGATGCAGCACTGGGTTCTCTCCTGATAACAGGTGAGTAAATTGGAATTCGTACTTTGGTTGATTTTAGAGGAATATTATAAAGTTCCAAAACTCCACACTTAGAAGAATTTCCAAGTGAAACCAGTCAATGTTAGCCTATGAAGGAAATTCAAGTTACCGGTAAGTACGGTTAAAATTACTTTTCAGGACCAGTACTGGGCTGAAAGATGCAGCACTGAGGTCTCTCCTGATAACAGGTGAGTAAATCAGAATTCGGATTTCGGCTGATTTTAGAGGAATATTTGTATGTTTCAAAAATCAACACTTAGAAACTTTTTCAGCAAAAAGCAGGCAATGATATCCTATGGAAGGAAATTCAAGTTACTGGTAAGTACGGTTAAAATTACTTTTCAGGATCAGTACTGGGCTGAAAGATGCAGCACTGAGGTCTCTCCTGATAACAGGTGAGTAAATTGGAATTCGTACTTTGGTTGATTTTAGAGGAATATTATAAAGTTCCAAAACTCCACACTTAGAAGAATTTCCAAGTGAAACCAGTCAATGTTAGCCTATGAAGGAAATTCAAGTTACCGGTAAGTACGGTTAAAATTACTTTTCAGGACCAGTACTGGGCTGAAAGATGCAGCACTGAGGTCTCTCCTGATAACAGGTGAGTAAATCAGAATTCGGATTTCGGCTGATTTTAGAGGAATATTTGTATGTTTCAAAAATCAACACTTAGAAACTTTTTCAGCAAAAAGCAGGCAATGATATCCTATGGAAGGAAATTCAAGTTAATGGTAAGTACGGTTAAAATTACTTTTGAGGATCAGTACTGGGCTGAAAGATGCAGCACTGAGGTCTCTCCTGATAACAGGTGAGTAAATCGGAATTCGTATTTCGGCTGATTTTAGAGGAATATTTTAAAGTTCCAAAACTCCACACTTAGAAGAATTTCCAAGTGAAACCAGTCAATGTTAGCCTATGGAAGGAAATTCAAGTTACTGGTAAGTACGGTTAAAATTACTTTTCAGGACCAGTACTGGGCTGAAAGATGCAGCACTGAGGTCTCTCCTTATAACAGGTGAGTAAATCGGAATTCGTATTTCGGCTGATTTTAGAGGAATATTTGTATGTTTCAAAAATCAACACTTAGAAACTTTTTCAGCAAAAGCAGGCAATGATATCCTATGGAAGGAAATTCAAGTTACTGGTAAGTACAGTTAAAATTACTTTTCAGGACCAGTACTGGGCTGAAAGATGCAGCACTGAGGTCTCTCCTTATAACAGGTGAGTAAATCGGAATTCGTATTTCGGATGATTTTAGAAGAATATTTGCACAATGGTGAAGGGAGGGGGCGGGGCCTGAGGTGACATCTGTGCAAAGCGCCCCGTGGCGCGTTTTAAGTTGGGGGATTAAGTCCCCTTGAATCCTGAGGGTCCCTAGGGGCCAACTAGCCCACCAGGAACCTCCAATATGCGCCAGGGGCTGCGTTGCAGAGACGTGTAGAGAGGCCACACCCCTTTACACCTCTCTGAAACGCAGCTCTGTGGCGCTTTCTGGATGTACCTGTTGGGCTAGTTGGCCCCCAGGGACCCTCAGGGTTGAAGGGGATTTAATTCCCATCTTAAAACGCGCCACGGGGCCTGTTTGCACACATGTCACCTGAAGCCCCGCCCCTCCCTTCACCACTGTGCAAACGCGCCCGTGGCGCGTTTTAAGTTGGGGGATTAAGTCCCCTTGAATCCTGAGGGTCCCCGGAGTCCAACTAGCCCACCATATACCTCCAAAAGCGCCACAGAGCTGCGTTGCAGAGAGGTGTAAAAAGGGCGTGGCCTCTGTACACCTCTCTGCAAGGCAGCCCCTGGCACATACTGGAGGTTCCTGGTGGGCTAGTTGGCCCCCAGGGACCCCCAGTATTCAAGGGAATTCGTTCCCCCTCTGCAAACGCGCCAGGGGCGCGTTTGCAGAGTGGTGAAGGAAGGGGCGGGGCCTGCGGGCCCGATCGTTTTTTTTAATTTTAGTTTTTTGTCTCTGAAGGGGGCTGTGTGGCCCCCTTCCTTTTTCCTGTTTATGGGCCCTGGGGACCCCATCCCCCAGGGCCTTACCCCTTTTTAAATAAAAAAAAACGGGAAGGGGGCCGCGTGGCTCCCCTTCCCTGGGCCTGTATTGGCCCCAGGGACCCCATCCCCGGGGCCTGGCCTCTATTTTTATTTTTATTCTTTGGAGGGGGCTGCGTGGCCCCCTCCTCTGGCCATTTAAGGCCCCGGGACCCCATCTCTCGGGGCCGGCCATACCCTTTTTTTCATTTTTTTCATTTTTTTAAACTTTGGGGAGGGGGCCGCGTGGCCCCCTCCCGGGCCACTACTTGCCCCGGGGACCCCATCCCCCGGGGCTGGCCCTCTCCGTTGGGGACTGTGGGGGTCCCCAATCCCCCACAGTCCCGCCGGCTCCCGCGTCCCTTGGGAGCCGGCATTGCTTTCAACATGGGGAGCTGCTAAGATGCAGCTCCCCATGTGGAAAGCAATGTGCTTGGATATTGGAAGAGAGAGCAGGTTTCCTGCTCTCTCTTAAAATATCCAAAGCAGTTTGCTATGACAGGACGGGAGCCGCGAGGCTCCCGTCCTGCCATAGCAAACTACAGTGTCCCGGGGTAGGCACCCGGGACACTGCAGGAGCCGGCCCTGGGAGGTGGTGGTCCCCAGGGCCATCAAGGGCTCCAGGAGGGGGCCGCGTGGCCCCCTCCCATTCAGGTCACAGCCCCGGGGAGGTGGTGGTCCCCGGGCTCTGGGGTCCGTAACGGACCCCCATATTTAAATGTTTAGTGCCCCGGGGAGGTGGCGGTCTCGGTGTGTGTGGGGGCTGGAGCCCCCACACAGGTTTTTGAATTATAAAAAAAAGCCCCGGGAGGTGGTGGTCCCGGGGCTGCGGAGGGCTCAGAGCCCTCCCGCACCATTTAAAAAAAGCCCCGGGGGTGGCGGTCCTCGGGCTTGGGGGCCCTTGAGGCCCCCACACATAAAATTAACCCCCACCATGCCCCCGGGACTTGGGCCACCCGGGGCAAAATACATCGAAGCGCGGGAGACCGCGCTTCGATTTTTTCGGCAGGATTCGCGCACCCTGAGCGCATCCTGCCGATTTTTTAAAAAAATCTTTTTTTTGTTTGCCCAGGGGTCCTTGTGGGACCCCTGAGCAAACCTAGGGGTCAGGGTGTTTCTACCCTGCTCCCTTTGTGCGCTTTGCGCACTTGTTTCTGTCCCTCGGTTCTACCGAGGGATAAAATGGCTGCCAACATTTCCTGAATCGGAATGTTGACAGCCAGCTGACAGCCAATTAACATGCAGCTCGTGATCGGGAGGGTACGCGGACCCTACTCGGCCATAGATATCACTATCTTTTTACTTTTGATTTTCTCAGCAACTACTGAACGGATTTACACCATTTAACAAAAAGGGTTCTTTCTGAACCAAGAACTACCTCTTTGCCAAATTTGGTGTAATTCCGTTCAGCAGTTCGGGCTGTAGACGTGTCTAAAGTTTCCTAAGGAAAATTGCATGGGGAAAACGCGTTTGGGACCCCCTTTTTCTCGGCCCCCGCTTGACGAATCCCCGAGACTTTCAGGGTAGGAGCGGACCGGAGCGGGCCACAAAGTTTGAAAATTTTGCGAAGATACGTCAACCGGCAAGAGAGTTATTTCAAATAGAATGTCGCGGATTTCCTATGGATAATAGGTTGTAACTATAACTATCTACTGGCAACCGCTAGTAGATATATATATATATATATATATATATATATATATATATATATATATATATATATATATATATATATATATATATATATATATACTTAGAGCAGAAGAAGATCCTCGCCCAGCCTTAAAATAGTGTTGCTTACTTGCTTTCACCACATCCGCCCCAGCAAGTGTGTGATCAATTATTGGTGTAAATTTAATTTAGTCACACCTCAATAAATCACACAGCCCGGGGGAAGAGGGTTAGGGTTTGATGAATGGTTGGGAAGGGGTATTTGAGGGAAAGGTTTGACAAAGACAAACACTACAAATGGACAACACACAATCTTGGCAGAAAGACCATCATATTCATAAATCTGTTAAGGGAGAAAAAGGAAATGCATGCATGATGTAGTTAATGATAAGTAGAACTAAGTAGACTAGTAGACAGTACAGGGCAGCAGTATATTATTAATTATTATTATTATGCAATTGCCTTGCCTCTCTGCCCTCAGAGAGACCCAAATTACATACATTTTATTTATGTTCTGTTGTACCGGGCTTCCTTTTAAAGCTAGCAAAGACAATTTAAAAATAGCTGTAGGGATATAAGCAAAGACTAAGAGCAAACATAATAAACAACAACACACAGTCGTAATGATTGAAGAGAAAAACTGAATCAAATTAATTAAAAGATGATGAATGATACTAAGTTACTGTATGTTATTATTATCCTGGTCAAATTGGGAAGTTGCATCTCGGTATTCCTCTTGGTCCACCCTTCCATGGACGCTCTGTCCCTCAATCTTGGGTGCCACTGCCTGCCTTACGGATGCAGATTGGTAAGGTAAGTGTGAGTTGTTTTTCCCAGTATAGCACAGGGTAAAGGCTGGCCGGTAAGTGTAGATGGAAAAACAAAAGGGATATTAAAAAATCAAGGAGAAAAAAAATGCATAAATTACGGAGGGGTGGAACAAGAACACTTTCAGAGGCGGCATGGCTAAATCATGTCTACTCTGTTTCCAGCATTAACCAGGCTACAATAACAACAGGACAGAGCATGCCCACGGAACCCACCCAACCTCCACTTACCTTAGATTTTGACTGAGCCAGACAGAGCACACATATACAGCAACATAGCATTTTCCAAATTAAGTAACTAAATCAATGCACCGCTGTCAGTCATACCACTACACTCGACTCCACCACTACACAGACATGTAGGTCTGCTGTAGTTGTTGTTGACTTGTTTACCTTTTATGCCACTTCATGAAACACCCCGAGTTATTCCATCAATCATCTCCGATCCTACTGAATGACTGCGAAGAGTATAGTATGTGGTCATCATCATCATGGTGTCCAACTCAGTCTGTAGTGTACCGAGTGAGTCCAGATTCCATACTCAAAAATGTAATGGATCGCCCTGCAGGAGAAGTACAATTTTGTTATTAAACAACAAGAAGGGAAATATTGACTTGAGTCACTTTTAGTGTGTAGATTAAATACTAGTACACTTCATGCACAACAACAACAACACAAACACCAATCACTCAGAGTCAGCGTCCAATGCAGTCCCTCTCGGCTCGGAAAGGAGGATAGCTATAGTCATGTTCTTTTGGAGGGACTCGACGAGGCAGGCGCACATTTCTTGTACTATTCTCCATCCAATGTCTGGCTTGAGGGAAATGGATTTAGGGTGAGTCAGGGCGCGGAGGAGTGGGCTTCTTTAATAAATGCACACAGTTGCAACTCCAATACGGCAATAAAAAGACAAGATGGTGGTGATGGATTTGTTGTGATTCGATCCAGAAAGACAGAGACACACACAAATACTAAAAGTAAATAAGGAAGAAAGAAAGTAACAAGTTGAAAGCCTAGTTGTCAGGGAAGTAGAGCTCGTCCTCAAACTCTGGTGGTTCACCCAGAAGTAGGTCATCTACCACACTACTTCCGTCACCTAAGTCACTGTCCTCCTCTTCCTGCTGTGCTTCAGGTATGGTGTAATCCGGTGGTATAAAGTGCTGATTCATTTTGATCATGGTTAACCTCTCCACATTTTGGGGCGAGAGACTGGTCCTTTGCACTGTTACAATAGCACCAGCAGCACTAAAAACACGCTCAGAAGAGACACTTGCGAGAGGGCAAGCCAGATAGTTTATCGCCAGCCTGCTCAGCACTGGCCAATGGCGACTTTTCCCATACCGATACAGCAATGGGTTTTGATCAATGAAGACCTCTGTTGGGTCATCCAGATGGGCCTGGACCATCCGCTCAAGGCTCAGGGGTGCTCCGCTTTGCCCGGACTCTTTTGCCTTTGCATTTGCATCAGCACTGGACCTAACAAGCACTTGCTATAGAAACCATTCCTGTGCCAATTTTACTGGGGCTGATATCCTGTTCTTGCTGTTGTTGATGTTGGTGGTTTTGACTGCTGTGAGCCAACCGCACTGCCCTCAGGCTCTGAAGTTGAACTTGACGCCGGCTGCCCTGCAGTACGTGTTGTGGGCTGGAGTAGCGTGCCTCTAATTTCCAGCCGGTCTTTTTCAAAGCGACTGGCTACAGCAGCTATCCAAGTTTTGTACTTGGCAACATCTACTTGTGAAAAAGGAATTAATGTGTTAGTGTTCAGTACTGCTTTGTACTGTGGATCCAGAATTGTGGCAGAAATGTAATGGTTGGATGACACAATCTCAGTTTGCACCCTTGTATTTTCAGCGAAGGGATAAGCTCTCCACCAACTCATATGCTTCTTTTTTTTCTCCACACCTGCATACATTGCAGACACCCCCTTCAGCTGTTCCTGTAGCATGTTCAACAATGGGATAGCTTGGCCCATAGTACAGTCCTCCTTGCTGACTTCACGTGTGAATAGCTCGAAAGGAAGTAGCATCTCTGTCAGACATTTAACTATGCCCCATTGGTCCATCTCTACGGTCATGCCTTTCACACTAGCATCCCCTAGTCTTCGCATGACATATTCATTGATTGGTCTGTACTGCTCAAACAGACGTTCAAGCATGTAATAAGTTGAGTTCCAACGTGTTGGCACCTCCTGGATGAGTGCTTTAACTGGCACTCTATACTCACGTTGAATGATCCTCAGCTGCTTCCGGACTTTAAAAGAATGGCTGAAATGTGTGCATATTCTTCTGCAGGTGGTCAGTAAGTTGCTGACTCTGTATTCTATTTTCAGAAAGTCTTGAACAATGATGTTAATGCAGTGCGCCAAACACAGGATCCTGAAATAGCCACCATTGCCCATGGCCTTAACTATATTACTGCCATTGTCCATGGCAACAAAACCAATGTTAAGCCCTCTTGGGTGCAGCCATTCAAAGACCTTGCTGTTAAACTCTTCCAAAATGTTTGCGACAGTATGAGATTTCTCTATGGCGAACATGGCTACAGTTGCATGTTTCCGAGTGGCATTAAAAATCTCTAACCCCCACAAAAGAGATCCAGTGTGCAGTGATGCACATGTAATCAGTGGCTTGGCAACTGGTCCACATGTCTGTTGTAATGTGGATACTGTGAACAGCACTCTGCCGCAAAGCTTGTCAAAGCAATTCCAGCACGTCGTGATGTAGTGCTGGAACAGCAACTCTGGCAAAATAGGACTGGCTGGGAACCTTCCATTTTGGGCAGATGGCTGTCACAAATTCAAGAATACCCACCCCTTCCACAAAAGAAAAAGGGAGAAGGTCCAGCGCTAACATTTTAGCCAGCTTTGCATTGTACAAACGTGCCGTTGGGTGGTTGCGTTCGTACTGCCCCTCCGACCTAAACATGCTGAGAATGGTAGCCTGGATTTTTTTTCCTTTCTGGTGCCACTGATGCAGGTGACTTCTTGACGCCAGATGTTGTTAGGCTCAACGCCGCAATTTTTTTCGTTGCGGTACTCTGTTGCCTTGGTGTCTCACTCTCAGCCTGACTCTTACTCTTGGGCCACTGAGATGTTGCTGAGGCTGATGAGGATGTGGGCGGTACCACTGCACTGCTGGGGACAGGGCTACTTTGTGTTCCAGAGAAAATGTCTCCCTCTTGTTCACCTTCCACCGCGATCGTATCTTCTACTTCTTCATCACCACCAACAGCAATGAGTGCAGTTTTACTTTTTTGGCCTTTAAGGTGTTCCTCCCACTGGATCAAGCGGTGTGTTTTCAGATGGGTTGTTTGGCCTCTGGTACCATAGTTTGTACCAAGCTTACCCCGACTAACACCTTGTTTACAAATGGAGCTTATAGCAATGTTCTCCTCCTTACTGCTAACCGAAAAGAAGTCCCAAACTGGGGAGGTGAACTTTCTGGAGCTGCTGGAGGTGCCACGTGTAATGCCGGATGAACTGGAGGGTGGGCGTGGAATTTGACTCTGTGCACTACCACTACCTATTTCTACTGAGGTGGTTGTGCTGAATGTAGGTCGCTGCTGGGCTTTTGCAAATGCAAATATGGAAGCTGGTGGAGGTGGTGTTGGTGTTACCTGTGTTGGTGGTATCCGTGCCACATCCCTCACAGCAATTTGGGATGGGGTAATGTCGGTCTCACTCTCCACTGGGGCGGGACTGATGTCCATGATGACTGGCTCGTCATCATCCTCCTCTTCTACATCTACCGCCATAACTCTAAGGCTTTCTGGAACCTTCCTTTTCCCTAGCCTTGTCTCGTGGCGTCTCTCCCTTTGAGACAGAGGTGGTGGCTTCCAAGTGGCATCTAGATCATCAGAAGGGGGGCTTGCAGAAGAACTTGATGGACTAACTCTCCTTTTCTTTGATGGGGATCTGGAAGACAATGGATCTTCTGAAAGAGTGGCTTGCTCTTCTTCCTCTGCAGGAAGCTCAATTTCCTGAACTGCCCCTACTTCGGGAGGAACAACTACTATTGTGGGCGGTGGTTGCGGGTGTTGTTGTCCACTTATCTGAGTTTCCTGCGTTGATTGGGTACTACTTTGCGATAACGATAAGTCAATTTCAACATCGCTGCTCATTGCCGTTGTCGTGATGAGACTGGCTGCCTCTGCAACAGACATGGGCTTGGGCCTAGGTTGGTGTGGTGGGTCCACTAATGCAGGGGTGCTGCTCACATTAACGAAAATCCACAGGGCTAAAAAAGGTTTGCAAGTTACACAACAACCACACCACCACACATATCCAACAAAGGCATTTATTTAACACACACGAAAAAAGTGAAATACCCCAAAGAAAACACATTTTGCAATTCAATCCAATGCCATCCATGCCCTAAATGATGTTTAAATTCAACAGACACCACAGAAACAGTTGTTTCATGCCGGTCTTTTTCAAAGCGACTGGCTACAGCAGCTATCCAAGTTTTGTACATGCACCCATGAGTAGCTCTGGGCCTACTGGCTGAAAAAGGCCTATTGGCAGAGTAGGCCGCATAGTGAAGTGAATCAATTCAAATCAATAATATTGCAAATGTATTAGAAAATGTAGTGAACTGTCCTGCATTTTTTTGCTGGGTAAAAAGAAAACAATTGCATGCAAAACAACTACAAGGGCAAGGCATGGCCACCACAAAGAAAGCTTGCAGGCCTATAGCAAAAGCACACTGGCTGGCTTCACAAACTGGCCGCCAGCCACATGGCCAGGCCACCACAACAACAAAAAAGGGAAGACAGACAATGCAGGCCTATGGCAAAAGCACACTGGCTGGCTTCACAAAATGGCCACCAGCCACATGGCCATGCCACAACAACAAGAAGCAGTAAGCCAAGAGGAACAAAGGAAAGACATGCAGGCCTATGGCAAAAGCAACACACTAACTACCACCACAAAACGCCCACCAGCCACATGGTCACTCACACAACAACAAGCAGGAGGCCTGTAAAACAATGAACTCAAGCAGGCCTATATGGCCAGACAAAGGAGGCATGCTAAACCACACAGCTTTAATGCAACAATGAAAATCCACAGGGCTAAAAAAGGTTTGCAAGTTACACAACAACCACACCACACACATCTAACAAAGGCATTTATTTAACACACACAAAAAAAGTGAAATACCCCCCAAAAAACTCATTTTGCAATTCAATCCAATGCCACCCATACCGTGAATGATGCTAAATTCAACAGAAACAGCTGTTTCATGCACACATGAGTAGCTCTGGGCCTACTGGCTGAAAGGCCTATTGGCAGACTACTGGGCTATTGAATTCAATAAATGATGCAAATTGATTGCAAAGGTTGGAGAAAATGTAGTAAACTTTGCAACATGTTTCCTTTATAAAGAAAACTAGTAGAAAAATTACATACAAAGAAAAACGACTAGGCCCCTACTGAAACTACAGGCCACCCACAACAATAAATTTAAAAAAACGATGAAAAGTACAAAAATGTAGGTGCAATGCCCCAATCAAACAAACAACACCGATTTTCCAACTTACTTGCAAAATCTCAAATCCGAAAGTCCTCAAATCCAATATGATATATGATGCAGCAGACACAAAGAGTGATCCTTCCAGCTCCAAATCCAAATGAAAAGTGAACAGGACATGGACAAAGCACTGGGAGGAGCCTGCTGGACAGGAACAGGAAGTTGGAGACTCTGGGGCACTCCCTTCCTCTTAAAAAAAAAAGTAAAAAAAGAAAAAGGACTCCTTGCACAAAAAAGTACAGCCAAATGTCAATCTGAGGAGTTTTTTTCATCCAAATCATCATTTCGAGAAGGTTTTATGCTGCTTGAGAGATATTCTTCTCCAGCTTGCAAATTCTGCGTGTTCGGCATCGCGATCTTCACGGAACTTACGCCGGAAGTCCGATGGCGCGTCCGAATGACGTGTTCACGATCGCACACTCTCGCGGGACCGTGTGGTCGGCTACCAAATCTCGTGGCGCTCGCGCACCATTGAGAAATCTCGTCGGCAATCGCAGGCACCTGGTAAGTCGCTCCTGTGCATGCAAAAACTCATTTTGGGCACGCAAGCACAAAAAACTTTCCGGCAACTCCTCGTTCCACGCGAACGCGGAGTTGCCAATAATCCGCAAACTCCGCGAGCGGAGCAGAGTTTTACGCCCATGGTTAATAAAAATCATCTTTACTCAAATATGTATTATTAAATCCTCAGGCATACCAAACTCCACTTTTCTATCAGCTTTCCCTTGCAAGCTACATTTATAAACGTGTTACAAGCAGCTCCCATGTTAACCTATGGGAGAGATAGCCTTTCAATAGTGAAAACGAAATGCACAGTATTTCACCATCAGTGCATGTAACAAACACCAGTACATGTCCTACCTTTCCTCACCCTGCACCCTGCCCACAGGGGTACCTTGGGCCTACCTTAGCGGTGCCCTATATGTGAGAAAAGGAAAGGTTAGGGACTGGCAAGTGGGTGCACTTGCTAGGTTGACATGGCAGTAGAAAATGTGCACAGACACTGCAGTGGCAGTTCTGAGAACCCTTTGAAATGCTGCTGGTGTGGGTGGCACAATCAGTGCTGCAGGCCCACTAGCAGCATTTGGTTTACATGCCCTGGGCACACACAGTGCACTGTATTAGGGACTTAGGAGTAAATCAAATAAGCCAATCATGGAAACACCAATCCATAAACACAATTTAGAGTAGGAGCACTTGCACTTTAGTGCTGATCAGCAGTATTAACGTGCGCAGAAACACTAAACCACAAAAACAAGATCCAGAGTACACCAAAAACCAGGAGGTCAGAAGCAAAAAGACTGGGGAAACACACCAAAAGATGCCAGGTCTAACACACAGTTTTCATCTCACTCATCTGAAGGCTGCCTTCTTGTAGTCTCCTCTGTTCCACAGCTGTGAAAAATCTGACTTGAGAGACCAATCAGTAGGCGATAACATTTATAGTATAGAGGGGCAGTCATTGGGTCTACAGTCATGACACCTAGCAGTGCCAGGATCTGGAGCTCCATTGGAGGGCAGCATTTCACAATAAATTACCTCTAAAGCTGCTTTACTGGCTACTGGGCTGATCTCTGTAATGGCTGTGGCTGCAGCATGGGTATGTCTGTGAAAGGATGGACCCACATAATGCTGTGCTTCGTCTGATCTGCATCTGTCCAGAAGGGCCTTGCTGTCATGCAGTTGCAAGGGTCAGGTGGTCAAAGCCCCAGCCAGAAAACCCAAAGCTGCTAAAGTGCACCGAAACAACACAAGCAGTCTACTTCAAAGCAAGGCGGCACACCAGAACCGACCAGGGCGGTCAGACAGATTGTCCATGCAACGGCCTGCATATCTCGCATCAGCTTAATATAATCAGCCAGTGGGAAGTTGGTGGTGTTTGTGGTCAGGATTAGGGGTGGACGGAACTCGTGCGTTTTACTCCATGAAATTCCACTGAGTTATATAAAAACTCTGCGAGATTACGCAGAGTTCCGTGAGCGGCAGAATTCGGCACATCATGATGCTAGGAGTGATTTTTACCACCGGGAGTTTGTTACACGCTGTAAAATCAGCACGAACTGCACCAAACAGCATGACAAAGGCCACTGCTTCTTTCTGCCACTTGAGTAGATTTTCTACTCAAGTGGCTGCTTTCTTTACGCGAACTGTAGCTACTTGTCGTGACCCCCCACGTAGAGAAATCTCGCTAAGAGGCATTCAAGCACTCGATATACATCGCCAACGAGCCATGTGTGAGAAAATCTCCACCATGTGGCGGTTGGTGGAGTTTTTCGGGAACTCTGTGCTCCAAGTGGAGCGCAGAGTGGTCAAAATTCTGCGAACTCCACCGGCAGAGCGGAGTTTATCACCCGCCCCTAATCAGGATGGCGATGCATACTATGAATAATGTACACACACTTCTTGGTCATACTAGCAAGCGAAGATTGGCTGATGCAGTGGAAGATCTGATGCCTGATCACACACTGCAACCAGGTAATGAGGTGACCTATGGTTCTGTCAGAGCCCAGGGGGAGCTAACATCTGCACTGCTGCTAGGCCACTATAATTGCCAGTACTCTCCATGTCTATGGAAAACCTCTGGTACTCAAAAGTACCGGTACTCAGTACCGGTGAATACCAGTTCATTTAAAGCATTGCTGAACTCAGGACCTTTTTGTATGGCAGGTTCCATCTAAACCCCCCTGGAGCAATTACAACCAGCTGCTGTGCTATGCCAACTCACAATAAATGTGTTTACAGCACTGTTGTTCAAGTGTATCTAAAGCACATAAACCAATTGGTATTGAGGCTCTTTACAATACAAGCCTCAGATCCTCATATATTGCTAAACAAAAAGTGCCTTGTTCACAAAGGTAACTTACACTTTTGAGTAATTTACACTGTTGAATAAGCTTACTACTTGTTGCTTATTCATAAAATCCCAGTGTAAGTTACTACTAAAAAAAAAGAAAATAGTCCAGCACCACAGATTGCCAACCACTGGTACTGCAATTTCATCCCCTAAAAATTGAAATAAAAAATCATAGGAAATAATGTTCAATTATGAAAATGTATAAGATGGTTGAAAATATAAATAAATATATTTAGGGCCTTATTATGAGTTTGGCGGTCCGTGAACCATCATACCGGCGGCGGTGGTCCGACCACGGCGAGCTCAGCATTCTGGGCAGATTGTGATTCTAAAGACCATGGCCGAACCACTGACATCTCCAGCACCGAGCGCCGGGGTCGCGGTCGGGGAAAGGCAGCTGCAATAGGGCGGTAGTAAAGTGCTCCACTGCCGTCCGTATTACGAGTTGGCTTTCCGATGAGCTGACTGCGGCGGACAGACCGTCATCTTTGATTCAGCGGGAATGAAGGATTTGGGCTGCATACTTATCCATTTCCTGTTCTTCTGGTCAGAGTTCGAAGTAGATCCCTTTCTCTAGGTCCCCCATTCACAGCAGCATCTTCACTGCAAAGAATACCAACCTGTTTGCGTTGATCTACAGGTGAGTCCTTTTTGTACCATAGACCCATTGCTGGACTGGCCACATATGGGTCAGACTCCAGCAATGGGTAGGTGGTATTTTTCCACATGTATCATGCATCAGTGTATATTCGACACATGTGCACTCAAAATGTACACACACGCATCAATAGATTTGGAAAACCATTGCCCACTGCCACAAGGCTGCCGTAGGCACACCACGGGCCCAGAGGTCAACTCGTAATTAAGCAGTCTAAAGAACACCAATGCTGGGGGCTACTGGCGGCCGCAGTTTTCCGGCAGTCAGACCGCCAAACTCTTAATCAGGCCTTAAGGGCCTTATTACAAGTTTGGCAGTCCGCTAACCGTCGTACCCATGGTGGTAGTCTGACCACTGTGACCCCGGCGGTCCAGCCACCAAATTACGAGATGGGCAGATTGCAGTTTGAAAGACTACTGGTGAACCACACTGTGTGCCAACTCCAAGCGCGGCAGCCTCGTAATGGGCCAATGAAGCTGTGGGAGAATCAGAACGCCAGCAAAACTGCCAACCTAATTACTAGTTGCTTTTTCAGCCAATGCAGTCCAACCACCACATTTGAGACAGTGGAAAGAAAGGTGTATACGGCTGAAACTCACCTCTACTCACCTCTACATGCGGTATGTCATCATGGAGCCCATCGAACACGTCCTGCCACTGCTGCACCTGCTCAACCACGTTCAAAGCCCACTCCATTGCTGAAGAAATTGGCGGCAAGTCGTACAACTACCAGGTTCCATAGAGTCCTCAGCAAAACAATGTTCCGCCATGGACCAGGCAAGGGAGTTGTGGTCCCTAAGTAATTTACCCATTTACAGGAATCCTGTCTGGGACTGTTTCAGAAGAATAATCAAAAATACATCTGTTGGATGCCCTCCTAGGCCAAAACACTGGTATTGCACAGGCACATTTTACACTGCAGAAGTGGACATGTGTTTGCAAATGGACATGTGTTTGCAAAATGTTATTCAGTGATAATGATGTATGTATTATTTTGTGTTCCACAACAGCACCTCCTCATCAATATCAAACCTATTGTCTGTCAGACATTTTTTTTTGCACTTTCTCACTTGTCTGCCATGTTACAACTTCACATATAATGCAGCTTACCATTTTCAGGTGTTGGTAAAGTGAGATTGATGTCACTACAACTACCATGAGGCCCTGAGACTGCAACTCTAACCAATATGTTAGACTCCTTTTGCCCCTTCTCACTTGTCTGCCATGTCAGTACTGATCTCCACACATCATGCAGCTTACTATTTCTCAAGTGTTGGAAAAGTGAGATTGAAGTGACTACAACTACCACGAGGCCCTGTCATTGTAACTCTAACCAAGCTGCTATAGCGAATGTGACAAACTCACATTGCATACATCCCAGGTCCTGCTTTGGTGTCAAAGGCACTTCTGTATGGATGTGCCATTAAAGTGAAACACACCTTCTCTGCTACAACTCAGTATTGGACTCTCACACAACACCCACGTGAAAAGACAATGTAAGTCAATGGAAATACATGGAATCAGCATGAAACGGATTCAAAGGGCACAATGGATACACTCTCTGCAGGATAGCTAGGCTTCTATCAGGGGGAACCCTGAAAGTCTGGGGCCCTGGGGCATAGTACATTTTGCACATGCTTGACAAACTCAATGTGCACTGGGCCTGGGGATTGAAGTATATCATGGACAACCAATAGCATAATCAAGTGCATGCATGTGTAGGGAAAGTGTAAGTGCAACTCATGAAACAAACACAGCACTGAAAGAATGTGTCACCATCTAGAAAATGTAGCTGTAAGGTACACACAGAAAAATGGACGTATGTCCATGAAGAATTCCACAATGGTATGACAATTTAACACCCTCCATGTGTGGAGAAACAAATATCTAACTTCAGCACACCTAACACATATCCATAATACATAATAGGGATGCCTGCAATCTAAATGTTGTGGAAAGTGGCCATGACAGCCCAAAATGCTTACCAAATCATATAATACCCAATGCAAGGTCTGCATCAATCTGAGTTCATCCCACATATACATCCATCCAACATTATTCCTTATCCTGTGCAAGTCCAGCACTGAGCCGAAGGTCACATCATACTAACGACTGCAAATGGACCAGCAATCAGGGATCAGACAAACACAACTGTAGCCACACATCACTAACAATGCAAGAACATCAAATAGTTAGAAAAGTAATGGCAGGAGCAATTTCTTCCACATTTTGAAAAGTTTTAATACAAATTGAAAAAGCCATCAAGGTAAACAAAGGCCAATGGCTAGTCCATTTTAACAACATGTGTCACAGCACTATGCTCTGCCACCATACTTGCCATTTCTGACACTGCCAGGGAACCTCCTCACAAAGGATCATCCATTGGCCACAGCAGGCACCTCAAAGATGGGACTTGGGGGGAAGGCTGAGGTCTATGGAGGGGGGTTTCCTTCGGAGGGCATTTTTCTTTTTTTTTCCGGCGCTGGCTTCAGGGGGTGGGGATTCAGTTTTCAGGGGGTGGATTGGGAGGTGAAAGGGATGTTTTTATTCTGTGGGAGGATACTTTTGGGGTTTTTTGGGGGCTGGGTTCAGGGGGATGGGGATGGGGATGGGGGATGGGGATGCAGTTTCTCTGGGGTAGAGTGGAAGGTAGAAGGGATGCATTTTGGGGAGGGCTTTTTTTCTTTTTTCTGATTTTTGGGGCTTGGTTCAGGGGGATAGGGATGAAGTTTCTTTGCGGTGGGTTGGGAAGTATAAGGGAAGGGTTTGGGTGTGGAAGAGATAATTGACACATTGGGGGGTGGATATTACAGGGGAAAGGGTGAGGGCAAACATGACATCCTCATGGGAAAAACAGGTTGGGTGTTCAGGATGTAATTTGGGTTGGGAGGAAGAGGGAGTGGAAGTGTGAGCTGTGTCTGCTGTCTGCACTGTGCGTTGTGTTGGTGTATGTTGTGTGTGTGTGAATGTGAGTGTTTACATTTTACGCCTGTTTGTGCTGTGGAGATGCTGGGTGTTGTGGAGGGGTCTGTGTGTTGCTGTGTCATATGCGGGTATGGGGGGCTCTGGGTGTGTTGCTGTATTGTCTGTGGGTATGGGTGTGTCTGTGGAGAACTCTGGGAATGTTGCTGTGGTACCTGGAGTATGCTGGGGTGGTGGGGTGGTGAGGGGTGTGAGTGTCTGCTGGGTGCATGCATGTTTGAGTTTTTGGGATGTTTTGTGTTTGTGTGTGGTGCTTGTGTCTGATGAAGTGTGTGCATGCTTAGGTGTGCATGTGCTTGGGATAGGAATGGGAATAAGGAATGCAGATGGGGAAGGGGCAGTGGGTGGGGTGGAAGGTTGAGATGGGTGGAGAGCTGCCAGGAGGGAGGAGGCCAGAGCCTGAAAAGATCTCTGTAGGGCAGACATTGCAGTGTGAAGGCCTTCCAAGTCGGCCATCATCTGGCTCATCTGGTTGCCTTGCCCCTGGATGGCATTCAGGACTGCAGTCTGACCCATAGAGATGCTCCTCAGGAGGTCAAAAGCCTCCTCATTCAGGGCAGCGGGGCTAACAGGGGTGGGGGCTGAGGTGACTGGAGCGATGGAGAGTGGGAAAGGCCAACTTGTGGGGGACAACAGGAAGGGTGGCAATGGATCTGGGGGTGGTGGATGAACCTGGTAATGATCATATGGGGTCCGTCACAACTTGGGAGTGTCCATCAGAGAATGACTTAGAATTTGGTGAGCTCGAGCTGCTGTCCTCTGAGTCAATCCCCACACCATCCTGGTCACGGGTCCCTCAGTGTTTGACGTCTCACGTCCAGAACCGCTGTGACCAGCTGTGTCCCCACAGATGTTGGACCCTTCTCCTCCGCTTGCCCTGGATGTATCTGAAATGGCATGTAACATGGGTTTATTGCAACTCTGTTTCTACACCTGACCATCACAAATCAACAGAAACCCTTGAAGAAGTTAGATTAAAATTAGTTAAAAATAGTTAACATTTAGCCTGTGCATATGCATGAATGCTATATAACCTGCAAACAGTTGGGGCCACTCATTTCATAATCCCATACAGGCCCAAATTCATTGATGGAAATATCTACGCTCCATCCTAATGTCACTACTAGGATAGTTGATCACCTTGCATACTTTGGCACATGTAGTATGCCATTGTAAAAAGATGTAACCAAATAGGATTGTGAGATTTACACAATGCTCACACAGGGCCTAGAGTAAAACAAATCTAACTATTTCTCATAACACATCATGATGTCAAGATGGTCAAGTTGAACACCAAAATACCATCAATTAGTGTTGTGGCAGACATCATGACATCATGCGACCGTGACATTCCAGAGAGATAGAACTCTGGAGCAAGGAACAGCAAAGCACCGCACAATACAAGACCACATTACAACACTATCCTCCATATATTCCAAGCCCTGCCTCTTGTAATGCCTACGCCCTTCCCTATGTTCAGGCTCATGCCTGTCCAAAACACTGACCGGACTTATCAAGGTAGTTATTCATTACAAGGTTGAGGTCTCCCCCTGTCAATGTTGCCTAGAGAGGCGACTCTAATGTTTCCAGAGCCGCCTGTTTCAGGAATTGCTGCTGGTTTTCATTTAGGGATTAGATGGTTGCTATGGGAAGTAAAAGCCCTCATACTTGGATGCAGTATGCTAGTCTGCCTTTGATCTTGGCAACTTTGTTCTCAAAAAGGATGGCCATTTCCTCTTTCTTTGTTGTGTTAGAGAAGTATTGGTAAGGGTAATGGTGGGATTTCATCATATGTCAGTCTTGGGACATCAGATGTGTCTCCTAGAGGAGACATATCCCTGCTATTCTGTTCAAAGAAGAACAACAACGCAACCCTCTTGACTAGGTTATTAAAGCCTCTCACATTGAGGCTGATTACCTTCAGGTTAATGTGTGCGAGGGTGTGGGTGGGCGTATGGTGCTGTCAACCCCAAGTTATGGGCATAGGTTTCATATCCAGGCTGGTCAGAGGATGAGTGCGTCAGTACATGTGTATAGATTGTGACTAGAGCCGAAGAATATCTTCCTATGGTAGAGTGACCGATATCTGCTTGCCAACCCAAAACATGAACATAAACAAGTAAACAGTATAATAGTCCAGTAAACACTGTCAACAGCAAAAGTAGAGCCATAGATAGAGCCAGGACTGAGGGCAGAGCAGTCCACATCTACCAGAGTTTCAGGAAGTTCCCCACTTCCCCACCCCCCACCAATTTCTAAAGCAGGAACAGGGGTCGTTAAGCAATATGGCATGTCCCCATATACAATACCAGTTAGATTCCCAAACTCAGTTTGGATATTGATGATCAGAGTCTCCTGTTAGGTTGTCGGGAACTGCTTTTATTTATTTATTTTTGTCAATTTTACAAAGCTTTCACAAAAATGTTTTTCATTCATATTTTAAGGCCGAGTTGCATCAGGAGAGGAGGTGATGCCCTGGTCTATCTACAGAACCACAACTCTGCCTCCCTCTGTGTTAGTACCTGTGCATATTTTAAATGGGCCATTGCAAGGAGAAAATTGATGTTGTTTTAAGCAGGAGCTGTTCGTAGAGCTACCTTAGTCCTGTAGCCTTCTCCCTGGGCCGGGCTTTCCAAGTTTAACTTGGAGGGTTTTACTCATTCTTAGGCTCTGTCTGTTTACTAAATTGCTCTTTTGAGCCTGTTCAATTATATTTCTGCTCAGGAGGGCTGTAGCCGAGGCCTTTCAACACTATATAATGTATTCACGTTAGTTTATTTACCTAATGCATTGTTATCTTGTGCCTGCTATTGTAATTTGAATTATGAATTGCTCTTAACTTATCATTTTTCTTTTATTTATTCTTGTAATGTGAATGAGTTTGTGATTTTATAGTTACTGTTTGTAGCCGAAATAAAGTGTTTGATACAATATAACAGCTTGTCTTTCGAGGGCAATGATTTCAGGGTCCGAGCACAGGCCCTTTGGTGGTCCTGTGGCCTGGTACCACTGGTGTGTTCTTTCACCCTTTTTGGCGTCTTTCAATATGTTCAGGAGTGGGCGGGCCTCCGCCAGGGTTTTAATTTGGTGAGGAATGGGTGATAACAGCTGTATGACTTGACTTTACTTCTAAGGAGCTGTGTGACAGGTTGAAAGTCTCTGCATTTCTGCAGGTTCAAGGCTGAGAGGTTCTGGAAGAGCTCATGCTTATGGACTATAAATTGCATGGGGCATCCCTTGCTGTCTAACGGATAGCTTCTTTGAATAGAAAGCATTTGAGGATATCTGGCAAGCGCTGGTACTTGCACAGCCCACTCTGTCCAGCTGAATGGTGGTTTCCATCTCTAGGTCCAGAATCGAACTGAAAAGGGCCCATACCTAGCCCATTATGTCGGAACTCTCTTCTTTGGTTGGTACTACATGAATGTCCATGAATAACTACCTTGATAAGTCACAAGAGCAGTTTGCTGTTCTTGCAGATAAATGACTTCTTGTTGCAGGTGTTCAAGCTCCTGTCCTGCACCATGTTGTTATCCTCTAGTGCAGAGACTGTTTTTTGAAAAAAAATTGACCATCACTAGCTCATGCTATACCTCTCTCAAGTCCTAAAATAACTTTCATTTCAAAGACGAGATGTCTTTGGGCAAGAAGGAGAAGAGAGATTCCATAAATTCCCTCGTCATGGGGTGCCTCTACCTGACCTGTATCAGGGCTCCAGTTGATACATCTGGCTATCAATGGCAGACACGCTCAGTAGATGTGTGAGGATGTCCTTCAAATTGTGATATTTCCTGGCCCGCCCTGCTGCCATGTCAGGCTAGTACTAATGTACACCAAACAGGATCGTACTGAAAGGCCAAGCTGGGATCCCTCCATGGTGGGAGGTCCATGCAGGACCCTTGTTAGAGTCTTCACTCAAGCCCTCTCAGCCATGGCACTCATTGTAAATGTGCCGCAAGGTGTGTGGGTCTAGGTCTGTGCTATCCTGCTGTGAGGGACATCACTACACAAAGGCTGTGTCTGGAGAGAAGCCAGGAAAAACATTTACATTCTTGTACAAGAAAGTTTGTCCTGTTAGCCACAAAACAGGGCTTCAAGTTGCAGGACAAAGACAAAAAACAGTATAGAGCATCATAAAAGGTTACCAACAAGATGCTCAAAATATGACAAACTGTGAAATAAAACACTGAAAAGATTAATTCTGCCTGGTGCAAGACCCAACAACCGACCAGAGCAATCAGACCAAAAAAGTGAGGCTGGACAAGTGAACTGGACCTGAAGGTGCTAATGTCACACAGGACGAAAGGCAAGAGGATGCAGGGACGGAAAGGAAAGTACGCAACTCTGAGAGCCGGTGGGTGTTTTCATGCTGAGCATAGCCCTACAGAATGCTGGTGGACAAAAAGTCATGCACTCCCCTAAGATAACACAAATCCAGAAACGATAACCCTTTCTATCAACAACACCTCCCTAAGTCCACTATTGTAACCATAAACAAACACTAGCAGTGATTTTGTAACAGTATGTCAATGGTTCCCATTCTGTGCAGTGCTTAATTTGTAAACATATATGTGCCAGGGTCCAAGGTATTCCATTGTAGCTGGTATATCCCACAGCTCCTGCCACTGCAGCTGAATGACACTGCCGGGATTACCTATTGTAGGACGCTGGCTCTCTATATAGTGTACCAAAATGAAGCACACTAACAGAGAGTCAAGTCCCCAAAAGGTGTGCAGAGGTAAAAGCAGATAGTTCTAATGCTCTTTTAGGCGTAGTGTAGGTGAGCAGTTAGGCTTATCGGAGGGAAGTGCAAAGCATTTGTTGTCAACCACACAGGCAATAAATAAGGCACACACTCAAGAATAAATCCGAGACCAATTAGGAAAAATAAAATCGTACCTATATATATATATTTTGTCAGGGTTCGAGCATTGCAGCGCCTGCCGCGTACCCTGAAGACTACATTTCCCATGATGCTTGCCATCGGAAGGGATTTAGACGTGGACGTCGCGCAGGACGTTGCGCGTAATTCTGTTTGTCCTGCATTCACTCTCTCGGCTGAGAGAGAACGGAGGTGAAGAGGCGCCGTTGGGGAGTTCCTGTACTGGGATCCCGGTTGCATTTAGCAGCTGCAAAGACTGTCAGCTGTAGTGGCATGAGTACTTGGGGGAGGGGAAGGTCTTGAAGCCTGGAGTTCGGCTTCCATTCTGTTCTACATTTTCCCCGAGTACGGAGTAGTCGGTCATTGGAGCGGAATACAGCGGTGCTACCGTGTATTGCCGTTTCTGTGGTTCTAGGCTTCTGTCGTTCGTGTGGAAAGGATCTATCTTTTCTACGCAGCGGAATACAGCGGTGAGGGAACCGCGTATTGCCGTTGGAGATCATATGTTTTCGTTTCAGTTCTTGCTTTACAGCGGAATACAGCGGTGAGGGTAACCGCGTATTGCCGTTTGTATTCTTTGTTTTGTACTATATTTTGGGAAGTGGTGAGACTTTGTGGGCTGCAGGTCTATGCGGGCAAGCACCTCTGACTAGTGCTAAGGAACCGTTTGCAGCTACTCCCTGGGAAGGGGTTCTACACATATCTACCTACTGGCTTTGGTTTTATATTGCCAGTACCATGTGGGAGGATATTATATACACCGCAGTATTTCAAAGGTCCCATGCCTGAGTATAAGACAACCTCTGGGTATGTATGATGACTGTGTTGGCACTTATGGATTGTGAGTTGCATGAGTCTGCAAGAGTTAATACTTGTGAGGTTTCTCATTTCAGGGTACTGCTTGGTCTGCATACTGTTTGAGGATGTCCCAAGAAATGTACCAACCACAGTAATTATATTCAGGTATATATATGTGCAATCCTCTAGCGAGACATAAATGAGAGTAGACATTATAACCTTTGCTTACACCTGTATGATTTGTTGTTTCAGGTTCTATTCCACTGCTGTCCCTTCCCTCTCCTTTCCCTCGCCTGATCCTTCGAATACCCTGTACATATTCACATTCAGGGTGTTGGTAATATCAGGAGGTGGACCTTTTTCTGCTGCGCCTGGATCCTGCAGAGCTGGGCCTGACAGAATTACGCGCCCACGTATATTGGCTCTGCCCGGTCCAGACGGGGTAGAGAATGGCTACCATGGAGGACGTCCTTCAGGCACTAGTCCTGGTACAACAGGAGTTGGCATCCTCGAGGGCTGAAACAGCCGCCTTAAGAGATAAAGTAGAAAAATTATCCAGGAACCCTTTTGACGTCTCTCCTGCGTCTTCTCAGATACAGGTTAAGTTACCTCCTCCCATTCCATTGGCAAGTCCGGAAAGATACGGGGGGGATCCATTGAAAATACAAGTGTTTCTGACACAGATAATGCTGCACTTCTCCTGCAAGCCTGCCTCGTTTCCCAATAACCACTCTAGAGAAGCGTTTGCGATTTCTTACTTGGTTGGGGATGCAGCCAACTGGGCTGTCCCTTTAGTTAGGAATAATGATGCAGTACTATCGGACTGTGCAGCATTCAGGGCAGAGTTTGAGAGGATCTTTGATCGAAGGGCGACCACGTTTAGTGCAGATAAAGAATTGTTGGATTTGAAACAAGGGAGAAATGATTTGGTCACGTATTTAACCACGTTCAACAGATTGGTGGCCGAAACTGCCTGGCCAGAGGAGAAGAGGATGTCTTTATTTTATCAGGGGCTGAGAGAGGAGTTAAAGGATGTCTTGGCACAGATTGATCCACAACCCACCACTTGCACGGACATGATTAATCTAACCCTGCGTTTGGATGGGAGAATGTCCGAGAGAGGGGGCGAAAGAAAGAAATGGGAGAGGGGTTACTATAGATCAGAGAGACCTCCACGTCGGTCTATACCTGGCCCTGATACGCCACCCGAACCCATGGAAATAGGGGCTGTTCGTATTCCTTTGTCCAAAGAAGAAAGAGAGAGCAGACGAGTACAGGGGTTATGCATGTACTGTGGAAAAAAGGGGCATTACGTTAGAGAATGCCCCACTAAACCCAAGTCCTCCGAAGCATGGTCCCGGAGTAAAAGGGTGGCTGTGTCCACATCATGTCCTGCTACATCTTCAGGGGTTTCTCTTGGTAGTATAGAGACTAACAAAGGTTGGCAACTCCCCTCTTTGGCTACTTCGGACTTGTTAGAGACGGAAACCCACATAGTGTTCCCTATGAACCTTGCATGTAGTAACCAGTCCCATCAGGTGGAGGTCATGTTAGACTCCGGTGCTACGGGTAATTTTATAGATAGTGGATTGGTCACGCTCCTTGGGTTGCAGAGGGTACCTAGGAAGACGGCTGAAGAGGTATTCGCCGTAGATGGCAAACCCTTGAAATCAGGCTTGGTCATTGAGCAGACGGAGACCATCCAGTTGACCTTAGATATGGCGGAGGAACAACATACAGAGAAGTTATCATTGAATATAATCGAAGCCCCACAGTATGAGGTCATCCTGGGTATGCCTTGGTTACGTCATCACAATCCCACTATAGATTGGAAAACTAAGTCTATTCAGTTCCACTCAGAAGAATGTCGGGAACATTTAGCCCCGAGTTGTCCCTCAGAGGCAGCGGCTCTACAACATCTGTATGCGGTGGCCACAGCTGCGGAAAAAAAGGTTGTGTTACCTGAAGAATACTCTCAGTTCATGGATGTCTTTAGCGAGATACAGGCGGAACAGTTGCCCCCTCATAGGGAGTATGATTGTAGGATAGACTTGGTGGAGGGGGCTACGGTCCCTGCCTGTAGAGTGTATGCCTTGTCTGTGCCTGAAACCAGACATTTGCGTGAATACCTGGATCACTATCTGGAAATAGGGTTCATTAGACCTTCACGGTCACCGGCTGCGTCTCCACTTTTTTTTTATAACTAAGGCGAATGGTGATCTGAGGGCTTGTGTGGACTATCGAGTGTTAAACAGGAATACTGTTTGTAACAGATATCCCTTGCCCCTCATTTCTGTGTTGCTTGATCAGGTGAGAGAGGCCAAAATATACACACGGTTGGACTTGAGGGGGGTGTACCATTTGGTGCGTGTCAGGGATGTGATGAATGGAAAACAGCGTTCAAGACTCGTTATGGTCTGTTTGAGTATACTGTTATGCCGTTCGGCCTTTGTAACGCCCCGGCAGCATTTCAGTATTTCCTTAACGATGTTCTAAAGGAATACGTGGACCTGTTTGTTGTGGTGTATATTGATGACATCCTCATCTATTCTGACACAGTGGAGGGGCATGCCTGTCATGTTATCCGAGTGCTGACCAAGTTGCGTGCCCACAGGTTGTTCTGTAAATTGAGCAAATGTGAGTTTGGGGTGAGACAAGTGGAGTTTCTGGGTGTTATGCTTAGCCCTGAGGGTTTACACATGGCAGAGAGAAAGGTGCTGGCAGTGCAAGAATGGCCAACCCCGACAAACGTACGTGATGTGCAGTGTTTCCTGGGCTTCGCGAACTACTATCGTAGGTTCATTCTCCGTTTCTCCCAGGTCGCTGTTCCAATCTCCAGCCTACTTAGGAAGGGTAGTACCTTCCAATGGACCAGTGAGGCGGAGGAGGCTTTTCGCTTTCTAAAGAATGCCTTTACCACAGCACCTGTACTTGCACATCCACGACCAGAGCATCCCTTTGTGGTGGAGGCCGATGCCTCAGATGAGGCTATTGGAGCCATACTATCTCAAAGGAATCAGAGCACAGGGCAGCTCCATCCTGTGGCCTACTTGTCCAAAAAACTGAACCCTGCAGAAAGAAATTATACCATAGCCGAGAAAGAGTTGTTGGCTATAAAAAGGGCGTTTCAAGAATGGAGGCAATATCTGTGGGGGGCCAGCCATCCTATCACGGTCTATACAGACCATAGGAATCTACAGTACATGAAGTCTGCGCGTCACCTATCACAAAGACAACTGAGATGGATGTTGTTTTTTGCGGAATACGACTTTGTTGTTACTTTCCGACCAGGGGTGGAGAACCGCAAAGCTGACTCTTTGTCTAGACAAGAAACAACAGACCTGTCTCTTCATGATGTCAAAACTGAGGCTATCATTGAACCTTCTAAGGTGCTGTGTGTTGTCCGAGTGGAAAACTTCTTGACAGAGGTGAGAAAGCATAAATCCCTCTCCGTCTGGGAAGCCTGGGCTACGGAGGAGACGGAGCGCACCGTAAAGCAGGGATTGCCTTTCTATGGAGACAGGTTGTATCGTCTCACTACAGATCTACAAAAGAAGGCTGTAGGAAGGTGGAATCTGACTATATGGTTGCCCCCACTTTTTTTATGGTGTTTTGCTGGTTTATGACTTAGTTGGACTGGGATCCTGCTATTCAGGGCCCCAGTCTATCTGCTTTCTCTGTAAAAGGTTTCCATGTGCCTTAGGCACATCTCTGATTGGAATCTGAGTGCCCTTATAAGTCCCTAGTATATGGTATACTATGTACCAAGGGCATAGGTACCTCAGAGGCCTACCAGGGGCTGCAGCATGTATTATGCCACCCCTGGAAGGCCATCCAAACTGACACCACAGGTCTGCTACTGCAGCCTGGGTAGGGTGGTGCATGCATCCCTTACTGTGATATAGGTTACCTATATCACTAAATACATACACACATATAAACCTATAAGTCACTCCTAAGGCAGGCCTTATCAATCCTAAAGGCAGAGTGCATGGTTCCTATGTGAGAGGGTGCCCCTGCATGAGCAGGGCCCTCTGCAGCGTTCGGAGACCATCTCTGATGCTGTTTGTAGTGCAGCCTGACCATATACTCTTAAGCGCATTATATCCTCGCGGTAAAATGCTAACTTTGGAATGGCTGCACCTAAACATGTCGTGTTTGGTGTCAAACATCTTGGAATACTACCCCCGCCAATCCTGGTGGCGGGGGTAGCATTCCACCCTTCTAGAGGGAAAGACATGTTAACTCTGGCTTACCCGGTAACTTCTTTCTGAAGCCCTGGCATCACAAAATGGATGCTGCTGCCACAGACACAAGTCTGGCCTCCTGCTGCTGGACGAAACTCCGGCAGGGGAGGCCTGGACAATAGGTTTCCTGTTGCAGGGAGGTGTGACCACCTCCCCAGACAGGATAATGTGTATTGGGGCTGGGTGGGTGCACTCTTAGAGTGCTTTGAAGTCCCGCACTGGGGGAGCAAAAGGCTCCTCTGTGCATATGCCAGTTCAAACCAGCTCAGGGGCTACCTGCCCCTGCTCTGGCGCGAAACTGGACAAAGGGAAGTGGGTGTAGCCACCCCTCCCTTGACCCTCCCATAGGTGGGGTCATAGAGCTAGTCCATCCCCTCTTTTAGTATAAGAGGGGAACCTTGCCATTGCAAAGCAGATAACCCCTGGATGACGCTCTACAGAAGAATCCTGGCCCTTCGACGTTCCACTACCTTTGGAAGACAGAAGAATCTCCCTTGGAGTCAAGGAGTGACTCCCATGCTTGGCAGGCACCAAAAACGACAACGACGGTCGTAAACTACGCTGCTCCCGCCGGAGTCCGAAGTTCCTGCAGCCCAGGAAGTGGATTTCCTGACCTCTCCCAGGCCATCGTGAGTCCCCAGCGAAGCTGAGGCAAGTGGACCCCACGAGTAACGAGGAACCGCGACCCCTGGGTACCGTGCACTATTGTCGAGTGCAACCCCTTCACAACGTTCTACGAACCTGTTCTTTGGACCACGTGTGGTCCCGACCTCCAGCAGGAATCCCTCCGAAGATCAGAGGCCTACACCGTCCCGAGTGACCGTGGGCCCCTGTTGAGTGATTCCGCCCGAGGTGTCTTTGCGATCCCTTGCTTGCTGGCTTGTGGGTCCCCAGAAGACTTCTTAAAGAAACCAAAGGGCTCCCCTGGTTACTCCAGGCCTGCCCTGACTTACCCTCGCTGGGTGAGTTCCACAGACCTTGCTGGTCTGCGCCATTGACTTTTCTTCATCTCCCCGAGACTTGCGGCTGCCAAGGCTTGTTGGCTCCGATCGAGTTGCCGACACCGCAGTCAGCTGCAGACGTCGAGGGACACACCGAATCCAGCTTCTGGTCATCGTCGACGCCTCCTGGACCACGTGGCTGAAGAGTCAAGGCACCCACAACCGACCTGAATCACTCGACGACGGTGGGCATCCATCTTCCTTGCCCCGAGTCACTGCCAAGTGACTTTGAACACTGTCCCCTCTGCTTTCAGGTCATCCTTCTTCATAATCCAGGCTTGGATTCCACCGGACACTTCTTCAGCTCCCGCAAGCAGCAAGTCTTCTTTGTTCGCCATTGAAAACGACGCCGCGACCCGACACCAAAGGACACCTGTGCACCCGGCTTCCCTGGGTGAGGTAACTCCAGCACTACGGTGCCCTAGAATGACTTACCCTGTAAGTGACTTGCTTGTAGGTTCTATAGAAGTATCCTAAAACTCTTTATTTCCAACCGCGACTTGCCCCATTGAAGTCAACGGCGATCCGCGCCTGTGTATCTACACTGCACGCGTCCCCCGTGGGTCCTTTACTTACCTGCCTTGGGTGGTTTCGTGAGGCCCCAGCACTTCTGAAGGCCCTAGGCCTTGTCTCCCTGCAAGTCGTTGTCCCTAAGTCTCTTACTTAGTATATGGTCTGGTACGCCCCTAGGGCCCCAGCCATATTTTGTGCTTAACTTATTGTGAAACGTTGATTTGTGCATATGTTTGTCTTCTAATCTCATAAAGAGATTAGTAGAGAGTTATTTAGAAATAAATACATATATATTTGATATATATACCTGTGTGGTGTCTTTTCATTTGGTGATTCAAGAGATAATATGGTAAAACAAGCTGCTTTACATTCCTCCGAGACTTAGCCTGAAGGCTGCTCTCCACAGCTACCACTAGGATAGCTTTCTTAAAAGGTTGTCTTAAACCTATCTACCATAAGAGTCGATTTGCCCTGGTGCAAGGTGTCCACTTTAATTAGTGAACAGCATATACCAGGCCAACTTCTCACATTGGTGGGCAGCGTGTGGGATTCCAGCTTGCCATTGTTTTACCAGAAAATCTCTATTTGAATTACTAACTGAAAACCATTATAGGTACTCAAGGTACATATAAAGTCAAGCTTAGTATCAATAAGTTCTACTGAACTTAGAGCTGGGTGCCAAGGGATAGCACACCCTTTCCACAGCTCAAGCTAGGATCAGTAGGCCACAAACTAGTGTAGGTAGTACAACACTGCACAACACTAGAATGTCTTTAAGGGGAGGATCCAAAGAATCCTTGCAGGAAGCCATTGAGCTTCCACCCTCCAAGTATGATACACTCCCATTCTTGGAATTGAGAGCTTTATGCAACTTGAGAAAAATAAGGACAGGCCAAACCTCCACCACCCAACACCTCAAGGAGTTGTTGGTGGCTTATGACCTTAGTAAGACCTGTAGGGACTGAAGGGGTAGGAGCTGAGGGTGGGGCAGAAGAAGAGGAGGAGGCCAGGGGTACCAATACCCCAGCCCCCCTCTGAAACTGGCCAGGAGGGTGACAATGACCCTGACCTGGAAAACCCAATCCCTCCTGTGGATGATGATGAGGATGATCAAAATGATGCCCTCTTTGTCCCCCCAGGAAGGATTAAGAGTGTGTCCAGGAAGTCTAGATCTCCTTCTCAGGAGTCTAACCACTCTGGCACCTCTATAGGGAGCTCTGTCTCCTCTCACAGGAGGGAATCCTCTCATGAGAGGAGAGCCAGGCTGGTCCGGTATGAGGAAACTCAGCTGGAAATCAGAAAAAGCAACTGGCTTTAGATAGGGAATCCCTAGATCTCCTCAGGGAGAGAAGAAAGTTGGGACTAGAGTCCCATGGTGGCAGCAATATCCCTAGAGATAGGGACAGGTCTTATGACCATAGAAACCTAAACAAGATTGTCCCTCCCTACCAGAGTGGGGATGACATCCACAAATGGATAACTGCACTGGAGAGGGCCTGTAAAGTTCAGAAGGTCCCCCAGAGGCAGTGGGCAGCAATCTTGTGGCTCTCCTTTGCAGACAAAGGTAGAGACAAGCTCCTCACTGTAAGAGAAGAGCATGCTGACAATTACACAGTCTTGAAGAGTGCTCTGATAGATGGGTTTGGCCTAACCACTGAACAGTATAGGTTGAAGTTCAGAGACACCCAAAAAGCTCAGACTCAAGACTGGGTTGATTTTGTAGATTGTGCTACAAAGGCTCTGGAAGGTTGGATACATGGCAACAAAGTGCAGGACTTTTTAGGATTGTACAATTTGATTATGAGGGAGCAGATCCTTAATAATTGTCAAAACCAGCTTTTGCACCAGTATCTGGTGGACTCTGATCTGACCTCTCCCCAAGAATTGGGAAAGAAGGCAGACAAGTGGGTCAGAACCAGAGTAAAAACTAGAAATCAGGGTGGTGACCAGAAGAAAGATTCTACTAAGTCCCAAGAGAAAGGTGGGGATAAATCTAAGGATAAGTCCCCTACAGGGCCCCAAAATTCCTCTTCTGGGGTGGGTCCCAAACTCCTTCCTCTCCTGAAAAGAAACCCTATTGCCATGTCTGTAAAAAGCCTGGGCACTGGAAAACTGATCCCAGTTGCCCCAGGATTGGCAATAAAGAAAATGTTCCTCCCACAACTACTACCACCCCTCCTGGTACTACCAGTAGTAATCCTCCAGTTGGGAGTAGTGCACCCAAAAAGTTAGGTGCTTTTGCAAGAGGAACAGAGGTGGGCCCTAGTTTAGACAGGGACCCCTCAACAGACTCCTCTGACTCTGATGGTGGTATAGGATTTGCCACCTTTACCATGGGTCCCATAGCATTGGGCAGGTACAGATTGGAGCCAATAATTAATGGTCAGAAAGCTGTGGCATTTAGGGACACAGGGGCTAGTGTCACCATGGTGGCAGGGAAACTAGTCCCCCTCACCAGCTTTTACCTGAGTTTAAATACCAGGTGACCAACATTGATGGTGTCAGAACAGATCACCCCATGGCCATAGTCAATCTCAGCTGGGAGGGGGTCACAGGCCCAAAGAGAGTGGCAGTGTCCCCCACCTTACCTGTAGATTGCCTGATGGGCAATGATCTGGAGATTTCAGCCTGGGCTGAAGTTGAACACCAAACCCATCTCAGGATGCTGGGCGTCCCTGTAGAGGCTAGTGGGGCTGTGATGGCCACAGCCCCAGCCCAAGATTTTGGAGAGATGGAGCCTGGAAGAATGGCCCACTCTCCCCCAAAAGAGAGCACAAGGGTTGAAGAAAAGTCTTCTTCCCTCCAGACAGTAGGTAAGGGTCAGCCTCCTCAGGGAACTGACCCTACCCCTAGTGAAGGAACTGCCCCAGAGGTAGTCAGGCCTGGCCTGGCCACACCCCTGATGGCAGAGGACCCTTCCAAGGTGGTACCCCGTCTGGAGCAGGTAACCTGCCCCTCTCTACCCCTGCCTCAGTCAGCCCAGGGCTGCAGAGGTCAGGGAGGTCAGTGGACCCCCAGGGCCCCCTGTCCAGAGGAAGCCCCCATCAGCAGATTAGGGGCACCCAGTCTAGTAGCCCTAGCCAGGTGAAAATTCCTCTACACACTGAGGGATCCCCCATACCTTTATGTAGGGACCTCCCCAGAAGGACTCTGGTAGGCAAGGGCAAACCTGGGACCAGAAGGTTCCAAACCTGCCATGTCCCTCCAGTAGTCCATCCAAAGGGACCCAACCCACAGCTGTAGGCAGCCAAAGGTTGACCCTTAGAGCAAAGTGCAACTCAGTCATGGAAAGACAGGCATACATAGTGACCAGTGATCTGAGGAAGCTGAGGCCAACATTCCTAGGGCCTCACTTCCCTACTCAGACACCTCACCAGCCTTGTACTTTACCTAAGCACACCACAGGTAGTGATTCCCCATGGTGGAGACCCTCTCATACCCTTAGGGTGAGGGATTGCTTAGTGGACCATAAGACAGGGGGCAACCATGCTAGTGCAGGTGCTTCCTTATATGACCACTTAGTCAATGAAGGCTCAACTGGCCAAGGTTAGCCTTATCTCCTTTCGTTTGGGGGGTTATGTAGGAAGGTGGAATCTGACTATATGGTTGCCCCCACTTTTTTTATGGTGTTTTGCTGGTTTATGACTTAGTTGGACTGGGATCCTGCTATTCAAGGCCCCAGTCTATCTGCTTTCTCTGTAAAAGGTTTCCATGTGCCTTAGGCACATCTCTGATTGGAATCTGGAGTGCCCTTATAAGTCCCTAGTATATGGTATACTATGTACCAAGGGCATAGGTACCTCAGAGGCCTACCAGGGGCTGCAGCATGTATTATGCCACCCCTGGAAGGCCATCCAAACTGACACCACAGGTCTGCTACTGCAGCCTGGGTAGGGTGGTGCATGCACTCCTTACTGTGATATAGGTTACCTATATCACTAAATACATACACACATATAAACCTATAAGTCACTCCTAAGGCAGGCCTTATCAATCCTAAAGGCAGAGTGCATGGTTCCTATGTGAGAGGGTGCCCCTGCATGAGCAGGGCCCCTCTGCAGCGTTCGGAGACCATCTCTGATGCTGTTTGTAGTGCAGCCTGACCATATACTCTTAAGCGCATTATATCCTCGCGGTAAAATGCTAACTTTGGAATGGCTGCACCTAAACATGTTGTGTTTGGTGTCAAACATCTTGGAATACTACCCCCGCCGCCAATACTGGCGGCGGGGGTAGCATTCCACCCTTCTAGAGGGAAAGACATGTTAACTCTGGCTTACCCGGTAACTTCTTTCTGAAGCCCTGGCATCACAAAATGGATGCTGCTGCCACAGACACAAGTCTGGCCTCCTGCTGCTGGACGAAACTCCGGCAGGGGAGGCCTGGACAATAGGTTTCCTGTTGCAGGGAGGTGTGACCACCTCCCCAGACAGGATAATGTGTATTGGGGCTGGGTGGGTGCACTCTTAGAGTGCTTTGAAGTCCCGCACTGGGGGAGCAAAAGGCTCCTCTGTGCATATGCCAGTTCAAACCAGCTCAGGGGCTACCTGCCCCTGCTCTGGCGCGAAACTGGACAAAGGGAAGTGGGTGTAGCCACCCCTCCCTTGACCCTCCCATAGGTGGGGTCATAGAGCTAGTCCATCCCCTCTTTTAGTATAAGAGGGGGAACCTTGCCATTGCAAAGCAGATAACCCCTGGACGACGCTCTACAGAAGAATCCTGGCCCTTCGACGTTCCACTACCTTTGGAAGACAGAAGAATCTCCCTTGGAGTCAAGGAGTGACTCCCCTGCTTGGCAGGCACCAAAAACGACAATGACGGTCGCAAACTACGCCGCTCCCGCCGGAGTCCGAAGTCCCTGCAGCCCAGGAAGTGGATTTCCTGACCTCTCCCAGGCCATCGTGAGTCCCCAGCGAAGCTGAGGCAAGTGGACCCCACGAGTAACGAGGAACCGCGACCCCTTGGTACCGTGCACTATTGTCGAGTGCAACCCCTTCACAACGTTCTATGAACCTGTGCTTTGGACCACATGTGGTCCCGACCTCCAGCAGGAATCCCTCCAAAGATCAGAGGCCTACACCGTCCCCAGTGACCGTGGGCCCCTGTTGAGTGATTCCGCCCGAGGTGTCTTTGCAATCCCTTGCCCGCTGGCTTGTGGGTCCCCAGAAGACTTCTTAAAGAAACCAAAGGGCTCCCCTGGTTGCTCCAGGCCTGCCCTGACTTACCCTCGCTGGGTGAGTTCCACAGACCTTGCTGGTCTGCGCCATTGACTTTTCTTCATCTCCCCGAGACTTGCGGCTGCCAAGGCTTGTTGGCTCCGATTGAGTTGCCGACACCGCAGTCAGCTGCAGACGTCAAGGGACAAACCGAATCCAGCTCCTGGTTGTCGTCGACGCCTCCTGGACCACGTGGCTGAAGAGTCAAGGCCCCCGCAACCGACCTGAATCACTCGACGACGGTGGGCATCCATCTTCCTTGCCCCGAGTCACTGCCAAGTGACTTTGAACACTGACCCCTCTGCTTTCAGGTCATCCTTCTTCATAATCCAGGCTTGGATTCCACCGGACACTTCTTCAGCTCCCGCAAGCAGCAAGTCTTCTTTGTTCGCCATTGAAAACGACGCCGCGACCCGACACCAAAGGACACCTGTGCACCCGGCTTCCCTGGGTGAGGTAACTCCAGCACTACGGTGCTCCTGTGGGTGTGGGCCCTAGAACGACTTACCCTGTAAGTGACTTGCTTGTAGGTTCTATAGAAGTATCCTAAAACTCTTTATTTCCAACCGCGACTTGCCCCATTGAAGTCAACGGCGATCCGCGCCTGTGTATCTACACTGCACGCGTCCCCCGTGGGTCCTTTACTTACCTGCCTTGGGTGGTTTTGTGAGGCCCCAGCACTTCTGAAGGCCCTAGGCCTTGTCTCCCTGCAAGTCGTTGTCCCTAAGTCTCTTACTTAGTATATGGTCTGGTACGCCCCTAGGGCCCCAGCCATATTTTGTGCTTAACTTATTGTGAAACATTGATTTGTGCATATGTTTGTCTTCTAATCTCATAAAGAGATTAGTAGAGAGTTATTTAGAAATAAATACATATATATTTGATATATATACCTGTGTGGTGTCTTTTCATTTGGTGATTCAAGAGATTATATGGTAAAACAAGCTGCTTTACATTCCTCCGAGACTTAGCCTGAAGGCTGCTCTCCACAGCTACCACTAGGATAGCTTTCTTTAAAAGGTTGTCTTAAACCTATCTACCATAAGAGTCGATTTGCCCTGGTTCAAGGTGTCCACTTTAATTAGTGAACAGCATATACCAGGCCAACTTCTCACAAAGGCTTTCTTGTGGTGTCACGTCTCTCCATTAGCAGGTCATCCGGAAGTGCGGAAAACTTTGCAACTAATACAACGCCATTTTTGGTGGGGCACCTTAAAGACAGATGTCGCCTCCTGGGTGGCGAAATGTGAGGAATGTGCTAGAGCCAAGAGCGAAAACGTGGGGACCAAAGGAAAACTCATCCCCATGCCAACTCCACACCACCCGTGCCAATACATCAGCCTGGATTTCATTACTGGTTTACCCTTAGAGAAGGGGTATTCTGCTATTTTGGTGGTAGTGGATGGTCTCACTAAGATGGGACATTTTATTCCTTGTGTGAACCTTCCCACGGCCAGTCAAACAGCGCAGCTCTTGTTAACTAACATTATCAGGGTACATGGACTGCCTGAAATCATCGTGTCCGATAGGGGGCCCCAGTTCATAGCCAGGTTCTGGAAGTTATGGTGCAAGGCCCTGCATATAGACTCTTCTCTGTCGACAAGTTTTCACCCGCAGACGGATGGGCAGACAGAACGCTTGAACCAAACCCTCAAAAAGTAACTCAGATGTTATGCGAAGGAGGCTCAAGAGTCCAGGGTGGACATGTTGTGGATGGCAGAATTGGCATATAACAATGCTTGGCACAGTTCTGTCGGTCTATCTCCCTTTCGTGCTAATTTTGGGTACGATGCCAGGATATTGCCTATCAACATCCCCAAGGAGGTGGCAAAACAACCCATGGTGCTGTCTCATGTGCGGAAACTCCACTGTCTACAACTTAAGGTCAGAAGTCATCTGATCCAGGCCAAAAGGACCTATAAGAAGTGGGAAGACCGCCACCGGATAGAGGGGCCTCAGTATAAGGTGGGGGACAAGGTGTGGTTGTCCACCAAGAACATCCGTTTTAAATTGCGGAGCATTTTCCATCCTAGATACATCGGCCCTTACGTCATTGTTAAACAACTCAATCCTGTCACTTACAAACTGAGATTGCCTGGAACCCTGCGGATCCACCCTGTGTTCCACTGTAATCTCCTGAAGCCTGCCTTGGGGGCGCGCAGACGAGCTCCTCCACCCGTGATTTGTGATGGGGGTGCGGAATATGAGGTGAAGAGCATTCGAGATTCCAAGATGAGGAGAGGGGTGCTCTGGTATTGGATCTCGTGGAAGGGTTATACAGCGGAGGACGATTCATGGGAGCCTTGGCAAAATGTGCACGCTCCTTCGGCGGTCCGTTCGTTCCACAGGCGGTTTCCGTTGAAGCCTGGGCCTAGGAGGCGCTAGGTGAGGGGGACCTACTGTCAGGGTTCAAGCATTGCAGCGCCTGCCGCGTACCCTGAAGACTACATTTCCCATGATGCTTGCCATTGGAAGGGGATTTAGACGTGGACGTCGCGCAGGACGTTGCGCGTAATTCTGTTTGTCCTGCATTCACTCTCTCGGCTGAGAGAGAACGGAGGTGAGGAGGCGCCGTCGGGGAGTTCCTGTACTGGGATCCCGGTTGCATTTAGCAGCTGCAAAGACTGTCAGCTGTAGTGGCGTGAGTACTTGGGGGAGGGGAAGGTCTTGAAGCCTGGAGTTCGGCTTCCATTCTGTTCTACATTTTCCCCGAGTACGGAGTAGTCGGTCATTGGAGCGGAATACAGTGGTGCTACCGCGTATTGCCGTTTCTGTGGTTCTAGGCTTCTGTCGTTCGTGTGGAAAGGATCTATCTTTTCTACGCAGCGGAATACAGCGGTGAGGGAACCGCGTATTGCCGTTGGAGATCATATGTTTTCGTTTCAGTTCTTGCTTTACAGCGGAATACAGCGGTGAGGGTAACCGCGTATTGCCGTTTGTATTCTTTGTTTTGTACTATATTTTGGGAAGTGGTGAGACTTTGTGGGCTGCAGGTCTATGCGGGCAAGCACCTCTGACTAGTGCTAAGGAACCGTTTGCAGCTACTCCCTGGGAAGGGGTTCTACACATATCTACCTACTGGCTTTGGTTTTATATTGCCAGCACCATGTGGGAGGATATTATATACACCGCAGTATTTCAAAGGTCTCATGCCTGAGTATAAAACAACCTCTGGGTATGTATGATGACTGTGTTGGCACTTATGGATTGTGAGTTGCATGAGTCTGCAAGAGTTAATACTTGTGAGGTTTCTCATTTCAGGGTACTGCTTGGTCTGCGTACTGTTTGAGGATGTCCCAAGAATTGTACCAACCACAGTAATTATATTCAGGTATATATATGTGCAATCCTCTAGCGAGACATAAATGAGAGTAGACATTATAACCTTTGCTTACACCTGTTTGATTTGTTGTTTCAGGTTCTATTCCACTGCTGTCTCTTCCCTCTCCTTTCCCTCGCCTGATCCTTCGAATACCCTATACATATTCACATTCAGGTGTTGGTAATATCAGGAGGTGGACCTTTTTCCGCTGCGCCTGGATCCTGCGGAGCTGGGCCTGACATTTTTAGAAACCAAGAACTTCGTTCAACAGTTAATAAATGCTTTGTATGTTGAATTTTAACCAAATGCAGTCAAAGACACAAATGCCTACAGGTTTTTAAGCAACTGCAGTCAATACTGTCAGGCAAAGATCGTCACGGTCAAAGGGAAGAAAAGCATAGGGTTTGATAGCGATGAACCACCAACACATTTACGGTCGCAGTCGATGGAAGCAAAACTCTGCCACTGAGTTTTGGGGGACAATGGTCGCCAAGAGTTCAGGGAAAGTTCTACTCCAGGGGGCTCAGAGTTTTGGAAGTCCCAGGGCCCGGGCACAGCAGGCAGTTCCGGGTTACCTAGATCGGAGGTGCTGGAGGTCTTAGGATGCAAAATTGGTTCTTCACCATCGGTGTTCAGCTACTGGTGTGGTGAGGGCAGTCCGTCGCGGTCATGCCTAAGTTGGTGCTTTAACGCAGTCGAAGCCAACAGGAAGTGGGTACAGGCTCACAGTATCAGGGCTGTTTTGAGAGGTGATCGCAGGTACTGTGAGGATCCCTCAGGCTGGTAGATGCGTTGAAGGGGTTGGATACCGGACTGGTGACCAACAGACCTTGGCTGCTGCAACTTTTGGGTGACGATGTGAATCGCGTTGACACAGTCTGTGCCTGTAACCGTTTATCTATAAAGGGGATTGAGGCAATAATGACCCCACTTATCTTAACAGTAGGGACAGTTAAATGTTTGCTTTAGTGCACAGAACCAGTAGCTCAACCCCCTCAACTCCCAAAAGGGAAAACACCCACATTTTGGAATCAATCTACAATAGTTCAGCACCTTAAGATATGTAAATCAAATAACTAGTGTTGGATAGGAGTTCAGCAAATTCACTTTAGATAATTAGCACACATAATACATATCTTTCAGAACACAAAATCCATTAAGTGTGTTGAATTTATAATCCTTTAGTCTTTTTCTTCTTTTTCACATTCGATTAAGAACTGTAGCTACGGTTCTTAATCAAATGTGAAAAAGAAGACTACGGTTCTTAATCGAATGTGAAAAAGAAGAAAAAGAATAAAGGATTATAAATTCAACATGCTTAAGGGATATTGTTTACTGAAAGATATGTATTATGTGTGCTAATTATCTGAAGTGAATTTGCTGAACTCCTATCCAACACTAGTTATTTGATTTACATATCTTAAGGCGCTGAACCATTGTAGATTGATACAATCTGTGCCTGTCTTCACCTCATGGCGGTCTTTTATCGGCGGTGTGCCAGGGACTAGTACTACTAGTCCAAAGGGAGGTCCCAGGCAATTGGGGAAGGCTGGCAGGGCTCCGGGATTCTTGGAGGCTGCACAGGTCTCAGGTAAGGACAGCAGGACACAGTTGTCGAGTCCTTTCGCAGTTGGTAGGGTTTGGCGCTGGTTTCTTCTGCAGCAGGGCTCAGTTCCTGGATCAGCACATCTTCTTCCTTTATCTTCTTTAGGTCCGTGGAATCTGAAGTCAAGGTCTCGTGGAACCACCTTAATACTGAATTTAGGGGTGTTACAAGGGGAGTCAGGTAGTAGCCAATAGGTTACTTGCCTTTAGGGTGCCTACACCCTCTAGTGACTACTTCCTGTGGGAAGAGACACTAGCCTAGCCCTGATTGGAGGTTTTCTCACCATCTCAAGATGGTGTAATTTCAGGAGAGGGGTTCACCTCGCCTGCCCCACCCTAGGTGTGGGGTAGGCTTAGGGGGCCCTCCTCATCTGACTCATTTCCCCATCTTTCGTCCTACCAAAAGTGGAGCTGGAAAAGGGGCTTGGCGTCCCCCACTATCTGGGGGTTTCTGGGTTGGATTTCAAAGGTGCCATCACCTTTGAAGCTTCACCCCCAAGAAGACCATCCTGTCGTGGAGGAGGTGTGAAAAACCCATGCCCAGAGCAGGTATTGTTTTTGTCCTCTGAGAGAGCTGGATCTACCCCATGAGGTCAGACACGTCTTGTGGTGGCAGGCTGGTGAAACCTGGCCAGAGACCCCACTAGTGTTTGATTAGGATTCAGAGGACCCTCTAAAAAGGGTGTCCTGTGTGAATTTATTAAAAATCCAACACTGGCATCAGTGAGAATTTATTAAGACAAGATGTTTGGTACCAAACACCTTAGAAATGAGTGAAGCCATCATAGAGCTAGGAAACTCGTGTTGATGAGTATCCAACCCATGTAGTCTTTATGTGTTCCCTGTTCACTTACAACATCACAGAACATGCTGGACATTGTAGGGACCTATTGTGGTGTAGTTCCTATAATCCTATATAGGATCTGCACGCTTAGACAACATAGACTGTGGGATTGGTGTCCAGACTAATTCCAGACACCCCCACGTGTATGTTTGCCTGTATACCAGCTGGCTCACAGAGCCACTGCAAACTCATCTTACCAAGGAGAGAATATTTCTTGGCAACTATCGAACATGACAACTCTGTCCCATCAGGGATCGTGGAAACAGTGCAGTACTTTTCGCTCAGTCACTCATGCTCACTTTGTCTCAGAGAGATACACAGAATAAACGGTGCAGATGTTTTTAATAAGCATTTATTGAACCAGCGTCATTCTAGTGTAAAATAGGTGTGCTGAAACAACCATAAGACAGAAACAGATATAAATGATTATAAGCACCAACAGAGTAAAAGGATGGTAGATTTCTACCATAGTGCTAAAACAATGAATACAGGCAGGTATAAAAATACATGACCGTAATAATGCGTACTCCTACGATGCGACCCTAACTAGATGTACCTAAGTGTACCTAGCATGTATGTAGGTGTGGAGCCAAGAATCCCTCTAGGATAAAGTCAACCCCATTACCTGAAGTGTGAGACTGTGGGACCCCGTCTTGGTCTTGAGATGGACACCCCTCAAGGGATGTCAGACCACTGCGAGCTGGAGTGTCTGTGTGCAGGAACCTCAGTGTCTCACGTCAGTGTGTCAGCATGGAAGTCCTTTTTCTCCTCTCCTTGCCTCAGCAAAGATATGGTGTTTATATACCCAAAGTGGTACCCTCAGGGGATCTACCTTGCTGTGTCATGTCAGACTTAAAATGACAGAAGGAATGACCCTTTTACATAGTTGTTATGCAGGAGATGGAAGTCCAGCTGAGATTCCAAGAATCGTCGTGCATAATGAATTAGGCTAGTTTTTCAGAGAAAACCCCATGTTACCGTAACTAGGTAAAAGGTCAGTACTAAGAACCGTTATGTAGTGTAATGGCAGGGGAAATATAGGTGAAAGGTTTGGTTACTACCTGAGCCTATATCGGGGCACCTGTATGAAACATAACACCCACTTCTCATCCTACTGGATGACATACTAAATTCTAAATTTACTTCAAAATTATGCGAACAACTAAAAAGTCCATAATATTAAAAACGGAAAAAATTAGTAAAAATGTTAAAGGTTGTAGCATAAGCTGTAGAGGTCCATTAAAATATGTTCATATATATGGTTTGAACAATTATGAGTGCCTGAAAGCCATACTGTTCAGTAAGAATAGCAAAAAGGTTTGTTTTTATTTTAAAATTCCAAACTTGGTTGTTTTGAAAAAGAGGCCAAATTTTCCCAGCACACGATGAGCCAAATGTTTATGTGTCCTGTTCGGGAGACGCAACATCACAGTCACTTGCAATCGCAGACGACAGTCCCTGCAGCACCTCACAGATCATGTCAATCGAGAACAGATGATCTTCCGTATTGCCCACAGGCGATGCTGGGGAAGCCTGTATGACATACAAGGCCTGAGTGTTTGTAGAGGAGCCAGTATCCGTTCCAACAGGAGCTGAAGCGTCCTGTGGTGGCTCTAAAAATGCAGATATCAACATGGGAATACGCTGAGGACACAGCAGTACATGGGCCGTTATCGGGTTCAGTAAAGCATCCACGTCTGGTGGCGCAACCGATGGAAGTGTTAGACAGAGATTCAACATGCATTTTTGTCCACAGAACAGGCATCGGAGGACAGGCAAAACACAGTCGATCCAGACTGGTCTAAATAATAGGAACCAAGACTCACTTAGTTCTCGAAGGCGAGGTGTGCCCAGAATGAGTACCATGCGATCACGGTGTCGGCGCTCCAAGAGCGTTTTTTCCATCTCCTTGGTGACTGGGACGTCCATTGCGTAGCTGAAAAATTACAATCAGGTTTCCTGCTATTAGGAACAGGATTAGCGGAAGTCCTCCAAAAATGCTTCCGAATACAGAGTGTATGAAGCTGGAATCACTCCGAAGACTGTCTGAAAGGTGCTTAACAGTCCAGAACCTATGGTCTTAAATAGGTGTACTATACCTGTCGTATCAGACATGTTAAAGATACGTTGTACCATTTCTGTGAAATGGAAAGGGCAGTTCGTTCGTACAAGTGCCTGTATCTCCGCTGAGGACCTTGCGACCTGAAGGTCAAAAGTCTCTTGGGCAGAGGTTAAGGGCACGGTTTTCTGTAAAAGCATGGTTTTCATTTGGCTCAGAGTATCAAACCGTATAAAGGAAACATTCAGCGAAGGCCATAACGGCGCCTCCCTGACTGTGTGGGTCGGTGGAAACAATACTTGCATACAACAAGTAACCCTGGAGTTTACAGTGACAAGATATGCAATGCCTGGAGGAATCCCACAACAACCTTGATCATTTAGCATCAAGTAACTCCCATTTGAGAGCAACTTGAACACCGGATTAATCACCGCAGTCGGGGACCCTTTCAAATGACAGGATAAGTTTGCAACTGAACCATTACAGGCCCCGTGAAGCATGATATTGTGGCATATGAGACATCCACTTAAAAGGTTCTCGCAGTTTGTACCGCTTACAAACACTTCCATGTCCCCACTCCTGCATCGAAATCTATACAGCAATTCCCAAGATTCCTTGATGAATTCCTTACCCATCACCTCATATCTGCCTGCCTGTTGTTGTTCTAGGCAATATTGAAACTGGGAAGTTGTGACCGGTAAAGTTATATGGCCATGAATTAACCATTCTATAGATGGTGACTCTGCCACAGTGAAAGATTATTGATCTAGTTTTTCAATACGCAACATTGTATATTTTGCTCCCCTTTGTGCCATTTTTATCTGCATCTTAGTTAGATTGTACGCAGAGAACAAGGGCGTACTGTTGATAAATCGTGAAGGCACATAACCCGAACTACCTTTCGGTGGTGTTGGGCAATGTTTCCATTGGTGGTATGTAAAAACATTACGTGGGATACTGGATTTATGTAAAAAGTGGTGACCATAATGTGGGCAACAGTACATTGTTTCATAATCAGTTGTGTCCTCTAACATCTCAATGCTTGGAAATGCAGCGGATTGTTCTAAATCATAAAACATATTATTTACAGTTTCAAAATCCCAATCGTCAGAAGATGTACTGAGGTAATGATGTCATTTAAAGACATTTTTTAAAAATGAGGTATTTTCATAAGTTCTGTAGGACCAAATACATCATATGAAACTCTGTCCCAAACTATGCCATCAGGAATTGGAACAGCTGTAATGTTCACGAAGGACAGGTCTCTTTGTTCATGATGAGATGACATATGAGGTTTCAGGACCAAGTTCACATTTGATACTTCAGTGCATTCTGGGAGATAACTTCCATTCATGAGTAAGCAAAAGACAGTCACTAGGCCAATCCAGAATAGAAAAAACAATATTCCAGTTATTATCCAGAGTTGTAGCCAAGGTGATACTAGGTAAGTCTTTGTCTGAAAAATGTAGAATTCATGAAGTTGTTGTTTACGGGAAACTTGAGCTGGCGTTGTTTCAGGTTCACTGGGATCCAGAGAGAAGGTATCAAAATTGATGAAGTAGCCAGATGCAATGCGATCTATTTTTGGTAGCTCAGCAGGTTTTGTTGAATTGGCAGACGTCTCTTGTAGAGGCATATTGATGTAGATATCGGTGTTAGGCCGAATTGTCTTTCATGTGGGTTTTCATGTTCTGTTTCAATAGGAACGAGTTCCATTTCATTATTGGTATGTTCATTATTTTGTATTGGTGACTCTTCAAATGTTATGAGTCTTTCTGTCTGAACTTCCTGTATGATAGCAAGAGGAGAGCGTCGGCTACTCAGGAGCCCAACGGCCTACTATTCAGTATCAGCCACATAGTGTGGTTTGATCAGCTCGATGGAGACAAATCTCTTTTCTTTTTTGCCGGCAAGAGGCGGAAGAAGTACTGTTCTTGTTCCTTTGTTAGCCAGGACAGGTACAGACTTCTGTATGATGGCCCAAATTCTTTCTTGTCCACAATCTTTTCTCTGACCAGATCCCTGACTTTAGGGATCCAGGCAGGTCTTGCCGTGACTGATTTGACTTCCCCAGTGACAGTGCGTTTTACTTGCACGTTGCTTTGTAGTGCCCGGAATTCATTGAGATCCTGTAAAACAGCCAAACCTTTATTGCTGTCAAATGGTTTTTCATCTGCCACTGTGCTTTCGTAATCGAGATCAGGTACCCACATTCTCGTTCCAAATAGAACTTCGTAAGGAGTGACACCTCCTAGGGAATTTCTTGACATATTATTGAGTGCCCGCTGAACCCCATATAAGTGACGGACCGAACCTAATACTCTTCCTGTTAAAGATTGCTTTAAGTCTCGGTTTTTACTCTCCACAACCAAATTTCCCTCAGGATGGTATGGAGAGGAGTACCGCAATGTAACACCCAAACTTCCCATGGCTTCCTTGTAAGCCCTAGAGCTAAACGAGGGTCCACTGTCAGAATGTAATGTGCCCACTACGTATGTCCCTATGAAGACTCGCAAATCTTTTATAACAGTTCAAGCATCAGCCGAGCGCTGAGGCCAAACCCACAGGAATCTAGAGCATGAATCCACTGCCACCAAGATATACTTGTAAGCCCCTTTGGACTGTAGGGGGCCGCAGTGGTCCAAATAGACACAGGTGAGTGGTCTGTCTGATATTAGTAATGGTGTTTGCGCTGGATAGCCACGGTGGAACCCTTCATCTGCTGACAGATGTGGCTCTTTAAGACAAAATTCTTTGTCTGTTTAGTTAATCCTGGCCACCAATAGCATTGTTTCAATAAAGAAATTGCAGTAATCACTGCATGTGCAGAACGTAGACCCTTGTGTTCAGCTAGTATTAAGCCTAATCTGCGATCTATGTTTGGTATTACTCTATCCCCCACTCCTGGAATTTGAGCATACAGAATGTTATTTGCATCTAACTGGTAGGAGTACTTGAGTGGAAAACCTTTCGGCAAGGCTGTGCTGTCTTTGCATGAAGCAATGACAGCTATCATTATACTTTCGTCTATTCTTGTTCTAGAACAAGTGATCACAGCTACGGCAGCAGTTCGTACTGCCCCTTTTGCGGCTTCATCCGCCAATGAATTCCCTTCCACCTGAATGCCATCACGTTGATGACTCAGCGTGTGTATCAGGTGAGCTCTTGGTAGTTCGTTTTTCAACTCAGCTACCTGTTTCCATAGCGTTTTATGCTTGATTGTGCAACCTTTTGAGTCTTTAAACCCATTCTGACCCAGTAGTGAAGATATTCATTGTATGACTGGACACAGTAAAATGAATCGCACACTATCATTGTGAGAAATTCTCGATCCGTATTTATTAGTGCCAGTAACAGGGCTTTTAACTCTGCCTGTTGTGCCATGCAGTCTCCTAGAGACTGTGTCTTCGAACTTCTAGGATGGAACTTGCCGTCCTGCATACAACCCTTTACAATCGCACATGCAGCGCTGCATTGTTGTTTACTCCCTATGGCCGGCTGAGCAGATCCGTCACTGTAAATGATATATTCATACTGATCTAGAGGCATTATTTTATTCGGGAGAGAATATTCTTTTTCATAGTGCAGAAATGCTTGCGTCTTAAGTGTAGAGTCGAATTTGTAATCTACATCTGTTGCAGTGAGAGAATTAGCCCATTGTATCCATCTTGGATGTAAAGCTTTAGCATTTGGAATGCTTGCTTTTGTAACAGCCTCTAAGGCCGGTACTGGAGTTACGACAATTATTTGTTTCCCCTGAGCCAGTGCTCTTTCCCACACTGCAGCGGTCTGTACTGCTTTCAGAATATTTTCTGTAGAAGCAAAATGCATTTCTGCGTTTGTGTACAAGTGTGATTTATATGCTATGGGTACTGTTTCGTCTTCATTGATGGTTAGGTAAGTGTACCCAGATTGACCCACTATAAAACGGATCACCAAATTTGTGGTGTTGACACGTGTGTGAAGGTGTTTGGACGCTATCATGTCAGCTTGTAGGAACGAAGGATATCTGTGTGTTCCTGTGTCCAATGCCTAATTGAAAAATCAGGTCTTATTAGTTCGTAGAAAGGTTTTACTTTTTCTGTGTAATCTAAAATGTATGTTCTGCCAAAATTCAAGAATACCAATATGGATTGTAAGTTTTTCAACTATTTAGGAAGTTGGAGCAGCGCACACTTCTCTAAAACGTTATCTGCCAGGCTTTTCCCTTCACTTGAAAGCTCATATACCAAAAATAGGACATAGAGGTGGGCCATTTTTGATTTTTTTAAATTAAATTTGTAGCCCTCAAATGCGAACCTCAAAATTATGTTGCTCACCCTGGTCAAGTGATCCTTTAAATCATCATCCATCAGATAAATATCATCTACATAGGACAATGCCTCTTCATCCAAATTGTGAAGTAACTCTATTACCCTAGCGGAGAACAACCAAGGGCTATTTTTCTACCCTTGGGGCAGTCGACAAAATTGACGCTGAGAACCGAGCGCTGAGAATTCTGTTAAATATCTGCTTTCAGGCGCTATATTTTGGCAGAAAAATCCAGTTGAGATATCTAGGGCCCGATTCACAAAAGAAATCTGAGACAAAATCCTAACTTTACGACTTTCGGTATTCACAGAAGGCATTTAGGAGTACTAAAGTTAGGATTTTTTCTCAGTTAAACTTAAGTTTAGGTCTTAAGTTAAACTTAAGACAAACTTAAGTTTAACTGAGACAAAATCCTAGTAGTAAAGTTGGCATCGAAGAGCAATGCGTAGGTACCGATTGGTGCAAAGTTATCACTGTGTCGATTTTGATGGGTCTGGACAGGGCCCAGGTGTGAATTGGCACCACATAAAAGGGCAACAATAACATATGGCAGAGTCCAGGTGCTGTTGCAGAGTCGAAGGAAGTCTTTGATGGCCCTGAGACTTCAGAAAAGGTGGCAAGCCAGAAAGCACTTGGAGTCACCCCGGGTTCAAGGGAAATGGGTCCAGTCCGTAGCCTAAGCAGGGCAGGTATCAGCAGGCAGTAGGGAAGCCAAGCAAGGCAGAAAAACAGTTCTTCCAGAACAGCAGTCAAGCAGAGTGGCAATCCTTGTAGCACAGCAGTCTTTACTCCTGGCATAGTTCTTCACATGTCCAGTAGTGTATTGGCTTAGTAGAGTCAGAGCCCCAGTTCTTATACCCAGTTGTGCCTTCGAAGAGGGGCTGACCTCGAAACTGGCCCTTGAAGTGCACAGGTCCCCCTCTCATCCCAGCCCTGGCTCCAGACTATCAGTAGGGTGTAATCAGCCCTTTGTGTGAGAAACAAGTCACTACCTATTCAGGTGTAAGTGTCAGCTCCCCGTTGCTCTTCCTGCGCAAGTAAAGCTACCAGAACTCAGATGAATTCAGATGAGTTCTTTGTCACCCTCACCCTTCCTGTGTTTGTGACTGTATAGAGGGACTGCACAAAGTGTAGCTGTCACCCACCCCAGACGTTTATTGGAGACAGGCTGCAAGGCACACAGGGCAGTAAGAGCGGAGAAATGCCCACTTTCTAAAGGTGATACACAAACAAAAGGGGTTGGGTCAATTTACTAGTCAGCAATGCTAGTCCACTGAAAACTCATAAACAAACGGGTGCTAATACTGACTGTACTTTCAAACAATCTTTGTTACCTTCATGATCAAACAATTCAAATATTGTGATCACCATTTATTTTTTCTTTCTCAACCATGCACTTATCCATTTTTTGTCATACAAATAGTCTTAAACAGAAGAAACATGACATATACTGAACATACTTTTTTTGGTATATATCACCCACAAAACATCAAGACAGAACAAAATCAGATCAATTTAAAAAAATGTTGATCTTCACACTACAATCCACTATTTAAATCAGTAATGATCCTCATCTGATCACTCCCGTTTCATTTGGCTACAATCTTTCTATTTATGAAGACATCTTTGATATCCATTCCATGTACGGAGTACTTGTCTTAGCTGTGGTGTTTAGTGGTCAGAAGTCGCACAATTCTTTGAAAAAGAGTCTCTCAAATATTCTTTGTTCAGTTCCCCATGATAAGGGACTTGCATCTCTGAACCCACCCCTTCTCTCCTGAATCATCTTCTGCTACTTCCTAAAAGTGTTTTTTCTAAAATAGTAATGTTAAATCCAAATTTACCATTAAAGAGGATTTATCATTATCATTCCAAAAAAATGAAACCTGATGCAGCTCCTCCTGTCTAATCAAGAATTACATCTTAAAAGTGTAATAAGGAATTCCCAATGCTAGCCTATGAGAGGTGTAGGCCTCACAGTAGTGTATGCACCAATGATATCACATGCACTTTAGCAGTGGTTAGCAGTGGTAAAGTGCTCAGAGTTCTAGGGCCAACAAAAGATACAGCAAAAAGAGGTCATAAGCAGGCAAAAGGTTTGGGGGAAGACCACCCTAATGATGACAGGTCTAACAATTGCTGATTTTTAAAAGTGGCAGAATCTGCCAGAGGCAATTTTCATTTGGGTAGTAACCTGTTTAGAAACACAGTAATGGTTGGATTTCAATTCAAATCACAGATGATAATTTAAATAACCGTTGAAAGGGAACACTAAATAGCATAGTAGCACTTATGCAGACAGTTTTGAAGCACATACTAAAGACTGAGATAAATGTATATGAGTATTGAACTGACATTGTGTGCTATTTAGTTTGCCTAATGAGCTCGCTGTATCATTAAGCACTGTAATACCTGTTTCTTTTTTGTTATGTCACCTCCACATATGTCATAAAAATAATGTCCCACGAAGGTTTGAAATGCATAGGGAACAGACTGAAAATAAATATTATGCCCATGGATTCAAATGAAATGAAATAATTAATGGATGTTATCAATTACACAAACAAGGAGTCTTTCACATAATAATGAATATACTGATACATATAAAAACTGTATATACAAAGTACTTATTACTTGAAGGAATCATACAACATCCATAAGATATCTATGTCTGAATTGCACATTGGCTTGTCAGCAGCAAACATTGCAGTCTAATGTGTCTTAGTTAGGCCCGGGGAGAAGCGCTGCCATTTTACCATTTGCATGTTTCCTAAGTTGCCTTCGCTTTCACATGGTGACTTTTGACAAACATTTGCATGCGTGACAATGCAGGATTAGTTTCTCTGAAACTACATTGCTTATGAATTCCACTTAGTAGTAACATTATCACGACACATTGTGCACCACATACAAGGCCTCGACACACATTGTACAAATGTTGTTATTTGATTTGTTTTCATCTATAAGGTGAAATAGCTATCAATAGATATATAAAACAAAATGTAAGGGCCCGATTCACAGAACTAACTTACGACAAAATCCTAAACTTACTACCATTTTGGTATTCACAGAATGAACTTACTCATTTTGGTATGCACAGAATAAACTTACTCATTTTGGTATTCACAGAAGACACTTACACATTTTGTGTAACTTACACATTTTGTGTAACTTACTCATTTTGTGTAACTTACACATTTTGTGTAACTTACACATTTTGGTATTCACAGAAGGCACTTACTCATTAATGAGTAAGTGCCTTCTGTGAATACCAAAATGAGTAAGTTAATTCTGTGAATACCAAAATTGTTGTAAGTTCATTCTGTGAATACCCAAATGTGTAAGTTCATTCTGTGAATACCAAAATTGTTGTAAGTTCATTCTGTGAATACCCAAATGTGTAAGTTCATTCTGTGAATACCCAAATGTGTAAGTTCATTCTGTGAATACCAAAATTGTTGTAAGTTTAGGATTTTGACGTAAGTTAGTTCTGTGAATCAGACCCTAAGTCTGTTTTTATATAGCGCAGCTACTCACCCTTACGGGTCTCAAGGCGCTGGGGGCCGGAGTGGAAATTAAGTGAGCTATTGCCCAGAGTCACATGGTGCTGAGCTGAGCTGCCGCCGGGGATTGAACCATGAACTCTGTGCTCCGAAGTCAGCTGCCCTGGCCGCTGCACCACACCGCTCCACTGTAGATCATAGATCATAACACTGTTGGCCTTACTATGGTCTTGGGTCGAGAACAAGGATGCTGTTTGTTATAAATAAACATGTATTTCCGAGTTTGGGCCAAAGGGGCACTTGCTGTCTTTTGCAAGGTAACTACACGCTGAAACTTCATCCCAGCTGCTTGCTGATCCCTCTGCAAGGGATGTCAAACTTGTGACCATGACAGGAACCTACATTCTTTCCCTTCAGGTAATGGGGTTGGATAATCCATTGGGGATTCCTGGCAGAACACATACATACACCCTAGACATCTAGGTTAGGGAGCGCATAGTAGGAGTACGCAACATATATAAATATTGTTTATATGCCTGCATATATACATTGTCTTAGCAAGATGTTATAACGTTTCATTCTGTTCACTGTCCTTATATCACTAATCACTTTCATCTGCTTCTGTCTATTGACTATAGCAGCACATATATTCTATCCAAGAATCATGTTGGTTCAATAAATATTGAAAACACCCTAGTGTGTATTTTTTGTACACTTCTCTGAGAGAAAGAGAGCATGAGTGCTGAGCGAAAGTGTTCTAGATCTGTTACCATGATTTCTGGGAGAACTCAGGGTTATCATGTTCTGTGGAAGCCAAAACCATTTGGTACCTGTCTTTCCTAGCTGTCCGAACAGTTTTGACTTTTGGATGGATGCTGTAGAGTTAAAAACTATTTGTGAAACAAAAAACTGGCAGGTTCAGGGAACTGAGGCTTTGTTTAGAAACATGCCTGATACCACAACAAATGTTTTCCCTGAATATAACTATGCAACGGGCATCATGTCTTGGAATATCCAAGATAAAAGATTTGAAGACACCTCGCATTCCTACATTTACACTTTTTGAAAACTGGAAACAGTTTACAACATACAAGGAGGATACATAAGATACCATACTGCTAAATGGTTCGCACAATTCCTCAAACCCCAATTGGAAGGGAAGGTTAGTCTGGCCATTAGACACTAACGGATGTTAGGCACGATTCCTTGGTGCAACCAAGGGCTTCATGATCAGTAGCCTGACCTGCCTTATGTGCAGTCCGAACACTCGGGGTGGTGACAACTTACAGTGTTGGGAATTTGTGCCTTCATTGGATAAAAAGCTCAATGCTGTCCCAGGTTAAACAACACTTGTCCCTTTTATCTCATGACCTGGAATGCAAAGACTTGTTATTTGGTCCTCAAAGAACACGTGTAAAAAACGCATCTTGTATGCAATATACAATGAGATATGGAAAGTTTCTCAGCAGGAAGCTGCTGAAAGACAGTGTGAAATTGACAGGGCCAAATTAGAAAAAGTTCTAGCAGTGGTTGACAATGGTATAACCACCTTATCCTCTAGAATATACTCTTTGGGGAACATAGTGTCATTGACAATAGACATTATAAAACAAGATATGTCACATTACAACATGGGCAGTCACAGCTCAGGTCTATTTTGCTGTTGAGCTTGAAGTTTCAAACACTATGTTCTGGCCACGTGCCATGGCAACATATTACTGCCATTAGTCTGTTTTCACCTACCACCTTACAGAACAGCAAATATTCATGGTACACCATATAACACATAGAAAAACTAGAGAAGATACCTTTCACCATTACAGAAATTCCATCCGCGGATTGGATAATCGACTGGTACATCACTCTGCTGATCTGAACATGCCATTTCCAGTACTGTTTACAATACCATCAAGTGGGCAGATATGAAGTGTTAGGGGAGGGGTTTATACACGAGTATTGGGAAATACCTTTCAAATTAAGGTGTCAAAATATGGAAAGTGAGGTTTTTCTCAGCAGTTCAGACTGCAAGAACACTTTAAGTGGGCCCTTAATGTGCAAGGATTTTTTGCTTCACGGGGCCAGTAAAACTTCTGTGGCAAATCTTTCTTGCTACTTGAAAGGCTCCCGAGGGGCCATGATCCGTCCAGCTTTCAGATTATTCTCTAATGGGAGTTATTTGATGCTTAACGATCAAGGTTGCTGTGGAAAAAAAAACAGGCTTCTTCCATAGTTACTTGCTGTACGCCAGCACTGTTTCCACCTGCCCATACAGTAAGGGGGGGCAATGCTTTAGCCTTCAATTCATCTTTCAAATGTGTATTTTGATGCCCTGAGCAAACTGAAAGGCTTATTGTTTTAAAAAGATGTGGCCTTAACAGCTGCAAAAGAGACATTTGGATCTTCAGGTTGCAAGGTCCTCTTCAGAGATACAGTCGCTACTCCACACTAACTTCCTATTACATTATGGAGAGCTGGTGCATGTCTGATACGGCGAGAATAGCGCACTTTTTTAAACACATAGGCTTTGGGTTGATTAGTACCTTCCCGACAGTTTTCGGAGTCATTCCATCTTTTATACATTTGGTGCTCTGAAGCGTTTTTGGAAGTCTTCTGCTTGTCCTACTCCTGACTGCTGGGACTGTGGTTTTAATTTTTCTGCTCCGCAATGGATGTCCCACTTCAAGAATGAATGGAACAGGCACTACCAGATATGCTGATGTGCCTTGAATGCATGGTATAATGATTTGGCGTACATTTGCTTCAGAAACTGAACTTGCATTGGTTCTTATCATTCCGTCTTGCTTGGCTACACTGCTTGCAGCCCATATTCCGCTGTCTGCTGTGCACTTTTAAGTGTGCCATGGACTTGTGCCTAGGAACGCAATTGGTTGAGCCTGCAGACATACATATTCTAGTGGACCCTTTAAAGTCCCATTCATATCAATGACTAGTGCATATTTTATTGCTTTTGACCGCATTTTACCAGCCCTCCTGGGATTCTTCTGCTCCTAGTGAATTGGATCCTGGCTCTGGTTCGGTGATCTTCCACTAGCCATGGTCACTCCCTCAGCGGCTGAGGAGGGGGCTGGATGGGAACACATTTGCTCCATAAACCTGTTACGAAGTGTGCCTCTGGGAACATTGTCTGCAGTTGCTGGGAACAGAATGTTTTGTCAACCATTCGGAACAGATAAACGTTTGGGTATATTGTTTGGTGGAAACTTTTAATTCGGCATGGTTTTAGCACCATAAATTGATTTAAATTTTTTATTAACTTTTATGCTTTTAGATTCTAAATAATTGCTTTCTATGTGCTTAGGCTTTCAAACTGTACGATTGCCTTTCGTTTTTTTTTTTACTTTGATTTTTAGATAGATTTTATCATCGCTTTTATATGTATATAGTATGACACTATTTTATCATAGCTTTCCTGTGATTGGATAGCGTATTAACCAACTTATGTCCGAGGAGTGGGTGTCATGTGTCTTCGTTAGGCCCGGTGAGAAACGCTGCCAATATACCATTTATACGTTCCCTAAGTTGCCTTCTCTTTCACATGATGAGTTTTGACACACATCTACATGAGTGACAATGCAGGATATGCTTTTCTGAAACTACATTGCTTACGAATTCCACTTAGTAGCAACATTATCATGATACCTTGATCACCAAGGCCTCAACACACATTATGCAAATGTTATTTGTTTTGATCCATAAGGCGACAAAACTATCAATATATCATAACTAGGGCTCCCGGTTTTATGGTATTAATTTTTTTGCCATTTCCGTCTGTATTTATCCATATTTATTTTTGGGGCATTTTTTCTGTATTTATCCGCATTTATTTTTGCCACAAGCCAAAGACACCGCTACAGCTAGTATTTTTCCATATTTATTTAAATTGACAATGCACACATGCGCCTGGTTGTTATTGGTCAACATAATACATTCATCTGAAAACTTTGCCATTGTAGTACAAGCACATGTGCATTTCAAGAGACTTTGAGGACATTGAGGCTCTTTCTGGTTTGTTAATGAAATTGCAGTACATGAGTTTTAGACTGTACGTGTCTAGCGCCCAAAAATAAATTACGTTGTCCTGGAGAAAAGAATAAAATACTACCTGAAACCAAAATTAAAACACAACTTACTAGTTCCAAGATGTAATTGGCTTCTAATAGAATTTACTCCATAGTAGTTCTCGAGAGGTCCAAAGCCCACGTGTTGCCAGCTGGCTCGAGAAGGAACCACTTGTAACTTGTCGACTGGAATTTCGACTAGGGTGTGATGAGAGCATGAAACTGCATCTCGACCGTGGAAGACCAGTGATGTCTACATACTGGCCTCTGCTGGGCTGAATTTCCCTTTAATCAGTTCTCATCATGCATGCAGCAACCAGTGACAAAACTGATTGTGCGTCGTTAAGCCATCTAAACAGCTCCTGCTACAAATCTGCGGGCCAAGACTTTCCCGGCAAGATGCTGGTGAGGCTGTGAAGTGCCAGCCTTATGGCAGATAATTAGGGCTACATGTGCCGCTGGAAATTAATGAGAAATCCATAGCTGCCAAGGTTTCAGATTGCTTATGTGTGACATTTTCAGAATTTCACTGTAATAATGAGTGACATTCAACGACTATGAGTGACACTTTCTCGCAAGCAAAATCAAGCAATGAAGACAAGGAAAACATATATAAATATCAGAAACTACACACATTTAAGCAATGAGAAACTTTAAGAAGATCTTAAAACTGCTGCAAAACTAAGCTAGTGCCCTTATAAAAGCGTGTTGACTGGAAGCAGTGCCTCACTGCAGCCAAGCACCAGTTTCAGGGTTTTTTTAAATGGAAGGGAGAGGTGTGAGAAGGCTACATACATGGGGGTGCTACCTGGAGGCTGTGTGTTGCTGCAGCCAAGCCTCAGATTCAGGAGTTTTGAGGGAATCAGAGGGGTGTGGGAAAGCGTCATACACCCAAAGTAGCACTAAGCATGGTTGAGCAGCATGCAGTGTTACCTATGCTCTAATCTTATTCTCCAAGAATTACACACAAAGCATTAGCATGCGCTATCAGAAAGAGATACCCACTAATGATCATATTGTTCAGAGTGAAACTCGAAAAACTGGGACAAATCCCAGCTTCTTGGTGTCACCAAATTGTGTGATCCTAGACAAACTGTTTATTTCACATCCTTGTGTATGTTCATTATCACATGTTGGAGTGCCTTCAAATATGTGTGTCATACAAAAACATATTTGTACAAATTGTGATGGTTACAACTAATTGTGCAATAAAGTTCCTTCATATATTTGAGTTTGACTGTACTCTGCACATGTATAACATGTCGCACATATTGTACAAATGAATCAGAAGAAGGACAAGTATTCTGGGATTACTAAGTATTTTCTAAATGACACCATGGCTAAAATATTGCCAGTAAATGACCACCGCACAAAATAAATGACAAATTGGATTTTGAGGTGCAAACTGGACTCCTGTTCGTTGCAGTTTTATATAGTGTGCATTGGAGCACTTTACATGAGCACCAGTTATATTAGTGAAGGTCAAATTTGGTTTTAGGACCAGGAAGATTAAGTCACTTGTGAATATTTACACGATGCTGAGCCAATGCTCAGTCTTGAACCTGATTCCTAAGTTCCAAAGTCTGCAGCTGTTGTGGTAATACCACATGCTCTCCCATGTCTTGCGTTTGATTTAATGGCCTACAATGTTACTCCAGCTGTAACGGGAATCTAGTTTGCATATAGGTACACATGAGAACTGACTTACCGGTCCTCCCATCTCACAGCCAGTAGAAAACACGCCATGCAGATTAAAAACAATGCTCCCAGTCCCATGAAGTGAATGCTTCTTTCCTGGTGTTCCCTTTTTCAATGACTGCTCCCCATTGTGTCCGCTGCTCCTGCCTCTCTTGCCATAATCTCGATGTGTGCTTCCCACTGTACCCACCGGGGCACCACCACTGCCTTCCTTACTGCTGCTGGGAGGGGAGAGCCATGTGATAGCTCTCTCCGTGGTGCGCTGTAAAAGTCATCCGACGGCATGCTGCCTGCTCGACCACCTCTATACAGTACACTGCCAGGGGTCGCTCCACCTCGTCTCGGGCACTGCGGGATTAGGTGTTTAGCGAGGTACAGGCGATTGCATTTATTAAGGACACTACTTGACACCTGGTTTGTTGTTTTGTCTGGACATCAACAGAGAAACCTAGCGCCAGACCAAATAAAACAGGTCTACAAACTGAACAGCCTAGCCAAGATAAATAACTAGTCGCACTGGCCGGCATATCTAGCCCTCAGGCCTCGACTGTTCTGGACAAAATCGGAAAAAAATGTGCCTTTGGAAGCATGCTGCAAAGGCATGTCACGGGGAAGCCTGGAAAATATTTCATTCTGGGGCAGGTTAGAGTACAGGCTGCGCGATGTTTTATACCCACAACTGAATAGCACATGCACCTGCATGATGTGGCCTGCCGTCCGTACCCGACTCGAACACACCCACACAGGTCGGGAGAGCGGCGGCGGGGGGCCGAGGTGCCTCAGACAGCTCTCCGAGTGGGCGCAGCATCCTCCAGGCACCTCACAAAAACAACTTCCCAGGCTGCACATGGGAGGGCGGACACGTAGGCGAAGCGAGGCTGTCTGGAGGCGACAGGGCCAGCCAGTGCTTTGAAACTTCCCGCTCAAAACACATCCCCTCATCCCTCACGAGGCAGCAGGGTGGCACCAGCCCAGCACAACCTTACGGCTGGCTGCAGCAGGAGGACGTTTAAAGCAGCAAGGAGGCTTTTCTTGTGTGAAGAGGGATCAATGAAGGGCGAACAGCTGAGGGAGACACACTGCATCCCAGAGGGACAGAATCATGGCTCTCGAGTCGGTCCGACCCCTATCCCGGCCCTCCCCCCCCAGGTCGTTACCCTCCTTCTCACTAGGAAATCAATGATGGAACGGCGCGACGGCGGGCCCTTTCCCTCCACCCCTGCTATAAACCATTAAGCAACCCTTGCTTTTCTCTTCTTGAGACACCCTGATAACACGACACTGCAGGCTCCCTTAATGAGGTCCACATGAGGGCGCTAAAAGACCCTGATTGGAAGGGATTTAAATGAATTTCCAGGGGCGTGGAAAAGAAACTGAACTGGAGCACGGCAGCGCGGCAAAATTTGCTAGTGTTTTGCCGTTTCTAAATATAAATACAGACAAAGGAAATATAGATTTCCGTCTGTATTTATATGTAAAAATCCGTAAAAACGGAAAACCGGGTGCCCTAATCATAACACAGTCAGCTTGACTAAGGTCTCGGCTTGAGAACAAGGATGCTGTTTGTTATAAATGAACACGCATTTCCATGTTTGGGCCAGAGGAGCACTTGTTGTCATTTGCAAGGTCACTACATGCTGAAACCTCAGCCCAGCTGCTTGCTGATCCATCTGCGAGGGATGTCCAACTTGTGACCATGACAGAGACCTACATTCCTTTCCTTCAGGTAATGGGGTACCCCCAAACTTTTGTTTTTTGCCTCCTATTTTTCTGACTCTAGTTTTGTTGGCTATAGGATTCTTGGCACTTTACCACTACTGATCAATGCTAAAGTGCATATGCTCTCTGTGTAAATTGTGACAGTGATTTGTTATCCATGATTGGCATATTTGATTTACTGGTAAGCCCCTAGTAAAGTGCATGGTGTGTGCCAGGGCCTGTAAATCAAATGTTACAGCACTGGTTGTGCCACCCACATGAGTAGCCCTGCAAATGTATCTCAGACCTACCACTGTAGTGTCTGCGCATGCAGTTGTAAACTACCATGTTGTCCTGGCAAGTGCACCAACTTGCCAGGCCCAAACCTTCCCTTTCCTTACATGTCAGGCACCCCTATGATAGGCCCAAGGTACCCTCATGGGTAGGGTGCAGTGTATGTGGTAGGACATGTACTAGTGTCTTGACTGTTTTTGAATCATACGATGATCTTTTATTGTATTATATATACATATGTGAAATAAAATATATGCCCTGCTTTGGAAAAACTGTATTGAAATGATTATGTTTGGTGCACACTTGTTTGTTTTTTTGAATTAGTTTCCTGGTAATGCCACTGGATTCAAGCTAGCCTGGCTGATGTTCGCCCTAAGTTGGCAGGGTATGCCCAGACGTGGGTCCCTTGCTCACTTTGCCACTGGATTCAAGCTAGCCTGGCTGATGACGGCTGAATGGCCAGAAACCGGTCCCAGGATGCTTGTTTCCGGTCCAGGGAAGACATGGCTTGGCAGTTCGGGCTGGACTGTTCCCATGAGGCACAGGGTCAGACTGATTTGCATATGGCCATGTCTGAACTGGGGTGGTGGAGTGAGCTAAAGAATGATGATGGATTAAACCCAGATCAGTTGACTGGGGGTGAGTGTTTGATTAGCTCAAGCGCTCCGTCCATCATCCCCTTTGGTATCGCTTTGTTCGCCCTAAGTTGGCAGGGTATGCCCAGACGTGGGTCCCTTGCTCACTTTGCCACTGAATTCAAGCTAGCCTGGCTGATGATGGCTGAATGGCCAGAAACCGGTCCCAGGATGCTTGTTTCCGGTCCAGGGAAGACATGGCTTGGCAGTTCGGGCTGGACTGTTCCCATGAGGCACAGGGTCAGACTGATTTGCATATGGCCATGTCTGAACTGGGGTGGTGGAGTGAGCTAAAGAATGATGATGGATTAAACCCAGATCAGTTGACTGGGGGTGAGTGTTTGATTAGCTCAAGCGCTCCGTCCATCATCCCCTTTGGTATCGCTTTGTTCGCCCTAAGTTGGCAGGGTATGCCCAGACGTGGGTCCCTTGCTCACTTTGCCACTGGATTCAAGCTAGCCTGGCTGATGACGGCTGAATGGCCAGAAACCGGTCCAGGGAAGACATGGCTTGGCAGTTCGGGCTGGACTGTTCCCATGAGGCACAGGGTCAGACTGATTTGCATATGGCCATGTCTGAACTGGGGTGGTGGAGTGAGCTAAAGAATGATGATGGATTAAACCCAGATCAGTTGACTGGGGGTGAGTGTTTGATTAGCTCAAGCGCTCCGTCCATCATCCCCTTTGGTATCGCTTTGTTCGCCCTAAGTTGGCAGGGTATGCCCAGACGTGGGTCCCTTGCTCACTTTGCCACTGGATTCAAGCTAGCCTGGCTGATGACGGCTGAATGGCCAGAAACCGGTCCCAGGATGCTTGTTTCCGGTCCAGGGAAGACATGGCTTGGCAGTTCGGGCTGGACTGTTCCCATGAGGCACAGGGTCAGACTGATTTGCATATGGCCATGTCTGAACTGGGGTGGTGGAGTGAGCTAAAGAATGATGATGGATTAAACCCAGATCAGTTGACTGGGGGTGAGTGTTTGATTAGCTCAAGCGCTCCGTCCATCATCCCCTTTGGTATAGCTTTGTTCGCCCTAAGTTGGCAGGGTATGCCCAGACGTGGGTCCCTTGCTCACTTTGCCACTGGATTCAAGCTAGCCTGGCTGATGACAGCTGAATGGCCAGAAACCGGTCCCAGGATGCTTGTTTCCGGTCCAGGGAAGACATGGCTTGGCAGTTCGGGCTGGACTGTTCCCATGAGGCACAGGGTCAGACTGATTTGCATATGGCCATGTCTGAACTGGGGTGGTGGAGTGAGCTAAAGAATGATGATGGATTAAACCCAGATCAGTTGACTGGGGGTGAGTGTTTGATTAGCTCAAGCGCTCCGTCCATCATCCCCTTTGGTATCGCTTTGTTCGCCCTAAGTTGGCAGGGTATGCCCAGACGTGGGTCCCTTGCTCACTTTGCCACTGGATTCAAGCTAGCCTGGCTGATGACGGCTGAATGGCCAGAAACCGGTCCCAGGATGCTTGTTTCCGGTCCAGGGAAGACTTGGCTTGGCAGTTCGGGCTGGACTGTTCCCATGAGGCACAGGGTCAGACTGATTTGCATATGGCCATGTCTGAACTGGTGTGGTGGAGTGAGCTAAAGAATGATGATGGATTAAACCCAGATCAGTTGACTGGGGGTGAGTGTTTGATTAGCTCAAGCGTTCCGTCCATCCTCCCCTTTGGTATCGCTTTGTTCGCCCTAAGTTGGCAGGGTATGCCCAGACGTGGGTCCCTTGCTCACTTTGCCACTGGATTCAAGCTAGCCTGGCTGATGACGGCTGAATGGCCAGAAACCGGTCCCAGGATGCTTGTTTCCGGTCCAGGGAAGACATGGCTTGGCAGTTCGGGCTGGACTGTTCCCATGAGACACAGGGTCAGACTGATTTGCATATGGCCATGTCTGAACTGGGGTGGTGGAGTGAGCTAAAGAATGATGATGGATTAAACCCAGATCAGTTGACTGGGGGTGAGTGTTTGATTAGCTCAAGCGCTCCGTCCATCATCCCCTTTGGTATCGGTTTGTTATAAATGAACACGCATTTCCATGTTTGGGCCAGAGGAGCACTTGTTGTCATTTGCAAGGTCACTACATGCTGAAACCTCAGCCCAGCTGCTTGCTGATCCATCTGCGAGGGATGTCCAACTTGTGACCAAGACAGAGACCTACATTCCTTTCCTTCAGGTAATGGGGTACCCCCAAACTTTTGTTTTTTGCCTCCTATTTTTCTGACTCTAGTTTTGTTGGCTATAGGATTCTCGGCACTTTACCACTACTGATCAATGCTAAAGTGCATATGCTCTCTGTGTAAATTGTGACAGTGATTTGTTATCCATGATTGGCATATTTGATTTACTGGTAAGCCCCTAGTAAAGTGCATGGTGTGTGCCAGGGCCTGTAAATCAAATGTTACAGCACTGGTTGTGCCACCCACATGAGTAGCCCTGCAAATGTAACTCAGACCTACCACTGTAGTGTCTGCACATGCAGTTGTAAACTACCATGTTATCCTGGCAAGTGCACCCACTTGCCAGGCCCAAACCTTCCCTTTCCTTACATGTCAGGCACCCCTATGGTAGGCCCAAGGTACCCTCATGGTGTAGGGTGCTGTGTATGTGGTAGGACATGTACTAGTGTCTTGACTGTTTTTGAATCATACGATGATCTTTTATTGTATTATATATACATATGTGAAATAAAATATATGCCCTGCTTTGGAAAAACTGTATTGAAATGATTATGTTTGGTGCACACTTGTTTGTTTTTTTGAATTAGTTTCCTGGTAATGTGAGCTGACTCAATAGTAGCTCCTGTTGAGAATATCAGTACCTTCAAATTAATTTATGGTTGAATAGACTTTTAGAAAGCGAGCATTTTCTTACTTCACTATTCTGTGTGCCTCCTGCTGCTTGTGTATTAGCGTCTGGTGTGTGGGTGACAGGAGCTGAGATGTGCATTCGCTCTAGACAGTCCCTAAGGGGGGTTGAGGTGTGCCCTGCCTTGCCTGGGTGACTCAGCACAGGGCTAAATAAACCTGGTCTACATTTATAGTGGTCGGAGTGCTACTTACACCTGAATAGGCTGGGTCTCCTTTTGCACAATGGTGTCTCCGCCCCCTGTGGTCATGCTGCACCAGTGAATGCAGAACTGGTTTTGACTGGGTTCAGAGACCCTTGCTGCAAAGAGATCAAAGACATTTTGGGGCATAAGTATGTGACCTAAAACCCCATGAATTTGGATTACTTCAAGGAACATTAAGGACCCTGCTAACAAGAAGAGCGGAAGGACTGTGTGAAGAGCGCTGCCTTTTCTGAGTGAGGGGTGGGTTGGCCTGCAGTTGCTGTTTCTGTCTGTGGTGGAGCAAAAGGACTGACTCTTTTTAGCCTGCTGTGGTATCCTGCTTGTGAATGACTCCCCAAGGGCCTGTGTGTGCTGGCCTCCTGTTGTTGGAAGACTCAGGGACATCAAAGCCTTCCTTCTGTCGTTTCCACTTTATTTGGGGATGCCTGGTGCTTTAACTGATGGAAATTCCTGGTTCTTTACCTGATTTGGAATTCCTGGGGCCCCTCTGAACTCCCCTGTGCAGTTAGTGGAATTTGGGCACATATTTTTTTCCAGCCTCAAACCGCAGGGCGAGCGCCTCATTTTCTCTGTTGTGCCCTAAAGCGCAGGGCGGGCGCTTCTTTCTCCCGTGGTGGTGGTGTCAATAATCGTGTGCTGCTATTGTGGAATGAAAAGCCCGTGAAGAGCTCTGCACCGGTAGGGACCGCTGTGGCTGACTGGCAGGCAGCACTGGAAGAGCGCAGTTTCGCTTGCCCTCCTGGTAGAGGGAAAACGCCTGGTGAGCAACTTGGAACGCGGCCCGCCACCCAGCCGGTTGCCATAGCAACGAGGAAGGCCGTGCACCGGAGGGGGAAGTGGATGAGCCTTACAACCAATGAGAGTCACTGTTCCTATCAGAAAGGAAACAAGGGTTACTGAGGTCGTCCTACTACACTGTTATCGGGGGACAGTGTGTCCTAATCATGATGCCCTCACTCACCTCTAAGGATGTCATGCTTCATCATTGGGCAGGTGCTCCTCATCGGGCCGGCGCTGTAAAGCCCTAAGGGTCCCCCAAAGGGTCACTTTTTCGGAGATCTTTTGATAAAGCTGTGTGGGTGCGTGGTGGTAAGAGGCAGTGAAGTCCTAAAAGTGAGGCTTAAAAAATGACTGGAGGGAGAATAGGTACATTTATTAAAGAAGTGGTCCCTCTGTCATTGTTAAAATCCAAGAAAGTGGTGCTGATGTGAGGGGTGTAATGGCCCTCTGTAGCTAGTTGTGTAGCATACCCCTAATGGATATGCTTTGGGTCAACATGTTTCGCGCTATCTCGCGGTCTCTGGAAGAGATCCAAAAGCGACCAGTAATTAAAGATAAGAATAGATCGGCGGAGTTAAATTGCCTATAATGATCTAGTGCCACTAGGAAAATAGAGGAGTAGTACTCCCTTAAATGCGGGAAAATTATCCCATGAGAATCGGTCTGTGGGTCAATCGAGTCTGTGCCTTATGGATGCAGGCGCCGCTACACCTACCTGACCTCACGCCGTCTCCGCCGGTTGAGCTCCATCCCGAGGTGGGCGGGGACAGAGTCCGCCTGCAGTGTGGTGATCGGGAGCCCTGGAGGGGAGCACTGGTGCACGAGATCCTGCTGTTTTGACTGTCTGAATGGTACTCCTTTTGTAACAGTCCCTGTCGTTAAGGTGCTTGAGAGCTTCATCCATATAGAGGTTGCGTGGCCACAATACCACGTTGCCCCCCTTGTCAGACTGGCGAATGATAATGTTATCGTCAGCTTGTAGTCTCTTCATGAGTTGGAAATAGAGATTGTCTTGTTTGGTATATTTTTTTGAAGCTCGTATTGTGGACAAATATAGGGGCATATTAGCAAGAAGAGACGATAATCATCGCTAACCCTGCTTAGCGTGATTTTTTTTATCGCCGGCTATTGCTGGAATATATCGCCACGCTAACGCTGTATTAGCAACGATTAGCGCTATGGCGATGAATATTCCAGCGATAGCGGGGGAAATGGGCCAACATCGCTGAAAAACCAGCGATGTTGCATGGAGAAGGGAGAACACCTTGCTGATACGACCCTGTGGTCGTATCAGCATAATCCACCCCCCATGTTAGGTATGGCTAACACCTGCTAATTGCAGGTGTTAAATAAATGGCGATGACCCCGGTTAGCGCGACTTTTCACGTCGCTAACTGGGGCCATGGCCACCTTGCTAATAGGCGATAGGCCTGTTAGCGGGTGTTTCCCAGGTTTGTTCGTCGGGAACGCCCACTTTGCATGTCATTAGCGATAAATATCGCTGACATGCAAAGCGGTACAAAAACGGGCGCTAATGCCCGCAAACTGTCTCTAACTGCTGTTAGAGACAGTTTGCTGATAGGGCGATATGAATATCGCCGCTTTAGCGGCAAAAAGTGCCGCTAAAGCGGCGATAGTGCCCTTGCTAATATGCCCCATAGTTTCTTCAGTTCAGAGGTGACCTTTTCATTGAACAGATCCAAATTGTCACGTAACATAACTGGACAAAAGGTGGACTTTGGTCTGAAGTTGGTACGTACTGTTCCACTGAGCTCAAGTTTGTCAGGACTAACTCCGCTTTGAACGACGTTATGCTCGCCATTTAGTTGCTGTAAATTATGTAATAGTTCCACATCTCCTGCTGTCAGTGCAGAGGGACTGCCAATTGCTATGGGTGTCACCTCTGTATTTTTTCGATTATGTGTTCCTTGTATAAGATGATATTTGCGTAGTTTCAATTTACGGACAAATTTGTACATATCTATGCGCGTTTGAGCATAGTCATTATCGCATTCCGGGTTGAATGAAAGTCTCAGAGCTCAAATCTTTCTTTCTTCTTCGTTCAGAATCGCATCTGACAGGTTGATCACCGTTTGGGAGTCTGTGCTAGATTCATCTGACCCTATTGGCGCTTCCATCTGTTGTTCCTTGTCTTTCTGTTGTTTGGCTTTCGGCTGGCGGCCTCGCTGACGTCTTGCCCGACGTTTTTGATGTTGTCTTTGCCGCTGTTTGCATTTTGCGGACGGGGTCATAATGTTTGCTTTCTGTCCTGCCGCAGGTAGTCCAATTCCTGGGCCAGGGAAGGTTTTGGAAACCCCAACCCCCTGCCGGACCTTATTTGTTCATTCTCTGATTCACTCTCCACCGCTGAACTGAGGTCCGACGTGGAAGTGGATACCAGTGTGTTACCGCTTGTGCTGGGTTGTGCAGTGGAGAGGGAACCAGTCTTGTCTGCTGCTTTTAGTGCATCGTACTTTTTGGCAAAGGTGAACACGCGCCCTTGCTCGTAGTCCACCTTGTCTCGCTGAAATTTAAAGGTTTTGCGTTTTTTTATTATTTCCTCCTCTTTCTGCAGGCGGTTCAGCATATCTTCACGGTATTGTTGAATCACGGCCGTGACTTCCAATTTACCGATTTCTTCATTTAAATTGTCAATTTTGACCTGTGGGGCAGCACGGTCACTTTCGGCGTATTTTATTAAAATCAGGACCAATCTGCGAGACAATTCCAGGTTAAAATACGCCCACTCGGCGAGCATGCGGGGGTCAGGGTTCTCATAGCTCGGTGACAGTATTATTCGTAAACCCCTGGGGATCCTTCCCACCGCTAGATAACTTGACATGGATTTGCCTTCCCACCACTTAGCCTGCTCTGACTTCATACATTTTTCCAGTCTTTTGAAGAGATCCTTGGTGCTGGGATTCCCTGGTTGCGAGGCGCTCGCCTGCGCTCTTATAACAGTCTACCCGCTGGGAGAATCATTGAACATCTCGCTGGCTGCTGCCTCACGACTCCGCAGCGCATCAGCGGACATGGTGCAATCACTGGGGCAATATCGTAACTCAGAACAAAGTGCTTGAATAAATACCAGCGCTTATGTCTGACACACTCCTTCACCAGACTCTTGTCAGGTCCTCACCCTCATGAGGTAACTGGCGCCGCTCGCGTCCTCAGACACGGGCTTCGTCTTTCACTCCGATGCTTCATCGGGCTTCGTCTTTCACACCCTTGACCTTGCCAGGTAGGTCGCTCCCCCACCACACAGCTCCGCCTGTGTTGTCCGCCCGCTGCTGCTGCTGGTAAGCTCGCCCCTCCGCTTGTGGCCTCGGTGGCCGTATTTCTTGCTTTCTGTCTCTCCATTTTTCCTTCTGTGCCCCCGCTGCCCCATTGTACTGTGACCGTATTTCTCTGCTTGTTTTCTCTCCATTTTTCCTTCTGTGCCCCTCGCTGCCCCATTGTACTGTGCCCGTATTTCTCTGTTTGTTTTCTCCCCATTTTTCCTTCTGTGCCCCTCGCTGCCCCATTGTACTGTGCCTGTATTTCTCTGTTTGTTTTCTCTCCATTTTTCCTTCTGTGCCCCTCGCTGCCCCATTGTACTGTGACCGTATTTCTCTGCTTGTTTTCTCCCCATTTTTCCTTCTGTGCCCCTCGCTGCCCCATTGTACTGTGCCCGTATTTCTCTGTTTGTGTTCTCTCCTTTTTTCCTTCTGTGCCCCTCGCTGCCCCATTGTACTGTGCCCGTATTTCTCTGTTTGTTTTCTCTCCTTTTTTCCTTCTGTGCCCCTCGCTGCCCCATTGTACTGTGACCGTATTTCTCTGCTTGTTTTCTCTCTCCATTTTTCCTTCTGTGCCCCTCGCTGCCCCATTGTACTGTGCCCGTATTTCTCTGTTTGTTTTCTCTCCATTTTTCCTTCTGTGCCCCTCGCTGCCCCATTGTACTGTGACCGTATTTCTCTGCTTGTTTTCTCCCCATTTTTCCTTCTGTGCCCCTCGCTGCCCCATTGTACTGTGCCCGTATTTCTCTGTTTGTTTTCTCTCCTTTTTTCCTTCTGTGCCCCTTCTGCCCCATTGTACTGTGACCGTATTTCTCTGCTTGTTTTCTCCCCATTTTTCCTTCTGTGCCCCTCGCTGCCCCATTGTACTGTGCCCGTATTTCTCTGTTTGTTTTCTCTCCTTTTTTCCTTCTGTGCCCCTCGCTGCCCCATTGTACTGTGACCGTATTTCTCTGCTTGTTTTCTCCCCATTTTTCCTTCTGTGCCCCTCGCTGCCCCATTGTACTGTGCCCGTATTTCTCTGTTTGTTTTCTCTCCTTTTTTCCTTCTGTGCCCCTCGCTGCCCCATTGTACTGTGCCCGTATTTCTCTGTTTGTTTTCTCCCCATTTTTCCTTCTGTGCCCCTCGCTGCCCCATTGTACTGTGCCCGTATTTCTCTGTTTGTTTTCTCCCCATTTTTCCTTCTGTGCCCCCGCTGCCTCTCTCCATTCCCGCCGCTGCGTCCCCTGCGGCCCGCCCCCCTGTCTGCCCATTCGCTGCCCCTGCCCCCCGCCTCCCAGCTGCTCCTCCCTCCCACCTCCCCATATATGGCGGCCGCTGCGCGGTGAGGAGAGCGACCCTTGACCTTGCCAGGTAGGTCGCTCCCCCACCACACAGCTCTGCCTGTGCTGTCCGCCCGCTGCTGCTGCTGGTAAGCTCGCCCCTCCGCTTGTGGCCTCGGTGCCCGTATTTCTTCCTTTCTGTCTCTCCATTTTTCCTTCTGTGCCCCGGCTGCCCCATTGTACTGTGCCCGTATTTCTCTGTTTGTTTTCTCTCCTTTTTTCCTTCTGTGCCCCTCGCTGCCCCATTGTACTGTGACCGTATTTCTCTGCTTGTTTTCTCCCCATTTTTCCTTCTGTGCCCCTCGCTGCCCCATTGTACTGTGCCCGTATTTCTCTGTTTGTTTTCTCTCCTTTTTTCCTTCTGTGCCCCTCGCTGCCCCATCGCCATCCCAGACGGCTATAAGATCACCCGCAGAGACCGCATCAACGCAGTAGGAGGAGGAATCGCCATCGTCCACAAGAACACCATCAGGGTCTCGACCAGCACCGACGACACTCTCAGCACCGCCGAACACATGCACTTCCAGATCCACACGGACCCCAACACCACCCTTAGAGGCACCCTTGTCTACAGACCCCCTGGGCCCCGACCCCAGTTCAGTGACTCCATCGCCGACTTCATCAGCACGCACGCCCTGACCTCTACCGACTACATCCTCCTCGGAGACTTGAACTTTCACCTGGAGAACAACAACGACAGCAACTCCACCACCCTGATCGACAGCCTCGCCAACCTCGGCCTGAGCCAGCTCGTCACAACAACGACCCACTGCGCAGGCCACACGCTTGACCCCATCTTCTCCTCAAGCTCCCACGTCTCCTTCAGCCACACCACGGAACTCCTCTGGACCGACCACCGCTGTATCCATTTCACCTTCCAGAAACCCACCACACACCACCGCACCCAACAGATCCCACGCCGCTGCTGGAGCAAAGTCACCGAAGACCAACTCCGGGCAACCTCGCTCTCAGCCCTCCCTCCGACCCATCCAACACCGACGATGCTGCCTGCAACCTCAGACGATGGATGGACGACTGTGCCAACACCCTCGCCCCGCTGAAAAAGCTCACCTACAGCGACACCACCAAAAGAGCCAGCTGGTTCACCTCGGAACTCCTAGCTTCCAAGCGTACCTGCCGGAAACTAGAGAAGAAATGGCACAGCGATAAGACACCGGACAGCCACACAGCCCACAAAGACGCCATCCGTAACCACCACCACCTCATCAGGTCCGCCAAGAGAATCTCCTTCAAAGACCGCCTCGACAACAACGCACACAACAGCAAGGAGCTTTTCAACATCGTGAAGGAACTCTCCAATCCCAGCTCCAACACCAACGACATCCCGCCGTCGCAACCCCTGTGCGATTCCCTCACCACCTTCTTTCACCGCAAGATCGCCGACATCCACAACAGCTTCAACACCCAGACAACCCCAATTAAGATCGATACACCAGACCCGCCACACACCATCGACCACGACCCCCTGCCAGCCTGGGCCAGCGTGAACATCGAGGACACCATCAAGACCATGAGCACAATACACTCCGGCTCCCCGTCAGACCCTTTCCCGCACCACATCTTCAACAAAGCCAGCAGCTCCATCGCACCCCACCTGTGCAACATCATCAACCTCTCCTTCGAGACCGCGACCTTCCCAGAGAGCTGGAAACACGCAGAGATCAACGCCCTACTCAAAAAACCCAAGGCGGACCCGAGAGACCTCAAGAACTTCCGGCCCATCTCTCTGCTTCCGTTCCCAGCCAAGGTCATCGAGAAGATCGTCAACAAACAGCTAACCCGATACCTCGAAGAAAACAGCATCCTGGACCCATCCCAATCAGGGTTCCGCAGCAACCACAGCACTGAGACTGCCCTCATCGCCGCCACCGACGACATCAGGATCCTGCTGGACAATGGTGAGACCGCAGCCCTCATCCTGCTGGACCTCTCCGCCGCCTTCGACACTGTCTGCCACCGCACTCTACGCGCACGCCTCCACAACGCAGGGATCCGAGACAAGGCCCTGGAATGGACTACCTCCTTCCTCGACGGCAGAACCCAGAGAGTCCGCCTCCCACCTTCTCCGATCCGAAGCCTCCGAGATCATCTGCGGCGTACCCCAGGGATCGTCCCTCAGCCCAACACTGTTCAACATCTACATGGCCCCGCCGCACGCATCGCCAGACAACACGACCTCAACATTATCTCCTACGCCGACGACACTCAACTGATCCTCTCCCTCACCAAGGACCCCCTCACCGCCAAAGCCAAACTCCATGACGGAATGAAGGCCGTCGCCGATTGGATGAAGATCAGCCGACTAAAGCTGAACACGGACAAAACGGAGGTCCTCATCCTCGGCTCCAACCCCTCAGCCTGGGACGACTCCTGGTGGCCAACGATGCTGGGAGCAGCCCCGACACCCACCGACCACGCACGCAACCTGGGAGTCATCCTCGACTCAACGCTCTCCATTACCAAGCAAGTCAACGCAGTCTCCTCCTCCTGCTTCAACACCCTCTGCATGCTTCGCAAGATCTACAGGTGGATCCCGACAGACACAAGAAGAACAATCACCCAGGCCCTCGTCAGTAGCAGACTAGACTATGGGAACGCCCTCTACGCGGGAGCCCCGGCCAAGCTCATCAAGCGACTGCAACGCATACAAAACGCCTCCGCACGACTGATCCTCGACGTACCACGCCACAGCCACATCACCCCCCACTTGAGGAACCTGCACTGGCTCCCCGTCGACAGGAGGATCACCTTCAAACTCCTCACCCACGCACACAAGGCACTCCACAAAACTGGCCCAGCCTACCTCAACAGACGACTCTTCTTCTACGTCCCCAACCGCCAGCTCCGCTCCGCCGACCTCTCCCTCGCCACCGTCCCCCGCATTCGAAGAACAACCACCGGCGGCAGATCCTTCTCACACCTCGCCGCCAAGACCTGGAACACCCTTCCACTAAGCCTACGAAAGACCCAAGACCTGCTGACCTTCAGGAGGCTACTCAAGACCTGGCTGTTCGACCAGTAGCAGCATCCCCCCTTCCCTCTCCCCAGCGCCTTGAGACCCTCACGGGTAAGTAGTGCGCTCTACAAATTCTGTGATTGATTGATTGATTGATGGTACGACTTTTCCGCTGTCTGGGGGCTTCCATGGCTACTCCTTGTGGGAGGTACTGGTAATCTCCGGTGCAAACCAAAAAAAAGTGCTTCTTGCCATCTGGCCCGTTTTGGAGGAGGGGTCTGCAGTTACCGAGGAAGCTGGCTCGGTATATTTATTTCTGGACTTCGCCCAACAATCCACGATCTCCTGGACAGACGAATGCAGACCCAATTCAGTGCAATGTTATTTATTTTTAGAAAACGCCCTGCACCGCCGCCATTATGCGTTTTGGCCTCCGTGAGGCCTTGATCACATGACGCGCATTCCGGGTGCTTTTACTTATTTAAAGTGCAAGTGCAAAACACATGATACAATTCACGAACAATCATAGACATAGAAAAACAGTCAACGCGCGTCCACATTGTCATCCTGAATAAAACCATTGTGTCAATACATGGTATTACTAAAATGAATTCACAAAGCAAAAAGCATACTATATAAATACTTATGATTGCATAAATATTTAAAAAAGGCATAACATTGTTTAAAATAAACATGTTAAAAAGAGCTTTAAATCATTACTAAAACGACATAAAAGATAGAGGCAAAATGCATTTCTAAAATCATGTACTGAATAGTTAATTGAGCTCACATGCCCTTAGCAGGTTCCACAGTTTAAATACTGCTCAGAATGCTACTCCATAATAATACTTTTTTCTGTGAAATTCATCTGCAGTGATTAGACAAGTGTGTGTGTGTGTTGCGCAAACGCTTTACACTTTGCCTCTGGGATAAGCCTGACTGCTCTGCCAAGCTACCAAGGGGGTGATCAGGGATTGTCTTGGGTGTGTAACTCCCTTACCCTGTCTAGGAGTGGTGGGTTCTGCCTGGCTTGGATGTATGCCCTAGCCAACAAGGAACCCCATTTCTAACAATCATCCAATGGGGAATACTGGCAGAACACATACATACACCCTAGGCATCTAGGTTAGTGAATGCATAGTAGGAGTATGCTACACATATACATATTGTTTTATACGCCTGCATATATATATATATATATATACATCAAGGTCACTTGTTGACCGAAACGCGTTATGACGATGGAATGAGAGGAATAAATCGCACTTCAAACTAAGAGGAGTTTGTGCTCTTTATTTTTCTCGGAGGAGTTGGAGGGGCGTCTTGTTCAAACCGATATATATATATATATATATATATATATATATATATATATATACTCACTGAAAAGCCATAGGTTTCAGGCACGTTATAGTTCGAAATTAGCATTTAAAAATCCTTAGAAATTCACTGAAAAAACCATAGGTTTCAGGGACGTTATAGTTAGTTGGACATTTCTCTCGTACAAAACCATAGAAATTGCCCTGTTATAGTTACTTCAGCTAACTATAACTCACGCACCCTCAATGCACTTCTGATGACGTCACATATTACATCATTCATGACATGGTCAGTGACATCACTGATGACATCTCAAATGACATCACTGATGACATCATCCAGTGACTGTGTGTTTCTGTAAAGTTTAAATATGTTTTATATATATATGCCAAGGTGTATTGAAGAATGAGTGGGTGTATAAGTGTGTGGATGGAGGATTTTGTAGGTGCGTGACTGATTGTATAAGTGAGTGATTAAACGTGTCTTACTGAATGCATGGGTTAGTGACTAAACTGTGTGAATGTCTGTATCAGTCTGTCTGTTGTTGTGTAAGCTGCTGCATGGGTTGGTCAGTAGCTACATGAGTGTCTATATGGGCTATTGATTGGTTGACTGAGTATTTGTATGGGTGCCTGAGTGTGTGTGGGTGGGAGGTGTGTGACTCTGTGCATAGATGTGTGAGTGGTTGATTCACAAGGTGTATGGGTTCAAGAGAGCATGTGCAAACAGCTGTATGGGTGGGTGAGTGTGTGTATGGGTGTGTTGGTGAGAGAATGGATGTCTCAGTGGTATATGTCCAAGTAACTACATATGTAAAAGGCAGTGTATGTGAGAGTTGGAGTATATAAATGACTATACGTTAGAGTCAGTGATTGTGAGAGTGGCTGTATGGATGAGTGTGTACTTGTATCAGTGATTGTATAAGAGAGTAAGTATGCGTTTGTTTCTGTTTTAATAAGTGATGTGGTGTGTGTATAACTGTATAGGTCAGTAAATGGAAGTGTGATTGATTCTTTGCATGCAGACTAGCTGTGTGAGTAACTACATGGATGAGTGGTGGTGTGTGAGTGTCTGTATAGGTGTATGAGTGCTTATGATAGTGTTGTATTGATGAGTGACTGCATGTATGAGTGACTTTATGGGTGAATCAGTGGATGTGTGTGTAGACCTAGGAATCAGTGAGTGCGCATGTAGTAACTGGTATTGGTGTGTCGATGGTTTCGAAAATGGTAGCTTGTATTTTACAGTGGGTGTATCAAAGGTTATATTAGAGTGTGAGGAGGGGCATCAGATATTCACATGGATGATGTCATCAGTGATGTCATCAGTGATGTCATTTGAGATGTCATCAGTGATGTCACTGACCATGTCATGAATGATGTAATATGTGACGTCATCAGAAGTGCATTGCGGGTGCGCGAGTTATAGTTAGCTGAACTAACTATAACGGGGCAATTTCTATGGTTTTGTATGAGAGAAATGTCCAACTAACTATAATGTCCCTGAAACCTATGGTTTTTTCAATGAATTTCTAAGGTTTTTCAAATGCTAATTTCTAACTATAACGTGCCTGAAACCTATGGTTTTTTCAGTAAATTTCAATGGTTTTTTAAATGCTAATTTCTAACTATAACGTCCCTGAAACCTATGGTTTTTTCAGTGAATTTCAAAGGTTTTTTAAATGCTAATTTCTAACTATAACATACCAGTCGCGTTTCCAGAGTGGTGGAGAAAGGTGAGCGTGGCCTCCGAAACACCTCTTAGCAATCCCACTGTGTGGTATTTACTGGATGTAACAGGAGGAGTAGTTAGCCCCCAACGTCAACCTTGGGGGCCAACTATCCCTTTTATTACCACCAGTAAGTCCCACACAGCAGGATTGCTAACTTCTTATATCAGACCCTGCCCCCTAGTACGTCGCAAGTTGGGCGATTGAGTCCCCTTGAATCCTGAGGGTCCCTAGGGGGCAACTAGCCCAAGGTACCTCCAGGAAGCGGCACAGAGCTGCGTTGCAGAGAGGTGTTCTGAGGCCACGCCCCTTTTTACACCTCTCTGCAACGCAGCTCATGGGCGCCTACTGGAGGTACCTGGTGGGCTAGTTGGACCCAAGGGACCCTCAGGATTCAAGGGGACTTAATCCCCCAACTTACAATGCGCCAGAGGGCCCGTTTGCACAGTGGTGCAGGGAGGGGGCGGAGCCTGATGTGACAAGTGTGCAAACGTGCCCTGTGGCGCGTTTTAAGTTGGGGGATTAAGTCCCCTTGAATCCTGAGGGTCCCTGGGGGCCAACTAGCCCACCAGGAACCTCCAGTAAGCGCCACAGGGCTGCGTTGCAGAGAGGTGGTCCGAGGCCACGCCCCTTTTTACACCTCTCTGCAACGCAACTCTGTGGCACTTACTGGAGGTACCTGGTGGGCTAATTGGCCCCCAGGGACCCTCAGGATTCAAGGCGCCAAAGTTATTGGGAAAACAAAAAATGCTTTTCCTATGGAAACTAGGTCCTAACTATAACTACTTACTGACGACCGCCAGTAGGTAATATATATATATATATATATATATATACATATATATATATATATATATATATATCACTCGATTCCTTCATACCACAAAGGATGAGGACGCCTTGTCTCAAGCCACAAAATAAGATTTATTTGTCGGCTACAATCGGACGCGTTTCGCCTGCCCTGCAGGCTTGCTCACCAACAAACCAATAAAGTTTTCAACCATTTTTAAACACCTTCATTAAGTGTCACGTGAGAACTACTTAGTGAATATGCGTGAAGACAGACTAGTAGTTTTTCATTGAATTAATACATTTCAACATCACAATGATGAATAATTCATTTAACTGCTCCTACAATGCCTTGTATCAGTTCTATTACTAATGAATTTCCAAATATTTTTATGCTATTAATTGACCAAATACTTTTTTAAAGTGTTTAATGTCTAAATATTACGTACATCAACTGCAGAACTTGATACATACTTAATTTCATTGTACCATAGTATTGCCCCAGTGGGCTTTTCACATAAATGTTTTTTAAACACATGTTTACTGTCCTGCCCCAGTGGACGTATTATTGGGCATATGTAGCTAATTATTAGTAACCAGCTGTCTTGTAAAGTGCAAAGTGCAAAATAAACAGCAAGCCTGCTGGACAGGCGAAACACGTCCGATTGTAGCCGACAAATAAATCTTATTTTGTGGCTTGAGACAAGGCATCATCATCCTTTGTGGTACGAAGGAATCGAGTAATTTAACTGGACCGAGCCTGGGAGGTCCACTTCGGCGACGTGCCCGCTGTTTTGGTGCAGCGACGGGACTTCACAAGCAGTGTGTGAGTATTTGTCTAACCGTCGCCCCCCCTAACCGCCTAACGAGGAAAGCGGCAACGCTTTGGTAATTTTGACAGAACACAGCTCTGACATGTGTGGCGAAATCAGGTGAGTCGGAGGACCCGCGGAGGACGCCGAAAACACTCAGGTAAGCATGCAACTTGGAGCGGTATAGGGAAGGGGGAAAGCCAGTGGTGCAGAGAAATCCACAATTAATCATAAACGTGGACACTGGCGGTTCTCAAGTCGTAGATTCTATCTACAAGCAACTTTTGGCAAAATGTCGGCTGCAGAAGTTAAAGAGAGAGAGGAAGCGGCACTTACAATATTTGATGACTGTATTCTAACTACTAAGAAAACTGCAGTAACATCTAGCGGTGTGAAATTATTGGATGCAACAACGTGTTTAAAAAGACTTGAGAAACTTAAACGCACAGAACTATCTAAATGGTGGGAATCAAAGTCCCTGCAGCGCTATATAGAAGTCAAGCGCGTCCCGAGAGGCTTAAGAATTTTGGTAGCACCCACATATGAGGATCCAAATCCTAATATGCTCCGGGAATGGGCAGAGAACAATCATGAGTCCTCAAGGAGGATGCTTGCGATCCTGATTAAATATGCGGATATAGACCGCCAAAAAATCCTAGAGGAGATTGATCAGATTCTAGTGATGCTGGATAAAGAACTTGACCAGGATGTGATTAATAAATTTAAAGCGGAAATGAAGGAACGCTTACATAAGTTGGAAGAGTCCATTAAAGAAAGAAAGGCGCAAAAATTCTTGCGTGATAAAAGTGACTATGATCGAGGTCAGATCTTCACATTCGCCAAAAAATTTGATACACTGCGTAGACAAAAACTAGTCTCTTTGAGAAAGACAACACAAGATCTGCAGTCAGAGCAAAGCAGCTTACAGAATTCTGAGATAGACACGGATGCAGATGAAGGCCCTAGTGGGCAGGCGATCGGTCCTATGCCTACAGTAATAGATGAGCTAGAATTTTAAAGAGAGGAGAGGAGATTCAACCTACGACCAAGAATTGCAACAACTAATCCAAAGCCTCAAAGAGGAAGAGGCAGAGGTCTAAGAGGTGCAAAGGCGCAAAACAACTTAAGCTTCGGAGTGAAAGACAAGAACAAGCAGAGCAGGAAGTAGGATTTGGAAATGAAGCCTCAATCATTAATTTAACGAATATCATACTATCAGAAAAAGAAAAGAACATTTTACAATTGGGTCTATCATATTGCCCGGAAATGGACATTGACTATGTGAAAACGAGAGTAGATATCTTTAAATTCGTTAGAACACTGAAATTGAAGAAACACTTTGCACTGATCAACAAAGCAATACAACTGCCCAAACCTAATGAAAATGCTACACAACCAGGGGGTCTTATTGTGAATGACATGAACCTAATGTTGGATTTGAGACAATTGGATGATGAAAATTTTGTGAATCCTGCAAATACAGTGATGGACACACAAAATATCATTGCAAATGCTACAGAGTTAGCTGAACAACAAGGCATTGACATCTTTAGTGATGCCCCTACAAGCTTCAGGCGAAGCTCCTGGTTCATACCTATGTCAGCCAGAGATTCTGTGGATATCTATTGTGAACTAGTCGTTAATGAATTGAAAAATCTGTATAAGCATACTAGTGAGAAGCAAAGAGTATTATCACAGAAACAGAAGATTTATAATGCTCTGGTTAATAAACTTACATCTAATGACGACTGTATCGTGCGCAATGCTGACAAAGGTGGCAATGTTGTGTTATGGGAGAAACAAATGTATTTGAATGAAGCCTATAAGCAACTGAATAATCGATCTAATTATGTTAGAATTGCTGAAAATGTGATGATAACAAGCCATCAATTGTATAATGCGCAACTACAAAAATGGTATTTCCAATGTTTAATCAATCATGATGAATTCATGTTTTTAAAAATCAGTAGTCCAGTGACACCAGTGTTATATCTAATATCCAAGGTGCATATGGATCCTGTCAATCCTGCAGGACGCCCCATAATAGCAGCGATTGGGAGCGCCCTGGAAAATACATCTAAATATGTTGATTCTTTTCTTTGTCCTTTGGTAAAATGTCTCCCATCCTATATTTAGGATACGGGGGACTTTTTGAGGAGTATTTACGATCTTCCATGGGAGCAAGATTTTCTATTGGTGACAATAGATATGACCACGCTCTATACGAGCATTAAACATGATGATGGCCTAAATGCAATTAAGTACTTTTTAGGAAGTAGACCTTTAAAATTATGGTCACATACTCAAATGCTAATTGCAATGATAACTACATGCCTCACTAATAATTACTTCCTTTTCAATGGAGAACTTTTCCATCAAACTTGCGGTACAGCTATGGGGACCTGCTTCGCCCCCAGCTATGCGAATCTGCATATGGGCTGGTGGGAGGAGCAGGTGGTCCGGACGCTATACCAGGAGGAGTGGCAACATCATATAATGCATTGGAGTCGGTTCATCGACGATTTGTTCATGGTTTGGAAAGGCTCAGAAAAGGAAGTTAAAGATTTTATAAAAGAGCTTCAAGTTAACAATCTTAATCTTAAATTTACCAGTACCGTCAGTGCGATAAGTGTCAATTTTCTAGACCTCACTGTGTGGATAAAGGATGGAAGACTGGAAACTAAGCTGTACCGTAAACCTACAGCGGGTAACACGTTGCTTCACGCAACAAATTTCCATCCCAGAAGCTTAATCAAGAGCATCCCCTACGGGGAATGTTTACGAACTGTAAGAAATTGGAGCAATCAGGAAGAAAAGGTTCAGGAGCTAAGTTGTCTGAAATCCCGTTTTAGAGCCAGAGGATATACAGACGAGTGTGTGAGATCAGCAATTAATAAAGCCAACAAAAAATCGAGGAAGGAGATCCTTTTCAATAAAAGTAAGACCAAAGAAAAGTCAGTAAAGGAGAATACCAATCAATGTAGAATGATCACCACCTTCAGTAAGCAGGAAGGTGATTTGAGATGCATTCTGAATAAGCATTGGCACGTCATACGGAATGATCTGGTCTTAGGTAAAACAGTGCAGCGTAGACCTCGAATTACATTTAGACGTGCAAAATCCTTGAAGCAAACACTCGTAAGCAACATGGTAGGTACATCAAAACCGAAACCCATGGCTGCAACATGGCTGAATAGAAAAGATGGCTTTTTTAAATGTACAAAGTGTAAAGCCTGTGTGCATGATAAAAAGACTTCAAGCTACACGTCAGGACTCTCTAAGAGAGAAAGAAAGATAAAGGGTCAATTCTCATGCAAAACGGAATTTGCTGTCTACGTCCTTCATTGTCCTTGTGGCCTGAGGTACGTCGGAAGTACAATTCTACCTGTGCATAAACGTGTGTTACAGCATTTGAGGGCTATAAAAAATGGCGATAGAACATACCCAGGGGCGCACCATTTCGAGCAGTCCCATAGTAAGACTATTAAAGGGCTAACATATTTCGTCATCGATGCAGTCCCACCAAGTGTAAGGGGTGGTAACCGTGAAAAGAAACTGAGGAAATTGGAGTCATGTTATATAATAGAACTTGACTCCAAAACTCCGGAAGGTTTGAATATGGAAGAGGACTTCCATACTCATTTATGAATGATATGCTGTGCTGTACTTCCCTGAACTCTCTTTTGTTTTTAACTGTTAAGTATTATGATTTGGTTTTTTTATTTTATTTTGCACTTTGCACTTTACAAGACAGCTGGTTACTAATAATTAGCTACATATGCCCAATAATACGCCCACTGGGGCAGGACAGTAAACATGTGTTTAAAAAACATTTATGTGAAAAGCCCACTGGGGCAATACTATGGTACAATGAAATTAAGTATGTATCAAGTTCTGCAGTTGAAGTACGTAATATTTAGACGTTAAACACTTTAAAAGTATTTGTGTAATTAATAGCATAAACATATTTGGAAATTCATTAGTAATAGAACTGATACAAGGCATTGTAGGAGCAGTTAAATTAATTATTCATCATTGTGATGTTGACATGTATTAATTCAATGAAAAACTACTAGTCTGTCTTCACGCATATTCACTAAGTAGTTCTCACGTGACACGTAATAGAAGGTGTTTAAAAATGGTTGAAAACTTTATTGGTTTGTTGGTTAGCAAGCCTGCTGGGCAGGCGAAATACATCCGATTGTAGCCGACAAATAAAACTTATTTTGTGGCTTGAGACAAGGCGTCGTCATCCTTTGTGGTACGAAGGAATCGAGTAATTTTGACTGGACCGAGCTTGGGAGGTCCACTTCGGCGACGCGCCCGCTGTTTTGGTGCAGCGACGGGACTTCACAAGCAGTGTGTGAAGATATATATATATTGAAGATATATATATTATCTACTGGCGATCGCCAGTAGATAGTTATAGTTAGGACCTATTTTCCATAGGAAATCCGCAACATTCTATTTGAAATAACTCTTGCGTCGGTTGACGAATCTTTGCGAAATTTTCAAACTTTATGGCCCGCTCTGGTCCGCTCCTACCCTGAAAGTTTCAGGGTGATTCGTCAAGCAGGGGCCGAGAAAAAAGGGGGGTCCCAAAACGTGTTTTCCCCATTCATTTTCCCATAGGAAACTTTAGCCACGGTTACAGCCCGAACTGCTGAACGGAATTACACAAAATTTGGCAAAGAGGTAGTTCTTGGTTCAGAAAGAACCCTTTTTGTTAAATGGTGTAAATCCGTTCAGTAGTTGCGGAGAAATTAAAAAATAAGAGTCAAAAAATCAATTTCCCATAGGAAACTTTATGCAAGGCTACAGCTCGAACTGCTGAACGGAATTACACCATATTTGGCAAAGAGGTAGTTCTTGGTTCAGAAAGAACCCTTTTGTTAAATGGTGTAAATCCGTTCAGTAGTTGCTGAGAAAATCAAAAGTAAAAACACATATATATCTGGGCGGAGCCTAACCACACATGCTATCGTGAGATCTGATTGGCTGTCAGCACTTCATCCTGGAATTGCTGGCAGCCATCTTGGGACCAATATAAATGATAGTACCCCATTGAAATGCATTGTAGTGAATCGAAGATTTTGAGGGTTACCAAAAGGAGAACTATAAAGGGTGATAACAGACTTTAGTTACATTAGAATTCATTTGTTGATGGTACCATACTAATTTCAGGAATTGTGGTGTATTCTAAGGTGATTTTACCCTGTGAAAAACCTTCTGCGGGGATATCATGAATCATGTTTGAGAGAAAACTATTTTCACATGCTTGTCCCATACAGTTTTGGAAGGTGCTCCAGAAGCTAAAATGAGAGCATATTTTCTGTAAATTCACATTATCTTTCTCAGTCATGTGAGAATGAAGTCTGACATTCTCAGTAAAACATGTACATCCAACAAGGGCAGAGACTGTCAGTTGATTCCTTTGTGTTCTACTGCAGCTTCCCAGAGTATTCTAAAGAACAACTAGAGTGCTAACAGCCTTACTTATGACAAAAGTATGGCACACCTGAAGCCATCTTGATTGGAATAAACTGGTAACACTTAAAACATTTAATTTAAAAAGGAACAAAATGATGGGGTTCATCTTGTCATAGAAATTATGGTTAGTGCTCTGGAAAGAAAAATTAGGACATGTTTCAAGTGTGATCTCAAATATCTTCCTGTTATATTTCAACAGGAGCAGCCTGTCAGTTGATGCCTTTGTGTTCTACTGCAGCTTCCCAGAGTGTTCTAAAGAACAACTAGAGCGCTAACAGTCTTACTTATGACAAAAGTATGGCACACCTGAAGCCATCTTGATTGGAATAAACTGGTAACACTTAAAACATTTAATTTAAAAAGGAACAAAATGAGGGGGTTCATTTTGCCATAGAAATTATGGTTAGTGCTGTAGAAAGAAAAATTAGGACATGTTTTAAGTGAGATCTCAAATATCTTCCTGTTATATTTCAACAGGAGCAGCCTGTCAGTTGATGCCTTTGTGTTCTACTGCAGCTTCCCAGAGTGTTCTAAAGAACAACTAGAGTGCTAACAGCCTTACTTATGACAAAAGTATGGCACACCTGAAGCCATCTTGATTGGAATAAACTGGTAACACTTAAAACATTTAATTTAAAAAGGAACAAAATGAGGGGGTTCATTTTGCCATAGAAATTATGGTTAGTGCTGCAAAAAGAAAATTTAGTGCATGTTTTAAGTGAGATCTCAAATCCTCTTCTATTTCATTAGAAAATTCTGACATGCAGACTGAAACAATCACTTTCAATACCAGCAGTAGACTTCCAGTTAACTCCTTGGTGAGCAGTAGCTTTACTACAGTGATCTAATGAACAACTAGAGTGCTAACATTCTGAATTTATGGCAAATGTGTGACACATCTGAATGCCTTCTTGATGGAATCAAAGTAAAAAACTGAAAGCATTTCCTACTGAGGAGACTGTAGTAAAGTAAATGAGGAAATTAGGAAACTTCATAACAAATAAGTCTCCCAAGATGGCCACCAGAGAAAAAGAGCCCAAATGTAGCACAAATATCACCCAGAGGTAGCCCACGTATAGCCCAATGACAGAAGTGTGCAAAACACTTTTTATTTTTTGTTTTTTTGCAGTTTTATATAGTGCAGACTGGTCAGGTATTGGAGTGCTTTACATGAGCATTGGTTACATCACACAAGGACAAATTCATGTTGGTTGACCCCTACACTACCCAAACACCACTGCACTACCCTAAACCCTAAAACACTACCCCCAGCACGACCCCCTTCACTACCCAAACACAACTGCACTACCCTAAACTCAAAAACACTACTCCCAGCACGACCCCCTACACTACCCAAACACCACTGCACTACCCTAAACCCTAAATCTACCCCTACACTACACAAATACCACTGCACTACCCTAAACCCTAAAACACTAGAACCCAGCACGACCCCCTACAGTACACAAACACCACTGCACTACCCTAAACCCTAAAACACTACCCCTACACTACACAAACACCATTGCACTACCCTAAACCCTAAAACACTACCCCCAGCATGACCCCCTACACTACACAAACACCACTGCACTACCCTAAACCCTAAAACACTACCCCAGCACGACCCCCTACACTACCCAAACACCACTGCACTACCCTAAACCCTAAAACACTACCCCCAGCACGACTCCCTACACTACACAAACACCACTGGACTACCCTAAACCCTAAAACACTACCCCCAGCATGACTCCCTACACTAGCTAAATACCACTGCACTACACTAAACCCTAAATCTACCCCCAGCATGACCTCCCACACTACACAAACACCACTGCACTACCCTAAACCCTAAAACACTACCCCCAGCACGACCCCCTACACTACCCAAACACCACTGCACTACCCTAAACCCTAAAACACTAACCCCAGCTTGACCCCCTACACTACCCAAAGACCACTGCACTACCCTATACCCTAAAACATGACCCCATACACTACACAAACACAACTGCACTACCCTAAAACACTACCCACAGCATGACCCCCTACGCTACACAAACACCACTGCACTACCCTAAACCCTAAAACACTACCCCCTACACTACACAAACACCACTGCCCTACCCTAAACCCTAAAACACAACCCCCAGCATGACCCCCTACACTACACAAACACCACTGCACTACCCTAAACCCCCCTACACTATACAAACACCACTGCATTACTCTAAACCCTAAAACACTACCCCCAGCACGACCCCCTCATAACACAAACACCACTGCACTACCCTAAACCCTAAATTGACCCCCAGCACGACCCCCTAAACTACCCAAACACCACTGCCATACCCTAAACCCTAAAACACTACCCCCAGCATGAACCCCTACACTAGCCAAACACCACTGCACTACCCTAAACCTTAAAACACTACCCCCAGCACTACCCCCTACACTACACAAAGACCACTGCACTACCCTAAACCCTAAAACACTACCCCAGCACTACCCCCTACACTACCCAAACACCACTGCACTAACATAAACCCTAAAACACTACCCCCAGCACAACCCCCTACACTACACAAACACCACTGCACTACCCTAAACCCTAAAACACTACCCCCAGCACGACTCCCTACACTACCCAATCACCACTGCACTACCCTAAACCCTAAATCTACCCCCAGCACGACCCCCTACACTACCCAAACACCACTGCACTACCCTAAACCATAAAACACTACCCCCAGCATGACCCCCTACACTACACAAACACCACTGCACTACCCTAAACCCTAAAACACTATTACCAGCATGACCCCCTACACTACTCAAACACCACTGCACCACCCTAAACCCTAAAACACTAACCCAGCATGACCCCCTACACTACCCATACACCACTGCACTACCCTAAAGCCTAAAACACTACCCCCAGCGCGACCCCCTACACTACTGCACTACCCTAAACCCTAAAACACTACCCCCAGCACGACCCCCTACACTACCCAAACACCACTGCACTACCCTAAACCCTAAAACACTACCCCCAGCGCGACCCCCTACACCACCCAAACACCACTGCACTACCCTAAACCCTAGAAAAGAAACCCCCACCCCATGCCCAATCCCCCTTACCTCTCACTCCTCGTGGTTCCTCTCTCCTCGTGGTTCCTGCTTCACGTCGTCTCTGAGGGGCGGTGCACGTCGTTGTGAGGAAACGGAACAGCCTCTGTTTCCTTACAACGACATGGATCGTCTACATGTTTTTAGAACGCATGGTCATTTACCATACATACCTTTACAACAAAATTCGTTGTAAAGGCATGCGTGGTAAATGACCATGCGTTCTAAAAAATGCGTAGTAATGACTTTGTGATGTACAACGCATGCGTGGTAATGCATGCGTTGTAATGGTATCGCAAAGTAAAAAGTCGTTGTAACGGCTGTTTACCGATCGAAGCTGGCCCCTGTTCTTCAGTGAGACGTTTATTTGATTAATTAGGAGGAAGGAATGTGGTTTTTTTTACCGAAAAATGCATTCCCGGCTGTTGTATTGTGAAAGTGTCCGCGTGGCCTGTTTTCACTTCCGGTGAGAGAGTGGAAGAGTCTGTTTGGATCTAAAGGAGTTCTGTTGTTGGACGGGGCCGGCGCGACATGTCATCAGAAAACATAGCTAATGGAAAGCGTCCTCCCTGAAGTGTGGAGCAGTGCCATGAGAGGTCAACGAGTGTGCGTCCCACCGCAGTATGACCGTACCGCGTGACCCATGTGCCACCTCCAGGGTACGGGAGGCAGAAGCGGCAGCGCAGGTCCTCTTGAAGACCTTTGTAGCACTAATTCTACATTTTGGTACTAGGGCATTTTAACTTCGTTGTTCCTGCCAGATACAAAGAGAAGGTCCTGTGTTATTCAGTGCCCTCGTTACCTTTTTTGTGGGTTGTGGTGCTTGTCACTTCGCTGCCCCGCCGGTGCACACGACTGGGCACCCCACCTCGTGTGCCATCTGCAGGGCCTCTGCCCTCGGATCACTGGTTTCAGTTTCTGGAGTGGCAACATAAACAGTTGCTCCCAAAGGACTAGCCTGAACACTTAGGTGAATATCCCCTGCACCAGCATTCCACGGAAATTCTTTCCTAGCTCTCCCACATCAACGAGGACGTCATAATAGCACGGCTCCGCTTGCGACACCGTATGACGTCATCGGAGCCATAAAAGAACCTCGTCGGCGTGCTGACGTCAGTTCCACCCATTTTTTCCGTGCCACCGAGGCAAACAGGGGACCGAGACATTTTCACATGTATACATAGTATAATAAATATATATATATTCACTGAAAAAACCATAGGTTTCAGGCACGTTATAGTTAGAAATTAGCATTTAAAAAACCTTAGAAATTCACTGAAAAAACCATAGGTTTCAGGCACGTTATAGTTAGAAATTAGCATTTAAAAAACCTTAGAAATTCACTGAAAAAACCATAGGTTTCAGGGGCGTTATAGTTAGTTGGACATTTCACTCGTACAAAACCATAGAAATTCCCCTGTTATAGTTAGTTCAGCTAACTATAACTCGCGCGCTCCGCAATGCACTGCTGATGATGTCACATATTACATCACTCATGACATGGTCAGTGACATCACTCATGACATCACTGATGACATCTCAAATGACATCACTGATGACATCACTGATGACATCATCCAGTGAATGTGTGTTTTTCTGAAAATTAAATATGTTTTATATATGTATATCTCAAGGTCGATGGAAGAATAAATGGGTATATAAGTGTCTAAATGGATGATTTTGTTTTGTAAAATTGATTGTATAACTGACTAAGTGTATCTTAGTGAATACATGGGTTAGTGAGTAATGTTTAAATATGAAAATATCTGTATCAGTCTCTCACTTTGTGTATAAGTGGCTGCATGGGTTGGTGAGTAGCGACATGAGTGTCTATATGGGTTATTAGTTGGTTTTTGAGTATCAGTATGAGTGTCTGAGTGTCTGTATGGTTCGGTGGGGGTATTACTTAGTGCATAGATGCATGAATGAGTGACTCACTGTTTGTATGTGTTGAAGACAGCATGTGTGCAGGACTGTATAGGTGGATGAGTATGTGTATGGGTGTGTTAGTGAGTGAATGACTGTCTCAATAGTGTCTTTATGAGTAACTACATATGTTTTAAACTAGTATATGTGAGTATTGGTGTATATAAGTGAGTATATGTGAGAGTGAGAGATTGGAAGAGTTCCTGTACAAATAAGTAGGTGTTTCTATAAGTGATTGTTTAAGAGAGTAAGTATGTGTAAGTTTCTGTAGAAGTAAGTGTGGTAGTGTGTGTATAACTGTATATGCAAGTAAATGGATGTTTGATACTTTGTTTGCATGTGTGACTATGTGTGTGAGTAACTCTATGGATGAGTGGCGGTGTGTAACAGGATGTATAGGTGTATGAGTACATATGATGAGTGAGTACATGTATGAGTGACTGTATACGGACTGTTGGTGAATGAGTGGATGTGTGTGTAGATCTTGGAATTACTGAATAGGTGTGTTGTAACTGGTATTGGTATGTTCATTGTTTTGAAAATGTTAGTTTGTATTTTGAGTGTGTGTATCAAAGGTTATATTAGGGTGAGAGGAGGTCTGCCACTCTATCACAAGGATGATGTCATCAGTGATGTCATCAGTGATGTCATTTGAGATGTCATCAGTGATGTCATGAGTGATGTCACTGACCATGTCATGAGTGATGTAATATGTGACGTCATCAGCAGTGCATTGCGGGCGCGCGAGTTAAAGTTAGCTGAACTAACTATAACGGGGGAATTTCTATGGTTTTGTACGAGTGAAATGTCCAACTAACTATAACGCCCCTGAAACCTATGGTTTTTTCAGTGAATTTCTAAGGTTTTTTAAATGCTAATTTCTAACTATAACGTGCCTGAAACCTATGGTTTTTTCAGTGAATATATATATATATATATGTATATATATATATATATATATATATTGTCATAGCAAGATGTTGGAACTTTCATCCTGCTCACTGTCCTTATATTACTAATCACTTTCATCAGCTTCTGTCTATTGATCAAGCAGCACATATATTCTGTACAAGAATCATGTAGTGTAGGAGACTGGGTTTTTGTTGCAGTACCCCCACACACCTTTTGTCTGGTATCTCGTGCAGCTTTGACTGAGAGTGTGCTGGGTTCCTGCTAATCAAGTCCCCTGGCAGATCCTTCTCCCACCTCGCCGCCAAGACCTGGAACACCCTTCCACTAAGCCTACGACAGACCCAAGACCTGCTGACCTTCAGGAGGCTACTCAAGACCTGGTTGTTCGACCAGTAGCAGCACCCCCCCCCTTTTTTTTTTTTTTTCTCCCCAGCGCCTTGAGACCCTCGCGGGTAAGTAGCGCGCTTTACAAATTCTGTGATTGATTGATTGTTTGAACCAGTGTTTTTTCCTTAAAACTGTTCCACAGTTGGCACAACTTCAGCCCCCTGTACGTTCCTAGTAAGTGGTGCCCCTGGTACCTAGGACATTGGGACTGAAGAGGGTACAACAGGGTTGCAGCACAAATTGTGCCACCCTGGGGACCCCTCACCAAGATCATGCAAACTGCCATTGTAGGCTGCGTGTCTTGGTGCAGACAAAACCGAAAGGTCGACATGGCACACCTCCCTGTGTGCCATGCCCTCAGACACTGCATGAAATAAAGGTAAGCCACCCCTACTGCAGGCCTTAAAGCTCTAAATCAGGGTGCACTCTTTCCCACATGTGGACATATCTGCCTGAGCAGATATGATCCTACAATTCCTGAGTCCATTCTTGGAGATTGTAAGTGTGCAGGTAAGGCATAGAGAATACATGGGTTGGGCACTCATCATTACGATTAGCGCAGGTCCATGATGGCTTCAATGTACCCCAAGATGTTTGGTATCAAACATCTCATCTTAATAAATCCACACTGATGCCAGTGGTGGATTTATTAATAAATGCATGAAGAGGGCACCTTAGAGGTGTCCTCTGAAAACCTACCAACTAGTGGTGTGGTCTCTGACTAGTCTCAGCCAGCCTGCCACCACCAGACATAATTCTGACCTCATGGGGTGAGAGCCTTTGCTTTCAGGGGCCGGGAACAATGCCTGTTCTGGGCAGAGCTGCATCACACCTCCTCCAGGCCTGAATGGCGTTTCAGAGCAGGAAGCTTCAAAGGTGATGTCACCTGTGAAATGCAACCCAGGCATCTCCAGCTAGTGGAGGATGCCAACCCCCCTTTCCTGCTCCACTTTTATTGGGAGGACAGGCAGGAAAATGTGTTAGATTAGGAGGTGTGCCCACATTCAGCCAGCACCACCCCTAAGGTGAGGTTGGGGTTTTGGACCCCACTTTTCAAATTCCTCTACCTTGTGTTGGAGAGAATTAGCCAACCAGGGTCAGGGTTGTGCCCACTTCCCAACAGAAGTGGTTATAGGTGGGTGTAGTCTCTGGTACTACTACCTGGTACTCCCTTTAAGACCCCTAAAATTTAGTATTCAGGTGGCACCCCTTAGCCGTGAACTTCAGATCCTGCCAACCTAAGAAGAAGAAGGACACCAAAGAGCTGCAAAGAGAAAGCAGAAGAGGACGTGTGACTGACCTGGAGCCAACCCTGCCAGCCTGCCCATTGTCTCTGACTCCTGCACCAAAGCTGACTCATACTACAGCTGTACTCCAGAACCCAGGAGGCTTGCCTGCCTTTGACAAAGAACCAGGAACTCCCTTGGATTGGTAGATTCAGTCCCCTGTATGTCGCAGGCCAAATCCAAAGCAGCAACAAAGTGCTCGCCCCTGGGTCTGTTGAGGTGATGACCCACAGTCCGTAAAGAACTCGACAAGGAGAATTCTCTACCTATTCAATATGAGTTATGCAATATGTCAATGATGTAACCACAGACAAACCAGTGCAAAGAATAAGAAATACAAGTGAACCAGAAATATAGTTAGAAAAGTATCAAAAAAAAGTTTCTTTGATAGATATACTTGTTAAATATATAATATCACAATAAGTCAAATTTATTTTACAAAAACACATCCCACCAGCCACTCATACAAACTTCAAACATACCAATTCATTTATACACATTCTCACACGTCTAGTCCATATAGTCCATTCATATACAACAAACAATGATATGAAGTGACAAATAGAGTGTCTCTTATGTCAGGACCAAATACATAAAAATATATATACATCAAGGATATTTGGTTAACAGAGTTGGCATCTAGGGTATGCCCAACATAGAGTTAAATACATGAAATCGATGAAAAAGACTATTTAGTGTCTCATATTGTTCCAACAATTGGAATCCTGCGCCGACGCGCGTTTCGGTGTTTGCCCGAAATTGGGCTTCACCTTCCTCAGGGCATCCAAGTTAGAGACACAGAAAGTAAAACAGTGGGGTGTACCTGAAGTTCAAAGAGCATTCCAACTATGCGAGGAATTGACATATTGAGCAGATTGAAGGAGCAAGAAGGCCATAATCGTGAGCACATCAAACGATATTCTGGGTATGTAACAGGCCAGCGCACGAAGCTAATTGGAAATATAGGAGGGGAAAACAGGATCTATAGAGATCTGTAAATGGCAGGCCAAACAGGTCAAGGCTACTTAGCATATACATAAAGTCAAATCATCTCGTGATAACGAGAATCCTGTAAAGACAGGATGTAGAAAATATCAAGCGGTTCGTGAAGTCCGGCAGGAATTGCCGGTACGTGGTAGTAGCTAGCAGCAAAGAGGCCGTGCGAGCATGAGAGCTCCAGGGGCTGAATGATTACCCACAGTGACATGGCAAGAGCACCCCCAGAGTGGTAGCTGGCTCTCACTGATGTTCAAAGCCCCTATCTCACTCCCAGTGACCTCCAGCCTGTGAGGTCCCTTTCAACTTCATTTGCTGCACCCATTGTTAGTTGGTACCGAGTCCGTCCACAGACCCCTTCAGTCTTCACTCCAACAAGAGTGCACTCCACAGCACTGCAAACGTCATCCGAAACAACCCTGCTCCTGTGATTTTGCATCTCCTGTTTGGTGGAGTCGACTGTAAGGCAGAAACCGTCTTGGCACGACCGCCGTTCATTGACTGACCGACCAAGGTGCATCTTTGGTGCACCCACTCCCGGTGATAGATATTTCCACGTGCCCCTGCATCCAGCATCCCTGGACAAGGCAATCAAGTACTGCCTGTTTCACTTGGGTCCAGGGACACTAAAGACCTCTGCTTTGAAAGAATAGAAACGAAATCCAAACCCAATTGCCTGTTGGCACAATACTTGTAAAAGCCTGTGTGCTTTTACCCCCGACTCCAACTGTCTTTGATTGATGGTCCTGCACATTACCCAATTTCCCCCATTGCCTTCAATACTAAATTGTTTGACGGTGACTCAGGTTACCACTGTGTATTCTACATTGGCCATCACAGTAAATACTTGACTGTGTTTAAGCATTTTCTTCTCCCGACCGCAACAGTCTTTTGATTGATGGTCCTGCCCATCACCCGATTTCCCTGATTGCCTGCAATTCTAAATTGTTTGACAATAACACAGGTTACCGCCATGTATTCTAGACTGCCCATCTGGGTAAATACTTGACGGTGTTTAAGCATTTTCTACTGCAACTGTTTTCTACTGCATTTTCTAAACTGATTTTGGTGCCTAAAACATGTATAAAGATACTTGTTATTTTTGCAAATTGATCTCGGATTTATTCTTGAGTGCATGTGTCATTTATTGCCTCTGTGAGTACAACACATGCTTAGCACTACCCTCTGATAGGCCTAACTGCTCATCCCACACTACCACAAAAGAGAGCGTTGGTATTATCTACTTGTGCCTCTGTAAACCAATCTGGGACCCACAGGACTCTCAGCACAATGTACATTTTTTTAGTACACTATATAGAGAGCCTGCTCTCTACATGATGGTTCAATAAATATTGAAAACACCCAACTGTTTATTCCTTGTATACTTCTCTGAGAGAAAGAGAGCACAAGTGACTGAGTGAAAGGGTTCTAGATCTGTTACCACGATCCCTGGGCGAGCTCAGGGTTTTAATGTTCTGTGGTTGCCAAAATCATTTGCTACCTGTCTAGGTTTAGGGGTGCATATGGTGGCACTTGGGGTAGCTGGTCTTTAGGATGACATATCCTGTGGGTGTGCATGGAATCAGTCTGGCATCATACCAATGTTTGTGTTGCCCAACAAATGTGCAGTTCCTACTGGGAAGTGGAAAACTACATGAAATCAGTAACCAATCGAACTGTATCCTTTCATCCTGAAGGAGCAGTAAATGCCAAGGAAGAATGCACTTGGCAGAATTCTAAAACGTATGCAAGCCTCTCAAATTAACAAGACATTTGCAGTGGCAACAGTAAAAGAGAAACACTTAGTTCAGATGAACCTAATAAGAGCAAGTTATAAGAAATCAAAGAGGGTCATTGTAAAGGTCTTATGCATGTACTTTAGTGGGAAGGCACCACACAAAAAACAATTATTCTGCCCGATTGCAGCAATGATCAATCTGTGGGAAAGTGATTAATTTTTTTAAAGGTATAAATATCAACTGAGAGAAATCACTGGTAGCAATTGCTTGCTATGATCCTCAAACCTACAGGAATGTAAGGGAGCTGCAGAAAACCTCCACAGATGTCTCCTAAAGGAAGAGGTAAAAACATTTTAGAGATGCATAGGTAGTTCGGAGAAACGCAAAACATAATCTACGGATAAAGTAGTGATGCACATGGACACAAGTCCTACCGTTAAAGTAATGGCTTCAACAACATTTCAAGCCATTCAGTCTCAAACAAAAGTGAAAGCTACAATGATGACTTGTTTAAATACAGAGATGTACAGAAGTCTTTATTGGGCTCATTCACCTGTCAAAATTGAAACCAAAGCAAAACTGTTTGCTACAGAGACTAGCACATGTTTCCTTCGAAGATGACAAACAACAGAAGAGTTATAGGTAACACAGTCTGAACTCAGCACTGGAATCTGTGGATTGGAAGACATTATAGGTGATTTACATCCACTGTTCCAAGACGGGCCGACTGAAAACAGGAATATGAAGCTACATATCCCAATTCATTCAGCAAATATCCCTACATCACTGGATCATCTTGTTCCATGTCCAAAAACGAATAGAGAAGAAACTGCAAAGACAAAAAGACATATGCCTGATATTGAGGTTGGTGGTGCGGGAGTGAGGTGGCATGCCAACGACCCGCTCATGTACCATCAAACCTCACCGCTGGCCCCCTGCTGGATTACAAGTTGTAATATGTAATATGGGCGGGTGGTCCTGCAGTGGCTGGCTCACTGTGCTGCCTTTCAAAGGATCATAGGAGAGCCTTAGAATGGCAGCACCGTGAGACAGCTACAGCGTATTCCAGCACGGTATGGACTTTAAAGTTCATGCCGTACTGGAACTGGGGTTGCAGAAAAATGGGTGGCATACCATGTGACCTCCTGCATGCACTCCACTTGCAGCAAGGCACAAGAGGGCCCTGTTGGGCCCCCTAAGTTTCCTCACTGCCACCCTTTTCATGGCGGCCTCACCACCATGAAAATGAGGGCAGTGAGGAAACTCACAATATGCTTGGCTGTGTTGCAGCAGCACTACCAAGCATATTATGGCCTCAGACCGCCATGCCACTGCAGAGGGATCACAGATCCCCAGCAGTTGCGGCGGTCCAATGGTGGTTCGACTGCCAAACTCAGAATATGGCAGTCAGACCGCTGGGGCGCACCGCCACCGCTGCGCCACCTGAGTTTCGTGCTCCACGGACCGCCAAACTCAGAATCAGCCCTATAGTGATAACAGACAGGTTAGTTATCCCTGATCTTCATTACCAACAACCCAGCCTGATGAACAAGTGTACAAATATTCACCTTTCAAATCAGACAGTCAAATGCAGGAGACGCAACAGCCATCACAGATGATATCATGGCTGACTTTAACCCCAAGGGGGGACAGAAAGACTGTTGGGTACATTTGGGTTAGGGTGGGGCTCTGCTTGATACCTGGGTGGACTGCCCAGGCATAGAGTCAAGCACCCACCTCATCAATTTCTAAAAACAGTCATTCTACCCCCTGGGCGCAGACAGTGGCAGCTATTGTGCCTTTGGCCTCCTGGGGACAGAAAGTCTATTTTAGATATTGATGGGGTGGGGGCTCGGCCCGATGCCTAAGCAGTCTGCCCCTATCACTTTCATCATAAAAAAACAACTTACTGGGGTCTAGTGTGCTTTCTACCCCTACAAGTGGCTGATTGGAAGTAAAAACCTACTACCTGCCCCCTGAGGCCGTTTTATAAACTGATGGGTTGTAGGTTCAGTAATGCCTGGGAGGGCTGCCCACTTCTTTTCCTTAGAAACAAATGTCTCCCACTTTCTGCCACTCCCAGGATGCAGATTAGAGGTAATGATCTCATATCTGCCAGGGGGGGCAGAAAGACTTTTTGGCCAGGGGAGGACGGAGGTCTAGCACATTGACAGAGGGTCACATCCCCTCCAAAATCACTTTCTGTTGGCTCTTGGGCTTTCTGACCCTCGGGGGAAGATTGGAGGTGTTGTATCTTATCCTTATTTCTTTTCTCTCTCCCACCATTGGACTCTCCCGCTCTTCCCTCTCCCAATGTGTTGAATCGTCCTAGAATGTTGTAAAGATTCTAATGCGCACTCACAGACCCCAAATGTGAGAATTTGGGTCATGGATGTCGATGAAGCAACTGAATAAGGTTTTCTTACCTGATCAAGCTTCATTATTACACTGGCGACGATTTCAAGTTGCGAGGAGGGCAACGTATCGGCATTCCCTCTGTGTGTTACCCAGCGGAGCAGTGCATAATTAATGAAGACTCTGGAAAGTACATGCGCAGATTTGTGAGTTCCCGTTTGCGTCAAGAGCATTAACAGAAGCTGAATCCCGATACTCAGTAGTAGAAAGAGAAGCGTTAGCCTGCTTCTGGGCAGTGAAGCACTTCCGTGTGTTTGTGTGGGGAATTCCTTTCACCCTAAGAACAGATCACAAGCCTTTGGTAAGTGCATTTTCTGTGAAAAATATTGAAAGAACAACACCTAGAATTTCCAGGTGGTTCCTTGGTTTAGAAGGATTCAACTTCAAGATCGTGTATATACCAGGACCCAGAAATCAGGCAGCTGATTGTTTGTCTAGACTTCCTTTACCAAATATTGAGTTGGAAAAGAATGCAGTTGAAGAATTTGTGGTGGCAACCATTACAGAAGGTATACAAAAACAAGAATGGGAAGACAGTATGAAAAGTGATCTGACAATTCAAAATTTAAAAGAGCTTATCTTGAAGGGATGGCCTAAAAAGTGTTCAGATCTTAAAAATGATGAAAAAGGATTTTGGGAGGTGAGGAACGAATTGTACATTCGAGACCATAACTTGTATAGGGAAAAAATTAAAACCTCCTGAAAGCTTGCGTGAAAAAATAATATTGTTGGCACATGAAGGCCATTTAGGTTGCAGTCTGACTAAGAACAAAACCAGACTTCATTATTGGTGGCCAGGCATGGACTCCATGATCGAAACGAGCATAAGACAATGCATAAGCTGTGCGTACAGCGATAAGAGCAAACATGTGAGCAAAAGTTACATTTCTGCTGTAGAAGTACCTCTTGTCCCTTGGAATAAATTGGCTCTGGACATTATTGGTCCTATAAATGTTAAGGAATTAGGAGGAAGGTTCATATTGACAATAGTAGATTATCATTCAAAATAGGTGGTCATCAAAATTGTGGACAACATTATTACCAGTACTGTTATTACTTTTCTACAAGATGTGTTTCGCATTGAAGGTGTACCTCAAACTTTAATAACAGACAATGGTGTCCAATTTACTTCATCGCAAATGAAAGAATTATTACACATATTTTCTGTAACTCACTTGCAAACTGCTCTCTATTGCCGGAGGGCTAATGGATTAGTTGAACGAGTCAACCGGATGATCAAAGATTGCATTCACCTGAATGTGAGCAGAGGGTTGAACATTAAGAAGGCATTAGATGAAATGATTTGGTCCTACCTCGTTACCCCTCACTCCATTACTGGTGTATCCCCATTTAAGTCCCTTAAAGGTAGGGAACCAGGCACAAAATTAAGTCCTTTGTGGCTTGTTGGTAACGATATTGAGGAGGTGGATCGTGACAAAATAATGGAAAAAATTCAAGAACATCAAAAGAAATATGTTAACAGGTACAACAGTAGAGTGCAAGGAAAGTGTAAGATCTGGAAGGAATGAGATGTTGTAAAAGTAAGATTACCTAGATCTGTATACTCAGGTTCTTCTATGTTTTCAGAAAGGAAGAAAATATGTAAAGTTTTCAAAAATGTTGTACTCCTAGATGATGGTCAAACGTGGAGCTCGGACAGGATAATCAGGGATAACAGTGAGGATGTATCTAATTCCACCAGGGAATACAGAACACCTATAAACAAGGAACTTGATTCTCAACCGAGAAAAGGGTTTCTAAGAAATCAATTTAAGAAACCGTTGTGGCACAAGGATTATAGAATGTACTAATCTGTTTTCCTTATTCTACTGTTTTAGTATTCAGTCATGTTATATGGACATACCTTTTAGAAATGGTTATTGTATTTCCCTAGGGGAGGAGATGTGTTGTATCTTATCCTTATTTCTTTTCTCTCTCCCACCATTGGACTCTCCCGCTCTCCCCTCTCCCCTTGTGTTGAATCGTCCTAGAATGTTGTAAAGTTTCTAATGCGCACTCCCAGACCGCAACTGTGAGAATTTGGGTCATGGATGTCGATGAAGTAACTGAATAAAGTTTTCTTACCTGATCAAGCTTCATTATTACAGGAGGTAAAGAGCTCCTATCTCCACCAAGGGGAGCAGTAAGACTGTAGGGGTCTGTTGGAGGAGGTGGAGCACTATCCCATTGCTAGATGGGCTGCTCTACCTTAAAAATACTTCCTAGGGCCTTTTGTAATAAAAGAAACATTCTCTTGTGTCTAGTGAGCCTTCTGCCCCCCCAGGGGGCAGATTGGAAGTAAAGGCCTCCTACTGCACACAGAAGGGGGAAGAAAGCGTTTAATAGCCTGGGGCAGGGGAAGCACAAGCCCATTCTAAGGGGGCAGCTCCTCCTCTCAAAATTACACCCGGTTGGCTAGTGGGCGTATTCCTGCTTAGGTATCCTGATCCTGCAGTGACCCCCAAGCAGTGATCCACTAGGGAGGGATATCATTCGAAAGAGGAGATTCTCCAATTTTAACAACCCCCTCCTGTAAATCAGTGCTAAATAGGCTGAGATATGCCCTTGAGCCCCAATGAAGGGAAAATGAAATCAATGCCATTACCAAAAAAAACAAAATAGGAAATCCCTCTGGAGTGAGCATTAAGTGAAGGCGATAAAATCCACTCCACCAGTAGAGTTCGCTGAGTTTTGCCCACTTTGCGCTCCATTTGAATAATGGAGTTCTGGAAAAACTCTGCCAACCACTGTGTGGTGGAGTTTTTTCTTGCACACGACTCACCAACATTAGGTTGGCACGTTTGAGCAAGAAAATTGAGTGCTTGCAGCGGTTGCAGCAGGTCGTAGGTTGCGAAAGCAGCCACACGAGTCGATAATATACTCGCGCAGCAGAAGGAAGCAGCGCCATGTGGTGCCATTCGCACTGATTTTACAGCATGAAACAAGCTCCCGGAGGTTAAAGTCAGCACGGCAGCGCAACATGCCAAATTGTGCGGCTCGCAGAACTCCCAGGAATCTCACTGAGTTTTTATATAGCTCTGCAGAATTCCGTGGAGTGAAACTTCGAGAGTTCTGCCCACCCCTAGTGAGCACCAGGGGGATTTCCCACCTCTACTGCCAGGACATGGTGGACAGGTCCTTAGCACCTGAGAGGTGGTGCTTAGGACGTTTCCAGTGCATCCTTAACACCCAAGAGTTTAAATTAGATTAATGACTTTTTTCCATACCTAACTATACCGTCACTTTAACCTTTGTTTTTTTTCTGTTAATTTCTATTTTTTTAGCATCCCAAAAGATCTTGTTACCATACCTAACTATAATATCACCTTAATCTTTGTTTTTTCAGTGAATTTCTAGGGTGTTTTAAACATAAAGTAAAATCGAATTTTTAAATTTAACCTTAATGGCAATTTTGCCTTTAGATTTTGTTTCAATGTTGTTATGCATTGTATTCTTTTCCCTTTCCATGATCCCACAATACTCCCTCATACCCCACAAGCAATGGAAGGCAGCCACTGGAGTTCTGTGCTGGTTTTCCTTTCTGCTCCGTGTCCCACTGGAGTATCGTGGGACCTGTAAAAACACAAATAAAGTTGTGTTAAATATGGGAGTGTTTTTTATTGAAGTTTGAGACTCGAGCTTCTCTAGTTATGTCAAATAATAAGGATTCCTTGAGTCTTTTTGTGAAGGTGCCTTGTTTTTGGGTGTTGCAGTCGCGGGGAGTACCGTGTGCCAGGAAGACTTGTGTACAAGGTGAAGAGTGTGCGTATTATAAACTTGGCCACCTAAGGGGGCTTGGGTGACTGCAGGAAGTGGGCTCTTGTTAGAATTGGGATCTCTAGTTGGCAAGGGTTTGCACTTTTGTCCAAGTAGGGACCCTTCTTCCTAGTCAGGGTAAGGGAGTTACACTCCTAAAATAACCCCTGCTCACCCCCTTGGTAGCTTGGCACGAGCAGTCAGGCTTATTCTAGAGGCAGTGTGTAAAGCATTTGCACATAACCAACAGTAATACAGTGTAAGCACTACAAACGGACACCACACCAGTTTAGAAAAATAACCAATATTTTTATATACTCAAGACAAGACCAATTACGACAAAAATCCACAATACTATACTTTAAAAATGAATGCTTGATAAGGTAACTTCTTCTTTGCAGGAATAACACAAAAGCAAAGTTCGTACGAGTCGGTAGCCCCGTCCGGGTCTATTGCGATGCTGAATTACACAGAGTCCAACAGTTCCAGCCGACCGTGTCGCTATGGGCCAGCAGAGTCCTGAACAGACTCAGTCACAGTACCTTTCTCGTTGTGGCTGGTACGGAGTGTACGAGCCGGTCGGCGTTCGTCGCGGTTGCGGTGCAAGACGGAGCGATGCAAGGTGCGGTGTCCCTCGATGCGGTGCAGGCAGCGGCTCGATGAGCGTCGTGCAGACGGAGTCGGTGAATCCAAGGCGTGCGGTGCAGGGCCAGACGTTGTACGATGCGGTGCTGGCAGGTTGCGATGCAGGCGACCAAGCCAGAGTGCGGGAGCTGGCGTCGGACAGCGGTGCGAGTCGGAGCGGGGCGTCGCAAACGTGCGAGCGGTGCCCCAAATGCGATGCGGTCACGACTGTTGAGCCAGTTGCAGCGTCCGCGTCGGTCGGGTCCGGCTGGTTCAGTGAAGCGATGCGATGCGATGCGAACTGCGGTGCCCACAGGTCACGGTGCAAGCAGCGGCTCGGTGTTGGCGGCGTCGGACGTCGCCCACGGTGAGACCAGGGTTGCGATGCGAAGCGGGGCGATGCGGTCTGCGGTGCAAACAGGTCACCGGTCAGGGATGGATTCGGTTGACGGAGTCGGTTGCAGTTCCCTTCCTCTGTGGCAACTGAAACAGCATTCCAGAAGCGGTACCCAGAGGCTTGTGAAGTCTTTGCAGTCCCTGAGACTTCTTAACAGGAGGCCAGCTCGGTTTCAGGCCCTTGGAGATACTCAGCACAAGTTTGTAAAAAGTTCAGTCCTTTCACTGCCCAAGACAGAAGCAGCAACTGCAGGCCAACCCAACAAGGCAATAACTCAGCAAAGGGGCAGTACTCCTCCTAGCAGCTCTCCAGCTCTTCTTCTTGACAGGTTCCTTGATTCCAGCGAGATCTAAATTCATGGGGTCAGGGCCCCAATATTTATATCCCAAATTCCTTTGTTCTCTAAAGGCAGAGAGGCCTTTGCCTAGTCCAAACCAGTTCTGGAGCACTTTGTTGACAAGTCTCCGTCCCTTCTTTCAGAGAGTAGGCCAGGGACATCAGACGCACCACAGGAGGTGGAGCCAGCATTGTGGAGGGAAGGCACTGTCCTATTCAGGGCCCAGGTGCAACTCCTCCCACCCATCTACATGTAGATCTTGCTATTCAGCCCTGTGCTGACTCACCCTGTCTCCTGGCATCCCCCAGCCCCTGTCACTCACACTCCAGACAAGGAATACACAACCTCGCAGAGGCAGGCTTGGATGGTTAGACAAAAAAATACCCACTTTCTAAAAGGGGTATTTTCAAACACAGAATGTTAAAACCAACTTCACTAAAAGATGCATTTTATCATTCTGAGTCCAGGCATACTAAACTCGAATTTCTACCATGTTCCCGGGGTCAGTTAGGATTATAAGCTGTAATAATCAAAACTGCCCGTTCTGGCCTATGGGGAACAGGTAGCCTTGCAATAGTGAAAAACGAACTAGGCTGTAATTCACTATCAGGACATGCCACACACACCAGGGCATGTCCTACCTTTCGCATACAATGCACCCTGCCCACAGGGGTACCTTGGGCCTACCTTAGGGGTGACTAACATGTAGCAAAGGGAAGGTTTAGGGACTTGCAAGTGTGCACACTTGCCAAGTCTACATGGCAGCCCCAGGCTGCGCACAGGCTCTGCAATGGCAGGCCCGAGTTACATTTTACGGGCTGTTTGCGTGGGTGGCACAATCCAGTGCTGCAGCCCACCAACAGCATTTGGTCTATAGGCCCTGGCACTCGCAGTGCACTTTACAAGGGACTGACACATAAACCAAATAGGCCAATCATGGAAACGCCAATCCTTAACACCTTTTATACAGGAGCACTTGCACTTTCCCACTGGACAGCAGTGAGGAAAGTGCGCAGAATCATTACACCAGCAAAAACAGAGTCAAAACCGGGAGGTCAGAAAGCAAAAAGTCAGGGGAAACACGCCAAAAGATGCCAAGTCTAACACATGTCCCCTCCAGCTGAAAGTAGGGAGAACTACCCAACCCCATTGGAGTTCTCTTCACTAAGGCAGAAGAATCTGGACAGACCATCTGCGTTGGCGTGTTCTGTACCAGGACGGTGTTCCACCGTAAAGTCCATTCCCTGTAGGGAGATGGACCACCTCAGCAGTTTTGGATTCTCACCCCTCATTTGCATCAACCATCTGAGGGGCCTGTGGTCTGTCTGAACCCGGAAGTGAGTCCCAAACAGGTATGGTCTCAACTTCTTCAGCGCCCAGACCACAGCAAAAGCTTCCCTTTCTATGGCACTCCACCTCTGTTCCCTGGGGAGTAGTCTCCTGCTAAGGAAGACTACAGGATGATCCAGGCCCTCTTCGTTCAGTTGTGAGAGCACCGCTCCCACACCATGCTCTGAAGCGTCAGTCTGCACGACGAATTCCTTGGAGAAGTCAGGTGCCTTGAGCACGGGCGCCGTGCACATGACTGCCTTCAGGGCATCAAAAGCTTTCTGGCAGGACTCAGTCCAGATCACTTTCCTGGGCTGCTTCTTAGAAGTCAGCTCTGTTAAGGGGGCAACGATGGTGCCATAGCCCTTAACAAATCTCCTATAGTAGCCGGTGAGACGTAAGAAGGCTCTCACCTCTGTCTGGATCTTGGGGGGCTCCCAAGCCAGAATGGTGTCAATCTTGGGTTGTAGGGGCGCCACCTGGCCGCTTCCTACCTGGTGTCCCAAGTACACCACAGAACCCTGCCCGATCTGGCACTTACTGGCCTTGATCGTGAGGCCTGCACCTTGCAGAGCCCTCAACACTTTCTCAAGGTGCTGTAAATGTTCTTCCCAGCTGGAACTGAACAGCAATGTCATCCAGGTAGGCGGCACTGAAATCCTCCAGCCCAGCCAACACCTGATTGACCAACCTCTGAAAGGTGGCAGGGGCATTCTTCAACCCAAAGGGCATCACCCGGAATTGGTAATGACCTTCTGGGGTGGAGAATGCTGATCTCTCCTTGGCCCCATCGGTTAAGGCAATCTGCCAGTACCCAGACGTCAAATCAAACGTGCTGAGGAACCGGGCAGCTCCCAACCGATCAATTAGCTCATCAGCTCTGGGGATGGGGTGCGCGTCAGTCCTGGTGACGGCATTGAGCCCACGGTAGTCCACACAAAACCGGAGTTCTGGAGTGGCACCGGGCGCAGCAGCCTTTGGGACCAAGACCACTGGGCTGGCCCAAGGACTGTGGGAGGGCTCAATCACCCCTAACGCCAACATCTTAGAGACCTCCTCCTTGATGCTGGCTCTGACCCGGTCAGTCAACCTGTAAATCTTGTGCTTCACAGGAGGGCTGTCACCAGTGTCCACGTCATGGGTACACCAGTGAGTAACACCGGGGGTCAGAGAGAACAGTGGGGCGAACTGTCCCAACAACTGGTGACAGTCCCCCTGCTGCTCCTGAGTCAGAGTAGGGGAGAGGATCACACCTTCTACTGACCCATCATGCTCCTTGGTAGACAGGAGGTCAGGGAGAGGCTCACTCTCCTCTTCCACCCCATCATCTGTCGCCAAGAGCATACTCACTTCGGACCTCTCGAAGTGGGGCTTGAGGCGGTTCACGTGAAGGACCCTCAAAGGGTTCCTTGGAGCCTGCAAATCCACCAGGTAGGTGATGTCACTTTTGCGCTCCACCACCTCATATGGCCCAGTCCACTTGTCCTGCAAGGCACAAGGTGCCACTGGGGCCATGACCCACACTTTTTGCCCAGGTTGAAATTCGACCAGAGTGGCATTCTGGTCATACCATCTCTTCATTTATTCCTGGCTTGCTTCTAGGTTCGCCAGAGCGAGTTTCCTGAAGCGGGCAGTTTGGTTTCTAAAGGCCAGCATGTAGCTAAACACATCCTGGGGAGTTTTCCTGGGAGCTGCCTCCCAGCCTTCCTTTACCAAACTCAGAGGTCCTCTGACAGGGTGGCCATACAGGAGCTCAAAGGGGCTGTACCCAAGAGACTTCTGAGGCACCTCCCTGTATGCAAAGAGTAGGCATGGCAAGAGGACGTCCCACTTACGCCTCATGGGTTCTGTTAGACCCTTGATCATGCCTTTCAAGGTCTGGTTGAATCTCTCCACCAGACCGTTTCCTTGTGGGTGGTAAGGAGTGGTGAACTTGTAGGTTACACCACACTCCTTCCACAGGGATGTCATATACTTGGATATGAAATTGGTCCCCCTATCAGAAACCACCTCTCTGGGGAATCCCACACGGGAAAAGATCCCCATTAACGCCCGGCCTACCACTGGCGCCGTCGTTGTCCGGAGAGGGATTGCCTCTGGGTACCGGGTGGCATGGTCCACCAAGACCAGGATGTACCTGTTGCCCATGGCTGTCTTGGGATCCAGTGGCCCCACAATATCCATCCCTACCCTTTCAAAGGGTGTTCCAACAACAGGAAAAGGTTGGAGAGGAGCTTTGACCTTCCTCCCACTCTTACCACTTGCCTGGCAAGTTTGGCAAGACCTACAGTGTGCATCTGACTGCCTTCGCATTTGGGGCCAAAAGAAGTGGGAGACAAGCCTGTCAAAGATCTTGTCCTGCCCCAAATGTCCTGCCAAAGGCACGCGAAGAGCCAGACCCAGTAGGAAGGTCCTGAAGCGCTGGGGTACCACCAGCACACGGGCTGACCCAGGCTCAGCAACCTTAGGCTCACTGTATAGGAGACCACTCTCCCAGTAGATCAGATGTGACCCGGACTGATTACCAGCTGCCTGGTCTGCAGCCTGCCGCCGCAGACCCTCCAGATTAGGGCACTCGTTCTGCTCCCTGCAGAACTCCTCCCTGGTGGGACCCCCTTCTTGCTGCCAATGGGTCAGCTCAGAGATGTCTCCCAGTTCGGCTACCTGCTCCCCTGTAGGCACCGGGGCATCCCCCTCAAGGTCGGCGGGAACTTCGGGGGCCGGTTTCCCGCGCCTCCTGCCGTTTCTCTTGGCAGGGACTTGGGCCACTGTTCCAGGCTCCAAGTCCTCTTGATCACCCTTTCTGGCTGCCATTGACCGAGAAGACACGCATGCCCACTCTGGCAACCCAAGCATCTCCAAGTGAGACCTGAGCTCAACATCCTTCCATAAGGACTGCTCCAGGTCATTACCTAGCAGACAATCTACAGGCATGGTAGGGCTCACAACCACCCTCAAGGGACCTGAGACCCCCCCATTCAAAGGGAACCTGCGCCACCATACACTGGCGCTCAGAGTTGTCTACAGCAACTACTTGGTGGAATGCCCCTGGGACTACCTGCTTCTCAGAGACCAGGTGACACCGGACTGAGGTCACACTGGCTCCAGTATCTCTGAGAGCCTCTACCCTGTTCCCATTGATGGTCACCCAGGTGCTATATTTCTTTGTGTTAGGGGGCACCTGGTTTCCTGGGACCATCTCACTGTCCCCTAGTGAGACAAGGGTCATTTCTGCGGGATCCCCACCCTCCTGTGGGCACCCCTCCTCCCCAAGCGCTACACTAGCCAACACTTTGGACTGTCCACCGGTGGGTGGCTGTGTCCCCTTTGGGCACTTGGGGTCCCCCTTAAAGTGACCTACCTGGTCACATGCATAACACTTGCGGGGGCCGGTCTCAACAGGCTTCCCAGTAGAGACCCCTTTCTTCTTATCACCGGGGGGGCTGGGAACCTTTACCCTGGGTACTAGTTTGGGGCCCTTTAGAGAACTCCTGTGCTTTACCCTTGTCCCCCCCACCTTTCTGCTGGGGACCCTGCCCACCTTTGGCTGAGTCTCCCCCAAACGCTTTCTTGTGGACCCTGGTACTCACCCAGCGGTCCGCTTCCATAGCAAGCTTCCTGGGGTCAGTTAGCTTACTATCAACTAGGTGCTGGCGCAGATCTGCAAAACATAGACTAGACAAGTGCTCCCATGCAATCAAGTTGTAGAGCCCCTGAAAATCTGTCACATTACTGCCCTTTACCCAGCCATCCAGAGACCTGCAGAACACATCCACACATTCCAACCAAGTGTTGGCATCAGACTTCTTACTGGACCTGAACTGATCCCTGTACTTTTCAGGAGTAAGACCATACTTAGTGAGAAGGGCATCCTTCATGTCAGCATAGGTGAGGTGATACCCCTTGTCTTGTGGATTGTTACCTGCCTTGTTATTTTGGCCTAGGCCTGGCTGCCATGCTGCTTTTCTTTGCGCACGTTACACTGAGCCGGGCCTTCCTCGCCCTTTGCTCGTGCCACGTTCTTTTGCACTGTCTGCATTTTCTGTTGTTCACCTTTTTGGGCTCAGTCTGCACAAACATGTACAAGGTCGAATAACAATGTATTTTGGTTCTTCCTGATATGGCCAGTCTCGCGCACCCAGACATAACATTAGGTGCAATTGCCATGATGGATTTGATATGCTTTTAATGCTGTGGTTTACTAGCGCTTAAGACACTTGAAGAAATCCTTTTCAGTGAGAAGAGCTATGATGTCCTGCTGATGTAATTCTGCATCTAGAGACTGAGGTATGGGGGTTCGCTAGTCAAAGCCCAGAGGTCTTCTATTATTATAATAAACTATCTTACTGAAAGGGAGGGTGGTAATGTTATTTATACGTTTATCCACTGAGCTCTGAGATGCTTTCCCCGTTTGTATTCTATGGAATTGTAACCATGCTGCTTATATTAGTAATATGCATTATGCTATTAGTACTGACACGTGTACTGTACATTAGAGCACGTAAGTTGGAATAAACATTTTAACCTATCCAGTGTCTCTTCCTACGCACCTTGTGGACAAGTACGAGTGAGTGGCGAAAGAGTGTTCTTGCTTCAGTGAGTCCTGAGATAAAGATACCGTGTTCTGGGTTGTCCAAACATTAGTACTTGGGTGCTAATGGGATGCTAAGCTAGTTGGGTTGGGGTTTTTGGGTGCTATGGTATATGGTGGCAAACCACTGTATTCCAGGGTCCCATTTTCCTGTGCATAGCTCTGTGTATGTGCAGAAACCTTATGACATGGCGCGACCACCGTGGGGCAGCTTATCTGCGAGACGCTTGAGTAGTGCTTGTGCTTGTTCACAAACCCCTCGCGTACGCTTCCGGAGGCGTATGTGACGGTGATACCTCCTATATTGAATGTTTTATAGGTTCTTTCAAGCTTGAAGTTATTAAAAAAGGTTAGTTAGCAGACCCATTTTTGTGCTCCCTGTTAGGTTGTCGAATATAATTGTTTAGTCATGGCTGGTGTGGCGATAGCTGCACATAGTCGAGGGGCACTCCGAGATCACTTACGGGTGTATGGAGTGCCTGATACAGGGATCGATTTGGTCTTTGTGGTTCAAGCCGATCCGGCTTACCACTTTGAGGTGTTTTACACTTGGATCACTTTTGAAGCGGTGGATGCAGGTGATAAGCTGTTTCATGAATATAAACCCACCGCTATTCCTGCTGCCTATCGACCCTATACTACTCTTGAAGTGCCTCTCACGGCTTGGCAGCACCGTGTTTGGTTTAATGGCGCCCTTCCACAACCAACTACCGCAGTTCGTTTAGGCCCCTTATCAATTCAGGGGGCCACTTGGCCTGTATTGGCCGGGTATACTCCGCATCCGAATTATCTGGCATTACCGCTTGCGGAACTTCGCACTATGCATACCGAATTGGTGCGAGTGCATCGAGCCTTGGTGACATACGTTACAGGAAGCCTCCATGGAGCTGCTCCTGTAGTCGCAGGCCAACCAGCTATTGCTGCTGGAGTGACTATAAGTCCTGTCATGGTAAATTCTGTGATGGGCAAACGTCCACAAAATAAGGACGATTATCCTTATTGGCTTGCCGAAAAGTTCGATCAGATAGAAGCAGTGTTTCCACATACGTCCCCAGTGGATAAACATCGCATCCTTACGATAAGTTTGCCAAAAGACATAATCCCCGATTTGACATCATGTGAAAACTGGGGTAAGGTATTCGCAGCAGTTTATTCAAAATGTTTTGGAACTCCTTCCATGACGGTTCTACCCTCTGTAATTAAAAAAGTACAGGATGAACATGGCCCTGAAGCGGCTGTGGAATTAGGGATGAGACTAGTGGGAGTGTTTGATGTAGTAGCTGAGCTGATCCTTGGAAATGTCAAGGGCGATGCTATGAACTTTCAAGTAGCGAATGCTTTGGCTTTGGTCCCAGAGTTGGACAGGCCTCGCGAATTACCGAAAATAATAGCCCGGGCTTATAAAACAATTGGAAGAAATAGCCTAGGCAACAAGCCTTTTGTAAAAATGCAGACTCAATCGCAAACACAAGTTATACAAACAAAAAGTGCATCTGAGAAAGATGATAAACCAGTCTTCACTAAAAAGAGTTGGAGACAGAAAAAACAGGGTAAGCAACAAAAGAAGCCGGGGTCGAGAGGCGCTTCCCCAGTTTCGGTTTCTTCTGAACGTACTTATGATTTACGTGATAGGTCAAGGATTAAATCACCAGAAAGGTTTCAGAGCTCTGATACGCGTTCTCCTCGTTCTTCACAGGCCCAGACGTCGTCACAGGCTGGTGGAGGAGGACGGCAAGATAGAGAAAGGGGCCGAGAGGCTCCCCAGGAGCGAGACCAACCTCGACAACAAGTCAGAGGGAAAGCAGAAGATTTACATCTTCCTCGACCGCAATTTCAGAAGAAAAAGGTTGCCGCTGTCACAGCGAAATATGCCTCAGACCGTGAGAACGAGACTCCAGAATTGGACGTGGGCAGTGACCCTCCTAGACAGCGCCGCGGAAGTTACCATAGTGCGGGAGGCGCTACGTCCTCATATGGAGGCGACAGCAACTAAAACATTCGTTACTGTAGAGACAGCTGACACGAGAGTGGCACCCCCTGACAGACTATATAATATAGTCATACAAATTGAAGGTGACATACCGCGTGAAATAAAAGGGATTTTTTGGGAAAATCTAACCTCTTCATATGACATTTTGTTAGCAGAGGTGGATTGGCCACCCCCATTCGTTTTAGCTGCACATAAAGGAGAGGAGGTAATCCTTCCAAGCTTTTCAAGGCATGTCCCAAAAGACAAAGCTGAAGCACTTGCAGCTGAGTGGGCTGTGTACCTGGCACCAGCGTTATACCGCAACCATGTGGGATGGGATGAAGAATCACCTCCTCATGCAATACCTTTGCGGTCACTACCGCAGCCACAACCCCAATATCCCATTAAACGGCAGGCAAAAGGCCCCGTCTCCGAAATTCTGACACAGTTGGAATATCAGGGAGTAATCGAACCATGCGTATCACCTATGAACAATCCCCTTTTCGTGGTTTCTAAACCCGATGGATCGTACCGCTTAGTTTTGGATTACCGGCATTTAAATACTCATTGTCGGAACTTTGCGGTGCAAAATACACACAGTTCTGCGCTTGTAGACAGTCTTGTTCGTAAAAAATACAAAACGACACTTGACCTTTCAAACGGTTTCTACACGCACAACCTAGCCCCGGAGAGTGGTCAGTGGACCGCATTCACATCCGGTGGTAAATTATTCCAGTTCCGGCGATTACCCATGGGCTACAAAAATAGTCCGGGTATATTCGCCGCCCGTGTTGTTTCTTTGTTAAATGACATTGATCAAGACGCATGTTCGTACGTTGATGACATCTATCTGACAGACGACGAGTTATATCAGCATCTGTCCCGTGTGGACCGCATTATTCTTGAATTTGCGGAGCAGGGTTACAAATTTAACTTTGCTAAGTCACACATTGCTGAATTTACTGTTCTGTTCTTGGGCTATGAGCTCAATAACGAAGGTAAGGGCTTAGCCCCCCATTTCTTGGAAAAATGTGCACATTTGTGCCCCCCAAATACTCTGAAGAAACTTCAGTCTTTGCTGGGTTTCTTGAATTTCGGGCGTACTTACATTCCCGAATATGCCCAGCGTATCAAGCCTTTGTATGCTTTGATACAACCTACTTATTCAAGGTCTTGCTGGCTGCCTGAGCATACCTCAATTCTGCAGTCTTTGCAGACAGACCTTTTGGAGTCTAAATATCTTTCGACTCGTGATAACCACACAAACCTGGTGATTAGAATAATTCCGGGGGCGGTGGGATTCACCTATTTAACCTTTAATGAAGGTGATACAGTACCCATCGCATACAAGTCACATCTGTACACTTCCGCTGAATTGCGCTTTACATCTGTCGAAAAAGTTCTAACTGCAGTGCAAATGGCGATTCTGAAAGAACGCGCACTAGCACAGGGAAAGCGGATTCTGGTGGTAACACCCTGTCCTGCCCTAGAGGCAGTAACAAAGGCAAGTGTACCGAACTCAAAAGCAATGCATCCCCGTTGGATACAATGGGCTACATCCTTGACGTCTTCGGACGTCACTTTTGTATTTGATTCTTCTCTTCAGACTCAGGAGTTTTTGCAGTATGAATTCGTTCATCCTCCTCCTTCATTTTTACTACCGCTTGAGGATTACAAATGTGTGATCTACACCGATGGTTCGGCGCAACCGGCCACTGGGTCCAAGCACGCTTATTCAGCTGCATGTGCTATTGTTGCGGGTTCCTTTGTGGATGGCAAGTTCAAATCCACTGTAGTGCACACACGCACACTTGGGGATAGTACCGCACAATTGGCCGAGCTGCATGCATTACTACTTGCACTTGAGTTCGCTTCTCAGGATGAGACCACTCTTATTGTATGTGATTCTTTTTACTGTGTACAATCTTACAATGACAATCTGTTTTTCTGGTCGAAAAACGACTACAAGGACGCAAAAGGGAGCACAATCAAGCATAAAATGCTTTGGGTTCGAGTGGCAGAATTGCAACAACGTCTGCCCCTCACACAGGTGGTTCACACCTTAGGCCATCAGCGGGTGGGCGCACACGCTATTGGTAACGATCTGGCAGATGAAGCTGCCCGTTCAGCAGTAGTCACGTGTTCAGTAGCAGCGGTTACCAGGTCCATGTCTAAAATAGACCCTGTTATTCTAGCAGCTATTGCTGCAACCAAGGAAGGTGATAATTACCCTACAGGTTTCCCTTCCAAGTATTCTTACAAATTAAGTCCCGATCAGGTTCCTTATGTAACTATACCTGACGTTGGAGATCGACTGATCCCCAACGCGGACCGCAGGAGTGCCTTGATATCAGCTGCACACGAAGGCATGGCTTCTGCTCATGCAGGTGTGTCAGCTACGGTTTCCATCTTGCAGCAGCGTTATTGGTGGCGTGGGTTATATAAAGACACCCGTGCTTTTGTGCTTTCTTGCGACGTTTGTCAACAGATTAAGCCTTCCACGGTAACACGTCCACCACAAACACCGCTCTGCATTGCTAACAGACCCTTTGGGTGTGTTTACTTGGATCACTGCGGTCCATTCTCATCAGACACTGCTTATAAATACATTTTAGTGGCAGTGGACTCGTGCACACGGTTTCTCTGGGTCTGGCCACAACGGAGTGCTGACGCCCGAAATGTAATCAGGGATTTGCGTGTCTTTGTGGGAATTTTCGCATGCGGCACCTTCCATTCGGACCAAGGTCCAGCGTTTGCCTCTAGGGCTTACAAGGATGCAATGGCTTCGCTTGGGGTGCGGGTGAAATTTTCGTCTCCGTATAGGCCTGAGGGCAACTCTATCGTTGAACGAATGAACCGTGACTTAAAGCAATCCTTAACAGCTAGGGTTATAGGTACTGGCAGGAACTGGCTGGCCCATTTGTATACCGTTCAGCGTGCACTTAATAATCTCCCTAGAAGACCTCTGGGTGGGCGGACCCCATACGAAATGCTCTTTGGCATAAGAATGTTTGTGCCTGACCTTGAGGGTCCAGACATCGCGGCGCAATCCGCCAAGTTTGATGTAGATAACCATTCTGCTATGTTACAGGACTTACAAGAAGCCCGAGACAAACTTGCAACTACACATTTACCTTCAGCCACAGACCCTGCGTTGCAGATTCCGGTAGCCGGCTGGCTTCCGAAAATTGGAGAACTGGTTCGAGAGAAGGTTGAAAACAAAAAGGAATTTGGCCCCTCTTTTCGTGCACCGGTTCCAGTTCTTGGCCTGAAGGGAACACGTACAGTCATTTTACCACCGCTTCCTGGTCGCAAAGAGAACAGATACATCTCAGTTGAAAATGTCAAGCTACAGCGCCTGGCCGATCCTGAATAGTGTCACACCAGCGGTCTCTTGTCCTGCCATTTATCGGACATATGTTCATAGTCCATCTGCACGAACGATCGCTGATGCTGTAATTGAGATGGTTGATTTGCCAGACACTACCATTGATCCCCAACTCTCCACCAATATCAACGAGGACGAGTATACTTATCCTGCATCAGAACCGGTGGCACATCAACCAACAACGCCACTGAGCCCGACTCGTTATTCCTTTGATTCGGATTCCACATCTTCAAAAGTTCCATCCAAGTTCAGCATTTTTATATCCTGGTTTAGAGACAATTTTTTGATTCCCCCTGGACATACATCTGGTTGGTACTTTTCTTGATATTTTTGTTCATGTCCATTGGCTTTGTCACAGTGTTTTTTCTACTAATCAATGGTCACTATTTACCTGAACGCTCTGCTGTAGACTATGTTTCTGGAACTTTGGCTCCTCATTCCTCGTCTCACATCATGAAGCGTGACCACACATTTGTGAACATTTCAGCTTTCCCAGTTGCTGATGGCATCGTATGGGATGCAGTGAACTATCAAATCCATGGTCCGACGGAAATTATTAATGTACCTAATGTCCTTCGTGTTTCAATGGGTGATGTAGTACAAAATAATATTCATTCTGATGATTGGGATGTGCATGCCGTTGAAGCATTGTTTGCCGATTTAAAATATTATGCATCTTTTAATGCTGAAGATTTATATATGAATTCTGCTAATTATGCCGATTTGTATTGTTACCAACATTGGGGTAATCATTTTCTTCATAAGCCCAGTGCCCTGCGTAGTTCTGTTAACTTTACCCAATGGGAACATTGTCCAAACCCCTTGCCAGGTAGCTCTCAAACTCTTCGAAATAAGTTTAATTATTTTACTGATTTTAATCGGTCGAACCCTGCATCCTATTATTTTAGACTTAATAACACATCAACTCAGAAAATTATGTTGACACACACCAAATTGCTATATTCAGGTTCCTTTCTAAGTGCCTTAGCTGTGGGTGGTTATGAGTACTGGGATAATATAGTGGATTTAAAATCTATTTGGGGCTCCAAGCCATGGCAGGTACAGGGAACCGAGGCGTTGCATCGTGCGTGCCTCATCCCTACCCAAATTATGTTCATAAATGCTTCCATCTATCAGACTACATGTTGGGGCTTAGCAACCACTAAACAATTGAATACGCCATCAATACCATCCCTGTCGAGTTTTCCAAATGAAAGCTCACGATTCAATATGTCCCTCGTGTCACTGCAGGCTCTGTTACAAAATAATTCGTTTAATGTTTCTGAGCTGGTTCAGTCACCCTGGTTAGTATGGCCTATATCATCTAATGCATGTCAAATGCGTTTTCATGATACTGGTGCTAGCTACACACAGAATAGGCCTGATCCGAGGTTTACTGATGCCCGTACTGTCACTACATACTCTGTTGGTAAATTATGCAAACAATGGCTGCAACATTCGTCCCTTGATTCTGTTAAACAACATTTGTCCCTCCTTACAGGCAATATTGATCTGTCCGACTTTGTTTTGGGACCTCGTGGTCCCCGACCTAAAAGATTCATTTATGAAACATATAATGAACTCTGGAAGCTATCACAAATAGAAGCTGCTTCCCGTCTTCGGGAAATAGATCAAGCAAATATGGAAAAGGTGCTTGCTGTTGTTGACAATAGTATTAATACCCTGTCTTCTCGCATTTACACTTTAGAGAATATTGTGTCCTCTGTTGTTGATATTGTACAAGATGATGTTTCTATGTTATATCATGGTCAGAATCAATTGCGCTCAGTTATGCAGTTTGCATGGACTTTGCAAACACTTAAGTTAGGTAAAGTGCCTTGGCATTTCTTGAACACCTCTGCCTTATTTCTACCTTTTAACTTAACTGATAAACAGCAATTTATGTCCATGAAGGATGCAACTTACAATCTATTACATATCGAAAAGGTGGATCCATTGCCGTTCTCTGTTGCAGAACTCGATTCGGCTGTATGGCTAGTCCATGGGGTTATAGCTTTACCATTTTCCTTGTTTGAATTTGACTCGTGCATGAAACATTATCCTGTGGGCCGTTACCGGCCCTTGGGCAGTGCTTTCCTGCATGAACTCTGGTCCTTGCCTTTCATGTATAAATGCCTTCGGGACGGCAAGGAAGTCTTTCTCACGGGGGAGTACTGCGACTCGACTATAGGTCATTCGCTTATTTGTAAACACATTAAATTGCATGGCTCATGCAGCGTTTCCTCTCCTAATCTTGCTTGTGTGCTGAAAGGTATTCCTGCTCCTGTTATTTCACCTACTTTCACTCTCCTTTCCAATGGTAGTTATTTACTTTTAAATAACGAAAACTGTTGTGGCCTGCAGGCTGGCATTCCTTACATTGTAACAGTTTCGCACAGGGTTGTCTGCTGCAAAAATGTGCTGTTTCCTCCCCTCACGGCAAGGTTGATATCTCTATTTGGCCTTCCATCCCTACCCTGGAAGCAGATTTCAATAGACTGAGCAGAATAAAGGCACTATTATTAAACGAGGAAGTTATGCTCACGTCCGCCCGGGAGACATTCATTCTCCAGGTGGCGAGTACCCACAGTGAAATACAGGCCCTTTTGAACACTAATCTCCCCCAACATTTTGGGGAGTTAATACATCGTATTTTTAACGCATCTAACACTGAAGGCCTAGTGCACTTTTTTAAAGTCGTGGGGTCGGGTTTGGTGTCCTCCTTCCAAACTATTTTTGGTGTCATCCCGGCTTTCATACATTCTATTTTTTCCAGTGTCTTTGGCGGTTTCCCATTGATCCTCGCTTTAGCGGCTGGTGTCTTGCTCTTAATTTGCTTTCTGCGCAATGGCTGCTCCCCGATGGGACCTGCTCGATCCAGAACGCCTCCAGCTGCTCCGTGAGCGCCTTTTGGCTGGTTTTGGTGTCTTGCCATTGGCGACACTGAGTGTGTCATATACTCTTTCATTTCGCTTTGCGTATTTCACTTGCGTGCAACCTGTGATGACTTGTGTCCGCTGTCCTTTCACCTGGACTCTGGATTATTGCCTCTCCAATTCGTCATTGTCTGTTCCGGATTTTGTTCAGTTGATGGGTCCCTTAGAGATCCATGAGCAGGACTGTTCCGTTGCTGGCTGTATGGCACGTGCGGCTGCACTGGGGATTTTGGCGCAATGGGATATCTGGGCGGCTGCCCAGGATCTCCTACAACGAAGCTGTTTCAATTATCACGCAAGCTGTCCCGCATTGCTTCTGGATGCTCCCTTTGCTGAGGAGCATTCCTGCTCTTTTGAACTCATGGATTGGATGGCATCTATGTTTTTTGACGATTCCAATGATGAACTCTTGGAGGGTATGGCTTTTTTCTGCACTTTCACTTTCATGGATTGACCTGCCCTTCGCCGTTTGGGCGCTCCTGTGCTCCGACGTCAATTTTCTCCTCTGATGGGCCTCTGTCCTGGCCGCCCGACTGTCCAGGGGAGGGTGTCTTGTGGATTGTTACCTGCCTTGTTATTTTGGCCTAGGCCTGGCTGCCATGCTGCTTTTCTTTGCGCACGTTACACTGAGCCGGGCCTTCCTCGCCCTTTGCTCGTGCCACGTTCTTTTGCACTGTCTGCATTTTCTGTTGTTCACCTTTTTGGGCTCAGTCTGCACAAACATGTACAAGGTCGAATAACAATGTATTTTGGTTCTTCCTGATATGGCCAGTCTCGCGCACCCAGACATAACATTAGGTGCAATTGCCATGATGGATTTGATATGCTTTTAATGCTGTGGTTTACTAGCGCTTAAGACACTTGAAGAAATCCTTTTCAGTGAGAAGAGCTATGATGTCCTGCTGATGTAATTCTGCATCTAGAGACTGAGGTATGGGGGTTCGCTAGTCAAAGCCCAGAGGTCTTCTATTATTATAATAAACTATCTTACTGAAAGGGGAGGGTGGTAATGTTATTTATACGTTTATCCACTGAGCTCTGAGATGCTTTCCCCGTTTGTATTCTATGGAATTGTAACCATGCTGCTTATATTAGTAATATGCATTATGCTATTAGTACTGACACGTGTACTGTACATTAGAGCACGTAAGTTGGAATAAACATTTTAACCTATCCAGTGTCTCTTCCTACGCACCTTGTGGACAAGTACGAGTGAGTGGCGAAAGAGTGTTCTTGCTTCAGTGAGTCCTGAGATAAAGATACCGTGTTCTGGGTTGTCCAAACATTAGTACTTGGGTGCTAATGGGATGCTAAGCTAGTTGGGTTGGGGTTTTTGGGTGCTATGGTATATGGTGGCAAACCACTGTATTCCAGGGTCCCATTTTCCTGTGCATAGCTCTGTGTATGTGCAGAAACCTTATGACACCCTTACCCAAAGCTATCAGAGCATCTCTTGCTTTTTCAGGGAAAAGTGGCCACAATCCTGCTCCCCAATTCTCCTCAGGGACCCCATTCATGTGTATTGCTGCCTCATAACCCTGAAACCACCTTTGTATGTCATCCCCCTTCTTGAACTCCTTGCCTACATTCTTGGGGATGTGCACAATCCTGTCTGCCTTTCTGGACGAATTGCTGCCACCATCTGAGCCTGACTTACTCCTAAGTTCTAGCTCCTTCAGTTCTCTCTCATGCTCTAAGAGCATCTTCTTCTCCTCCATGGCCAATCTCCTCTCCTCCCTCTTCTCCTCCCGCTCACCCTCCAGCCTGAGCTTCTGCAGCTCAAACTGTCTTGCCTCCCGCCTGTCCTCCAGCTCCTCTGGGGACAGACTGCTGCTGCCTGACCTGACGGGTTCCCCCTCACCCAAAAGCACATCCACCCTGGAAATAGGCTCCTCCACCTCCTCACTGAGATTACCAGGCTGCCCACTGGCATGTCTGGCTGCTACCCAGGCCCTCAGCGCCTTCTGTAGCTCCTCCTTCCTTGTGAGGACTTTAATTTGGACTTTCAGGTTTTTACAAATTGCTCGTAGCTCCTTTACGGCGTAGGTTTCCAACCTATCCTCCTCAAACATAACTTCCAGAGATGCAACGGATGATGCAGCTGATTCAGGCATGACAAAAGTAGTGAGTTGAAAACTGGCAAGATCAAAAATAGGCCAAAAGAAAAAGAACCAGTATGTGGTACGTAATGGTCTGCGATATGGTAGTAGTGCACACCAATCACTGTAAGTCAAGTGCAAACACAAGTCCTATCCTCACCGCTGACAACCAATGTTAGAAATGGGATCTCTAGTTGGCAAGGGTTTGCACCTTTGTCCAAGTAGGGACCCTTCTTCCTAGTCAGGGTAAGGGAGTTACACTCCTAAAATAACCCCTGCTCACCCCCTTGGTAGCTTGGCACGAGCAGTCAGGCTTATTCTAGAGGCAGTGTGTAAAGCATTTGCACATAACCAACAGTAATACAGTGTAAGCACTACAAACGGACACCACACCATTTTAGAAAAATAACCAATATTTTTATATACTCAAGACAAGACCAATTACGACAAAAATCCACAATACTATACTTTAAAAATGAATGCTTGATAAGGTAACTTCTTCTTTGCAGGAATAACACAAAAGCAAAGTTCGTACGAGTCGGTAGCCCCGTCCGGGTCTACCGCGATGCTGAATTACACAGAGTCCAACAGTTCCAGCCGACCGCGTCGCTACGGGCCAGCAGAGTCGTGAACAGACTCGGTCACAGTACCTTTCTCGTTGTGGCTGGTACGGAGTGTACGAGCCGGTCGGCGTTCGTCGCGGTTGCGGTGCAAGACGGAGCGATGCAAGGTGCGGTGTCCCTCGATGCGGTGCAGGCAGCGGCTCGATGAGCGTCGTGCAGACGGAGTCGGTGAGTCCAAGGCGTGCGGTGCAGGGCGAGACGTTGTACGATGCGGTGCTGGCAGGTTGCAATGCAGGCGACCAAGCCGGAGTGCGGGAGCTGGCGTCGGACAGCGGTGCGAGTCGGAGCGGTGCGTCGCAAACGTGCGAGCGGTGCCCCAAATGCGATGCGGTCACGACTGTTGAGCCAGTTGCAGCGTCCGCGTCGGTCGGGTCCGGCTGGTTCAGTGAAGCGATGCGATGTGAACTGCGGTGCCCACAGGTCATGGTGCAAGCAGCTGCTCGGTGTTGGCGGCGTCGGACGTCGCCCACGGTGAGACCAGGGTTGCGATGCGAAGCGGGGCGATGCGGTCTGCGGTGCAAACAGGTCACCGGTCAGGGATGGATTCGGTTGACGGAGTCGGTTGCAGTTCCCTTCCTCTGTGGCAACTGAAACAGCGTTCCAGAAGCGGTACCCAGAGGCTTGTGAAGTCTTTGCAGTCCCTGAGACTTCTTAACAGGAGGCCAGCTCGGTTTCAGGCCCTTGGAGATACTCAGCACAAGTTTGTAGAAAGTTCAGTCCTTTCACTGCCCAAGACAGAAGCAGCAACTGCAGGCCAACCCAACAAGGCAATAACTCAGCAAAGGGGCAGTACTCCTCCTAGCAGCTCTCCAGCTCTTCTTCTTGACAGGTTCCTTGATTCCAGCGAGATCTAAATTCATGGGGTCAGGGCCCCAATATTTATATCCCAAATTCCTTTGTTCTCTGAAGGCAGAGAGGCCTTTGCCTAGTCCAAACCAGTTCTGGAGCACTTTGTTGACAAGTCTCCGTCCCTTCTTTCAGAGAGTAGGCCAGGGACATCAGACGCACTACAGGAGGTGGAGCCAGCATTGTGGAGGGAAGGCACTGTCCTATTCAGGGCCCAGGTGCAACTCCTCCCACCCATCTACATGTAGATCTTGCTATTCAGCCCTGTGCTGACTCACCCTGTCTCCTGGCATCCCCCAGCCCCTGTCACTCACACTCCAGACAAGGAATACACAACCTCGCAGAGGCAGGCTTGGATGGTTAGACAAAAAAATACCCACTTTCTAAAAAGGGTATTTTCAAACACAGAATGTTAAAACCAACTTCACTAAAAGATGCATTTTATCATTCTGAGTCCAGGCATACTAAACTCGAATTTCTACCATGTTCCCGGGGTCAGTTAGGATTATAAGCTGTAATAATCAAAACTGCCCGTTCTGGCCTATGGGGAACAGGTAGCCTTGCAATAGTGAAAAACGAACTAGGCTGTAATTCACTATCATGACATGCCACACACACCAGGGCATGTCCTACCTTTCGCATACAACGCACCCTGCCCACAGGGGTACCATGGGCCTACATTAGGGGTGACTAACATGTAGCAAAGGGAAGGTTTAGGGACTTGCAAGTGTGCGCACTTGCCAAGTCGACATGGCAGCCCCAGGCTGCGCACAGGCTCTGCAATGGCAGGCCCGAGTTACATTTTACGGGCTGTTTGCGTGGGTGGCACAATCCAGTGCTGCAGCCCACCAACAGCATTTGGTCTATAGGCCCTGGCACTCGCAGTGCACTTTACAAGGGACTGACACATAAACCAAATAGGCCAATCATGGAAACGCCAATCCGTAACACCTTTTATACAGGAGCACTTGCACTTTCCCACTGGACAGCAGTGAGGAAAGTGCGCAGAATCATTACACCAGCAAAAACAGAGTCAAAACCGGGAGGTCAGAAAGCAAAAAGTCAGGGGAAACACGCCAAAAGATGCCAAGTCTAACAGCTCTCCAATAAAACGTTTGTACAAGGAGAATAGTCTGATTATTAGAGGCTTGGCCACAAATGGGGTTTGTGTGTCTGGAGTGAGTGGACTCTTCATGAAGACATCTATGCAAGGCAAAGGCCATTCATAATATATGCTTAGCCACCTAATGGCGATTCAGTGACAGGAGGGATCAGGCTCTGCATTAATACGTATGTACAAGGTCAAGGATGAGCATATTAGGTGCTTTGCCAACTAATGGGGCTTGGGTGTCTGGGGGAGGGGACTCTTAATGTTAACTTCTGTACAAGGCAAATGGTGTAGATTTAGGGGTATGGCCACCAAATAGGGCTTGGGTGTCTGGAGAGAGTGGAGTCTACCTCACTTCTGCTCTCATGTCATTAACAATGTGCTATGTGAGGTTATAAGCAAGGTATTGTGGGATCACAAATTATGCTTAGCTCAGTAACCTATAACCGTTGGATTTTAGTGTTTTTGTGGGGATGTTGAGGTTGGGAGACAGGACACAAAGGACTAGGAGGTCTGAGCTGAGTAAGGCCATGTATTGCATTACTCTCCCATATCTCTCCTATCCCTTGACATCAGATGAGGGCAGGGTTTGAGAACATATGGGGAATGCATAAAATATAGCTTTCACATTGGGGTTCTTTGTGACATCAAAGACAACTCCAGCTTCACTCTTGTGGTCTAGTTGATGCCATTCCTAACCCTTTGAGAAAAAAATTGCTTATTTTATTTGCATCCACCACCTATATCTCCATATATTGCTGCTTTGTTTCCCAGTCATAATCACGCTCTCTTTTTATAATTTTTATTTCTGAATCACTTTTGAATCACATATGTGTTTTCTTAAAATATGATATATATTGTTTGCTTAATTTTAAAACGTGTCTTACATTTATGTATGAACATTGCAAGTTCTTCATTCTTTACTGAATTTCAACAATTAATGGTTTGTTCACTACTCCTCCTACATGCACATTCTCGGGAGGATTATCTTGACACCCTTCTAAAGATGAGCCAAAGTTGTAATTCTTAAAAGCTCTTTACCTTTGCGAACTGAACAGTGAGTTCTTCCCAACAAATGGATTCACGCTCAAGGGCACAAAGGCACTTTAATATGATTATCCTAAAATCACACGGAAATAATCTTGTAATAAAACATTACAACTACAGGAGTATTTGGGTCCAAAGCCAGTGATATAACATCATGACATAGCAAGTGGGGTTTAGGTATGAACCTAAAAGCAGGAAGATAAATTAAACACTTTCTGTTATAAAAACTGTTTTCCTAACTCGGCAGACTTTTGTTCAAAACATAGAGTTTATTACCAACATATCTATATAATGCATGCATTTGCATGAAAACGTGGCTTTATGTTTTTAATTTTTTCTCTTGCCGTTCAACCCAGCTTCTGAGAATGACAGGGTCAAATATGGCCTTCTGTTATCCTCCCCGAACAGATGATATTTACAATGTGTACTTTGGAAATCGCTATTGACAGCTCCGTTGAAGCTGTAACCGCAGTTGGAAACTTGCCTGGAATGTATGAACAGGACTGACGCTGTTTTCTCAAAGCCTTTGCATTACTAATGTATCCAAAGCTTGGAAGCGACGCCCTTCTGAAGCACTCGCCAGATGTTAGATAGCAGGGAAGTGTTGTGAGCAGAGCCACATGCTGTGGGTGTCAACTCGGGAAAGAAATATTCTAAATTGTTCTGTTGCTTTGTCTCGGCGGATCCTGGATTTCTACTGAACCCCTTTTGGATGGAACCAGGAACGACCACCAACATGACAGCATCTCCAATTGGAGATGGCTCGGCTACTGTTTTTATTGAAGCACGAGCTCCACTTAAACTTAATAGTTAGACATAATGTGCAGTTAGTACGTGCATTAATTTGTACAGTAAGTTTTGTGTTAAGGTACATGAAAGAAAAACATCTTGAAAGGATGCTAATAACCAAAGCAATCACAAAGAAACTTCTGGCGGAGTCATAGTTGGAGAAGTTGTCCCTGCGTTTTATCTTTGGAATCAGAGTCAGGAGCCAGGCTGCACAGTATAAACTGGCATGGGCCTAATTTAAGTAACCTCGCTTAATTTCAGTAATTCCGAAAAGTGTTCGGACGTGATTCTGGAATTCTAAAATAAGACGTTTTTCGTCTATTTAAAAGAGATGTGTTTATTGAGTGATTGCAGACATGTCTGTTAGAAAAGAAGTACACTGCATATCTGCATTACAGTGCAACAGAATGTCTAGAGTACTTACCTTTAGTACCATTACTATGATTCTTTCCCTGTGGTCCCAGACCTTTATACCAGTCGAGGCTCGATCTCCGTGGCAGCCATTTCAATAGCTAATTAGCTTATATATTATTGCCCTCCCCTGCTGGCATGACCCGTAAAGTGAACCCTAGCCACAGTTAATCGTGATCAGAGATAGCCAAGACTCATCCGAAGCTGCAGACCAGAGAGGAGGGATGGGGTGGGGACAGAGACGTTTAAAGGCATGGGCAAAGCAGGCTCTGGCCCAGGGCCCCAGCCTTTCAGGGAGGGGGGGAGGACCTGATAGAGCTAGATCTGTTCTGTAGAGCATGCACCGATGACCTTGAATTATTCTTAAACAGACATTTTATGTACCTTTTTCCTTTAATTTATTTTTAATGTGGGTAATGTGTGAGATTCTATTACAGCCATTTTGCAGAGACATGTTGTGTTTATGTTTCATGCAACATCCATAAAAAAAATTCTTTTAGATCAAAACAGGATGACACAGATTGTATTGTATTGTAATTGCATTTATATAGCGCTTACTACCCCTGATGAGGTGTCAAAGCGCTTTTTTGGCAAGTAGCATGCTATTCCGGAATCCATCTAGGATTAATGTTGAATTAGTATAGTGAAATATGAAAGTAATTTAAGTGGTGGATATGTTAGTCAGTTATTTGGCTTGAGAAGGATACTGGAGGCATAGAAGAGTGAAAAGGTTTGCATTTATATAGCCTTGCTACCCCTGATGAGGTGTTGAAGCGCTTTTTGGTGAGTAGCACGCTACTCCCGAACCCAAACAGGATTAGTGGGAATTAGTATAGGGAAATATGCAATACATTTTTATGCTGAAGCGAAGAAAGGGAGGCTAGAGGGCTTGCCATTATGAGGAAGACACTGAGTGGGGAGGTAGGAAAGAACAAGAGTGAGCAAGGAGTCAGGGGAAGGGAGCAACAAAAGGGCGAGATAAGGGAAAACAAGCCCAAATACCAAAGATAAAGGCATAATTAAAATCGCAGGCAGCAGCGTAGGAAGGACGGCATCAATGACAGGAGAGAGTGGGTGCAAGCAAGGGGCACTAGATGGGCAAAAAATAAATTGGTGATGTCCGCTGGGAGGGAACCAAGCAAACAAAGACAGATGGACAGTATTGACCAGCTACAGTAAAGGAATTTAGAAAGGCAGGCCAACTAACCAACCAGAGGCGCTGGGCGTTTTGAATGCCCATACCCTGAATACAGCATCTCTCGAAGAGACAGCGCAAGCGATGCCTAGGTGAGACGTAAAAACAGAGTATTATTTAATACATTATTTGACATCAAAACAACAAAAATCCAATCAGTAGAACCGGAGATATGCAATTTTAAAGGTTAAGGTAAACATAATGCTGAGCCAACTGAGGTTTTCTGGTCGCACCGCACTGGAACAAAGTCACAAGTTCAGACCAACCCCGGTGGAGCGTGGGCCAGATACAGGGACCACGTTAGGCCAGCTGAACAAAGTAGCTTAAATCCTGGTTGCAGAGCGTTGTGAGATCCTGCGTCAGAGATGCATCGCGCATCGGTGGTTCCAATGAGCTGCGGGATGCGATGCAGGGTCTTGAGGATGCGTCACGCAGGACCGATTCCAGGGAGCTAGGGGGCTGCGATGCGAGGTCCTGCATTGAGGAGGCATTGCAGAGTTTTCGAGGAGCTGCAAGGTCCTGCGTCGGTGATGCCTCGCACAGCAGCGGTTCCGATGCACAGCTGTGAGGAGATGTGTTGCACTGCGTCGGGTCTGCCCAAAAGACCACAGTACGGCTGGCAGAGCACTTTTAGGACTTACAACAGTCAGATTCCAGGTGCAGGGTTGACGATAGTTGGAGTCTTTTCTGTCCCATGAGGCTCTAATAAGGAGGCCAGTCAACTAGCCCTTGGAATCACTCTGGTGGTCCTGGGTTCAATGTGCAGGTCCAGTCCTTCTCACTCAGGCAGCAGGCCAGAGAGGGCCAGCTGCCCTGCTTTGTGTTTCACCATGACAAAAATTGTGGTTGCTGTTTGAGTAGGGTTTTACACCCCCTCAACCAGTAACCATATGAGAGAAATGGTAGGGTGCGCCAGAGATTATTATTAGTAATGTTAGTGCACCGCTGCTATGTTACAATATTGAAACACACACCACTAGCCCTGAATATTATAGTTTAGAGTTTGGACGAGTGTGCCTGTGCACTGTCAGTGACCTGGCCAAAGAGGGTGTGAAAGAGCTGAAATAGGATCATAAATTCAAAATTGTTCAGAACACGGGCCTCCAAAATACATTTGGTCCAGGGCCCCTAAAAATCTTTAAGATGTCCCTCGGTGGGGATAAAGGACTGGAATGAAGAAGAAACAATAGGAGTAATGGTATTATTGGTAAATATTCTAGACATTTTTCGCATGATGACATAAACAGGCCCTTCTATCAGCTTTGGGGTTGCATTGCAAGAAAAATACAAACACCAAAGAAGAATACTGCACCCAGTGCACTGTTAATGATGACAACTCAGTCCAACACAGCAGATACCACAGCCGTGACAAAAGACAGTTGTTACTGAGGTACCATAGCCTGCCAGTCATTGAGCAGTCATCCTTCTAGCTGCATGTCCTTAAACAGTCCCATACAGAACCTTACCTCTTACACCATAAACTGAAGAGAGTAGACCTAATCAACCAGCTAAAAGAATCTGAAGAAGTTTCTGTTTTAGCCTATGTTTTATGTGCAGAGATCTCCGCCCAGACTGCAAGGATCTTGGTACACATAGGTATAAGTTTTAATAGAAAATGTGGAAGGGACACATACAGTGGCTGAAAATTGGAAATGTATTAATGACTGGATGGGAGGGGTTTAGGGAAAAGTAAGGAGTGGTTAAGGAATGTCCAGGGAGGACTATAAGGACATGCAACCACCTACAAAAGAGTAAGCCCATTGCTAGTCACAGATGCACTTCTAGAGTTAATACAGTCAAAAAAGAGCAAAAACTGCTGTAAATGTACTCCAGCTCAAATCTGGAGTAAGTCTAGCACCAGTGGTACTACAACACCCTTCCATACAAAATAATGATGGTAGGGTCGTAAAATAAAAAAAACATAGGAAACAATGTACATTTTGTTTACTAATTTAATTTAAAAAATATATATTTTACATTATTTTAATATTCAAAAAATAAAATTTATAATATATATATATATGTGAGCAAGATCGCGGAGGCAATCGAAACGCGTCTGGGGCGGACATTTGTCTGTATCATTCATGGAATAAATAAACTTACCATGGATTGTTGAACCCGTCTAGCCTTGATTCATGCTGAAGTGAGTGCCTCTGTGTTGGTTCGGACCTGCGGTGTATTCCCTCCCAGCTATTGGAGGGTCAGGACTTTGGTTATATATGTATATATATATAGGGCCTGATTCACAAAGGTAAACTTATACTTTTGTGCAAGTTTACTGTTGTTTGCTATTTACATAGTTATTTTACTTGTACTATCTTTACGACTGCGTAGTTTTCACACATACAAAGAGGCCAGAATATTTTGCCACCACAATGAACTTCCCACTTTAGAAATGTTCTTGTCATGCACTATCACCTCCAGAATCTTGCATTCATAGTTTAGGGGTGAGAGGTGTTTGCATCAAGCACTGCCTTACTACAAAGGAAATGAGTAGCATCAGTCAAAAATATTTTTATCCAGCCCCAGGTTGTTATTTTAAGCTGATGAAACCAAGAGCTTGGCTTTGAGCAGCAAGGACAGAGCAGAGATCTAAACAGCATTTGAAGATTATATTAAAGGGAGCCACATACTTATATCAGTAGGCTATAGACAATCAAATGTTTACATGAAATATATGTTTTCCTGCAACCTGATCAACTTCTAGGATGACAACATTTGAGTTCCAGAAAACCAGGCATCAGCCGATTCAAAGCATAACTTTGTTTTCCCAAATTCTGAAATGTGGGTCAAGCAACACCTTATTTACCAGCATCCTATGCTCCCATTTGGTACAACTAAAGGGCTTCCTCCCACACCTCTATGGCTCGTCCATTGACAGAGCAAATGCTTTTATAACTCCGGTGGTTCTTTGCCCCTGCCTACATCACCTTTCAGACCTGTTGCACTACGTTCTGTGTAGTAACCTAAGATTTCCAGTAGCTAGCACAGCACAGACAGCCTTGACATTGCCAGGCTTGAGACCAAGAAGAACAAAAATCAGAAGACAGAATTGTATTTGCTATGCACCTAGGATCTGCATTACTATCCTGATGTCAAGCCAACCAGCACCTTTCTGCTCCATGTTTACAGGTAAAAACATATACTGATCTCCCCTGTTGAAAGGCTTCTGAAGTCCACTACTCTCGCTTAACTATCAGCAAGTTTGTTATTCCCTTTACAGAGGTGTCCCACACCCTGTTTTTGAACATTTCTCTGTTGCTTTACAGCTAGTGGACAGAATCATTCAGACAAACATAAAAGTATGCACACAATGGATCAACAGCCACTACCAGCCTATAAATAGATATCCTGTGTCGGAATGTCTTGAGTATAATGTATTTGATCGAAAACCAACTGCAATCTTGGCTACAACAGCATTGCAACAGCTTTACTTTCATCACAAAATCTTGGCGTACCTCCAGGCGTACCTCCAGGAGTCCTATCTCAGTACTGTGAAACAAGCATTGCTACTGTCTCAACTGAACAGTAGAAACATGTGCATCAAAGGTATCCTAAACACCCACCTTAAATCAAAAAAGAGCCAATGTATGACCTAGAAAATATGAATGAACCAATCACATCAATGGTTCAGCGACAGTAATGGTTCTTTATCCCTACTGCTAGACCTGTCATCCCTACGGTGGTCTTTCCCCGGACTTTTTGCTTTTTACCTCCTGTTTTTGCAGATTTATTTTTTCCCCTTAAAACTCTGAAAACGTTACCACTGCTAACCAGTGCTAAAGTGCATGGGCTTCTCCCCTAAACATGGTGACATTAGTATATACCTGATTGGCATATTTGATTTACTAATCTGTCCCTTGTAAAGTGGTATAACATATACCCAGGGCCTGTAATCTAAATGCTACAAGTGAGACTGCAGCACTAATGATTGTGCCACCCACATAAGTAGCCTTTCAAACCTGTCTCAGGCCGGCCATTGCAGGGTCTGTGTGTGCGGTTTACTGCCACTTTGACTTGGCATTTAAAACTATTTTCCAAGCCTCAAACCACTTTTTTTTATTACATACAAGTCACCTTCAAGGTAGGCCCTCAGTAACCCTAAGGACACTTTTAAGCTGTATATCCTGATCAGAGAGGAGTAGCTTTTTCAAGTTCCATATCTTTGGAATGGTAATGATAAATCCTCCTTACTAGTGAAGTTGGATTTAACATTACTGTTCTAGAAACACCACATTTAGAAAGTGGGCATTTCTCTGCACTTACTACACTGTATTGCTCCTGACAGCCTGTCTTCAATACACATCTGAGGTGGGTGACATCTACACTTTGTGCATTCCCTATAGACTGCCACAACACAGGAAGGATGGGTGTGTCTGAGTACCCATCTACATATATTAGCATTCTGATGTCCTTGCCTGGGTAGGGTGGAAGGGAGGGGCCAACACTTCACTTGAACTGGCAGTATCCTGTCCCCACACAAAGGACTGTTTACCCCCACAGATAGCCTGGCAGACAGGACTGGGTTGAAAGGAACACTTGTGCATTTCAGAGAGTTGCATTGAAATCACCCCCACATCAAAGGCACTTTTGGGTATAACTACTGGGTCTCAAATCAGACACTAGTGGACTTGTCACTGAAGCTCTGCCAGAAGAACTGCTGTGCTGTTTTAAATGACTCAACTGGACTGCTGATCTGGACAGCCTGCTTTTCTGTTTGTTGCCCTACTGCCCTACTGCTCTCTGACTCTGCTTTAGGAGAGCTGGACTCTGACTTCACTCCAAGTGATCTCCAAGGGCTTGTTGGCTTGCCTCCTGTTGTTTGAGACTCAGGGATATCAAAGTCTCTACCCCTGCTCCTGTGGGTGGCACACTGGAAGTGTCCCAGATACTTTCAACACAGATTTTGATGTACCTCCTGTGTGTGTGTAGCAGAACCGGCGCATCGACTTGGTTGCAAGAGTAAAATTGGTGCATTGCAACGGAACCAGCGCTTTGCCTCCTGGGACTGACGCATCGGACAGCGTATCGCCACCGCTGCAGCTTAGTGAGATCGACGCATCTCCTCCACTGCATGGCAGCATCCAGCACTTCGCTCGACGCATCTCGACTTCGGCACCCATCTTCAGAACTGACGCATCCCCTTCACCACATGGAGAAGATCGACACATCCTACACCTGTAGGCCTCGACATCAACGCATCTCGCTGTTTGCGACCAGTAAAGGTACTTTGGTCACTGGGGCCTGCGTGGGTCCTGTAGACAGCCGGCTCTCTTTGTGATCCACCTGAACTTTGACTTCGCTTCAGTGCAGCGTGACATAAATTAACTTTTTTAGTGCTACTTGCTTCTAATGCCTTTATTGCATTTATTCTTTTAAAATTCCATATCTCAACTTCTATACATTGGATTTTTGTTGTTTTGGTCTTGTTTTGTTCAGAAAATAATAATCTATTTTACTAAACCTGCGTGGAGTCTTTTTGTGGTGTATTCATTGTGTTTCTGTGTGTGTGTGTGTGCTGCACAAATACTTTACACATTGCCTCTTTAGATAAGCCTACACGTTCTGTGCCAAGCTACCAAAGGGAGACCATAGGTTATCTTTTAGTGTGTATCCAGCTTTCACTGACTAGAGTGGTGGTTCCTGCCTGGCCTGGGTGCATACCTCAGACAACCAGAAATTCAATTTCTAACACCTACCCTCATAACTAAAGATGTGTTGCATTATTTACAATGAAACTGCCTCAAAAATCCCTTCTTATCTGACAGAGCTCCCTCGTCCAACAAAATACTCATGACTCTGGCAATGCAGACTTGAGATAAAAGAATGTAAAAAGAAGAACAACGAAAGAAAAAACATTTTGCTGTTACGCCTATCGGATTTTCAATACAACATAGGGCCCGATTACGACTTTGGCGGTGCTGCTCCGGCTCTCCGCTGGCACAGCACCACCAAAGCAGCGCAAGGTCCGCCAACCTGATTACGAGTTCAAATCATGCAGGTGGACTGTCCTTTTGCCTTTCCCATGGCGGTGCCCTGCAAAAGGGCACTGCAATGAGAACTGCAAAAATGTTCCAGCACTGCATGCACTGTGAAGTACATACCATGTTAGAGCTGGGGGTGCAAGCAGGCAGGGGGAACATGTTGTGCCCCCCTGAATGAATCCCCAAGGCGGGGAGTATGGAGGCCCTGTAGGGCCCTCTTTGTTACTCCACCACCAGCCTTTTCATGGTGGGCTCACCGCCATGAAAAGGCTGGCGGAGAGAGGAACTCGTAGTATGCTCGGCGGGACTGCACCAGCCCCGCTCAGCATATTGCATTGCCCTTCTGCTGCACCACGGCCAGGGAACAGTGGTTCCCTGGTGCAGCCAGCAGTCCACAACCTGAACGACTAAGAGTGTCATAATACAGCAGATGGAACACCGCCACAGCGAGTCTGGTGGTCCATGGTCCTCGTAATCAGGCCCATAGTTACTGAGCAGAGAAGCTCCTTCTCTTTTCTGCTTCAGCAATGAAAAGGTTCTATTCTACCTTGTGGGATGCTTTGTGACTAACAGCACCTTCCCTTAACTGTGAGGACATTTAGTGCCTAATTCACAAAGGTAACTTACACTTTTGGGTAAGTTTACAATTTTGAGTAAATGTACTACTTTTTGGTATTCATAACCTGTACTTTTGTAATAACTTACTTTTGTAGTAAGTCCAGCACAACATATGGCCAACCACTAGTACTGCAACACATTCACATAGAAAATAATGGCAGTAGGGACTTACTACCAAAGTGCAAGTGGCTTCAACTGTGTAAGTTAGTACAAATGTGCAGTTTGTAAATATTGAAAATTTGTACATTTACTCAAAAGTGTAAGTTGTTACAAAAGTGCAATTTGTGAATATCAGTTTGTACTATGTATTGTAGTCCTACTGTAATACTACAAAACATACTACAAAGTGCAGTTTTTGAATGAGGCCCTAAGTCTTTCCAATCTCTTTGCCATTGTACCCCATGCCTTTATATAATACAGTGCTCAGTTTCTTCATAGGTAGCTTTTGAAGAAGATTTATATGCATACACTAAGGCAAGCATATTTATTTATTTTTCAATTTTATATAGTGTAATCTTGACCTGAGGGTATCAGAAAACTTTACAGGCTATGCACAGCAACATTTAAAGACAATACACAAGGAAAATAATAAAAATAATGGACATATATGGTAAAAATATGTAAATGATATTTAGGCTGATTAGAGTAGATGGGTGATATAGTTCAGAGGTAGCGATGGTAGGTTATTTCAAAAGTTGGGGGAGTGCACAGTTATTTTCACAGGTGCAGTTGTTCAGGCTCTTTGCTGTTTGATGGGAGAAGATCATCCGGGAAGTTGGTTAATTTAGAAGGGAGGGTTCAGGTATTTGGAGAGAAGAATGAATTTAAAGTTTTTTCTGAAGTGTAGGAATGATTGATTGTCACACAGATCCTGTGGCAGGGCATTCCAAATTCGACGCACATTTACTGAGAAGGAGTGAGTGAATGATGTTTCTCACTTAAATTTGGGCAGACTCAGGAGTAGCGTGTTTGAGCTTCGCAGGGTCCGCTTGTGTCCTGCTTTTGATAATTTGTTTGTCAGGTAGGTTGGTTTTTCAGTGTAGAGAGCTTTGTGGGTTATACAGGACATTTTGAATATGCTTCTCGCTTTGAATGGTAACCAGTTGAGTTTCTTAAGTGTGGGAGCGAAGTGATCATAGCTGCTCCTCCAGGAAGAAGTCTGGCCGCTGCATTGAGTGTAGATTTCATAGGACTAAGGTGTTCTTTTGGGATACCAGTGATCGTTGAATTATTTCAGCCTAGCTTAGAGAGGGCTAAGGATTGTACTACGGTCTTCAGGTCTTCAAGGGGGATGAAGATTTTGATTTTCTTTAGATTTTTGAGCATGTAGAAGGCACTGTTTGCTGAGGCATTAATGTGGTCTTTCATGCTCAGGCTTTTGTCAAGTGTAACTCCTAGTAATTTGACAGAGTTGGAGATAGATAGTTTACAGTTTAGTGCAGTCAATTGTCAAGACAGTTGTGTAAAGGATAGGACTTTCCGTTTGGTTGTAGGAGGAGGAGCTCAGTTTATTTGGGGTTAAGCTTTAGGTGGTTGTTGGTGAGCAGGATTGTACCATCTCAAGAGTGTTGTTTAGGTGCAGGATGTCTTTGGGTGACGAGGTTTTGATACAGAGTTGGTTGTCATCTGCACAGAGATGGTAGGCAATTCTGTCTTGTTTCAGGATAACTGTGAGTGGTTCCATATAGAGGTTGAACAAGGCAGGGGACAAAATTGATCCTTGTGTTGAAGGCCGCTGAGAGGTCCAGTAGGATTAGGAGGCATGCCTGACCATTGTCAAAAGATCTGTGTAAGCAATCAGTGACATTCAGAATTGTAGTCTCCGTACTGCAGCCTTTGCTGAACCCAGATTAGAAGGTGTCTTGCAAGTAACATTTTTCACTGTGGCTGTTAAGTTATGAGAGCATACGTTTCTCTATAGTTTTGTCAAGGAGAGGGAGGTTGGTTATGGGTTTGTAGTTGTCAAGGTCATTTTGGTTGGCGTCTGGCTTTTTGATGGGGGGGTGACTTGGCCGAATTTAAGTGAGGCTGGCACAGAGCCACTTGATATGGAGGAGTTCATGATTTTAGTCCATATTGGGAGATGACGTGTATGAGGTTTTTGACAAGAGATGAGGGAAGGGGTCAGATAGGTGTAATATCAGCTTCATGAACACAAGAATTTTTATGACTTCTTCCTCAGAGATATTTTCAAACTTGGTCCCGGTTGCATTGTTTTTCAGTTGTATGGGATTGTGGTAGGTGTTCTGGCTCTATGCGGAGGTGAGTTTGGGGGGCCATCATTGGTTGGAGGTGTGTCAGTGGTGGGACCATCTTTGGTAGAGAGGGCCCCATTGGTAAGGGGTGAGTAGGCGGGGGGTCCAATGAGAGTTTGGTGTTTATTATTTTTACTGAAAAGAATCAAACAAATTCCTCACAGCACTTGTTGGAAATTGGGTCTCTAGTTGGCAGAGGTATGCACCAAGTAGGGACAACAATCCTAGTCAGGGCAAGCTCGATACACACTAAAAGATAACATGTTCTCATGCTCTAGTAGCTTGGCACAAAGCATTCAGGCTCATCTAAAGCGGCAATGTGTAAAGTATTTGTGCAACACACGCACACAGTAACACAATGTAAACACCTCATAAATACTCCACACAGGCTTAGAAGAACAGGGAAAAATCCTGTGAATAAAAAAAGACCACAATGACAACAAACCATTAAGTAGAATCAGAGTTATGTATTTTTAACCCCTTGACCGCGATCGGAATTCCGCTCGTGTGCTGGACATTCCGATCGCGGGTGGGGTCGTGACGAGCTCAGCTCGTCATGCGCACAGCGCTACCGCGCAGCATGACGAGCTGAGCTCGTCATGAGCACGGAAGGGGTTAAAGTTTAAACCAAAAATAGTGCTTAGAAGTCTTAGGGGTTAATTGAGGTGGCACTAGACCTGGGTAAATCCAAAGTTTAAGCTGACCACGATGGAAGCCAGGCCGGCTACAGGACTCAGACAGGTCGCTCTGAAAAAGAACCTTGGATGGAGCAAGCGTCAAAGTCTAAAGCTCAATGTGAGGAGTCGAGGAGGTGTTACATTGTTGCTGATCCTGTGGATGGAGGAGAAGCGTTGCCGTTGATCGATGAAGGCTTCAGTGTTGAACCTCTTCACAATGCAGGCATTGCATTGATGTCGAACCGCACTGTCCATCGGCGCTGTGCTGCACAGTCTGTTGAGGCGATGTCGTTGATCGGCTCCTGCTTCGACCTCAAAGGGCAATGCGTCGGTTCAGATTGGCGCAAGTCATTACTGAATCAATTTTGAAGCAACAACAGCTGCAAAACCCACTTCTGAGGTCAAGGACTGGATTAGCACATCAGGCAAGGGAGGATTCCCAGATGGCAGAGTCCAGCAGTAGGGTTGTAGGAAATCTTTTATTGTCCTGAGACTTCAGAAAAGGGGGCAAGCCAGCAAGCCCTTGGAGTCACTCTGGGTTCAGGTGAGATGGGTCTTGTCCTTGTCCTTGAAGTGGGGGTGACTTCAAAGCAGGCCTTTGCGGGGCACAGGCCCCCTTTTATCCCAGTCCTGACTGCCAGGCTATCTGTGGGTGGTAATCAGCTCTTTGTGTGGGACACAGGAAACTGCCTATTCAGATGTAAGTGTCAGCTCCCTCTCCCTTTTCCTGCTCAGGAAGAGCTGTCATCCACCTCAGATTTGTATTGGAGACAGGTTGCAGGCACACAGTGCTAAGTTAAGAACAGAGAAATGCCCACTTTCTAAAAGTGGCATTTCAAAAATAGTAATGTTAAATCCATCTTTACCGCAAAAGAGGATTTATCATTACCATTCCAAACATAAGAAACATGATGCAGCTACTCCTTTCTAAGCAGGATTTACAGCTTAAAAGTGTCTTAAGAAATTCCCAAAGCTAGCCTATGAGAGGAGTAGGCCTCACAGTAGTGAAAAACAAATGTAGCTGTTTGTCACTACAAGGACATGTAAAACATAAAGGTACATGTCCTACCTTTTAGTTACACATCACCCTGCCCTTAGAGCTACCTATGGCCTACCCTAGAGGTGACTTATGTGTAATAAAAGGGGAGTTTAAGGCTGGGCAAGTGGTTTTAAATGCCAGGTTGAACTGGCAGTAAACTGTACACACAGGCTTTGCAATAGCAGGACTGAGAAAGGTTTAGAAGACTACTTGCTGCAGGCCCACTAGTAGCATTTAGATTGCAGGCCCTGGGTATATGGTGTGCCACTTTACAATGGACTTATAAGTATACTAAATGTGCCAATCATGTATACCCCAATGTTCAGGGGAGAAGCACATGCACTTTAGCACTGGTCAGCAGTGGTAAAGTGCTCAAAGTCCTAAGGCCAACAATAAGATACAGCAAAAAGTGGAGGTAAGCAGGCAAAACATTTGAGGGAAGACCACCCTAAGGATGACAGGTCTAACAGTGCTTAACAGAGCCATCAGATAAGTGTAGTGGAAAGGAGGAGTTTTTCTGCTTGATGATGTTGAAAAATTTGCTTGGTCTGTTTCTGGAGTGGTCAAGTTGGCCTCGGAAGAAAGAGGATTTCTCTCTGTAGATATGTATTTTGTATTTCAGGCGTTCAGGTTGGAGGAGAGAGAGATTGGTCAGTGAGGGTTATTGTCTCCTGTTTCTTTCAGTCAGTCTGATTTGACGTCACTCTATATTCAGGACGTTATTGAACCAGGATCTGGAAGGGATAGTTCTTGATTTCTTGAGTATTAGAGGGGCAACAGGATAAAGAAGTTCTGTCATTTCAATGTTATAGTGGGAGGTGAGGTAATCGATGGAAGTAATGTCGGGTGGAGGTAGAATTTGGGAATTGATTAAGGATTCTAACTCTGATTGGGGAATTTTGTATGTATTTCTTTTTCAGTGCTCAGGATGCTTAATTTGGGTGTGGAGCTTAGGTTGGATGACATTGAGATTGAATAGAATTAAGTGGTGGTCAGCTCAGTCGGGGGATAGGATAGAATGAAGGGATATGGTATTATGTTTGAAGATGATTGTGTCAAGGGTAGGGCCCTTATTGTGGATTTGCTTTTTACAGTGTTCAGTGAGATGTTTTGATTCAAGGAGGGTGGATAAGGCTTGTAGTGTTGTATCTTCAGCATCGTTGAGATGCAGGTTAAGGTCTCCTTATATAATGTCTGTGGAGTCCTTCTGGGATTTTTGGTTATTAGGTCTGTTAGATCCTTAAATAATTGTGATTTTTCACCTGGTGGGTGATAGATGAAGTGGAATTTGATGGGGTTGGAGCGTTTGAAGGAGAGATCGACTCATAGATAGTCAAAGGTAGGGTATTTGGCTGTGTGGAAAGGTTTCAGGCAGAGATAGTGAATGATAACTAATCAACCACTGACATGGTCCTTGCGGTCATGGCGAAGGATTGAGAAGCCTGGAGGGGTGAGGAGATCGATAATGGGGGATGAGTGGTTGTTTACCCAGGTTTCGGTCAGAAAACAAATGTCAGTTTTATGAAGTAGGATGGTTTTTGCTATTTCAGTGGCATGCTTGACTGCTGACCGACAGTTTAATAGTTTAACGAGAGTAGTGTTCTTGGTTCTTTTTGATTAGCTTGGATAGTAGTAAGTTTGACAGGTGGTCTGAGGGGGGCGATTGGTGGAGTGGATCCTACTAGCCCCAAGGATGACTGGAATCTTCCAGTACCAGGGAAGGCTGGGAGCATTGTTGTATGTGTCGCTCAGCATCTCCTCCTGCCAGTTTCACCCAACGACTATCCCATTCACCACAAGACTTAAGATTCATATTTTATTTTCCTCTGTAACGTTTATTGACCCTAACGTGGTTTCCTGAGTAATTATTAGTATGGGTCAATATCTCAGTACTTCAAACTATTTCAGCATGCATTACCTATTTTTTTTCAGAACCTGGATCGAATAAAAACTATTTTTTTAATAACTGTACTTTCAAGCAGAATGCGAAAAAAATTATTCACAAATGGAAATATGCACAAGTAGACAACTACTATAGGACTTATGATTCTCCATCCCTTTAAACATGGGTGGGGGGGTTAAACCTTGCAACTGAAATTGCAGTCATGATGTAGGTATATATAAGTTTATGATTGGGTTTCAGATATACGCGTATAGATGGACATCTCTACCGCACAGGCAGGGATCTTTGCTACCACTATGGAAAACTACAAATGAAAGGAGGCAAAGGTGCTGCGCTGAGCAACCAACCTGAAAGGGAGTGGCAGGGCAAGTAGCACAATCATCTGGGAAAAAGCTCTGAGAATAGAAGAAAAAACACCCCACTCATAGCCCAAGATCTTTACAAAAGTGAAGATGCAAAAACACCAAACTCTGTAGGATTTTAACAACATTGACCCTACCAATGTTGGTCACACCGCTCCAGGCCAATCCTGGAGTAAACACAGATCACCATGGCAAGAGTGAGGGTTGTGGCTGTGGACAAGTGCCAACTGCAAGCTGTAATGCTGCGACAAGCTCAGATCAAGTATTTACGACAGCCACACTGTCAATTGCCCATGAAACTGAAGTAGATCCCAACAACCTGACAGGGTCATCAACGCAGAGAGAGCATGCAAAAGGCAATATTCACACTACAGCATCCTTGACTGAACTGGATTCCATCAGCTTAGTTTCCGGTTTCATTGGAAAAAGTCCATGCCCAATGTGCGGGCAGCAAATGTTAAAATAGCTGATTTGGACAATTCCAATGCAGAGGATTTTAAAAGCACGATTAAGGATAATATGTCTAAGCTTCACAGACCACAGCCGGGAAATGATTCCATGGGCTTCCCTGACCTATCACCATTCCAAGAGGACAACGCAGAACCTAACACATCATATGCAGGCTTAGGAAGGCCTTCACTCTTAAACGCAATTCAAGTGATGCTTAACGCACTTGATTCACACTCAGATAAAATAGACATACAAGTTAACTTGCTAAATAAATTTGCAGTTTTTGTGGCAGGAATCGACAAAAGAATCAACCAAAAATCACCTGGCTCATTATGCATGGTCACCAATATTAAACAAAATAAGTACTCCTCCGGAAATTATAAGTGACTTACTGACTGCAGTAAAACTAAGGTCCACAACTCAGAAAGTGGACCATCAAGCAAAGCTCACGAGCGAAACTGTGCAAAGACAATATGTTATTGAGGGTTAGAACAAGAAAACCCTTGCTCCCTCAAAAAACAAAGAAATGATCTGACTGTGTTGGAAAAAGTACACCACCTCAGGAGAATGGATGATCAAAATGTCCATTTCGATCCAGCAAAGATAACATGCAATGAAGGCGACCAGGAAGTCAGGTAAATATAACACATGTACATACATTAGTCCTGCATAATAGGGAAGCAGCTGACCATCACAGAAAGCCTGCCTTTGTAAGTTAAATAAGGAGGGACCCCTCTTTATCAACTGCTGGGACAACTAAAAAAGAACAGCCCCGCCTATGTAAACGTGCAAGGAAAAGGCATCGTAAAGGTAGAAACTAAGGGGCTCATTACGATGGTGGAACGATCGCCTTCGTTCCGCCATCACATTGAGATTTACCCACTGCCATATTAGGATGGCGGTGGGTATCGCGGCGGACGCAAAGTCCGTCCGCCGCTTTTCCGCAGGTGGCAATCGCACCGATTGCCTGGCGGGCGGAGCAGGGCCACTAATATGGTGGCGGTGCCTAGCAGGCACCGTCTGCCATATTAGGATGTGTGTGGCCAGGCGCCTTTCCATGGCGGCGATGCCGCCATGGAAAGGCTGGCGGGGATTGGGTTTGGGGGGCCGTTGCAGGCCCCCCTTGTGTGGGGGGATGTCGCTGCACGGGGGGGTACCCATGGTACCCCCCTGCATTTCCATGCACCAAGTGGCAGGCACCGCGTGGTGCCTGCCATGCGGTGCAGGGAAATGCGGTGCAAGCACTTTCAACATTGCGGTTGTGGTGCTGCAGCCAGCAGCACCGCCCGCAATGTTGAAAGCCCAGGATGAGCCCGCCAGTATGGCGGGCACATCCTAATTGCAGTGGTAGGACCGCCGCATGTCTGGCGGGCAGTCCCAATCACCGCTATGGTGGCGGGCGGACAAAGTCCGCCCGCCATCGTAATCACCCCCCAAGATCTTATTTAAGCAAACAATCAACACAATAAAAAAAGTATATTCAATCTTTAATAGCTGTAAAAACGTGGCTAATAGATTGCAAAAGGTTCCACCTATTCAGGGGCAATCCTCAGTAACAGCAGAGGGTCAGGAGAAAAACAGCGTGCCCAAACTGGAGTTTAAGCAAATGACATTTTAAATGAGTAAAATAATGGGAATAAATAAACAAACTATAGCCCAACCTATAATAGACCCAGTGCAGGAAACCTGTAAAAGGACAGTTGTCCCAGAATGGCGTGAGGTATCAGACTGGCCAAGAGTGTAATCTTGAAATGTCTCTGAGCCTGCAAACTGCAGATGGCATCGGAAGCCCCAATAGACCAGGGGCAGTAATGTAGCAGTTAGGAAAACCACCCCAGGGCGGAAATAACCAGTATGGCAGCACAAACAGAGCAGCAGAGACCGCAACCACAAGGAGGTCGTAAAATAGTGAGACAAGAAAACCTGCAACTACGCCCATTAAATGGGCATGAAATTGTGTGTGCCTCTGCCAAGCCAACCAAAGGGAGCCATCTGGTGCAGCAATCGGAATCAATTACAGGCAAACCTCGCCACAAATTGAGAACCAGAGGGCGCTTAAAGACACAGTCCCCAAGCAGAATCAGTCAATTCGGAAATGTACAAATTCAAGACTGCTAGGCTACTGCAGAAGTTGCACGAATACAAACAGGAATCATACGACAAGTTATTAACAGTGAAATGCAAAACCCTGGACAATTGGCTGAGAACCACAGGAGGGAAGAAAAATTAAAAAGGCACATTAAACATCAAATAAACGTTGGCTGCAGTTCCATCTCAAACAAACCTCTGTGGTGCTAAGAATATCAATCAAGAGGGATAATGCCCTTAGGTTTATCGCAGAACTCTCAGATCTAACCACAATAAAATTAGAAGACATAATATCTATTGAGTTCATCCCGAGTGTGGAGCACAATTAACTGACCCCACAGTGGTAACCTTTGCAATACAACAACTTGCTGATCTCGTCTACACAAGTAAAATAATTCTAAGAAACTGGGGCACACAAATCACACATTATTTTGCGGATGCTTACCCACTGCCACATTCTAGCATGAACTCGGTTAAGCGAATGTGGCCCAAACCAACATCAGTATTATGGGGTGCTGTAGGGCCCCCAGAAATGCCAAAAACAGTACAGGTAACCCAAGCCTGAAAATGTCCTTCTAATACTGACCCTCAGATACACCAGAATAAACCACTGCAAGTTCATCAGCGTCCAAGGAACTGGATCTGGCATGCAGCAGCCCTCTCTACAAAGGATACTGGCAAGTGGATGACTGAGAACCCCAGGGGTAAACAGTCAGAATATCGAGTAGGAAATGTTGAGTGCAAAATATTGTGATACAGAAATATCGAGTGCCAGAATATCGTGGTCAAAAATATCGAGTTTATGGTAAGAAGTATCGTTTTCCAAAATATCGAAGTCATTAATATCGTTTGCAAAAATATAGTTGTTAAAAATATCGTTTTTTTAGTTAGTGTTATGTATTTTAAATGTATGTGCTATATTTTTTTGTCTAAGTATTGCATTTTTTTTATGTATGTGTTAAATTTTTAGAAGTTATTAATTTTATTTTAATTACATTTTGCGTTTTAGTTCCGTAGCGGGTTGTGGGTTTATAGGGGAATAGAGTTGGAAGTAATTTAATTATAATAAATTGAATATTAATTTTATTTTAATTAAATTTTGCGTTTTAGTTCTGTAGCGGGTTGTGGGTTTAGAGGGGAATAGGGGGGGGAAGTAATTTAATTATAAAAATGTATTATTAATTATTTATTAATTTGTTATTAATTATTATTAATTAATTGGTAATTGTGCTAATTGTGTGATTTGTTTAGGAGTGGGTTGTGGGTTGATAGGAGAGTAGGGTGGGAAGTAATTTAATTTTAATAAATTTAATAATATTTTTGTATATAATATTTATTAATTATTATTTTATAATGTTAATTGTGTGAATTAATTTATTAATAATTATTTATATTTTGATTGTTAATTGTTAATAATTAATTAATTAATTGTTAATTAATTATGTTAATTGTATAATTTTTAACGAAATTGTTGGTGGCATTTATAGGGTAATATGATGGGAGGCAATTTATTTTTAATTAATTAATTCTTTGTTAATTGATGCTAATTAATTAATTAAATTTTAATTTTGTCATTTGTGTAATAATTTTGATGTGTGAGTTGTGGCGTTTATAGTGGTAAATGGTGGGAAGTATATTTTTTAAAATGAATTACTTATTTGTTGTTCATTGATATGAGCGACCCCTGACCTTGACTGGTAGGTCGCTCCCCCACCACACAGCTCCGTCTGTGTGCCCTGCTGCTGCCCCTGATTGTGCTCGTTTTTCCTTTCTGTGCCCCCTTGCTGCCCCTGATTGTGCTCGTTTTTCCTTTCTGTGCCCCCTTGCTGCCCCTGATTGTGCTCGTTTTTCCTTTCTGTGCCCCCTTGCTGCCCCTGATTGTGCTCGTTTTTCCTTTCTGTGCCCCCCTTGCTGCCCCTGATTGTGCTCGTTTTTCCTTTCTGTGCCCCCTTGCTGCCCCTGATTGTGCTCGTTTTCCTTTCTGTGCCCCCTTGCTGCCCCTAATTGTGCTCGTTTTTCCTTTCTGTGCCCCCTTGCTGCCCCTGATTGTGCTCGTTTTTCCTTTCTGTGCCCCCCCTTGCTGCCCCTGATTGTGCTCGTTTTCCTTTCTGTGCCCCCCTTGCTGCCCCTGATTGTGCTAGTTTTTCCTTTCTGTGCCCCCTTGCTGGCCCTGATTGTGCTCGTTTTTCCTTTCTGTGTCCCCCTTGCTGCCCCTGATTGTGCTCGTTTTTCCTTTCTGTGCCCCCTTGCTGCCCCTGATTGTGCTCGTTTTTCCTTTCTGTGCCCCCTTGCTGCCCCTGATTGTGCTCGTTTTTTCCTTTCTGTGCCACCTTGCTGCCCCTGATTGTGCTCGTTTTTTCCTTTCTGTGCCCCCTTGCTGCCCCTGATTGTGCTCGTTTTTTTCCTTTCTGTGCCCCCTTGAAGCCCTGATTGTGCTCGTTTTCCCTTCTGTGCCTGTTTCCCGCCGCTGCGCCTGCGGCCCCGCCCCTCACTGCCCATTCGCTGCCCCATTCCTTGCTCCTCCCTCCCACCTCCCCATTTATGGCGGCCGCTGCGTGGTGAAGAGAGCGACCCCTGACCTTGACTGGTAGGTCGCTCCCCACCACACAGCTCCATCTGTGTGCCCTGCTGCTGCCCCTGATTGTGCTCGTTTTTCCTTTCTGTGCCCCCTTGCTGCCCCTGATTGTGCTCGTTTTCCTTTCTGTGCCCCCTTGCTGCCCCTGATTGTGCTCGTTTTCCTTTCTGTGCCCCCCTTGCTGCCCCTGATTGTGCTCGTTTTTCCTTTCTGTGCCCCCTTGCTGCCCCTGATTGTGCTCGTTTTTTCCTTTCTGTGCCCCCCTTGCTGCCCCTGATTGTGCTCGTTTTTCCTTTCTGTGCCCCCTTGCTGCCCCTGATTGTGCTCGTTTTTCCTTTCTGTGCCCCCTTGCTGCCCCTGATTGTGCTCGTTTTTCCTTTCTGTGCCCCCCTTGCTGCCCCTGATTGTGCTCGTTTTTCCTTTCCTGTGCCCCCCTTGCTGCCCCTGATTGTGCTCGTTTTTTCCTTTCTGTGCCCCCTTGCTGCCCCTGATTGTGCTCGTTTTTCCTTTCTGTGCCCCCTTGCTGCCCCTGATTGTGCTCGTTTTTCCTTTCTGTGCCCCCTTGCTGCCCCTGATTGTGCTCGTTTTCCTTTCTGTGCCCCCTTGCTGCCCTTGATTGTGCTCGTTTTTTCCTTTCTGTGCCCCCTTGCTGCCCCTGATTGTGCTCGTTTTTCCTTTCTGTGCCCCCTTGCTGCCCCTGATTGTGCTCGTTTTTCCTTTCTGTGCCCCCTTGATGCCCTGATTGTGCTCGTTTTCCCTTCTGTGCCTGTTTCCCGCCGCTGCGCCCCTGCGGCCCCGCCCCCTCACTGCCCATTCGCTTCCCCATTCCCTGCTCCTCCCTCCCACCTCCCCATTTATGGCAGCCGCTGCGCGGCCGCGCCGCTGGCGCGCCATAGGCGCGCCTAAGGCAAGCCCGTCTGCGCCCGTCCGCGCCGTGACCGCGCCCAGCGCCAGACCCCCTGGTCCGGGCATCCCCCGCGCCCGCCACATCAACAGACGCTGATACGACGCCAGCACCCTCCACGCACTCAACCCCGGAAAAGATCACGCCTGCTACCAGGCCACCCCGAAGCGCACCCAAGGGCCCTTCACCTGCCGGAACTGCAGCTTCGCCAGCACCCGCCCCGCCAAACCACCGCCCAGGAAAGAACCCAACTACCTCAGATGCATCCTCCTCAACACCCGCTCCGCCCGCAAACACGCCATCGAACTCTGGGACCTTCTCGACTCAACCTCCCCAGACGTCGCATTCCTGACGGAGACCTGGCTGAATCCCGCTTCAGCCCCCGACATCGCCATTGCCATCCCGGACGGATACAAGATCACCCGCAGGGACCGCACCAACGGAGTCGGAGGAGGCATCGCCATCGTCCACAGGAACACCCTCAGAGTCTCAACCAACACCGACGACACCCTCAGCACCGCCGAACACATGCACTTCCAGATCCACACCGATCCCAACACCACCCTCAAAGGAACCCTCATCTACAGACCCCCGGACCCCGACCACAGTTCAGCGATTCCATCGCTGACTTCGTCAGCACACACGCCATCGCCTCCACGGACTACATCCTCCTCGGGGACCTGAACTTCCACCTCGAGAACAACAAGGACACCAACTCCACCACCCTGATCGACAACCTCGCCACCCTCGGACTCAGACAGCTCGTGACTACACCCACCCACGCCGCCGGCCACACGCTAGACTCCATCTTTTCCGCAAGCCCACACGTCTCCTTCAACCACACCTCCGAACCCCACTGGACTGACCACCACTGCATCCACTTCACCTACAGGAAGCCCACCACGCACCACCGCACCGAACAAATGCCTCGCCGCTGCTGGAGCAGAGTCACGGAAGACCAGCTAACCACAACCCTCGCCCTGAGCCCACCCGCCGAACCCTCCGACCCCGACACCGCCGCCCGCAACCTCAGACAGTGGATCGACGACTGCGCCAACACCCTCGCCCCGCTCAAGAATCCGCCCAACAGCCACACCAGCAAGAAAGCCACCTGGTTCACCGAAGACCTCCAGGCCTCCAAACGAACATGCCGAAAACTGGAGAAGCTCTGGCTCCACGAACGGACAGCGGACAGCTACGCCGCCCACAAGAGCGCCACCCGCAGTCACCATCACCTCATCAGATCCGCCAAAAGGGCCTCACTCAAAGACCGCCTAGACAACAACGCACACAACAGCAAAGAGCTCTTCAACATCGTGAAGGAACTCTCCAACCCCAGCTCCAACACCAACGACATCCAGCCGTCGCGAGACCTGTGCGACCCACTGGCCACCTTCTTCCACTGCAAAATCGCCGACATCCACGACAGCTTCAACACCACGACCGCCCCGGCAACCACCGAGACCACTGCCCCCACAACCACCAACCGCCTGCTCTCCTGGACCAACATCAACGACGAGGACACCAGCGAGATCATGAACACCATCCACTCCGGTTCACCGCTAGACCCGTGCCCTCACCACATCTTCAACAAAGCCAGTACAGCCATCGCGCCCCATCTCCGGAAAATAATCAACATCTCCTTCGAGACAGCAACCTTCCCGGAAAGCTGGAAGCACGCCGAGATCACCGCCTTACTCAAGAAACCCAAGGCAGACCCCAAGGACCTCAAGAACTTCCGACCCATCTCTCTGCTCCCGTTCCCCGCGAAGGTCACCGAGAAAATCGTCAACAAACAACTGACCCGCTACCTCGAGGAGAACAACATCCTGGACCCTTCCCAGTCCGGCTTCCGCAGCAACCACAGCACCGAAACCGCCCTCATCGCCGCCACCGATGACATCAGGACCCTGCTAGACAACGGAGAAACAGCAGCCCTCATCCTCCTGGACCTATCAGCCGCCTTCGACACGGTCTGCCACCACACACTACGAACACGCCTTCACGACGCCGGGATCCAAGAGAAGGCCCTGGACTGGACCACATCCTTCCTTTCCGGCAGAACACAAAGCGTCCGCCTCGCCCCCTTCCGATCCAAGGCCACCAAGATCATCTGCGGCGTACCCCAAGGCTCCTCCCTCAGCCCAACGCTGTTCAACATCTACATGGCACCCCTCGCCCACGTCGCCCGACAGCACAACCTCAACATCATCTCCTACGCCGACGACACCCAGCTGATCCTCTCCCTCACCAAAGACCCTCACACCGCCAAAGCCCACCTCCACGAAGGAATGAAGGCCGTCGCCGAATGGATGAGGACCAGCCGCCTGAAGCTGAACTCGGACAAGACGGAGGTCCTCATCCTTGGTTCCAACCCTTCAGCCTGGGACGACTCCTGGTGGCCAACATCACTGGGAACAGCCCCGCCACCCACCGACCACGTACGCAACCTAGGGGTCATCCTCGACCCCACCCTCTCCATGACTAAGCAGGTCAACGCCGTTTCCTCATCCTGCTTCAACATCCTCCGAATGCTCCGCAGGATCTTCAAGTGGATCCCCACCGAAACAAGAAAAACAGTCACCCAGGCCCTCGTCACCAGCAGGCTGGACTACGGAAACGCCCTCTACGCAGGAACGACGGCTAAGCTCCTGAGACGGCTGCAACGCATCCAGAACGCCTCTGCACGTCTTATCCTCGACATCCCCCGACGCAGCCACATCACACCCCACCTGAGAGACCTGCACTGGCTCCCTGTCAACAAGAGGATAACCTTCAAGCTCCTCACCCACGCACACAAAGCACTCCACAACTCCGGACCAGCCTACCTCAACAGACGACTCAGCTTCTACACCCCCACCCACCAGCTCCGCTCGACCAGCCTCGCCCTCGCCACAGTCCCCCGCATCCAGAAAACGACCGCTGGCGGCAGATCCTTCTCCCACCTCGCCGCCAAGACCTGGAACACCCTCCCCACCAACCTCCGACAGACCCAAGACCTACTGGCCTTCAGAAGACTCCTCAAGACCTGGCTCTTTGATCAGTAGCAGCACCACCCCCCTCTTCCCCCAGCGCCTTGAGACCCTCGCGGGTATGTAGTGCGCTTTATAAGTGACATGATTGATTGATTGATTGATTGATTGAATGTAAAATTAGTTATGGAAATTGTGTAAATATTTTTAGGTGTGTGTTATGGTGTTTATTGGGGTAGATGGTGGAAAGTAATTTAGATTACATTAATTAATCATTACCTGAATTATTAATAATTTTTAAATTGATAATTAGTTGTGTTAATTATGGTGGTACACTTTTTTATTTAATTTAGATGTGTGTTGTAAATTGTGTGGTGTTATAGGGTAGGAAAAAATATTACATTTATGTAATAATTATTTTTTAGATTACAATTAATTTCTATTACAAAATATTTATTTGTTTGATAATTTCTTGTTAAAATTAAAAAAATCTTTTAGGTAAATTTTATATTTTTTCTACATTATTATATGTTTCTATGTTTTGTAAAAATGTATAATAGATATGGTTTGTTTTTGGGTGTTTTATTATATGTTGTATAGTAGTTGATATTTTGTTTGTTTTTAAATTTGAATTTTCTTAAGTGTGAATTGTAATTTTTACCCCTTTGCTATCCAACACTTTCCCTACTGCTGCATTTGCAGGAGTGGGAATAGTAATTTATACCCCTGCACTATCCAACACTTTCCCTACTGTTGTACTCGCTGGAGTGGGAATAGTAATTTTTACCCCTGCGCTTTCCAACACTTTCCCTACTGTTGCACTCGCTGGAGTGGGAATAGTAATTTATACCCCTACGCTATCCAACACTTTCCCTACTGTTGCACACGCTGGGGTGGGAATAGTAATTTTTACCCCTACGCTATCCAACACTTTTCCTACTGTTGCACTCCCTGGAGTGGGAATAGTAATTTTTACCCCTACGCTATCCAACATTTTCCCTACTGTTGCACTCGCTGGAGTGGGAATAGTAATTTTTACCCCTATGCTATCCAACGCTTTCCCTCATGTTGCACTCTTTGTAGTGGGAACGGTAATGTTATCCCCTCCGCTATCCAACACTTTCCCTACTGTTGCACTCATTGGAGTGGGAATAGTAAATTATTCCCCTCCGCTATCCAACACTTTCCCTACTGTTGCACTTGCTGGAGTGGGAATAGTAAATTATTCCCCTCCGCTACCCAACACTTTCCCTACCGTTGCACTCGCTGGAGTGGGAATAGTAATTTTTACCCCTACGCTATCCTACACTTTCCCTACTGTTGCACTCGCTGGAGTGGGAATAGTAAATTATTCCCCTCCGCTATCCAACACTTTCCACACCGTTGCACTTGCTGGAATGGGAATAGTAATTTTTATCCCTACGCTATCCAACACTTTCCCTACTGTTGCACTCGCTGGAGTGGGAATAGTAAATTATTCCCCTCCGCTATCCAACACTTTCCCTCTACTGTTGCAGTTATTGGAGTGGGAATAGCAAATTATTCCCCTCCGTTATCCAACACTTTCCCTACTGTTGCAGTTATTGGAGTGGGAATAGTAAATTATTCCCCTCCGCTATCCAACACTTTCCCTACTGTTGCACTCGCTGGAGTGGGAATAGTAATTTTTCTCCTCCTCTATCCAACACTTTCCCTACTGTTGCAGTCAATGTAGCGTAAAGTGTAGGTTTAAAAATATTACATATTTTAATATTTTAATTTATAATATAATTTTTTTTATTTTATTTTTATGTTACAGGTGAATGTATATATATATATATATTTATAAATTTTAATATATTTCTAACATTTTACAATTAATTAAAATTATTATTTATTAATTATTTTTAAGTAAATGTATATATATTACATTTTAAATATGTATTTTTTACATTACATTTATTACTTATAATTGTTAAAATATACAAATAAATCAAAACATTTTTTTAAATTAAATGTATTATTTAATTTATTTTACATTATTTTTATACATATAAAAAACCGATATTTTCTACTTCGATATTTTTAACGATATTTTTTTCTCGATATTTTTGTACTTACCATTATGAAGATAGGAGGTCGATATTTTTGACAACGATATTTTTGTCACAATATTTCTGTAGGTCGATTTTTCTGTTGTCGTTATTCTGTCAGTGATCCAACACCAGGGCGCCATTCATGACTGCGAATGCCTCAAAAATATGTTACTGGAACCTGGGGAGCTTGAATTTAAAAATAAATGATTATGACCTGATATGCTTTTGGCAACAATTACACATTCGGCCAATAAGAGGCAAACAGTCACGGAGAAGACCCAGATCAGACACTTGCAGACATGTTGTGCTGAGATAAACTGGGGAGAAGTTTTCTTATTTTTTGTATGATGGCAGGATTAAAAGTGCTGAACAGCAGATTGCAGACAATATTACAGCATCATGAACCAGAGCTACTGAGAACTGTGTTGTGTATGTGCAACTACATCCCTGTTTGGCCGTATCCCACAATTTAGAATTGATCACCGGTCAAAAAAAAACCATCATATACAGTCAAACACGTTATCTGCAAGAATACCGGTTTTTGAGGCAGTGAAGCCACCATCAGCTGAAGCATATACAACAATTCTAAAGAGTCTGCGGTGGAAAGATGAAAAGTTACTAACCATTATTCATCAAAGCTTACCTTTCCTTACAAAAAATTGCAGGAGGAGAGGAGCTGATTGGTATCTGGAAGAAGTTCATAGAATGCACAATGGCAAAATTCCCACAGATGCGCTGTGTCGCTGGTTAGTCCCAGGAACAACCACTACCAAAATTGACAGCCCCAGAAATTAAGTTTATTAAAAATCAGCTAAATAAACACCTTCCATTACTGTGAGCTAGGCCACACAACAGTAAACTGGGCAGGGAAAAGCTCAAAAGAGGGCTCTGGTAAATATTTAAGGACCGTTACGCTAAATAATGGGCCAACCTAATCTATGCCAGTAAAAGCAAGAATCCTGTACAGTTTTGGCAGATAGTCAATATGAAGGAGAGCGGATCGCGTTGGGCAAATAACATAAAAGGTTGCCTATCTCTGTTTTTTAAGTATAATAATTGGTATAAGTCTTTTTAATGGTGATGTTTCTCTTCTTGTGTATACCTCTAATGTCAATATTTGTGGTCATGATGTCTTTTATAGATTGGCAATATCCTTAGAACATATTCTATATCTCTATAGATGCTGGATCAGATTATATTTGGAAACACAAACTACAAGGACACAGGCTCAGCTACTGATGTCACAGAGGATATACAAAAATGTAACCTCTTCAGCTGGTGAGTTCGCATTGTTAGGATATAATGATTCCTTCCATGTGTCATCCCATAATTTCATATTTCCTCATGCTCACATGATACTAGCTTTGTTATTTATTTGCAGAATAATGTTTATTAAAGTAGTGTGTTGAAATTTAGACACAAAACTGTATTTGATGTACTTAGTCTGTTAAAATCTTCTACTTCCAGGTACAGGGGACATTGTGCCAGACAATGATGCTGAACCATATACAAGGGGAGGATGGCGGGCAATCTGAGGAGAGAATCCAAATCTCCACCAAGCAATAATGTTACTGGCCAGCACTGCTCGATGGGAGCAGTAGGGGGAGGAGCAGGATCTGGTTGAGGAGGAGGTCCTGGCCGAGGAGGAGAACATTGTTACCCCTAATCAGACCATATTCAAGAAGGCCACTTCTGTTTCCCTTACACTACTTCTGATGATTGCCAGACTGTTTTAGCTAAAGCTCATGGATGCTTGTTCTGCCTGTGCATCAGTTACCATCACACAGCCCTCAACTAACTGGTACCACTGTACAATCTCCTACACACTCCTCAAATAAAAGTGCATCTTGGTCTTCTCGCAATCATCTAAGGGAGAGAATACCCCTGGTGAGGCACAGGTATTCCCCATTTATCATTACCCCCCCCCCACAACTGCCCAGATGGCATAACTCTCCAAGCTGGACAACCTGCTGGCCATTTCAGAAGGCCACACATGCGGGTAGGGAGTTGGCATGGTCTAATTCTGCTCACTAAATTGATCGGTTTTATCAATAGCTATCTAGTGTGCAGGAGGATATTCATGCAATGAAGACTACTCTCTGTGAGATACCTGCTCACTTTAAAGAACTCACTCAGATGATTTATAAGAAGACCAGAACCTAGGATAACTTTGTAAAATGTTACCTAGACATGGCAAAAATGCACCAAGAACATATTTGTACTTTTAGAGAAGAGAATGCAAGACAACATGTCTTTGCCTGAAGATGATAGAGGCAATAGGCAAAAAATGCCTATGTCAAATTCACAGACAATGCATGCAAGAGATTCTACAAAGGCACCTAAACATGGGGGAGACAACACCTGACAATCTCACACTTTTGCCACATACATGTACCACATCCTCCTGCACCACCTCAACCCCAAGACCACCAACTAAAACCACCAGTAATTCAGCCACCCACAACATATGCACAGTCTCAATCATTATCACCACCAGCATTACGTAGGCTGACTAGTAAGAGAAATCCCCAAACTAAGGGGCCCATTAGGATGGTGGGCAGACTTTAGGCCGCCCGCCATCCTCGCGGTACTGGGACCGGTTGCCAAACGTGCGGTGGTCCCGCACCACTAATTAGGATGCGACCACCACACTGGCAGTTGCATTCCGCATTTCCAACATTGCGGCGGGTGCTGCTGTAAGCAGCACCCGCCGCAATGGTGAAAAGGCATGTTGTACATTGCCATGCACAACGTGGCAGGCACCGCGCGGTGCCTGCCACCTTGTGCATGGCAATGTATGGTACCCCCAAGTGCAGCCCCCACCCACCCACCCCCCGGGGGCCCGCAACGGGCCCCCAAAGTGAATCCCCGCCAGCCTTTCCATGGCGGCATCGCCGCCATGGAAAGGCCTTAATTCACACCCATTCTAATATGGATGGCGGTGCCTGCTAGGCACCGCCACCATATTGAGCCCCAATTCCACCTGGCCGGCAATCGGAACGATTGCCGACCGGTGGAACGCGGCGGACGCACTTTGCGTCAGCCGCGGTACCCCCCACCATAATAATATGGCGAGGGTAAATCAGGTTGAGATGGCGGGCGAATCGCCACCGCCGGCTCGGCGGTGGCGATCTGCCCACCATCATAATCACCCCCTTAAACTCAATAAACCACTGAAAGTCACCACTTATATTTAACTGAAGGAAATCTAACTTGAGCCCCCACCATGCACAGTGACGTCATCAATGATGTAATTTCAGATGTCATCAGTGATGCTGTCGATGATGTCATAGAACATGTCACAAGTGATGTACTATGTGAGGTCACAAGCATAAACTGTCACTTTAATTTCAGAGTTTTTTTATTATAAAGCAAGATATTATTACCAGCCATCACTTTAACCTTTTTTTTCAATGAGTTTCCAAGGGTCAGAACACCAAAATATAAAAGTCTGGCCTATTGGCTTTAGCAAGGTTTCAGCACATCAACCTATATAAAGCAGACCTATTGGCTTTGTCAAAAAGTTGCTATAATAATTTATCAATAATCGTATTACAAAGTAATCCTCCAAAATACACACATGGCAATGTAGAACAATTTTTGCACAAGAATTTTTCAAATTAAACATATTTATTCCAAGCAACTATAAATGTGCGCTTCTTTAACACTCTTTAGGCTATAAAATGCAGCCATAGAACCAACCACAATGGGTCCTTGCACTTTAGCTGAAGACCATCCAGCTCGACATGCTTTTAAAAAAAAAGAAAAAGTGGGTTCATGCATTTATTGACCTATGAGACTCATTGTTTTTTAATAAAACTTTACTGGGGGCTGCAGTGCTTCTTGCAGCCCCCACATTTTGTATATTGTAGGGGGCGCCCCTGCCCTGCCTTGGCTCACAACAACAATAACACCAGTTTTAAGGAAAAAAGCCTGTGTAGGGCATTATGGGATGCTCCTGGGAGGACACAGTGAATATCAATGAGCGGCCTCACGCTTCAACAGTGAAGCAGCAAGGCCACACCTTTAAAAAATGTTTTATAGTTGGGTGCCCCAGTCACACCGAGCACCCACGGCTTATTTATTTAATTATATTTTTTAAATGGTAGTGCTGGGACCCCACTCCAACTTTGCCTGTGCCTTTAATTAATTTATTTTATTTTTAAAGTGGGTGCCCTGGTCTCACCCAGGGCACCCACAACATTCATAAGTCCCACCGGCTCCCCTGCCAGCACCCATCCTGGGTGCTAATTGTAGCCAGCTGAATTGCTTTGCTCCCTACCCACCAGGAAACATCACAAAATAAAACAATGGACAGAGTGTTGAAACATTTCAAACACTCTCTCCCCAGTCACAGATCTGGGTATAATCCATCATTATTTTTCTCGCCACGTCACCCCAGTTTGGATCCAGTCTCATGCAAATTGGTCTTGACCCTGCTTCCCATGGGAACAGTCCATCCTGAACTGCCAGGCTAGCTTCTTACTTGGCTGGAAACAAGCATCCTGGGTCTGGTTCAGCCAGGCTAGCCTGAACCCAGTGGCACAGCGAGCAAGGGACCCACGTCTGGCATACCCTTAGTCATTTAAGATGCACATAACAACATCACAAAATAAAATGATGGACGGAGTATTGAGAGTCGGGGGTCCATTGCAGTACCCACACTTTCCTAAAGGGGCACCAATTGGTGTTCTATTTTCTTCATGTCTTGGGTTTCCTTTTTTCATTTATGTGCTGTAATATTCTGGGATCAATCCCTTAGTACTCTTTTATATGCTTCCCATAGTACTATTACCAAAACTACAGAGCCTGTATTCTTCTTCGAAATGAAGTTCTGTATCCACCCTAAGTTTTTTTGAGACCTGTGGGTCACGCAGCTCCCAGACATTCAATCTCCATCCCATGGCTGGCAGGACTTCAGGGTCTATTCCCTAATCTGATCAAGAGGGGCCAGAGGTCAGATATCCCTTTGGCCAGATACTCAGCTGCGGTTATAGCTGCTATCTCCCCTGCTTGGGCGAATATGTAATCTAATCTGGAGAAAATGTTATGGGTGCCTGAGAAATAGGAGTATTGGTGTTTATCAGGGTGTTGTCTACACCAGAGCTCTGAGAGTCCCAGTGTATGTGCAAAGCTAGCTCTGGTGTTTCCTGTAAGGCATCCAATGTGGATCCCGATCTATCTGGTCTAGGGAGCATGACATCATTGAAATTGCCTCCCACTAAGTGTAAGGAAGAGTCAGTTCCTAATAATATCGCTGTCACCTTTTCTAGGGTGGTTCGCTGCATAGACACTATTGAGTGTTACAATTTGTCATGTAGTTCCTACTAATCCGTAGGATCTGCGAGTTTGATGGACAACATAAACTAGGGGCTTGGTGCCTAGACTAATTCCGGACACTCCCACCGGATTTGTTGGCCTTTAGACCAGCTAGCTCACAGTGCCACCGTAAGCCCCCCCAACCTTATCAGGGAGTGAATGGTTTCTGGAAACCACGGAACATGACAACACTGACCCCTCAGGGATCGTGGAAACAGGTCCAAACCTTTCGCTCAAACACTCGGCTTACTTGTGCTCAGAGAAATACACAGAATACACAGTGGGACGTTTTCAAAATATTTATTGAACCAAAGTTATTCTTGTATAGAATACATGTGCTGCGATAATCAGTGCACAGTAGCAGATTAAGGTGATTACAAGCACCAAAAGCGTAAATAGTAGATATAGTTATGCCATGGTGCTAAAACAGTGTATATATGCAGGTATATAAACAAGGCAGTAATCTTGCGTACTCCTACCATGCAGGTGTGAAGCCAAGAATACCCTTAAGCGACGATCCAACCCCATTACCTGGTGAGAGAGAATGTAGGAGCCCGTCTTGGTCATGAACTGGACACTCCCTTATTGAGATGTCAGACCGCTGCATAGTGAATTCTCAGCATGTAGGGCCTCCATTTCAGCTGAAGTGCCTCTTCTACTAATCTATCGGGATGCTCATTAGTTATAATAGAAAGCAGCCTTGCAATGTACGTGTAGATTAGCGATGTTATGGATATGTAGATAGCCCTGTCGCCCTATGGATGAAGATAGGAAGACATTTGTACATAGTGCGTAAAAAAGGCCTAGTACATGATGTTCAAGGCATCGTGATAATGTTGTGGGAAGCTAGATGTGTAAACAAAGTAGTTTCAGAGAAACTAATCCAACACTGTCGTGCATGCAAATGAGTGCAAAAGTTCATGGCTGAAATGTTATTGTGAGGACAATGTAAGAAATAAGCTGCTTCGCTACATGGGCCTAGCCCGGGAATATAACAACTCTTATGCCTCACATACCCCATACTGCCACATACTCAGGATTGCTTATGGACTTGGAAGGGGGTTGTCTTCCTAATCAGAATCGCTTCTCCTCATGAGCCTGTGGTGAATTATAACATTCTATAAGAATTACTCAGTAAACTGCAAATCAATCATTCCCTTACAAGCACCCCTCCCCCGTCATGCACGTCTTCACCCTTATGTCTACCAGGCGACTGAATCAAAAGGTTAAGTCAGTGAGGTCTGTTGCTCTCCCACACAAACACACCAATTAAGAACATACTAAATCAATATATAAAAATTGTATCATCGCACCATTCACTCTTCACTCACATACATCATTCACTCTGTTGCACTTTAAACAGGAAATTCAAATCTTTATGACTACCACACAACACACATACATTAAACAACAATCTTAGACTTAAAAGACAATAAAATAAATGGACTGTGTAGGGAAAGAAGGGGGAAGGAGGAGGGAGAAGAAAAACAGGAGAAGAAAGAGAAAAAGTAAAAGGAGGGGGGAAAGAAGACAAAAGGCGGGAGATGAGATGCATTGATATTTGAGAAAAGTTCTGAGGGTAATGTCCTTCCTCATTGAACCAATTAGTAAACTCATCAGGACTATAGCCTGAGGCCCAAATTATCATCTCTGCACTCCATCCACTCTCGTTCCGAGCCCACACTGTTTCCCATCATATTTCACTGAGTTTTGCATCCTCACAATCAATGGTGTTTTGGTTAGCAGATACTATCTTCCCATCTGAATCCCGGCCTGAGCATCGTCCCTGCTTCTGGGAGAGGGGCTTCTTCTCCATCTGTTCTGGATTTCTGACTGTTCGGTATCCAGTGCTCATCCTCCGAGTCAGCGGATCATATTCTAGCTGTCCTGCGATCTTCCAGGTGACCAAGGGATATTCCCATCTGAGATCTGTTTCTTTTCCTCCGTTGAGTGTCCCACAGTTCAGGCCTGGCTCCCAAGCGGCCAGTATCTGTATGTTTTCTTTCATCATTCTGAGACAGGTGCAGACGTTGGTCTTTCCTCCATCCACTGACAGGCTCTTTCTAATGCGGCAAAGAAGTGGGTTTTGCCTTCATAGATCACTTTTAACTTGGCCGGAAAGAGTAACATATATTATATATGTAACAGTTGGAGTTTAGCTTTGACAGAATCAAATGTTTGCTGTTGTTTCTGGACTTCCCTGGAGTAGTCTGGGAAAATCATAATATGAGAAGAGCCATGTTGGACATCACTTAGCTTTCTCGCCTCTCGGAATATCATGTCACAGTCCTGAAAGTTGAGGAGATGGACAATGAATGTTCTCAGGAGGGGGTGCTCTTTGTGCTGGGCGAGTCATTAAAGCTTGATGTGCTCTTTCAAGAACAAAGCAAGCAGAGAAATTTTCCTCTCCAAACGTTGTTTTGAGCCACTCTCCAAGGAAGTGTATTGCTTTAGGTTCCTCCACTTCCTCATAGTCTTTTGTGACTATCTGTATTTCTTTGATGTCTGTTTTCATAGTCTTTGTGTCACCTTCCAGCTCAACCACTCGCCCCTCAACTTCGGTCACCCGTTATGCCACCATTCGAAGATCCTGTCTAAGTCGCGACACCTCTGAACGTACCTCCCCTATCTTGACTTCCAGGGTCATTCAGGATTGCTGGATCGCAGTCAGGAGGGATGCATTATTAGGCAGCGTCAGAGGGGACTCTGGGTTTGGATCATTGTCCATTACGTTGGCATGTTTATCTATTTTCCCCTGCCAGGGTAGCCATTGTTCTTTGTTCTTCGCCATAACGTACTTAGGTGCTCAGCTCACTTTTGTTGTCCAGAGCTAAAGGAAGGTGAGGGGAGCGGCTCACTGGGAGTCCCTCAGATTTCAGTCAAATGTCTCCCTTTCAATTTCTAGTCCAATGGTCCGCGAACCCTGACTAGCACAGACAGGTGCACCCAAGCATTGTGACCTATCGACTTGGGACACGGTTTTTTGCCTCTAGAAATTATGTAGTCACCAGTGTCTGGTGGCCAGGGTCTGTTTGAGGTCTGCCACAGAACGAGGGGCCGACCAGGTGTGTTTGGGCTGTGCACAACATTCCCCAGTTTTCTCCCCTCTGGTGCCATCTATCTAGTTGTATCCTATTGAATGAAGGATGAGATGGTTCAAATGAGGTGTTGCCCATTGCCTATTGTGCAGCATGAAAACAGTTTCTCAAAGGTTTGCTTGTTTGTGAGCACTACCAGTCCAGTGCCATGTATGGACTAGTCATCCTAATTCATTGAGGAGAGTATAAAACTACTGCTCATAGTTCATAGGAGGGCTCCTGGTGGATATCAAAGTGGTCTCCACATCATGGTTTCCCAGCGTCCGCCACCAGTCTTGGGCCAGTGTGAGGTACAGGCCTCTCTTTGTCAATGCGGGATGAGTCTAATCAAGCCAGCAGTGATGGAGGTCTCTCTCCACCTTCCCCTGACCATCAGTGTGTCTGACAGGTGGGGCACGAGGAAAGGGAGAGGGAGTCCCCATTGTTTTCACTGCAGCTCTCCTCAGCACCGGGTAGTCACCTCACTTATTTGCCATTGAGAGGCGGAACCCATGTCAGGGGACGAGGCCGGGTCTTGCTGATAGCAGCCATCACCTGGTCAGCTATGGAGTACCTCACGCAGCACAGCCTCGAGACATGACAGACGCCAACTTGGGTAGGTGTATGCCTTTCCCACATGTTTTCCCAAATGTTCAATTTTCTCACAGCCAATGGGGAATTGTCTGCTTTTTGAGCCCTTGGTTTTGGAGATTTTATTGTACGGGGCAGTTGGACACCTTTCAGCAGGTGGGATGGAGTCTCAGAGTGCGGGATAATATCAAGATTCTGCTAGGCCCAGCAGAGCGCCATTTGAGAGCATCTTATTCTGCCATCTTGCTGGGCACGCCATATGAGTTTTTGACATTCAATCTCCAATTGGATATGCAGGAGCATGCTATTACCCATGCAAAAGATAGCAGAACTGGAATGTAATCTGATATTGTCCTAGACAAGTACTTAATGTAATGAACTGTTGTATGAATATCTGTTGTGCAGAGGAATGTGTCTAGGCAGACATGCAGCTCAAGTATTCTTGAGAAGAAGGAATAATCTCTGTCTATCGGATGGGTAGGCCTTTAAGTATCTTGACCCTCCCAGTGGTTCTGCCACTCTATGAATTTCTGCGTTAGTCCCATAACTGGGGAGTCGTGCAGGTGTGGGTGGGATTTATCCAGCACGGTGTCTGCCACACTATTAAAGTCCCCTTCAATTATCACAGACTGTGGCATATAGGGTGCAATGACTCTTGACAAGTCATCTAATAAACTAGCTTGGTCCATGTTAGGGGTATAAATATTGACTATGGTTATGACTTCCCCTCTAAGGCGACCAGTAGCAACTACATATCTTCCAGCTGTATTAATTTCCTCCCCCATCACCTGAAATGGAACCCCGCATCGCACCAAAATAAGGATACGCCTCACAAATGAGGAGTATTTGGTGTGATATATTTGATCTCTCCATCTTTTGCGCAGTGTTAATCCTTCAGTGAAAGTCAAGTGGGTCTTCGGCAGTAGGGCAACATGAACTCCCCGTCTTTTGAGGTAAGTGTAAACTTTATAGCATTTAAACATTTTATTCAAGCTCCTAACATTCCAGGACATGATATTATATCTCAGCGAGTACCAGTTACTATGCCTAGGCAAATACATCATCAACCAGGCAATGCTGGCCCCTGTCCCTCTCTTGCCCAGGACCTTGTCAATACCAGAAAACATCGAATCATGCAGATGGACCATAATAAACATTACAAACCCCCCACCCCACTATAGTAAGGAAACATCACCCCATCCAAACTAGTAATATAATAACAAATGTACATGTAGAAGCACACGAACAACAGAAGTGAAGATGGTCATCATGATCAGCGGGTCCCCAGTGTCACAACTCACCACCCGGCTGTAGTATACTATGGGTTAGTTCAAGCATAGACCCTCATGTTCATGTTAAGTTCTAGCAAGTGGTACTCCCCATCCAGTCCCCTTGTCCTGTTGCCGCTTCAATACGGCGTAGGCATCCTTCAGTTCTGAGATAAGGTCTTCGAGTGTTCCAGGCATAATCCGAGGTAGTGCTATATCAGAGTCCATCATGGAGATCGATGCCTTGTCTGAGAGCGTGTCATGTCCACCGTCTTTCTCTATGTTCAACTGTGGGCTTGCTCCTGCTGCATTCAATGTCACCGCTGCAGCCAATGCTCGTAACTTCACAGTGCGCTTGCGATCTAGTCTTCTTTGTAGCAGCCACCATCTTTTTGGAGTTTGGGAAGTTTTTATTCTGCAACTGTTGTTCAATCCACTCCCACACCTTGTGCAGATTAGTGAAAAATTCGACTTCACCGCCTGTAAAAAACATGAGCCACACAGGAAAGTGCATTGCATACTGCATTCCATAAGGCATAGCCATTTGTTTTAGCCTCGATGAATGATGCAAGTTGTTTTTGTACCTCTCTAGTAAAGTATGGGATTAACATTATTCTGTTATTCTCCAGCAGCAATTCCCCCTTTACCCTAGGATATGATCTCGACCCTACAGTGCATCAGTTTGACCACCATAGATTGGGCGGGGGGCGCACCTGCTGACAGAGTCCTCACCAGAACTTTGTGGGTCCACTCCAGTGCAAAGAAAGGGAAAAGGCTCTCAAGTAGTAGATTTTCTACTCAAGCAGCAATTTAAATCAACTTGAATGGCTACACATTCTTGCACAACTCATTGTGCCATTTGTGCTGCTTGCGCTACAGGCGCTAAATTGCAGCACAAGCTGCATATTTCTGTCCATTGGCAGAATCCCATGGAATCTTGCAGAGTTTTTCTGTAACTCCTTGGAATTCGGGGACTGAAAGTTCCGCCCACTCCTACTAGTAAATTCATACTACATGTACCCAGGGCCTGTAAATTAAATGCTACTAGTGGGCCTGCAACACTTATCCTGCCACCCAATTAATTAGCCCTTTAAAACATGGCCCAGCTCTGCCATTGAACCCTGTGAGCAGTATTAAACTGCCACCTCAACTTGGCAAAAACAACCCTTTGCCAGGACTAAACTTTCCTTTTTAACACATAAAAGTCACCCCTAAGGTAGACACTCATAGGGCAGGGTGTAGTGTATTTAAAAGGTTGCACATGTACTTTAAAATGTTACATGTCCTTGTAGTGAAAAACTCTTAAATTCATGTTTTACTACTGCAAGGATGACTTCTCCCATTGGATAGCTTTGAGTTACCTTATTACATTTTATATGTGCTAACTTTTGATTGGGTACAGGTAGAAATCCATGTTTGGTCTAAAAAAATGTTTTAATTTAAAATAGTTATTAATGGTAAAGTCACATTTCAAGTCACAATTCTGAAAAAGCCACTTTTAGAAACTTAGCATTTTTTTGTCCTAAACACTTGGTGCCTGAAGCCTGCGCCCTGGTTTACATGACTGTGAATAGTTGACCTTTGTATATTCCTCCTAGACATTGTGACAAAGGATGGGAGGTGTGGAGCTATTCCCAGCCTCACTTATATTTTAAAGAATCTACCTCCAGCACACTCACAAAGAATTTCACACTATTCCTTTGTCACCTTTGTACCTCTTGAAGCCTGGGCTGGGAATGAAGGAAATTCCAGAACCAAATGTGGATGTAAGTCTAGAAGTATCTCCAACTTCTAAGGCTGGCACCAGCGATAACTGGACCCTCAGACAAACTCTTCAGTTCACTCCTGGTTATGTGGAGGACCCCCCAAATGACTGCCTTGATATTTGGATGGCTACCCTGCTGCTTGAGGCCTGCTTGGTATCTCAGAGGTCTACCCTACTGTTATCAGAGGACTTCCCTATTGCTTGAAACCTGCCTTATACCCTCAGAGGACTGCCCCGTTGCTTAAGTCCTGCCTTGCTGCTTGATCCCAGACTATGAGAGTGATTAGAAAGGCTAGTTGCCTGGCCTCCTGTTCTGTGCTGCATGGCAACAAAAACCTCCAACAACCTTGAACCCACACCTAGACCATAACTGAAGCGAGTCCTGCCCTCCAAGTGGGGCCTATACAGTCCTGGACCCTTGGAAGAGGTGCTAAAGGTGCCCAAACAGTCAAAATCCAAAACTTCGGACTTCAACATTTTCCACTAAAAAGTGGTCTGAGAACAAACAGGAGACTGGGACCCACCTGCTCACTGATCTGCCAAATGAGCATCACCAGTTGGCCTGACCTCGTGGTAACTCCCACTACATTCTTCTCCACAGCAGCAAATCCAGTTTGTTGGCTCCTCTTCTGAAGGGTATCTGGCCGCGTGGAACCCTTGTCGGCTACAGCCTGCAGTTCGTCCCACTGGAGGTTTTCGACTTCCAAAAATATCTGTAGTGCATCTGTGAGCGGATAAGTCAGTTAATGACTGGCACATGGATATCGGTAAATCACTTTTGGGTAAGGTGAAGGAAGCATGGGGAAATGAGCATGTGCTTACCACCTTGAAAACCTGGCTGTCCAAGAAGAGATGCTTGTCTAGGTTTTGCCCAGATTCCTCACTTGATAAAATAATCAGTTATTGCGTGAAAGTCGCGTTATCTCCTTGTAGCTAAAGTTGAAAATATGGGTAATGTCATAATCAACTGTACTGTGTGCTGTATGGTACATTCTCAGTCACATGTCCAACTTCTCTAGATTGCATCATATTATCTTCAGCTTCTAAGCACTGTAAGTAACAGATGGTATCATTTCGAAGTTTATGGTAGGCTTGAAAGACCAGGATTGAAACTCATGTTGTTCACCCCACTACATTTATTAGCAAACAGGTTTCTATGCACAGGCTCATTCCTCCTGCAAATCATTCTCAACCAAACACCACACACCATACTACTCTATGCATAGCACCTAAGGATAAAGATTGTCCTTTTACTATAATGTGCTGAGCTTGGTCAATGCCTAAAATAAAAACAATTAAATATAACCGTGATTCACAAATGTAAACGCCATTTTGGACTTTTTTTCAGTTAAATTAACATACTGTGATATTTCCAAGGAAAGCTCGTGTTAATACTAATTGGCTTCTGCAATCTACCACATTATGAACTCGTTATTGGCTTAAAGTTAACGAAAGTTTAATTTCCTGTAGAAAATGAGGGGCATATTAGCAAGACCGGCGATAATGGGCTTGCTAATATGCGTTATGGAATTCCAATAGAAGCCCAGGTTAGATGTCCTGCACATCTAACCTGGGCTTTATTGGAATTCTATAACGCATATTAGCAAGCCCATTATCGCCGTTTTAGCGGCAGTTTCCTGCCGCTAAACGGCGATAATTTTATCGCCGGTCTTGCTAATATGCCCCTATGTTTTATCCTCAATGAAACTAATACTATACTACATGTTATAAGCGGTCGATGTATGTGATATATATGTTGTTTCATTCCTGACCGCAGTGAAATCAGGTGTAAAGAAATACAAGCACAGAAAGCTATGGCTTTGTGCGCACTATACCTGAAAAGCAAGAAATGGTGCCAATGCACAATAAACTTTTTATGACAAGATTGTCATGGCTTTCTGAGCACAGGTTAATGGTGTACTTTTTCTAGCCTGTAGCTAACACATAGTTCAACTGGACTCAGCATTTACAACGTGTCTCTTTCTCCACAGCCTCCATCAATCAGACATTTAACAAACCGAGAGAACACTCCGGGCGGGGAACATGCCTTAATGGCCTCTCTTTGTTTTGCTTTTCTTAGATTTTTGCATCTACACTAATCCCAATCTATGTTAGAGTCACACAATGAGTCCTCAAGGTTTTGATATTGAAATATCGATCCCACCGTTTTATTTGTTATAATTTAATGTATTGCCTTCCTCTATTTTCGGTCTTTTGTTGACCCCTTTGTTAAATTGTGTGCCCATCATTACCAAGCAGCTTTCAATTACAGCCCACTAAAAAGATCTCAGTTTGGAATCTTGACATCTGGTCCCTCCTAAATCTAAACCCGTTCGCAGTTTTGCCAAACAGGCTTTCATTTTAGATAGGAACAGAACGCAAGATGCTTCAGAGACAAAATGAGGCTGAAAATGAGTTTCAAGATTGACAGTACAAGGGCGAAGAACAGTTTGACAGGACAAGAACACTACATGGGTCCTGGAAAAATCGCTCTTCAACAGATCCAAGCACAGTATGAGCAGATAAATTATGTATACTCCTGTGGAGGTTCTAGGGCGCAGCTATCATTTCATTTTCAATTGTTCCAATACTATTTACAACGAGAAAAACGCATTAGCCATGAACTTATGGCTGCATATTCAGAATATGCCACTTGTAGGAGAGTAGGATCTGCTTCACATGGGTACCCCCACTTTTTGCTGATGCTTCACTGTTTTTCGACTTTAGTCTGGCTGGGGCCCTGCTAATCAGAACCCCAGCCTAGCTGCTTCCTCTCTAAAATGGATTCCATGTGCCTTGGGCACACCTTTGATTGGAACCTGGAGTGCCCTTCTAAGTCCCTATATATGGTATACTATGTACCCAGGGCCTAGGTACTCCAGAGGCCTACCAGGGGCTGAAGCATGTATTATGCCACCCCTGGGAGGCCCTACAAAATGACACCACAGGTCTGCTACTGCAGCCTGGGTAAGGTGGTGCATGCACCCCTTACTGTGATATAGGCTACCTATATCACTACCATTGCACACACATATAAACCTATAAGTCACTCCTATGGCAGGCCTTAACAATCCTGAAGGCAGAGTGCTTGGTGTTTATGTGAGAGGGTGCCCCTGCATGAGCAGAGCCCCTCTGCAGCGTTCGGAGTCCATCCTCTGATGCTGTTTGTGGTACAGCCTGACCATATACTCTTAAGTGCATTATATCCTCGCGGTAGAATGTTAACTTTGGACTGGCTGCACCAAAACATGTCGTGTTTGGTGTCAAACATCCTGGAATACTACCCCCCCGCCAGTCCTGGCGGCGGGGGTAGCATTCCACCCCTCTAGAGGGAGAGACATGTACCCACCGGCCTGCCCGGTATTAACTTCACAGAGCCCTGGCATCACAAAATGGATGTCGCTGCCACAGACACAGGTCTGGCCTCCTGCTGCTGACCAAAACTCCGGCAGGGGAGGCCTGGACAATAGGTTTCCTGTCGCAGGGAGGTGTAACCACCTCCCCAGACAGGATAATGTGTATTGGGGCTGGGCGGGAGCACTCCCTGGTGCTTTGAAGACCAGCACTGGGGCACATTTGGTGTCCCTGTGCATAGCCCAGTTCAAACCGGTTGCACGGGCTACCTGCCCCTGCTCTGGCACGAAACTGGACAAAGGGAATGGGTGTAACCACCCCTCTTCCCTGACCCTTCCATAGGTGGGTCCCCAGAGTATGTCCAACCCCCTAACTTAGTATAAGTATGGGACCCCAGTCCTTAGGACTTTAGATTACCCTGGACAAAACTCTGAAGCCGAATCCTGGACCTTCGACGCTCTACTTGAAGATTAGAGGACTAAAGAATCTCCCTTGGGGTCAAGGAGTGACTCCCCTGCTTGGCAGGCACCTAAGAAGCAATTGTCTGGTCTGCATCGCTGAAGCTCCCATCAGACGCCAAAGTCTTTGCAACACCAGAGGTGGATTTCCAGACTTCGCTGAGGCTGCCCTGAGACTCCAGCGAAGCTGAGGCAGGTAGCTGTCGTGGGTAAGGTGGAACTGTGACCTCTGGACACCAAGAATGTTTGCAAGTGCATCCTTTTCCTGGTCTCCCACGAAGTTGTGCTTTGGGTTCCAAGTAGCCCCCGCCTCCAGCACCAACTGCACCGAAGATCACTGGCCTCCACTCCACGAGTGTCCTGTGAGCCAGCTCCAAGTGCGTCCACTTGAGGTTCCTTTGCAGTCGCTAGTCCATTGGCTAGTGGGCCCTCCCGAAGGTAACTCTTCTTCTGCTTGGGCTTTCCTGGTTGCTCCAGACGTGCCCTGACTTACCCTTGCTGGGTGAGTCCCCCAGACCTTGCTGGTCTGCATCAACGTCTTTTCTTTGTTTCCACGTGACTTGCCGTTGCCAAGGCTTGTTGGGTCCAATCCGGTCGCCGACACCCCAGCAATCGACAGACGTCATGGGGCAGCTCGAATCCAGCTCCTGGTTGTTGTTGACACCTCCTGGACCTCGTGGCTGAAGAGTCAAGACAACCGTCAACCTACCTGAAGCACCCGACATCGGTGGGCATCTGCTCATCGCCTTCCTGGTCACTGGCTAGTGACCCAGACTCTGTCCCATCTGCTTTCAGGTTCTTCAGATCTTCGATCCACTCTTGGATCCACCCGGACACTTTCGACTTGGTCGCCAGCAGCCTGCTGCAGCAGATCGCCATTGAAAACGACGACGAAACCCGACGCCAAAAGACACCTATGCACCCAGCTTCCCTGGGTGAGGTAACTCGAGTACTCCGGTGCTCCTGTGGGTATTGACTCTAGAACTACCTAGTTCTAAAGGGGTTTGCTCCAAGTCCTCCTCTAAGTGTCCTTTTCTTCTAAAAATCCAACCGCGACTTTCCCCTTAGAAGTCAACGGTGGCTCGCGGCTGTGTTCTCACACTGCATGCGTCCCCCGTGGGTCCCCTGTGTCACTACCTTGGGTGGTTCCTTGGGGTACAAGCACTTCTACAGGCTCTAGGCCTTGTGTCTAGCTCAGCCGTGGTTCTTATACCACTTTTTTGGTATATGGTTTGGTACGCCCCTAGGGCTCAAACGTGTATTTGTGCTATTACTGTTGATAACTGACTTGTAACGTAAAGAGACTAGAGGGGTGTGTTTAAGACTAAATACATATATTTTAAATATATACCTGGTGTGGTCCTCTTTCATTTGGTCACTCAAGAGATTATAGACTGGTAAAACAAGCTGCTTTACATTCTTTCAAGACTTAGCCTGAAGGCTGCTCTCCATAGCTACCACTAGGATAGCTTTCACTAAAGGTTGTCTTTAACCTATCTCCATAAGGGGATGTTTGGACTGGTACAAGGTGTCCACTTTAAATAGTGGACAGCATATACCAGGCCAACTTCTCACATTGGTGTGCAGCGTGTGGGATTCCAGCTTGCTATTGTTTTACCAGATAATCTCAATTGAATTGAACAACTGAAAACCACTAAGGGTACCTTAGGTACATATAATAACAAGCTTAGTATACAGTAAGTTCTACTGAACTTAGAGTTGTGTGTTAAGGGATAGCACACCCTTTCTACAACTCAAGAGAGTTTTAGTAGGCCACACTATAGTAGGTAGTGCATACACCACACCTCACTAGTAATGTCTTCACTACCAGGAACCAGTTGGCTCCTGCCATCCAAATATGACAACCTCCCATTCTTGGAATTGAGAGAGTTGTGCAAGATTAGGAAGTTGAAGACAGGCAAAAGTGCCAACACCCAACGTCTCCGGGAGATGCTTCTGCTAGATGATCTTAGAAGACCCATAGGGTCTGAAAGGGTAGGCAGAGAGGGTGGGGCAGAAGAGGAGGGAGCGGCCAGGGATGAAAATTCCCAGGACCTGACCTCTGAAACTGGCCAGGGGGATGACAATGATCCTGACCTGGATAATGCAGCTACTCCTGAGGATGAGGAGGAGGATCAGAATGACCTCCCCTTTGTCCCCCCAGGAAGAGTTGTGAGTGTGCCCAGAAGGTCTAGATCTCCTTCTCAGGAGTCTAACCACTCTGACACCTCAGTAGGGACCTCTGTTTCCTCTCATAGGAGGGAATCCTCTCATGAAAGGAAAGAGAGACTGCTCAAGTATGAGGAAGCTCAGTTGAGAATCAGAAAAGAACAGTTGGCTATAGACAGGGAGTCCCTAGAGCTTCAAAGGCAAAGAAGAAAGTTGGGACTAGAGTCCCATGGTGGCAGCAATTTCCCTAGTGGTAGGGAAAGGTCTTATGACCATAGAAACCTGAGCAAGATTGTCCCTCCCAACCAGAGTGGGGATGACATCCACAAATGGATAACTGCACTGGAGAGGGCCTGTAAAGTACAGAGGGTCCCTCAGGAGCAGTGGGCAGCAATCTTGTGGCTCTCCTTTGCAGACAAAGGTAGAGACAAGCTCCTCACTGTTAGAGAAGAGGATGCTGACAATTACAAAGTCTTGAAGAGTGCATTGATTGATGGGTTTGGCCTAACAACTGAACAATACAGGTTAAAGTTCAGAGATACCCAAAAGCACAGACTCAAGACTGGGTGGACTTTGTTGATTGTTCTGCTAAGGCTCTGGAAGGTTGGTTAGTGGGCAGTAAGGTATGTGACTTCAAAGGATTGTACAATCTTATCATGAGGGAGCAGATTCTTAATAACTGTCAAAATCAGCTGTTGCATCAGTACCTAGTGGACTCTGATCTGACCTCTCCCCAAGAATTGGGAAAGAAGGCAGACAAATGGGTCAGAACCAGGGTGAGGCAGAAGGTACAGAACCAAGGTGGTGACCCAAAGAAGCAAGATTCTAAGAACTCTGACAAGGGTGGGGAGAAGGGTAAAGACCAGAAGTCTTCACAAGGCCCCCAAAAATCTTCTTCAGGTGGGGATTCACAGTCTAACAAAGGGAAAGGCCAAAAGAAACCATGGTGCAAAGTCTGTAAGCAAAAGACACACTGGACCAGTGATTGCACCAAGTCCAAAGACTCTATTCCAGCCACCACCAATGCCCCTAAGGCACCTGTTCCCCCTAGTGCAGTTACAAATGGTGGTGGGAGTACACAAGCCAAGGGTTTAGTAGGGTTGACCCTGGGTAATGAGATGGGCTCTGGCCTAGTCAGAGAAGTCACTCAGGCTGTCCTAGTCTGTGATGGAGGCATGGATGTGACCTCCTCTGTGAGTCCCAGTAAGCTGGGCAAGTACAGACAACAGCCATTAATCAATGGAACAGAGGCTTTGGCATTTAGGGACACAGGAGCAAGTGTCACCATGGTGACACAAGATCTTCTGGATCCTGGGCAGATTATACTTGGTGAAATGTACCAAGTGACCAATGCTAGCAATGTCAGAACAGACCATACTCTGGCAGTTGTTAACTTCTCCTGGGGAGGGGTAACTGGCCTTAAGAAGGTTGTGGTCAGTGCAAACCTACCAGTTGAATGCTTGCTTGGTAATGATCTAGAAACTTCAGCTTGGACAGAAGTGGAGCTCAGGACCCATGCAGAAATGCTGGGCATCCCTGCAGATGTGTTTGCTGTGACCAGGTCACAGAGCAAAATGTCTAACACTGAACAGGCCTTGGATCCTGGAACAATGGACCAAGTGCCCTCCAAGAAGAGGAATAGTAGGGTAAAGGCAGTGCCTTCCCCCTTGGCTCAGAAGGACGATCAGTCTCTTGAGGGAGATGATCTCAGTTCTGAGGAAGGAACTGTCCCAGAGGAGCTTGAGCCTGATCAGGTTGAGTTCTTAGGGACAGGGGGCCCTTCCAGGGCAGATCTGAGCCAGGAGCAGCAGAGTTGCCCCTCTCTTGAACCCCTCAGACAGAAAGCTGCTGCTGAGGCTGCTGGGAATGCTAATGGTCCCCATAAAGTGTATTGGGATGATGGACTCTTGTACTCAGAGTGTAGAGACCCCAAGCCTGGTGCCACCAGGAGGTTGGTTATACCTCTGAAGTTCAGGGGCTTCCTATTGACCCTAGCCCATGACATTCCTCTAGCAGGTCACCTGGGCCAGAACAAGACTTGGGACAGAATTGTCCCTCACTTTCACTGGCCCCACATGTCTGAAGACACCAAGGAGTTTTGTCCCTCCTGTGCAACCTGCCAGGCCAGTGGCAAGGCAGGTGGCACCACAAAGGCCCCCCTGATACCACTACCTGTGGTGGGGGTTCCCTTTGAAAGGGTGGGGATTGACATTGTTGGTCCCATGGATCCCCAAACAGCATCTGGGCACAGGTTTATCCTGGTGGTGGTGGACCATGCCACCAGGTACCCAGAGGCTATTCCCCTTAGGACCACTACAGCACCTGTGGTGGCAAGAGCCCTCCTGGGAATTTTCTCAAGAGTGGGCTTCCCTAAGGAGGTTGTATCAGACAGGGGTGCAAACTTTATGTCTGGATACTTGAAGGCAATGTGGATGGAGTGTGGAGTGACTTACAAATTCACCACACCCTATCACCCACAATGCAATGGTTTAGATGAGACATTCAACAAAACCTTAAAGGGCATGATTAAAGGGCTCCAAGAAAAGTTTAGGCGAAGATGGGACATACTCTTGCCCTGCCTTTTATTTGCATACAGGGAGGTGCCTCAAAAGGGGGTTGGCTACAGCCCTTTTGAACTTTTGTTTGGTCACCCTGTCAGGGGTCCATTGTGCTTGGTGAAGGAAGGATGGGAGTTACCTCTCAAGCCCCCAAAGCAGGACATAGTGGACTACGTACTTGGTCTCCGCTCCAGGATGGCTGAGTACATGAAAAAGGCAACTAAAAACCTTGAGGCTAGCCAGGAATTACAAAAATCCTGGCATGACCAAAAGGCTGTACTGACTGTTTACCAGCCAGGACAGAAGGTGTGGGTGTTGGAGCCAGTGGCCCCAGCACCTCTCCAAGACAAATGGAGTAGACCCCATACCATTGTTGAACAGAAGGGTGAGGTTACCTATTTGGTAGACCTAGGAACACCCAGGAGTCCCCACAGGGTTCTCCATGTCAACAGATTGAAACCATATGTGGACAGGGCAGACATGGGCTTGCTCATGGCTACTGATGAGGGACAGGAGGAAGAGAGTGACCCACTCCCTGACCTGCTCTCACAGAACCCTGATGATGGGTCAGTGGATGGTGTTGCCTTGGCAGGCAGCCTCACTGCTCAGCAGCAAACTGATTGCAGACAAGTGCTCAATCAGTTCAGACATATGTTCTCTCTGACTCCAAGTCAGACCACCTGGTGCACTCATGAAGTGGACACTGGGGACAGTCTGCCTATTAAAAATAAGATTTATAGGCAACCTGACCATGTCAGGGACTGTATCAGGACAGAAGTCCAGAAAATGTTGGATTTGGGAGTTATTGAACCCTCAGATAGCCCTTGGGCTACTCCAGTGGTCCTTGTGCCAAAACCTCACACCAGTGGTGGGAAAAGAGAGATGAGGTTTTGTGTGGACTACAGGGGTCTCAATGCAGTCACTAGGACTAATGCCCATCCAATACCAAGGGCAGATGAGCTAATAGACACTCTGGCCTCAGCCAAGTATCTAAGCACATTTGACCTAACAGCTGGCTACTGGCAGATCAGGCTAGCTGATGATGCAAAGCCAAAAACAGCATTCTCAACCCCTAGTGGGCATTATCAATTTGTGGTAATGCCCTTTGGTTTGAAGAATGCACCTGCCACTTTCCAAAGGTTGGTGAATACAGTTCTCACAGGTCTGGAAGCCTACAGTGTAGGTTATCTTGATGATATTGCTGTCTTTAGCTCCACCTGGGAGGATCACCTGGTCCACGTAAGGAATGTTTTAGAGGCCCTGCAAAAGGCAGGCCTCACTATCAAGGCCACCAAGTGCCAGATAGGGCAGAGTCAGGTTGTGTACCTGGGCCACCTTGTGGGTGGAGGCCAGGTTCAACCACTGCAGAGCAAAATCCAGACCATCATGTACTGGGTTGCTCCAACTACCCAGACTCAGGTGAGAGCCTTCTTAGGCCTGACTGGGTACTATAGGAGATTTGTCAAAGGGTATGGATCAATAGTGACACCCCTGAATGACTTAACTTCCAAGAAAATGCCCAAAAGGTTCAGTGGACAGCTAGCTGTCAAAAGGCATTTGATGACCTGAAGCAGGCCATGTGCACTGCTCCCATTCTCCAGAGTCCTGATTACTCCAAGAAGTTCATTATCCAAACAGATGCATCTGAATTGGGGGTAGGGGCTGTACTGTCACAATTGAATGATGAAGGTCAGGATCAGCCAGTAGCTTTCATTAGCAGAAGGCTGATCCCTAGAGAGAAACGTTGGTCAGCCATAGAGAGGGAGGCCTTTGCTGTGGTTTGGGCTCTGAAGAAGTTGAGGCCATACTTGTTTGGTACTCACTTCCTTGTTCAAACAGACCACAAGCCCCTCTTATGGCTAAAACAAATGAAGGGTGAAAACCCCAAACTGCTTAGGTGGTCCATTTCCCTACAGGGGATGGACTTTACAGTGGAACATAGACCTGGGAGTAACCATGCCAATGCAGATGGACTCTCAAGGTACTTCCACTTAGAACATGAAGACTCAACTGGTCAAGGTTAGTTTAATGTCCCTACGTTGGGGGGGGTTGTGTAGGAGAGTAGGATCTGCTTCACATGGGTACCCCCACTTTTTGCTGATGCTTCACTGTTTTTCGACTTTAGTCTGGCTGGGGCCCTGCTAATCAGAACCCCAGCCTAGCTGCTTCCTCTCTAAAATGGATTCCATGTGCCTTGGGCACACCTTTGATTGGATCCTGGAGTGCACTTCTAAGTCCCTAGTATATGGTATACTATTTACCCAGGGCCTAGGTACTCCAGAGGCCTACCAGGGGCTGAAGCATGTATTATGCCACCCCTGGGAGGCCCTACAAAATGACACCACAGGTCTGCTACTGCAGCCTGGGTAAGGTGGTGCATGCACCCCTTACTGTGATATAGGCTACTTATATCACTACCATTGCACACACATATAAACCTATAAGTCACTCCTATGGCAGGCCTTAACAATCCTGAAGGCAGAGTGCTTGGTTTTTATGTGAGAGGGTGCCCCTGCATGAGCAGAGCCCCTCTGCAGCATTCGGAGTCCATCCTCTGATGCTGTTTGTGGTACAGCCTGACCATATACTCTTAAGTGCGTTATATCCTCGCGGTAGAATGTCAACTTTGGACTGGCTGCACCAAAACATGTCGTGTTTGGTGTCAAACACCTTGGAATACTACCCCCCCGCCAGTCCTGGCGGTGGGGGTAGCATTCCACCCTTCTAGAGGGAGATACATGTACCCACCGGCCTGCCTGGTATTAACTTCACAGAGCCCTGGCATCACAAAATGGATGCCGCTGCCACACGGGTCTGGCCTCCTGCTGCTGACCGAAACTCCGGCAGGGGAGGCCTGGACAATAGGTTTCCTGTCGCAGGGAGGTGTAACCACCTCCCCAGACAGGATAATGTGTATTGGGGCTGGGCGGGAGCACTCCCTGGTGCTTTGAAGACCAGCACTGGGGTACATTTGGTGTCCCTGTGCATAGCCCAGTTCAAACCGGTTGCAGGGGCTACCTGCCCCTGCTCTGGCGTGAAACTAGACAAAGGGAATGGGTGTAACCACCCCTCTTCCCTGACCCTCCCATAGGTGGGTCCCCAGAGTATGTCCAACCCCTAACTTAGTATAAGTATGGGACCCCAGTCCTTAGGACTTTAGATTACCCTGGACGAAACTCTGAAGCCGAATCCTGGACCTTCGACGCTCTACTTGAAGATTAGAGGACTGAAGAATCTCCCTTGGGGTCAAGGAGTGACTCCCCTGCTTGGCAGGCACCTAAGAAGCAATTGTCCAGTCTGCATCGCTGAAGCTCCCGTCTGACGCCGAATTCTTTACAACACCAGAGGTAGATTTCCAGACTTCCCCGAGGCTGCCCTGAGACCCCAGCGAAGCTGAGGCACGTAGCTGTCGTGGGTAATGTGGAACCGTGACCCCTGGACACCAAGAACTTTTGCAAGTGCATCCTCTTTCTGGTCTTGCACGAAGTTGTGCTTTGGGCTCCGAGTAGCTCCCGCCTCCAGCACCAACTGCGCCGAAGATCACTGGCCTCCACTCCACGAGTGTCCTGTGAGCCAGATCCAAGTGCGTCCACTCGAGGTTCCTTTGCAGTCACTAGTCCGTTGGCTAGTGGGCCCTCCCGAAGGTAACTCTTCTTCTGCTTGGGCTTTCCTGATTGCTCCAGACGTGCCCTGACTTACCTTCGCTGGGTGAGTCCCCCAGACCTTGCTGGTCTGCATCAACGTCCTTTCTTTGTTTCCATGTGACTTGCCGTTGCCAAGGCTTGTTGGGTCCAATTTGGTCGCCGACACCCCAGCAATGAACAGATGTTGTGGGACAGCTCGAATCCAGCTCCTGGTTGTCGTCAACGCCTCCTGGACCTCATGGCTGAAGAGTCAAGACGACCATCAACCTACCTGAAGCACCCGACATCGGTGGGCATCTGCTCATCGCCTTCCTGGTCACTGGCTAGTGACCCAGACTCTGTCCCCTCTGCTTTCAGGTTCTTCAGATCTTCGATCCACTCTTGGATCCACCCGGACACTTTCGACTTGGCCGCCAGCAGCCTGCTGCAGCAGATCGCCATTGAAAACAGCGACGAAACCCGACGCCAAAAGACACCTATGCACCTGACTTCCCTGGGTGAGGTAACTCGAGTACTCCGGTGCTCCTGTGGGTATTGACTCTAGAACTACCTAGTTCTAAAGGGGTTTGTCCAAGTCCTCCTCTAAGTGACCTTTTCTTCTAAAAATCGAACCGCGACTTTCCCCATAGAAGTCAACGGTGGCTCGCGGCTGTGTTCTCACACTGCACGCGTCCCCCGTGGGTCCCCTGTGTCACTACCTTGGGTGGTTCCTTGGGGTCCAAGCACTTCTACAGGCTCTAGGCCTTGTGTCTAGCTCAGTCGTGGTTCTTATACCACTTTTTGGTATATGGTTTGGTACGCCCCTAGGGCTCAAACGTGTATTTGTGCTATTACTGTTGATAACTGACTTGTAACGTATGTACTTCGAACTCTAGCCTCATAAAGAGACTAGAGGGGTGTGTTTAAGACTAAATACATGTATTTTAAATATATACCTGGTGTGGTCCTCTTTCATTTGGTCACTCAAGAGATTATAGACTGGTAAAACAAGCTGCTTTACATTCCTTCAAGACTTAGCCTGAAGGCTGCTCTCCATAGCTACCACTAGGAAAGCTTTCACTAAAGGTTGTCTTTACCCTATCTCCATAAGGGGTTGTTTGGACTGGTACAAGGTGCCCACTTTAAATAGTGGACAGCATATACCAGGCCAACTTCTCACACCACTTGCTACTAAAAAATACACAAATAAATAAATACATAAAAGGCTCCTTAAATGTTTCCAGCACTGGTGTTATCTGTTTGTTTATCTGCCAAACATATTTCAATTAGTTAAGCTTATAATTCTCTCCGGTAGAGCTAGAAAATTACAATCAGAGTGAAACACTCAGACATTTTCGTTGATTAAAAAGAAGGTCATCTACTTTTTCGGACTACGAGCATCAAATTATCACACCAAATTCACCCAAAGTCACGAATAGCTCACAGATAACACAAATAACGTTGTGTATTCTAGTAAGACGTGCGCAAATAGACATTTGCAATAGAAATATCAATGTACACGAGTTGCGGCTGGCATGACTCGCGGGTGGGGGGGAGCAGGGGGTCGCGCGGGGAGGAGGGTCATGCAGCCTGCATGGAGAAAGGCAGAGTGCGCATGACTGGTTTGGTCGGCCCAAGAGAGCCGACGAAACCAGTCATACGCACTCAGGAGTGGGCACACCTCTCCTCCCCTGCCCAGTCCTGCTCGCAAAGCAGTACCGCACACTCGCCCCCCGCAACCAAACCCTTCTGCTTTCTCGCACTGCGAGAAGCAGAAACATAAAATGGTAGTTATTACCATTTTATGTTTCTGCTTCTCACACTGCAAGAAGGGAGTGGGGCGACGCTCCTCCGCCCTAGTGGAGGAGCCCCCCGTGTACAACATATAAAATGTATTACATATTGAGACCGCAACACACAGTAGTTTACAGAAAGGACATAGTTCCTCATTTAAAGTGTTGTGGATGGGTACTCCGTCACAAGTGTGATGGATATCCTGTCCACCTTTTGCAAGTGCATTAAGGAATAATGCACTAGTGAAAAGGTGGACAGGATGCTCGTCCACAAACTATAATTCAGGCACTTAGGGGCCGATTATGAACCTGTTCGGAAGGGTCCAATTGGGTTCGGGCTTGCCGAATGTGAATCAGAACTCTTGTTGCCTACTGAATCGTACCCAGTTCCGAACAACCGATTACGATGCCTGGAAAACCATTCGGGCTGTCCGAATCGGTTCCGAAAGGCATTCGTACAGGTCTAGCCTTTCGGAGACGATTTGTACAGCTCTCTGGACTCAGTTTCCGAGTGAGTGAATACGATGACAGATTCGGACAGCCGTTCCGATTCGGTTTGCCCGGAACAAATCAGCTGTCGGAATCGGTCTTTAGGGGCCCCTTAGCAGGCCGCCCTTCACCAGGGGCCCTCTGAATCGGTCGGGTGGGGGTACCAAAGGGACCCCTCTTTCCTACCATGCACAGTGTGGCAGGCACCAAGAGGTGCCCACCACAGGCTGCACGATTTTCCCCAGCCACCCCTTTCTTAAATGGGAGCCTGTGTTCTCGTTCGGAACATAGGCTCCCATTGAAGTCAATGGGAGTCTGACCGAATTGTATCAGGAAGCATCCGGATGCATCCAAATCGCATGGTCGGACTCCCCCGATCCGAGTCCTCCGGAAAGCATTCCAGGACCGATTTGGTTGGAATGTTTTCGGAACGGGATCGTAATTGGCCCCATAGTTGGGAGATTTCTATGTCCATTATTAGACAAGGGATGTCAAGTGAAAAGTGAAGCCTCACCACCACCAGAATGTTTGTATTTTTACTGTATGATTTTGGGAGTGTAAGAAATGTATCTGTAGAATTATAGAAAAATATCCCTTATGTCTGTCAACGAATGGGACTCTGCAGTCAGAATTGTCAGGCTAATTTCTTAAAGTTAATTTTACCTTCCTTTAAATCCCCATAGATACTTCTGCTGACAGGATGGATTAGTGGACGCAATGTTTTACTGCTGATACATTTGGTATTCTGGAGGTCATGAATTCTAAACCCAGAAAGGTAGACCAAGGGCCTGATCTGGAGTTTAGTGGATGGACTGGGTTCCACTATCAAGGTAGAAGTGATCCTTCTTTCAGGCCAGCAGTTAAATGTCCTCCATATTTAGGGTTTTGGCTGATGGACTGCCATCCGTCATAACGGAGTTATGGCCATCAGCTATCTTTCAGTGATCCCTCATCAGTCCCACTCACCTTTTATCATCAGATACCCTCCATCAACATTGGCATAGTGGACATTTGTCCTCCATATTTTGAGCTGTCTGCCATCAGAGTGGGAAAGAAGGGGAAGGAGGACAGCAATATTGGATGGGGTTTCCAATAGTTTATGTTTATGTTAATGTTTATGTTTTGTAAAGTGCATGGCTACTCGAAAACTTCCCCGCGCTGGTGAATACTGTGCTGAGAGTAGGGCCTCTGGCACATTAATGGGAAACAGCCATGTCTTAAGTTTCTTCCTGAAGAAAAGTTCATTTTCCAGTGCTCTGAGACTGGGTGGAAGATTGTTCCACAACTTCGGTACTACGTGTGCAAATGATCTTCCTCCCCATCTCATCCTTTTTACCCTGGTTGTACTGAGGAAATGAAGATGTGAGGATCTCAGGTGTCTAGTTGGAACATAAGTGGTTACCAACTCTCTCAGTTTTACTGGGCCCTTGTTATTTATGGCCCTATGAGCTTAATCCTTGCCTCAATTGTGAGCCAATGCAGCTGTTTGAGGGATTCTCTTGCGGAGACATAACTAGGAACCTTTAGAAGGAGCCTTGCTGCCGTATTTTGCAGAGTCTGAAGTCTCTTTATTACGTATTTGGATGCTCCCACATAAAGTGAGTTAATATAATCCCGACGGAAAACTATGAGGGATTGAATGACAGTTTTCCTTAGATGTTCTGGGATCAATACCAGTATCTTCCTGAGCATTCGGAGTAAAGAGAAACAGATGCCAGACAGTTTATTTGCTTGGTGGTCCATTGCTAGCAAATTGTCCAACCAGATTCCAAAATTATTTAGCACAGGTTTGGGAACGGGGGGGGGCCATGTCAACAGGCCAGCTGATCAGAGGTCTGTGTATGGCCTGGTTTCCAAGGATCATTAATTCCGTCTTATCACCATTCAGCTTTAGGTGGCAGCTTGACATCCAGCAGGGTGCCAAATGTTTATTTCCTGGATTAGGGCCTTATGTAAGAGAAACAACCAGCTGGGTGTCATCCGCATAGGAGACCGCTGACAGGTTAAAGTCCTGCACTAAGGTGGCAAGCTGGCGCACATATATAACGAACAACGTGGGGCTGAGAGATGATCCCTGAGGGACACCACAAATCATTGGAAAGCTGTCAGAGAGGCAGTCATTGTCCATGACTTCGTAGGATCTGTTTTCCAGATACGAGGTGAGCCAATCTAAAGCTTTGCCCTGAACTCCCACCTCGTAAAGTCTATCTCTTAGGATCTTGTGATCCACTGTTTTGAATGCCGCACTTAAATCCAGTAGTAGGATGGCGGCTGAGCCTCCATTATCCAGTATAGCTTTGAGCTCCTCTGTGGCCACCCGACGTGCTGCTTCCATGCTATGGTGGGTACAGAAGCCCGTCTGGGTTGGATGAAGTTTCCAGAAAGTTTGCTAATGTCCGATTTACATGTTTCTCTAGTACTTTTCCTAGAAAGGGAGTAATGAGATGGGTTGTAGATTGGCAAGGATTTCTGGATCTAGCTGAGGTTTTCTCAATAGTGGCCTAATTACTGCATGCTTCCATTGCTTAGGGACCAAGCCGCCTCTAGTGAGAAATTAAGAAGCTCCATAAGTGACGGTAATATGACCTCTGCCACTTTGGATAAGGTATGTGGGGCAGCGGGATCTAATGGAGAGCTGGATTTGGTTGCCTTTATAAGATTACGGATTGTCTCTTTGTCAAGCGTAGGGAATTTTGCTAGAATTGGAGGCGGAGGCAGATCCCTGCCCTTAATTACCTCCCCTAGCGCAGGTTCGGGATTGATCTGGAATTAATCATAAATATCGGTCACTTTTTTGTGGCAGAAGGATGCTATATTGTTGCATCTTTCTTTTGTGGCTTGGGGTAGAGATAGATGGGCCAGTCAAAGTTCACGTACATTTCTATCAAAACACCTGCTAAAAATTTCAACACTTGTAGCTCTCACTATAAAATACACTACTCAAATCATACAAATCATTTACAACTCACAACACAAAGCAGCAGAAGCAGAGCTCCTTGCAATAAATGTATTAAGATGTCTATAAGAGAAAACCTAGATTGTCAGAGAATGAGCTATCTGTGATGGTGGATGAGGTAATTAGGGTTGAGCTCCAGTTGTTTGGAGGAAAGGTCCAGAGAACAACCCTGATCCAGAGAAGGAAAAGGTGCGCCAGAATCGTGGATAATGTAAATACTGTCTCCAACACAAAACACTCACAAGAGAAGATTCACAAGTGGTGGAATGGCCTACTGGGGAGGGCACATCCAAGGGCACATCAAGATGACCTGGTGATGTTTGGTATCCCCAGCCCCACAACCCTATGCCCTGAGAGGAGAAAGTGTTGTCCATGCTCCACACTGAAGACATTGTTGGAACTGCAGGCTGATTAGAGATTGACACTCCGCACTCTGCCCCCCGTATTTCCAAAAGTATGTCTCTCTACTATTGGCAAATGGTACACACATGTATGTTACTTGATGTCTGTTACTACTCACTACATTCCCTATCTAATCACAATTTACCAGTTCCTCACTCTGTCACATTATTCTACTTAACATAACTCATATTGGGAACACAATCAAACAGGTGTGACCACATTTGGACCACCAATCACACCCTCCCCTATAAATAGCACATATTAACACTCTGAAGCTACTACAATGCTATATCAAAAAGAAGCAGTACTATAAGACTGACCAGATAAATTCATGTCACTGTGACAAAACCTTTCCAGTTCTGTGTTTTGATTTGACATATTGGTGTATTCTTGGAGCTTATTTTTACTATTTTATTTTGCCTATTGAACTAACACACACAAATCGACTGATGCATCAATGATGTCATTTGAGAGGAGATCAGTGATGTCATAAATCGTGTCATAGAACATGTCATGCGTGATGTCATGTGTGAGGTTATAAGCAGTGCACGGCGGGGTGCAAGTTATAGTTAGTGTTGCTAAATATAATTGCTGAATTTCTGTGTTTTTTCTTTATTTCAAACCATTAACATAACTGAGAAATTCACCTAACTATAACGTTACTTTAACCTTTGTTTTATTCAATGAATTTCTAATGTTTTTTTTTTAAACAAAAACAAATCTTTTTACTACATCTAACTATAATGTTACTTTAACCTTTGGATTTTCAGTGAATTTATAAGGTTTTAAAAAAATATATATATTTCTTTTTTGAGTGTATGTACTGTAGAATAGCTGTATAATATATTCTATATGCAGACATTATTTTGTAAAGGAATGTTTTTTTTGTAACATTATGGGAATGGGTTCACAGTTTGCAAAATGTTTCTAAAAAATGATGTGTGATAATAAAACAGAGCATTACAGCAATACTTCAGTTGAGATTGTGCATTTCCGTACTTCTTGCAACTGTAACATTAAAATAATTTCCCAGCAAGTTCATTAATATTTGAATACTATACTTTTCATAGTCTTTGTAAATATTTTTGCATTAAAGTCATAATTATAATCAGAAAGAGAGTAATCAGTTATTGCTATATTGTAAAGTATTACTTTTCACTTTGTAAATCTATTTTTAAGGTGTGTCATTACTGTCACAGATGTGCGTAGGAGGGTGTATGGTGAGCGACTGGTCTCTCGTTTGAGTCATCTCTCTCAAATGACGAGTATGGGTAGTAGGGTGTATGGATTGACTTGCATCTCCTTTAAGACCTCTCTCTTAGATGACGGGTATGCGTACTAGAATGTGTGGATGAACTAGCCTTTCCTTTGAGACCTCTCTCTCAGATGATGGGTGTGCGAAATAGGGTGTGTAGATGGACTGGCTTCACCTTTCACACCTCTCTCTCAGATGACGGGTGTGTGTAGTATGCTGTATGTGGAGCAACTGGCCTCTCCTTTGAGACCTCCATTTCAGATGAAGGGTGTGTGTAGTAGGAAGTGTGGATGACCTGGCCTCTCCTGTGAGACCTCGCTCTCAAATAAAGGGTGTGTGTATTAGTGAGTGAAGAGGGACTTGCCTCTCCTTTCACACCTCTCTCTTAAATGGCGGCTGTGCATAGTAGGGTGTGTAGACGGACTGGCCTCTCCTTTCACAGCTCTCTCTCAGATGATAGGTATGTGTAGTAAGTTGTTTGCATGGACTAGCCTTTCCTTTGAGACCTCTCTCTCAAATGACTGGTGTGCATAGTAGTGAGTAGATAGGGACTAGCCTCTTCTTTCACACCTCTCTCTCAAATGAGGGGAGTGCATAATAGTGAATAGGGAGGGACCGGCCTTTCCTTTCACACCACTCTATCAGACAACAGTTGTGCGTAGTAGTGATTGGGGATGGACTAGTCCCTCCTTTGAGACATCTCCCTCGGTTGATAGGTGTGCATAGTAGAGTATAGAGAGAAACTGTCCTCTCCTCTTAGACCTCTCTCTCAGATGATGGGTGTGCATAGTAGGATGTGTGGATGGACTGGCCTCTCCTTTCACACCTCTCTCTCAGTTGACGGGTGTGTGTAGTAGGGTGTATGGGGAGTGACTGGCCTCTCGTTTGGGACCTCTGTCTCAAATGACAGGTGTGCATAGTAGTGATTGGGGATGGACTTGCCTCTCCTTTCAGATCTCTCTCTGAAATGACGGGTGTGCATAGTAGGGACTGGCCTGGCCACTCCTTTGAAACCTCTATTTCAGATGAAGGGTGTGTATAGTAGGAAGTGTGGATGGACTGGCCTCTCCTTTGAGACCTCTCTCTCAAATAAAGGGTGTGTGTAGTAGTGACTGGGGAGGGACTGGCCTCTCCTTTCACACCTCTCTCTCAAATGGAGGCTGTGCATAGTAGGGTGTGTAGATGGACTGGCCTCTCCTTTCACACCTCTCTCTCAGATGATAGGTATGTGTAGTAAGGTGTGTGCATGGGCAGGCTTTTCCTTTGAGACCTCTCTCTCAAATGACTGGTGTGCATAGTAGGGAGTCCATAGGGACTAGCCTCTCATTTCACACCTCTCTCTCAAATGAGGGGTGTGCATAATAGTGAGTAGGGAGGGACTGGCCTCCTCTTTCACACCACTCTATCAGACAACGGTTGTGCGTAGTAGTGAGTGGGGATGGACTAGTCCCTCCTTTGAGACATCTCCCTCATTTAACAGGTGTGCATAGTAGGGTGTAGAGAGAAACTGTTCTCTCCTCTCAAAATTCTCTCTCAGATGATGGGTGTGCATAGTTGGATGTGTGGATGGACTGGGCTCTCCTTGAGGACCTCTCTCTCAGAAGACAGGTGTGCGTAGTAGGGTGTGTAGATGAACTGGCCTCTCCTTTCACACCTCTCTCTCAGATGATGGGTGTGTATAGTAGGGTGCATGGGGAGCAATTGGCCTCTCATTTGAGACCTCCGTCTCAATTGACAGGTGTGCGTAGTAGTGAGTGGGGATGGACAGGCCTCTTCTTTCAGATCTCTCTTTCAGATGATGTGGCTGGACTGGCCTGTTCTTTGACACCTCTCTCTCAAATGACTGGTGCGTGTAGTAATGAGTGGAAAGGGACTGGCCTCTCCTTTAACACCCCTCTCTCAAATGATGGCAATGATTAGTAGGGTGTGTAGATGGACTGGCCGCTCCTTTCACACCTCTCTCTCAGATGACAGATGTGCTTAGTAGGGTGGATGCAGAGCACATGGCCTCTCCATTGAGATCTCTCTTTCAAATGAGGTTGTTTGTAGTAGGGTGTGTGGATGGGCTGGCCTCTCCTTCGAGACCTCTCTCTCAGATGACCGGTGTGATTAGTAGTGAATGGGTAAGGACTAGCCTCTCCTTTCAGACATCTCTCTCAGATAACTGGTGTGCACAGTAGAGTGTCTGGATGGACTGGCCTCTCCTTTGAGACCTCTTTCTCAGATGATGGGTGTCCATAATAGGTTGTTTGGATGGACTAGCCTCTCCTTTGAGACCTCTCTCTCAGGTAATGGGTGTGCATAGTAGGGTGTGGAGAGTGACAGGCCTCTTCTTTCAGATGTCTCTCCCAGATGACGAGTGTGCATAGTAGTGTGTTGGGAGGGACATGCCTCTCCTTTCAGATCGCTCTCTCCAATGACAGCTGTGTGTAATATGGTGTGTGCATGGACTGGCCGGTCCTTGGAGACCCATCTCTCAGATGAAGGGTGTGGGTGTATGGGTAATGACTGGCCTCTCCTTTGATACCTCTCTTTCAGATAATGGGTGTGAATAGTAGGGTGTATGGATGGACTGGTCTCTCCTTTCAGATATCTCTCTCAAATGACTGGTGTGCATAGTAGGGTGTGTGCATGGACTGGCCTATCCTTTGAGACCCATCTCTCAGATGATGGATGTGTGCAGTAGGGTATATGGGGAGCAACTGGCCTCTCCTGTGAGAACTCTCTTTCAGATGATGGGTGAGCATAGTAGGGTATGTAGATGGACTGGCCTCTCCTTTGCGACCTCGCTCTAAAATGACAGATGTGCATAGTAGTGAGTGGAGAGGAACTGGCCTCTCCTTTCACACCTCTCTCTCAAATGATGGGTGCGCATAGTAGGGTATGAATTAACCTCTCCTTTGAGATCTCTCTTTACAATGGCGGGTGTCCATAGCAGGGTGTATAGAGGGACTTGCCTCTCCACTGAGACCCCTCTGTTGTATGACCGCTGTGTGTAGTAGGTATGGGAAGAGTCTTAACTCTCCAATCAGAACTTTTCCCCAGCTGATGGCTGTAAATTGAAGTCTCTGATAAAAAGGATCTCCACTCAGGCTCCTTCCACAGTAGCAAGTCTACAAACTAGAGTGAATTCAAAGATCACCTACTGTTTTCTAATTTTCAAAATACAGCGAGAGCCTCACAAGATGTAAAAAAAAAATGAAAAAAGAATTAACATTCAACTAATCACTTTACTTATTTCTTACACACTTCATCTCAATAACAAGGGGCAAAAAATGCATTCCTACTGTATCGAGAATTCACCTACACCTTTTTCCTATTCACAATCCTTCGAGAAACCTATTAGATCTTAAACATTTTTTTAAAACAATATACATTTTTTTTAGCACGGTATTTAGCCCTCATAGACCTCCTCTCTAAATCTAGGACGACAGCATGCATTTCTGCTGTCCCCTTATATAGCTATTTTACTTCATTTCCCTAACACTTGCAATTTTTCGCAGAAAACAGTAATGGTGTGCATTTCTGTTCTAAAATCCCAACAGCCTGCCAATCAGAGCGCTCGCTCTCACATGTCTCACAGAAGCAGTTTGCTCTTGTGAGAGCGTGAAGGCTCACAGAAAAAACGGGCCTCTCCACCAAACACAGGGCTCCATTTTTGATTTAGCGCTTCGTGAGCCCAACTGTCAAAATATGCAATTATTTTGACCCTTAATTAAAAAAAAAGCATCAACTTTGGTGTAATTACATTCACCAGTTTTTGCTACAGCCTGTCTTAAAGAAGTCTATGGAAATGCATAGGAATTTTGTGTTTGATTACCCCCTTTTATCTCAGCCCCTGCTTCACGGACCACCCCCAAACTTTGCATGCACAAACTAGCACCTTTTTAGAAAGTTTTTGGGAGATTCAAAAACAGGGGCAAAGAGATTTGTTGCCCAATGTGGTGTTCATTTTGTGATTTACAATATTCTGTATAATTTTGACATATACTTTTTACCATTCTCTAAATATTTTTGAAATGCCATGAAACAGTGAATATTGTTTTGCGTTAAAACATTGTTTTTCGTTGTCTAGCCATGGAAACTGCTAACGCTGTGATAAGTTTTTACACGTTACAAGATGGCCACCATGCATTGTGTTTGTTGTTGTGGAGCTATTAGTCCACTCTCCATGTCTAGCACTTCATGCTCTTAATGGCTGCAGGCGCATTCGTTTGGCGTCGTGAACAATGCTCAGTGGTAGCTGAAACATGTAGACGCTTGTGTCTGAGAATGGAGCAATTGCAAAATAAATTCTTCAAAACCGCACTACATGGAGTGCCGTCTCTGTTGGAGGAAATACGGAGCATTTTAAAATATGAATCGTCCTGGCACGGGCGATCGACATGCACCCCCGTCGCTTTGGCCGCACGCCGCATACGCACTGCTGGAGTCATATATATATATCCACGAGAAGGATGGGGTCTCCGAACTCCCATCCAGCCTGGTTGGGGCTCGTTACAGCGGATGCAGGCGCTTATCATATGCACAGAAATCCTCCCATAATTATTCGCGAGGAATAACAAGCCACTCCAGTAGTTGAGGCTTAATCTTCTTGATTTATTGGGCACAAAAGACGCGTTTCGACTCCAAACTGGTTCCACAACATATATAGTCATCATCACATCCCATGTTGTGTGGGATGGACATATATATATATATATATATGGTAACAAGTGAGAGGACTGCATAAGGATGTGATCAGATGAATTTCAGGCACCAGATAACTTGTACCCCTTGTGGAGAGAGACATCTATAAAGGCACGATGAGCCTGTGGGTACCGTTACCGAGACTAATCATTGTTGAGAATATATGTTATAATGGCGACCTGTTCGCTGAATAGAGTATGTAAAATGGACAGTCCTCTTTTGTAAGCCACGTTCCACTAACCAATGAGAGTGAATTAAGACCTACTTGAGAATATACTATCTGACATCCTGTGATATACCAGCATTGATAAAGGCAATAATGTCAAAATGTGTTTGTTTGGTGGAATAAACTGAATATTCTAAACCCGCAGGGTGCTCCTTGATGTTCCTTTGTGGAAGCCAGTAGGTAGTTATAGTTAGGACCATGTTCCATGGAAAAAGCGTTTTTTGACTTGCCTATATCTTTGACGCCGTTTGATGAATCTTCTCACATATTCCCCCAAAAAGTGCCCCTGTGATTTGTGTTGCATATGGAAAGTTTCGAGCGATCCGTCAAGCGAGGGCCGTGAAAAGAGAGGGTCAAAAAAAGTGTGTTTCCCATGTTAATTCTCACAGAGTCTTTCGACATGCCTGCAGCCGAAACTGCTGAACCAAATTACACCAAATTTGGAAAAAAGCTAGCTTTTGGTCTGCAGATTGTATTTTTTGTTATTTCATGTAAATCTGTTCAGTAGTTTGTACAATATTAAAGAAAATCCAAATTTCTATATCTGTGCCCGCGACAACTTTGCTAATAATGACAAGCTTGTGCAGAGATCTGCAGAGCTCTGATTGGCTGCCAACACTGCAACCAGGAAGTGTAGGCAGTCATCTTCATACTCAGCTTTATTCGAGTCCCACAAATAAACCAAAAAATAAAGTAAACTGGGCAGGGCACGAATTCCCTGACCCATTAACTTGGTCCTGGGGTCCCAGAGGGACCGCGCCAGGCCAAAAAAGCACTTTGTTTTTAATTTTTGCTGTGCTTGATTTGAAAAGCGCCGCCAGGTGGGCCAAGTCTTGGGGACATTTTATGAAGACAGGAGGGAAGCGCACAGGACTCCCCTCCAAGAGCTTATGTGTGCCCTGGAGACAACCACCTGCCGGGGAATTATGTTAATAATGGGGGTAGAGTAGCATCTTGGTAGGACAGTGACCCACCACCGGACTGGAGGCATAGCAGAGATTGGGGAGACTGTAATGTCTTTATTAGATGAGTGCAAAACGAAGGAGGCTGCCTTGTTTCTGGTACAAAAAAGGGGCTTTGGGGTATGGAGTATTTGGCATTAGATGTTCAATTCTGCGCTGTGATTGCCTGTGTACCCGTGTGGCGGTAGGTGGCATAGCTACTCCCGCAATTCCTCTACCCCCAAGCCACTTCCTTATGTTAGGGTGCAGGGATTGAGGCATCATAACATTTAAAAGGGAGAAGCCAGGCAACAAACAGTACTGCCAACATGAGCTATGGCCCATTTATGGACTGCATTCACCTTGGGGGGAGGACCCAGGCTTCAGTGTGGCTGAGCACCGTGAGTTCTCAAAAGGGTTTGCAAATTTTAGGGGACCAGGATTTCATCACAATGGCCAATTCTGGCATTGAGGCCACTAGTTGTGCCTCTGTTTGTCAGCTGGTTTAATCAAGAAAGGCCGCCTACCCTTCCTCAGGTGCTGCTGTCATTTAACTACTCACTGATAGGTACTCTCCCTACGAGAGAAGGTTCCACTCAGAGTAAAGGGCTGTGCTAGACAGATCCTGATGGGAAGCTAAATGTAAGCAAGTAGCCTAAAGGTATGGCATGGAGTTCCAACACTAGATGTGGCGGTTAGAGGCTAGGCCTCCCTTGTTTTAAAATGAAACAAGTGCCATGTTTTTTTCTTTACACTACCTTTCAGGTAAGTATTTGGAGAACAGACAATAAAGTTGTAATAACGAGAATCATGCATGTGGGGAGGCAGAAGTAAAAAATCAGAGCCCAAATTGCATTAGTCTGCTTCCGCACTACAAAGGCTGCAGGCCTGGGCTCAGAAGACAGACTTTGTGCTCCATCCAGCTGTGTAACAGAAGGGCTTATTCTTTTACAAAGTATGTCTGGTAAGTTAGTAAATGCCTTCCCCCCTGTGCTTGTTGCTAATCCTGGATCACAGACGTTTGGTTGAATGTGGAAGCCAAGATTTGGGCTCATCTCCTCTTTCGAACACTTCAACTCGACCACTAGACCACATTTCACATGTGTATCCCTAAATAATTTTTAAAGTGCACTTAGTGATGAAATCAGCACTCCTTGGGTATCACATGATAATTTATGAACACATGGGATTAATGCTCTTGTGTAGTGCTCACTACAGATTGCATTCTCCTTTAGGACCTGCTATATGTTTGTGAACCGAGGCTAGGAGATAAACGAGACATGCCCAGCATCACAGACGTTTGGTCAAACGGTGGAAGCCGAGAGTTGGGCTCTAGACTCCTCTTTCCATCACTTCAACTTAGCCACAAGACCACATCTCACATGTGTATCCCAAAATAGTTTTAAATGACACTTAGTGATGGAATCTGCACCCCGTGGGTAACAACAACTCAAAATATGTCAGATAATGAGTATTTCAGGACTGCCGGCAGCCAAAACTTTCCTGTGTATACATCAGAGGTGCAACTAGAGTGAAATTTCGGAGGGGGCTAAGAAAAATTTCGGGGGGGGGCTAATTCTTCCAGCAATCGGCAGAGTGAAGATGCAGGGGCTCTAAGAAGGGGTGAAAGAACCACAAAGCCTCGTTAACAAGTAAATGGTCTTTTAAAGACCTGTGAACTACTCGGGTGCGGCTGTTTGTGTGCCCAGGAAGCTGTCTCAGCCCAGGCTGACACACATGACAGGGGGGCTGAAGCCCTTTGAGCCCAATGGGCGTTGCGCGCTAGGTATACATAGTGTAAAAATCAAATTTGCTTCAGATGTATTTATATTTACAAAGTCTCCTTGGAGATGGTAGAAGATATTTCCTGTCATAAATGCTCTTCTGTGGTTTGCCCTTCCTGGGAGGTGTTGACTTTTACAGGATTTTGGCAGTGTTGATAAAGTAGCTGTTTTTATTGTTTGTCGAGCTGTCCACCCCCATAACAGTTTCTGTTTTATTCATCCAAATCCTCAGCTTGGGGTTCTGCTTTCTGTAATCGGTTGGCTTAATTGAAAAGCAAGGCAAAAGCACAAGTACCTAAATGTATTCTTTATGTATGTGCTGTGTATAGCGTGCCTAGGTAAATCACTCCATGTTAATCGTCAGGTCGCAACATTACTTTTACTATGTAATGAGAATCCTGGTGGGGCCATTTCTAGCTTTTATCCTATCGAAGTCAATACAAATATTATGTATGCTTCTGCTGTCAGGGTTTATAGGCAGTTTCAAATGAATATGAGCACTTTACAAACAGAATATTGTGATAAATCGATTCTTTTTTCCTCCAGCCTGACACAAAATGTTCCCATCTTGATTTTCAAAGGACTTTGATAAACCAAAGAAACTACATGTGGTGTTCCATTACGTCCCAAAACAATTGGTAAATTGTAACTTAAATTACATCTATTGTTTATGTGATAGTGCTTGAATTCACTGGCTTCTAGACAGGTAAAGAGGCGTTGAGCACTCTTTAAGTCACTTCACAAGAAGGTTGAGTAGCGCTATAAAAGAAATAATAAAATAGTGGTATTTAAATTGTAATTTGTTTAAATACTTGTACGTTGAACTAACGCAGCACGGCGCAGCAAGTCATTTTGCTGCGCCGCGCTAGTTTTGAAGCACAGGGATTCGACATATTTACAAGAATATGTCGCATCCTTGTGCTTCCCCCTGCGCTGGCACACAAACTGCAGCCATGCGCCGGCGCAGGCACCCTTGCACCATGGTGCAAGGATGCCTGCGTCGTGGGGAGATTGTTTTTGTGCAGGAAGGGGCACCTTCCTGCACAAAAACAATCACTACAACCATTTTCCTCTTTTAATGCGTGCTGTAGAATGCAGCACGCATTGAAAGAGGAAAAAACGAGGAGAAATGAAAACATTTCTCCTCGGTGCGCCTCGCTACGCCACCTCTAGGGTGGCGTCACTTTCAGACGCATCTCCAGAGTTACGATTTCTCGTAATTCTGGAGATGTGTCTTGTTCCATGAGTGTTGCGTGGGAACACCCACAGCAACACCCATGGAACGCCCCTTCACCACAAAGGGGCCGTATTTACAAGGAGAGGAAAAGTCACGCAGGGTGGCTTTTCCTCTCCTTGTAAATATGGAGCAGCCCCCTGCGCCACCAGTACGTCACGAAAGGTGACGTACTGGTGGCGCAGGGGGCTCGTAAATCTGCCCCTGGATATTCCCAGCATATTACATTCTTACAGAGCAAACATATCTCTTACATACAGAGGTTGAACAAAGCCAAAAACACACCTCTCCTAAGTACTTGACCCACTGAGAGATTGACGTACCCACTCACAGACCCACTGAGAGACTCACACACCCACTCACAGGCTCACTCAGACACTAACCCAACCACTCACACACCCACATAGGAACTCACACACCCACTCAAAGATCACTCAGACACTCACGCACTGACCCATTCAGAGACTAGGGTACCCACTCACAGACCCTCTGGAAGACTCACACACACACTCATAGTTCCACTCAGACACTCATGCACCCACTCACAGACCTACTCAGGTACTCATGCACCCACTGACAGAGCTACTCAGAGACTGATGCACCCACTTACATATCTACTGAGAGACTGATGCACCCACTCACAGACCCACTCAGGGACTCACGCACCAACTCAGAGACCCAACCAGACACTCACACACCCATTAACAAATCCACTCAGAAACTCATGCACCCACTCACAGACCCACTCAGAGACTCATAGACCCACTCAGGTACTCACACACCCACTGACAGAGCCACCTAGAGACTGACACACCCACATACAGTCCACTAAGAGACTGATGCACCCACTCACAGACCCACTCAGAGACTCACGCACCCACTCACTGTCCCAATCAGACACTCACACACCCACTCATAGTCCCACTCAGACACTCACACACCCACTCACAGATCCACTCAGACATTCAAGCACCTACTCAAAGACCCCCTGAGACACTCTCACACCTACTCACAGACCCACTGAGACACTCAATCAATCAATCAGTTGGTATGTAGAGTGCGCTACTCACCTGTGAGGGTCTCAAGGCGCTGAGGGGGGTTTGAGCAGCTCCATTCAGTGGAAGAGCCAGGTCTTGAGTGTCTTCCTGAAGATGTTCAGAGAGGGGGCGTGTCTGATGTCGACCTGGAGCTCATTCAAGGTCTTGGCCGCGATGTAGGAGAAGGCTCTTCCACCTGTTCTGGCTGTGGATGCGCGGGTTATCAGCGAGGGCAAGGTCGGCAGATCAGAGGTTTCTCTTGGGTACGTGGAGGGAGATTCTCTCATTGAGGTATTGGGTCCGGTGTTGTGGAGGCATTTGTAGGCGTGTGTGAGTATCTTGAAAGTTATTCTCTTCTCCACTGGGAGCCAGTGGAGGTTCCGCAGGTGTTGGGTGATGTGTTTGTGTTGAGGGATGCAGAGGACAAGCCTAGCTGTGGCGTTTTGTACGGTCTGGAGCTTGCGGAGCAGAGACTTGTTGATACCGATATACAGGGCGTTTCCGTAGTCCAGTCTGCTGGTTATGAGTGCGTGGGTGACGGTCTTCCTTGCTTAGGGGGGGATCCATTTGAAGGTTTTTTGGAGGATGCAGAGGGTGTTTTGGAGGCAACGGCATTGACCTGTCGGGTCATGGAGAGGGAGGAGTCAAGTATTATGCCGATGTTTCGTGTGTGGTCCGTGGGGGTGGGAGGGCTGCAGAGGGCGGTGGGCCACCAGGTGTTGTCCCATGCTGAGGGGGAGGGTCCGAGGATGTAGATCTCTGTTTTCTCTGAGTTGAGTTTCAGGAAGCTGCTGCTCACCCAGGATACGACGTCTTTCATTCCTTCCTGGAAATTGAGTCTGGTGGTGATGGGATCCTTGGTGAGGGAGAGGATGAGCTGGGTGTCGTCGGCATAGGATACTATGCTGAGTCCGTGCTGTCTGACGATGGCGGCGAGGGGGGCCATGTAGATGTTGAAGAGCGTGGGGTTGAGCGACGATCCTTGGGGTACTCTGCAGTTGATGTCCATGGGTTCAGAGAGGAAGGGTGGTAGTCTGATTCTTTGGGTTCTGCCGGTGAGGAAGTAGCGGAGCCAGTCGAGGGCGGTTCCTCGTATGCCGGTGTCATGGAGTCTGGTAGTGAGTGTGCGGTGGGAGACAGTGTTGAATGCTGCCGAGAGGTCGAGTAGGTTCAGGGCCGCGGTATGTCCTTGGTCGAGTAGTGTGCGGATGTCGTCTGTGGCGGCGAGTAGGGTGGTCTCGGTGCTGTGGTTGCTGCGGTATCCGGATTGGGAGGGGTCGAGGATGGAGATGTCTTCGATGAATTTTGTTAGTTGGGTATTGATGGTCTTCTCAGTGACTTTGGCTGCGAAGGGGAGGAGGGAGATGGGTCAGTAGTTCTTGAGGTCCGTGGGATCTACTGAGGGCTTCTTGAGTAGGGGTCTGACTTCTGCGCATTTCCAGTCGTCGGGAAAGATGCCGGTCTTGAAGGAGGTGTTGATGGTGCGTCGTAGTTTCGGAGCGGTGGCGACTCTGTGGAAGATGTGCGGGGGCAAGGATCCGTGGGGGCTCCTGAGTGGATGCCTTTCATGGTTGAGGTGGTGTGGTAGGTGGTGACTGGGGTCCAGGAGGAGATTGTGGGCTGCAAGGCATTGCTGGAGTTGGAGGTGGTTTCGAAGTCAGGTGTGTGGTCATTGAAATTGTCGCGGAGGCCCTTGATTTTCAGATGGAAGTAGGAGCCGAGTTTGTTGCAGAGGTCCTGGGATGTGGTGGTGTCTGTGGTTTCGCAGGGGGGCTTGGTGAATCCCTGGATGACTCTGAAAAGTTCCTTGGAGTTGCTGGATTTGGCGAGGATCTTGTTATGGATAAGGTCATTTTGGTGAGTCTGATGCATTGGTGGTATTCAGGCATGGTGTTCTTGTAGGTGGTGCGATCTTCCAGCGTTTTGCTGTTTCTCCAGTTCGTCTCAAGACACCTGCAGGTGCGTCTGGATTCTTGGAGGTCGGTGGTAAACCGGGCGGCCTTCCTGAGGTGATGTCTGTCAGGGTTGCGTAGGGGTGCAAGCTTGTCTGCGCAGTTGGAGATCCATCTGTGGAGTTCTTTAGCTGCCAGGTTGGCGTCGGTTGAGGTGGTGGGGGCATCGCGGTTGAGGGTGTAGTTGAGCTGCTCTTCAGTGACTTTGCTCTAGTTTCTTCATGGAGGACAGGGTGCAGGTTTGGGTGGCGTGGGTTTGTTGACGAGGAAGTGTACGCAGTGGTGGTCTGTCCATCGGGGTTGCAAGGTGTGGCTGAAGAAGATGTTTTTCCCACTTGCAAAGATGGGGTCGAGGGTGTGTCCTGCCTTGTGGGTAGGCGTGGTAACAAGCTGTTTCAGTCCAATGTTGTCCATGTTGTCCAGGAGGGTGGTGGAGTTGGGGTCACTGGGTTTGTCGAGGTGGAAGTTCAGGTCTCCGATGAGTATGTAGTCCATGGAGGCGATGGCGTGAGGTGCGATGAGGTCGGCGATGGTAGTGGCGAAAGAAGCTTGGGGTCCAGGGGCTCTGTAGGCGAGGGTGTCGTGCATTGCGGTTCTAAGGCTGGTGTGGATCTGGAAGTGAAGGTGTTTGGTGGTGGAGAAGGAGTCACCTGTGGTGGAGGTGGAGAGTCAGAGGCAGCTCTTGTGTGCGATGGTGAGTCCTCCTCCTGGGTGGTTGGGTTGGTCCTTCCTCTGGATATTGTATCCCTCAGGGATGGCGGTGGCGATGTCAGGGGCGGAGGAGGCGTTGGTCCTGGTTTCCGTGAGGAAGACGACATCTGGTGAGAGTGTGTTGAGGAGGTCCCAGATCTCTACAGCGTTTCTGTGCAGGGAGCGCACGTTGAGCAGGATGCACGTCAGGGCTTCGGTGGTGTTGGCGTCCGACGTGGGGACGTGTCCGTGGGGTTGCGGCGGGTAGTGAAGGTCTGGTGGCAGTGGCGGCAGGAGATTTGGCCGTCGGTGGTGTTCGGCATGGGCAGCTGGCAGTGGGTGTTTATTCCAGGGTTGAGTGCGAGGAGGGCAGCTGAGTCGTAGCAGTGGGTGGTTGGAGAACCAGGGTACCTGGCGCTGGTCGTGGTTGGGGCGCGGATGGGTGCAGACGGGCTTGCCTTTGGCGCGCCAGCAGCACGGCCGCACAGTGGTCGCCATTAACTAGGGAAGGGGGAGGGAAGCTCAGCTGGGAGGCGGTAGCGGGAACAGCAGGGGGGGCAAGGCCACGGGGGAGCAGCAGCGGGAAAAGTGCAGTGAGTGATACAGGCACAGAAGGCACAAAACAGTTTTACGGGCACAGGTACAGAAAAAGACCGAAAACAAGGGGCACAGCAAAGCCAAAAGTAGACAATATTACGGGCACAGAAAAACAAAAACAGGGGGCACAACAAGGCAGACAGGCCACGAGCAAGGCTGGCTCGAATACCTACCAGAAGTCTGTCAGCGGCTGCGGCACAACAGCAGAGTTGCGGGGGGAGAGGGCAGGTCCCTGACCAGAGGTCATAGGTCTTGCTTGCTCACCCCTGCAGCGGCCGCCATGAAATAGGGAAGGGGGAGGGAAGCTCAGCTGGGAGGTGGGAATGACAGGGGGGTGGAGCCTCGGGGGAGCAGTGGCAGGAAAAGGGCAGCAAGTGAAACAGGCACAGAAGGCACAAAACAGTATTATGGGTACAGGCACAGAAAAAGACCGAAAACAAGGGGCACAACAAGGCAGAAAGTAGACAATATTACGGACACAGGCACAGCAAAGATCGAAAACAAAGGGCACAACAAGGCAGAAAGTAGACAATATTACGCACACAGGCACAGAAAAAGACCGAAAACAAGGGGCACAACAAGGCCAAAAGTAGACAATATTACGGGCACAGGCACAGAAAAACAAAAACAGGGGGCAAAACAAGGCAGAAAGTAGACAATATTACGGACACAGGCACAGAAAAAGATCGAAAACAAGGGGCACAACAAGGCAGAAAGTAGACAATATTACGCACACAGGTACAGAAAAAGACTGAAAACAAGGGGCACAACAAGGGCAAAAGTAGACAATATTACGGGCACAGGCACAGAAAAACAAAAACAGGGGGCAAAACAAGGCAGACAGGCCACGAGCAAGGCAGGCTCGAACACCTACCAGTAGTCTGTCAGCAGCTGCGGCACAACAGATGAGCTGTGGGGGGAGAGGGCAGGTCCCTGACCAGAGGGCAGGTCCCTGACCAGAGGTCAGAGGTCTTGCTTCTCACTCATGCACTCACTCTCACACTCACTCAAAGGTTACTGGTTACAGTTAGGAAATAAAATTTAAAAAACGTAGAAATTCACCCAAAAATCCAAAGGTTACAGGGTTCGTTATAGTTAGGAAATGACATTTAAAAAAATGTAGATATTCACCTAAAAAGACAAAGGTTAGAGACATTATAGTTAGGGAATTGAATTAAAAAAAACTGAGAAATTCACTGAAAACAACAAAGGTTAAAGGGACATTATAGTTAGGCTCAGTTTTCACTCATACAGAACCAGAGAAAAATTCAGCAGTTATAATTACATGAGCCAACTACAACTTACACCCCCCAAAATGCACTGCTTTTGACCTCACATATTACATCACTCATTACATGGTCAGTGACATAACTGATGACATCACTCATGACATCACTGTTGACATAATCCACAGAACAACTCACAAACCCACTTACATCCCTTTACAATCTCTCATACACTCACTGACACACCCACACAACCACTCACATAAACATTCACAGACCCATACAACTACTCACACAGTTAGTTACTCATCCATAGAGGCACTCACACACCCACTCACTCATTGATAGAGACACTCACACAACCACTGACACACCTTTACAGCTACTCATACAACCAGTCACTCACCCATATAGCTACTCACACAGCCACACACTCACCCATACAGCTACTCACGCACCCACTTTTTACCTATACAGCCACTCACACACCCACTCACTTATCCATACAGTCTCTCAACACAGCCACTCACTCACTCACTCACTCACTCACTCACTCACACAAGCACTCACCCACTCACTGACACACCTACACAGCAACTTACATACTCATTTATACGTCCATACAAGCACTCACACATCTGCTCACTCAACCATACAGGCATTCACACAGGCACTCACTCTCTAATACAGCCACTCACACACCAACTCACTTAACCAAACGGCCACTCAAACAGCCACTCACTCACCATAGGAAGTTGACACTCTATTTAGGGGTCGATTACGATGGCAGTCAGAAGTGCCTCCGTGCTCCTGTTGGAGGCGGTCGGCCCGACCAAACTCGATTAAGATGTGGTCATTCCGACCGCTGCATTATGATGTCCAAAACCCATTGCTTACCGACCGACTCGGTTTTTCCGATTCTGACTGGAAATTCCGACTGTGAAGCTTTCTGAAATGCCGAATGGCCCCATTACGATGCGTATTTCCTACGTGCCGAATCTGTTGGGCTACCCACTTAGTCAGAGCAGGCAGAAACGGAGAGTATTCCAACTACGAATCTCGTCACAACACGCTTCCTTCTCTGCAGCTATGCAATCTATTGTGCATGTCATCCCTCTACTATACATCTACGATGAATATTACAATCCGAACTGAAGTGGTCGTCACCGCCGGTAAGTAAGACACCTACCCCTGCATATTAACTTTTCAACCGGGCGAAAGTCAATAGAGTAGAAAGCGTTCCGTAGCATTTTGAGCATGATAATTGAGGGAATGTCATAATGAGGTATCCACAGTTTGACCGGCAAATACTTGGAGGAACATAAATTTTATATTTGAACAGGAATACCCATAGCTACATATATGTATGTATACCTAAATGAATGGATGAGTACACCACAGCACACAAAGAAACATTACATGGCAACAGAACATCAATGCACTCACAAAAGTATGTCCACAGAAATACATGTACTGGCACCAGATCCGCACCTAGATTCATCATTTCCCCGGGCAGAACCTCAATATCTGAAATGCATATGAATACCACAAGATGCCATGTTATAGGAAGTCACATTGCAAGTGACATCATTTACCATAATTACCTTGCCATTTTTCAAACATCATGAAGCACCTTATCTAGTCTGTATATCTAGAAATCTGCCAAAAACATGTATAAACCCCACATGAAAATGATGTCAAAATATATGGCTGATCTCATTCAATCAATACTTTATTTCGGCAAAGATGCCATAAAAGTGTTCCAAGTTCACAGTTTATCACCAATGTACAGTATATGGAACTAATATAAAAGAGTAAGCTATTGGTGGATATCAACATAACTTAGTAAAAAGACGAGTGGGCAGATGGATAAAATACATATATACACTAGTATTGAGGTTGGAGTTTCAGGATATAAATACAAGAGAACCGAACACCCAAAGGATATCCTAAATGAGTCGATTCAACCTAGTGCTCATTAGTGCATCTTGGAGTAACATAGCTCAATTGTCAAACACTCTATAAAAACACTGGGGCTGATTCACAGAACTAATCTGAGACAAAATCCTAAACTTACTACTTTTGGTATTCAAAGAAGGCACTTACGATTTTTGGTATTCACAGAATGCACTTACGACTCCTAACTTTACGTCCGCACTCGGGCCGGAATTTCCGCACCCGGACCGTACTCTCCGCACCCGGAGCGCACTCTCCGCACCCGGACCGTACTCTCCGCACCCGGACCGTACTCTCCGGCTAGGGCCGTACTCTCCGGCTGGGACCGGATAAAGTGTAATCAATGGGCCGGATTGCAATTTTTACAAAAAGGAACATTAGGAATGTGTGATAAATGGTAGAGAAGGTCATGGAAAACAGTTTGGGCAGGGAAAAGGGTACGACCAGACACTACATCATAACCCAGAAAAGTTTTCTCCTTTGCATCATGGTACATGCAGTGCACAATTTGCGCTCCCTCACTGTTGACTGTGCAGTCAACACTGTTATGTTATTTATTTGTATTAAAAATAATGTTGATCCTTTACACTATTCAAAAACTTTCATTATGTTGCTGATGTCATCAGCCAGGTAGTGATCATTTCACACAAACACTATCCATGCTGTCATCTAATCTGTGTAGCACAACTTTGGCACTAATAGGATAACGCAGGCATTATCCTTGCATTTTTCATTTCACAGAGGCAAAACCCATGCACTCATGCAATCACCGAGACACTACCCCAGCACTTATGCAATCACCAATGCTCTACCCATGTACTCATGCAATCACTAAGGCATTACTGTTGAACTCATTCATTCACCTCTAATACTACTTCTTCACTCATTTATTCAGTGATACACTACCCATGCACTCATCCAATGACCCAGGCATTTCTGTTGCAGTCTTCCTTTTACTCAGGCAATACCCATGTACTCATCTAAGCAACCAGACATTAGCCATGCACTAATAAAGTCACTCAGGGACTACCTATGCACTCATCCAATTACTCAGCCAGTACCCCTGCACTTATGCAATCACCCAGATACTGCCCATGTACTTATGCAATCACTCAGGCATTATTCTTCCACTCAACCATTCACTGAGGCGCTAACCATGCACTCATCCAATGACCCATGCATTAACCTTGCACCCATTCTTCCAGTCAGGTATTACCCATACACTCATCCAATCACTGAGGTACTACCCATGCACTCTTGGAATCAGACAGGCACCTCTCTTGCACTCTAGCATTCACTTAGGCAGTACCCATGTACTCATCCATTCACTCAGGCACTACCCATGCACTCATCCAATGGCCCAGGCATTACTCTTGCACTCATACTTGCACTCATCAAATGACCCCGACATTACCCTTCCACCAAACCTTCCACTCAGGCACTACTCATGCACTCATCCATTCACTCAGGCAGTACCCATACACTCATGCTGAGCAGTCAACACTAAGGAGAGCACAAATTGTGCACTGCATGTACTATGGTGCGAGGAGAAAACTTTTCTGGGTTATGATGTAGTGTCTGGCCATACCCTTTTCCCTGTCCAAACTGATTTTCATGACCTCCTCTACCATTTATCACACATTCCTAATGTTCCTTTTTGTAAAAATTGCAATCCGGCCCATTGATTACACTTTATCCGGCCCCAGCCGGAGATTACGGCTTGAGCCGGAGAGTACGGCCCTAGCCGGAGAGTACGGTCCGGGTGCAGAGAGTACGGTCCGGGTGCTGAAATTCCGGCCCGAGTGCAGACGTAAAGTTAGGAGTCGTAAGTGCATTCTGTGAATACCAAAAATCGTAAGTGCCTCTGTGAATACCAAAAGTAGTAAGTTTAGGTTTTTGTATCAGATTAGTTCTGTGAATCGGCCCCACTATGAGGAAGATATCCAAGTAGAAATTGCATTAGCCCCGTCATAGTTCCCAGGTCCGTAGAACATAAAAGTGCAAATGCATACAGTAAAAAGGAATTAAGGTGCTTACAACAACACATTAAACTTTCTATTAAATAAATAAGCTATACAAGATTAAAACTAGACAACAATTAAAAAGGTTAAAAGTGAGCTCTTTAAACATCCACCTAAGATAAACAATTAGCAATTTTCAGCAAGGATCTTCTGATAGCCCACATATTGCCTAGGAACATGGCAACTGTGCAGACTATCAGCGACCTAGTATCAGATTTTAAGATGCGCAGTGCTACTCGATGGCAGCGTGTGCCGAGGCAATTGCAAGGAGGGACTAACCATCTCGATCTTGGGGCTCTATAAAGTGGGCAAGCAAAAAATATGTGAGCTATCGACTCGACAGCTATGGGACAACCTGGACAAAGCCCCAAATGAGTGGGAGGCTTTCGCCAGGAGGCTGTGAGCGAATTCACCAGGATGGAGCCAAATCTAAATTGCATATGGAGCTTTCTCTCCAGCGGAACTGTGATGGCCTCCAGGTATTGTTCACATTTTCGTGTCAGTTTGAACTCAAGAAAATCCGATGTGAGGCGTCGCCATTGGTGGTAACATAGAGAGGACAGGGCCACCCAGTCCCAGTATTGTTTCTTAATTAGGGCCTTACTGGGAAGTAGTGCAGGATCCCTAACATCCCATAAGCCCTCCAGCCCTATTGAGGTATGCAAACTTTTCTATTTGTTGAACCAACCAATTTTCTTAAAACTATCGAGGGCTATTATCTCAGACAGAGCAGCGGCGTATGGGAGCAACTCGGGAGTACTCCTAAGATGTAATCAAAACAAAAGGGGGCAGAGCTTAGCCTTCTCAGTGATAAAGGTTCTGCCCATGTCCAGCCTGAGAGGATGGGGGGGGGGGTACTCTGTGGGAGTGAAACCAGGGCCCTCAAGAATTTGTAATCAGTGGCGGACAGCAAGCAGCAGCTAACACATACTACATCCTAAACGTTCATCTGGCAACTGTTTTTGCATACTTACATCTACCTATCCTCTCCATGTGTACATTTCAACATTACTTCTTGGCTTGCATAATCTCTACTTGTGCTAGTATGACCCATCTCACATCCACCTCAAAGTACATGCTCATCTCTCAACCTATCCATCATACACAAGCTCTTTACAATAACCCCCTGGTGCTGGCTGCCACCCTTAAAACCATTTCTGCCCTCCAAGCTCTACCCTTGTACTCTAACTCTTCCACCCAGACTCTCACATTCTCATTCTGGTGCTGCACCTCTTACATCCACACCTACAGTCCCACCACCACTCTTCACCACTATGTACACAACACCTATCCCATTCATGCTATGTACACAATGTATTGTACTCATCACCTCCTCAGCAGGCAATAACCATATCATGTCAAATGTATACCTCTCATCCCCATTTGGCCCCTCACCAATGGCTTTGACCACACTTGTTTCACACGGTGCAGCATCATATCCAACTCTGACATTCACACTTAACACCTCACTACATATCACATTCAGACACTTACATTGCTCAATGAATCTGTCCTCATTCATTCGCATCTCACCATTCACTCACCCTACTCTGCTTAAGGCCTACCAATAGTCAATTGACAAATTATTGCATTCACCGATTCAAACACAACATCCATCTACTGGCCAACACCTCGCATCTCCCCATCCAGAACCCTAACTTACACAACTGGTGTATACCCTTGACATACACCTATCCACTTTGTTTCACCTAAAAACTTTAAACTTGTCTCACTGTGGCTCTGTCACATCCACATCTCAGTTCCATGCTCCATACCTCTATTGACTTCTGATCATTAACAACTACCTTTCTCATTGAATCTGCCCTATCACAGCCATCTCTCACTGTAGTGCCACAGACTACAGATCGCATCTCCTGCCTGCCTCTAACCTTGTCTAGCTGGTTCTACCTCAATACCATCTACCTATTCCTAGCATACTTCACCCTGGCTTTAAACAGTTTTTCAAGGTCCCACACTCTGATATCCACACCCCAGCATTTCCAAAAATTCACATTGCATTAATGAGGATACTTCAGGTATCCTATTCAAGAACTGCCTTTGACCTTAACTCCTCCCTTCCACTCTCCTAAATATTGTTACTGGTTCTGCCCTTATTACGTCTGAGTCTCTCCTCCATTTCCAAAATGGAGACACAAGTCACTTTCACCTCTATCCTTGTTTAGATAGCTCAGCCACTACAACATAAACCTCTCCAAAACATGTGCAGCTAGGCCTCACATCCCAACATCCACCTGCTCCCCTGTCTGTCAATTTAGTGCATGGGTTTAACACAGGCTCCTGTAGCACCCACAAAGCAGATGGGCCCACAACACTTCTGCGCACTCACAGTCCACTCTGCTTACCACATGTAGCACAGGGCAATCCACTAGCCATAACAACCCTCCAAGTTCATCTCTGTGTGATCTTGGGCAGCATCAAGCACATCTCAGAAGTACTCTATTGTTTTCAATACACAAATGACTACATACACACATATCATATGCTCAACTACATTTGATGTGTGGGTTAAATTGTATAGTCCTAGCTTGTACAGATAAAACAATTGTCAGTGGAAAAGTGTGCAAAACTCCAACATCTCATCCATTCTCCACTCTTCTCACTCTGCCCTCATCCCTGTTGAGGAGTGCCCATTGTGCTACGATGCCATAATGTCAGGCAGACTTCAGTTGTGTGGGCATACCATAGGATTCCCCAATGTTCATCCAGGCAGGGGCAGGTTGCGATCACATCCATAGCACCCTCAAGTGATGCGGCCACATGCTGTAATGATGACAATGCATTGTGTACGCTGGTTGAGAGGTGAGAACAAGTCAAGTGTTGCATGAAAAGAAACTCAGATTAAACATTCTAATTCCAGTCTGTAAACTGAAGGGCTGTTTGTGCCAAACAGATTGACATCTCAGCCCATTCCTAAGGGTCGCAGGTGAGGGGTGTTGTGTGTTGAATGTGCATCACACTGATGCACCATGGATAAAAACCCAAGGGAGGGGTCTGTCCACCTGTGGCTCATAACAGTGACAGCCCACTAAAGTCAGTGCTCTGCTGCTGGGCTCTGTAGACATTAGCATTTGTGAGGCTAGGGCAGCTGTCGATGGGCAGTGTCAGCCCAGAGTGGCACACAGCATCCACCCTGAACTAAATCCACTCTACATCATTCCAGAGTTCAGTCTGCTTGCATGAACTGAGTCAAGGAGATTGTTGCCGTGCATTGTCATGAAACAAAGGTAGACCTTCAGCTGTGTCACATGAGGGGCTAGAAGGGGCATTAGATGACCAAGCAGAGACAAATGTTGTTCACTCATAATGTACTGACAGGACTTGACCTGGCCTAGCATTAAACAAAGGGCAATTTGATGTACAAAAAATACCCTTTAAAAATGAATAGACTTTGGATAAATGTAGGAAACATAGATGACACACTTAAACCATGCAGCACCCAGCAGTGTCCCTGAAAAAGTAGATGACATCTTGGACACAACAAGCACAATCCACTCCTGATATTATCGTGACAACTACAATGCAGCTAGGTCACATGTGTGTCACCTAACTGATATGACTATCACAGCCTTTGGCAAATGCAAACTGTCTGCCATCTTAGTTACAATGTTAGGCATTTCATATTCCATCTCAGAATCATCATATGACTGAAACAACAACATTTAGAACTAGTGCCCATATGTGAAATGGACTAGCAAGTTGCTCAGTTGGGTGGAAAAGGTAGACAAATACTCATGATACGCATCCCTATGACTACACACAAACAAACCCTTGTCATACTAGAATACACAATAGATTTCATCGAAGGAACAACATAAAGCTGGTCACAATGCAAAAAACAAGTAGAATACACCACAAAATCACAAGCCAGAAGTACCACGCATTGTGTCTTGGTCACAATTAGCTTGCCACTCATCTTCTCTGGCCATGTAGACACACTCAACTTCACTTATTTCACAAATACTCATTGAAAAGCTTGGACAACATATTGCAACTAACATCAGCCTGGGATAGGCCATACATCCCCATCCTGCTGATTACCATACTCTGGTTTGGTGCATCATGTTTCTGGGTATATGAGTGTGAGAAGTTGGCCTGGTATATGCTGTCCATCTAATTAAAGTGGGCACCTTGCACCAGTCCAAACAACCCTTATGGGGATTTAAGAGGTCAAAGATAACCTTAGAAAGCTATCCAAGTGGTAGCTGTGGAGAGCAGCCTTCAGGCTTAGTCTTGAAGGAATGTTAAGCAGCTTGTTTTGCCAGAATGCAATCTTATTATATTGGTTAAATGAAAGGGGAACCACACAGTAGTTATAAAATTATGTATTTATTATTATAACACACCTTAAATACCTCACAGTATCTCCTACATGCAGCTAAACACGAAGCACACAATAATGTAGCACAGAAACAATCGTAAGTAGCACTAATATACAGTGGGCTCCAGGGGGAGACCAAACCATATACTAAAATATTGGTATAAGAACCACAACTTGAGTCAAGACAGTGTCTGGAGGATGTAGATTCGCTGGAACCCCAAGGAACCACCCAAAGTGAGAAAGTAGGGGCCCCACGGAGGACGGGTGCAGTGTGAGAACACAACCACGTGATACATACAATTCAATGGGAGAGTCGCGGTTGCAGTTTTAAAGTTTAAGGACCCTTCCCAGTGGATTACAAAGAAACCCTTTGGAACATAGAAGGTTGGAGAGCCACCCCACCCGTGGATACTGAAGTACTAGAGTTACCTATCACAGGGAAGCCGGGTGCATAGGGTCGAAGTGGCATCGGACACCGCCATCGTTCTCAATGGGAGTCTTCAAAGAAAGGCCACTGCTCGAAAGAAGAAAAGTGTCCGGTGGAACCCACAGGTGGATTCTTGATGGAAGGAACCTGAAAGCAGAAGGGACCGAGTCTGGGTCACTCAGGAGTGCCCAGGGGCTCGGTAGACGAATGCCTACCGATGTCGGGTGCTTCAGGTGTGAAGATGGAGACCTTGACTCTACAGCTGCAGGGACCAGGAGATGTCGAGGATGACCAGGAGCCAGATAAGAGCTGCCCACGAAGTATGTCGAGTGCTGAGAGGTCAGTGTCTGGCAGGAGCACCAACAAGCCTTGGCAGCGGCAACCCACGAAGAAGGTCAAAGAAGCTTACGGTCTGGCCCATCAAGGACCAGGGGACTCACCACAGCAAGGGGAATCAGGGCAGGCCTGGAGCAACCAGGGGAGCCTAAGAAAAGCAGTGTTGTCCCTCAGATGGACCCAGAGGCCGACGGCACAGGAGTCGCGAGGGGACCTCTAGCAGTTTCATGAAGTAACGGCTTGCAGGGCACAAAGTGCGAGGAGTCCAAAGTCCTTGTACAAAAAGTGTGCAGACATTGGGGCTATCGATAGCCCAATGCACTTAGTTGGGGAACACCAACGAGCATATGCATTTGCAAAAGTACGCGGTGCACAGGGGTTGGGATTATGCGGTCCCCACGAGGGATACTGGCATCAAACATGGTGAGAGGGCAGCTCAACCTCAAGGAGTAAAGGAACCCACCTCCTGTGTTGCTGGAGCGTTCGGAGTCCGCAGGAGTACATCAGACCGGTCAGTTGCGTTATGGTGCCTGAGAATGCAGGGGAGTGACTCCTTCACCCCAAGGGAGAGAATTTCAGTTGTCCTTGATGCTCCACAGGTCCTGCATGGAGCCTGTATGGTTCAGGGGCACAGATGATGCTTTAGACGGAGAGGGAGATGAAGTCGGGCCCAGTCGAAGTCCAGCAAAGTCCAGAATGTCCAGACCGTCGAAGGTCAGTGGTTTCTTGATCAGAATCTTGTCCATGTCGAATCTAGGGTCCTACAGCCAGGTAAGCCCTTTTGTACCCACGGGAGAGGGTTGGACAGATTCAGGGGACCCTCCCAGGGGATGGTCAGGACAGTGGGGAGGACACTGCCCTGTCCTTTGTCCAGTTTCATGCCAGAGCAGGGGCCAACGGCTCCCAGGACTGGTTTATACTGGACTATGCACAGGGACACCAAGTGTGCCCCAGATGCAGAATTCAGACACTTTGGAAGTGCACAAACCCAGCCCCATTACACTAAGTCCTGTCTGGGAGGTGGTCACAGCTCCCTGTGACAGGATGCCTATTGTGCTGCCTTCCTCTGCTTGAGCTTGGCTCAGCAGCAGGAGGGCAGAAATATGTCTCTGGTCGGCAGCAACCATTTTGTGCTGTCCTGGTCGAGAAGGCTGGTAACGGGAAGACCAGGGACCCCATGAAGCACGCTTCTGAAGGGTGGAATCATACCTCCCACACCTGTTACCGGTGTGGAGGTATGATTCCAAGGTGTTTGATACCAAACATGACATGGGTTGTTGCAGCCGTTTTCGAGATAGCGCCTCTACCTATATGTCTGGCTGCGTCACCGACAACCCGGGAGAATGGTCTCCGAAGGCTGCAGAGGGGCTCAGTTCATGCAGGGGCACCTGCTCACGTAAAACCCAGCACCATGCCTTCAGGATTGTTAAGTATTAGAACAGTGGTCCTTAAAAAGAACAGTATGGTCATCAGGATAAATATAGACTCCAATCAGTGCTATATTACGAGTGTCCAGCCGGACATTCAATTTAATAATTCAAAAATGTCAAAAACCAAAAATATAAACACATCATTACAGTTGGACACAATCCTGCATCCTACATAGAAACATAACAAATTCATTTAGGACAGGAACATATCAGGCAAGACAGGGTAGCTTGTGGAATATTGAACACAATTTCTAACAAGCTTGAGGAAACAGTAATTTCACTTTTTTTTATCAGATTTGATTAATGTGCAAACTGTTTAAATTGGTCGACGACGTTTTGATCCTCTTAAAAAAATGGTAGGATGATCATCAGGACAGTTATAAGTACAAGCCTGAATAATTAGAGATTGCCTGTGGAAAATAAGGAAAAGGGAAGGAGATTAAGGAGCGTCTAGTACAGACCGTGAAACATTATGCTATCCAGGGGATCCGGGACCAGCCCTGGTGTGACCGCACCATGCTCGTAAAGCAGTTATGAAAACATTTGAGAACTCTCATCAGGGTGATAAGTGTGAAGGGAGATGGCTAGCGTGAGTGAGCGTGAACGTCATGGCTGCATATTAAAATAAGGTGTAGAAGGAAACAACCGTGTGGATATGGACGCACGCAATCAATCGTGTCAAGATAGTGACAAGCGAACTGAACGGTATACACGTGAGCAAGGTGAAAAGGCCTAAAGATGAATGAGGACCGAGTTCAGAGTGCCCGCTGCACGTGTGAGGTGACGCTCGTTCGCACAAAAGGGAAGTAATAACTAAACTCAATTGGGCTTGCGGAAGGTAAAGCCACAAATACACTCAGTGGTGGAGGCCGATTAAATATGATGTTCTGTGAAAATTCAATTCAATTGTAAGGTACCGGAATTACTAGATAACAACTGGCAGACAAGAAGATAGAACCAGCAGGAATTCTCACCTAAGAGTGAATAACCTGGCGTTTAGACTGTAAAGTTATCAGTTCCAAGACAGCAAGTGGCGATGCACTACAGGGAAAAACGATGGAAGGGAGGAGTGAGGAAATAAAGGGGTGGCTTGGAAGGAGTCAGATGACTACGCAGGGCAGCGTGCTTACCGTTATGCTGTATGATCCAAGGCTTGATGGTAGGGATAGCCATCGGCCAATGGAATGCTCCTATTTATGGTGTGAGTGACAGGTGACTCAGCAAAAGGTGGCCATGTTGGGTGAGGGTTTTAATGAGTATGGAAGACAGACTAGGTGCGGTAAAGGGAACCACTAGAGAGCCAAAAGGAGGCAGTGAACTGAAAGAAGAGTAAATCATACAAAACAGTATTCATTATTAAGGTAACAGGGAAATTTTACCAAACAACTGAATTAACAAAATATGCTTGGTGACAATTGGACAGAGATATTCAGGAACCATGGTAAAAACAAGCATCAACGCAGTTAGTGGCAGTTGTATTCAGATTACAAACTAGAGGTAGACACAGTGAGGGAGGAACATAGTTCTTGGTACAAGGAGTGGCCTAGATCAAGGTGGTCCAGTCCTCATTCCTGTTCAGTCCATTCCTGATGCTGTTCATGCGGATAATCTGCTTGAGCTCCTCTTTATTCAGAAGTTGTGCAATGTCTCCGCCTCTTGGGGTTTGTTTAACAACGTTTATGACTGTCCATTTAATGTCATCTTCATTGTGTCCTGCCTCTGTGAAATGATCCACTAAGGGCGCGTTGGGAGTTTTGCAGCGCATTCTGCTCCTATGTTATCCAATTCGGGTCTTCACTTTTTGTGTTGTTTGCCCAATGTAAATAAGCAAGCAAGGACATTGAATCAAATAAATGACATTGCAAGTATTACAGTTGGAAAATGATCTTGATTTGATTGACACATTATTGAAGGTAAACTCTTTGCCTTCTAGAGTAAAATCACACACATTACAGTTGCCGCATTTGGCGTGCCCGATTAGAGGTTCAAGGCCCCAATGTGCATCAAGAGTGGTAGCTACCCTAGAATTAGGTAGAACCACCCGTACCAGGTGGTCTTTGAGATTGCGGCTTTTGCGGAAAGCAAATAGAGGGCGCTCAATGTTCAAATTGCCTGCGTTCACAGTAGGCCAGTGTTTGATGATAGATTTACGGATGGGGTTCGAAATAGGGGAGAATGTGGTCACAAAGACTATGCGATTGTTGTCAGACTTGAATTTGGGGGAAAGCAGGATTTCTCTTGGGCAGTACCAGGCACGCTTCTGTGCTGTTCGTACTAGGCGTTTAGGGTAAACACGTGCTTTCAACTTGGTAGATAAGATTGACGGTTCGCGAAAATAATCCTCTTTGGCGAAGCAATTGCGTCTTATCCGCAAAAATTGGGAGTATGGTAAAGAGTCACGTAGTGCTCGTGGGTGATTACTTTCGTAACGAAGCAAGGTGTTACGCTCTGTAGTTTTTCTGTTTAGCCTGGTAAGTAGTTCACCATTGGAATGGAATATGGTGAGATCGAGGAAAGGAATCAGAGATTTGTCATGTGTAAGGGTGAAATTAAGGCCTAGACAATTGTTATTCAGCCAGTGTAGAAAATGGTTGAGGGTTTCAACATTATTGTGCCAAATCATGAAAATGTCATCTATATACCGACAAAAATCTAGAGACAGCGGTGATGCACTCAACGTAAAAATATTAAACTAATCAACACTAGACTCAAACTTTTATCAAAGTTGGTGTGCGTACTCTGAGGTGGTTCCACCCAACCACCTATTCAATATAGAAAAACACTCTAGGACTTAAGTCTTAGACAGAGCGCGCACTACCTAATGCACTCACGCTGTGAGTGTTGTAACACAATGTGAAATTATTAATCCTATGCAATGATATACGCAAAAATACACAATGTTATCATACATAAACCAATTGTAACAAAAAAAAAAATTTTGATGCAAAAATCATAGCTCCATTCCATCGAATGTCTTCATTCCTTATTTTATTGAAGGCAAAAACTTCAAAAAAAGTTTCTCTTGGCTCCACAACTTAAATTCGAGCTTCAAGCGTGTATTTTCATCAGTCCCAATGCATTTCGGGTGGTTAAGTCACCCTTCGTCAGGGGAAATCTACAAATGAACATGTTCACAATGAGAACTGACATTTTCATCAATATTACTTTTAAAGCAAAAACGGCCTTTAACATCCGGACTTGTTTAAATGATTAAATAATTACAGCCTCTATAATAAACACAAAATAGAATAACCAGAAGGATATAGAGAGAGATGTTGTGAATCTAAAGATAGTGAACACGTGATACTCATAATACTCATGAATGAAAAAACAAAGTGCCACCATCAGCCCACAAGTGCAAAAAGTAAACTTCGAAAGTGTGTCCTGGAACCCATGAAATGAGCAGTGAACTCAATTTAAACAGCTAAATTGTGCTTGACCAAGTACCTCCTCTTAAATACACGTCGCTAATGCCTTGTATCAAGTCCATCCGACAACCCGTTAGTGGTGTGTCAACCTCGCTGCATAAACCAGATCCCACCAGTACGACCTCCAGGCAAAATAATATCACTTTGCCAAAATCTGGATGACTACGGTAAAAAAACATCAAATGGAACACTTGGTTTTGCTGAATAAATGGTCCGCCTCAAGTGTCTCTATTATAGTGCTCACTCACCGAGAGAATACGTGTGCATTTCAACGTGTGTCATGGACTCTCATGCTGAATTCGTGGCCACAAATGTCTCCCTAAAGACTGCGTCTCCTCCTATAACACAAAGCATACCAAGAACCATACTGTCAAAAAACGACCTTCCTCAATCATTGCTATAGTGCGTCTCCCAAAAGCATTATTTGCGTTTACCTCTATATCATGAGCAAAGGCACGGGAAAGTGTCTACACTTCACCAAGCAGTTATCAAATGAAGAACCTTCTCTGTGTTAAACAAACACCTCCCTAAAAAAAGGGAGAGGCATCACTAAAAGCCTTTTCATTAAGATTAAAAGTTGAAGGTTAACATATCCTATTCTCAACCACGCTTACCTCAACAAGAGAAGTTGAATATATCCCACGAGTTCCTGTCAAACCCGAAGCAATCCTATGTTTGCGTGTCCCCACCGCTACGGATTTAAACAACTCTATCTGACCTGAGTGAGTGACATCATGCGTTCAGAACGTGCACAGCATAGAAATAGAAATAGAACAGGAGTACAAAAGAAAATACAAGATCGGCAGACATCTTAATGCATGTTTTCCACTTAACAAAGACTCCACAATAATATATAATACAGCCTGGATCATTTCAATTGTATGAACATGAATAAAACATCTGTTATTTGTAAACTATTTTTGTTCGGCAATGTCCATTCAATGAAACCTAATAAAATCTCTTCTCATTCTTGTTACGATTAACTTCTCAATTTAAGTATATTGATACTTTCCAAATGTCCTTATCTTGAATACAATCCACAGTCATTACAAACATATATTAATCATTTATACAATAAGAATAAAATAATATGCATGACGATATGAAACTGAATCCAAAAATCTTCCATGTGTTTTCAGACTGACTCTAAATAGTCATTTAAGAACGTACAACTTGCTGCTCCTTCATTACTTCCTTATCCTGAACTAACATCTCACTATTCTATAATCTATGCCTGAAATAGAAAAATACAAAATAATATAGAATACAATATGATATGATCATAAAAAACTTGGCTTTGCTTGTGTTATGAACAAAAATAAAAACAAATGCCCTAATATTATGCGTCCTATCCTCTATCCGAGTGCATCACCGCTGTCTCTAGATTTTTGACTTATTATTATTCTTTCACCCAAAACAGCATTTGTTGCACCACACAATGTCATTTGAAGATATTTTACACCTCACAGATAACAAGGCTGACACTAAAGCATACAGCGCAGCAGAAGCTTTAGACATTTATGGCCTCATCTGGGAGGTCAGGTCATTCGACCTGACTCAAGGTCCTGTTATACAACAATTACGCCAACTAGAATATTTAATGAAACGCGAGATTAACCAAAGATTACATGCCACCACTCTTGTTCAATATCATAAAGCCAGCAGGATACCCAGAGGGTTAAGGCTTCCATTAAAACCAATGATGTTTAAAGCAAATAAAAAGTTTATGGATAGATGGTACTCTATTCTTAACAAATGTTCACTGGATCTTATTCTTTTAATAGTAGACGAGTTATCGGCAGTTTTAGTAGGTCTGGAACAAGAGATTAGAGAGCTCCAAGATAATGTTAAACAACGGATGGAGGCAGAAAACTGGGTGACAACCTTAGAGGAAATCAATACCAAGTTAGATGTTTATGCTAAAGAAATCCATGAGCGGAAGGTTCGGAAGTTTAGGAGGGATACCATAGATTACAAATTAGACGAAGTATATTCATGGGCAGAAGTATATGCACAAAAACGTACTTATCATAGATCTGGAACAACTTCGTCTGAAGAGAGCCTAGCATCGGTTAATGACACTCGTATCACAAGGGCACCTGTTCCATCAACCTCGGGTACATCGCAGACAGAGAGTTCAGTGACATCTACACCTAAAGTGTCTTTTTTAGAAATCAGCCCAGCGGCCAACAACCCACCACAAGGGCAAGTAGCGGCACAATCCGATGCAGCAAAACCCGTAGAGGCCGCGAGCGCAGCAAAATCGACCACAGGTCGAAGACAGAAGAAACATTAGTAGTAAACATTTCGTCCGTTCAGCTTACTCAATCACAAATTGGAGTTTTGAACAAAGGAATTAGCTTTGTACCCACCTATCACACCAAGACAATGAACACAGAGATAGACTTATACAGATTCATGAGAAAGTTGAGATTATGATACTTCTTTTCTAATAAAGAAAGTACACAGACAGATTTGGACATACCTGAAGTTAAGGAATTCAGGCCCAAAAGTACGTTTATGTCCCCGATTTCACATAAAGTCTTAGATTCCTTTGAGACTGTAGTGAAAAAAGATCTATCACAGTTATCAGCCCCCTCCAAAAAAAAGCACAATTTAACACTCACTGATAGGAAGGCACTCAGGGCCTTACGAGCAAATAAATCCATCATCTTCTCCCCAGCTGATAAGGGAGGAGCACTGGTGGTTATGGACCGGACCTTTTATGATGCTAAAGTGGAATTGATGTTATCAGATGACACCACATATTTACCAATGATTCAAGACCCTACTTCTGAGTTTCAAGAAACTCTTTTCAAAATTTTATCACATGCTGAAGACATGGGTTGGATTTCTGATAAAACGGTTGAATTTTTATTTTCCAGGTTTCCCCGTAGACCAGAGATCTACATGTTACCAAAAATTCACAAGCATGTAAAGGACCCACCGTTCCGCCCGATTGTTTCAGGTTGCGGATCGATTCATGAGCCACTAGGGCAGTACTTAGATACTTTTCTTCAACCAATAGTACAGGCAGGTTCTACGTATGTACAGGACACAACGCATTTTCTGAAGCTTTTAGGTGACCTTGAACTACACACAGGAGAGGAAATATGGCTATGCACAGTAGACGTGGTGTCATTATATACGTCTATACCACACCATGAGGGAATTGAGGCAGTTGAATGGGCTCTTCTCCAACAGAATGAGATACAGGCCAATAAAGTTTTCCTTTTGGAACTTTTACAGTTCTGTCTTTTTCATAGTTACTTTAAGTGGCAAGACAGATATTTTTGCAAACGACTGGTACCTCTATGGGTTTTCCAGGGGCCCCCAGTTATGCAAATATTTACATGATGAAATTCGAAAGAGAGCACATGTTAAGTGATCCCACGTGGTTGGAACATTTGATAATGTACCGTCTATCGACGATATATTTATCATATGGCGAGGTACTTCGCAGGAACTGATGGCAAAACTAGAGCAACTGAATTACAAGAATCCTAGGATTCAGTTCACTCATTTGATGAACAGTCAGAACATTTCGTATTTGGATGTAAATGTTGAATTGGATGGTGTAGACATTTCCACTAAGGTTTTCACCAAACCCACAGATCGCAACAATTGTTTACAGTATACGAGTTTTCACCCCGAATCTTTAAAAAACATCTTCCTTTTTCGCAATTTTTGCGCATTAAACGCATTTCATCTAATGACAGTCAATATTTAGCATCTTTGCAACAATTCAAAAGAAATTTTCTTGAACGAGGATATCCTAATGAACTTGTTGAAGCTGCTGCCACACGGGCAGAAGGTATCTCCAGATGTGATTTACTAGTTAAAAAAATTAAAACTGATATGAGCGGAGAAGTATTTGTATCAACTTTTTCTACCCAGGCAACAGCCATTAAGAAAGTAATTCTGAATCGTTGGGAACTTTTGCAGACTGAACCTGATTTTTGCGGCCTTTTTAAAGAACCTCCCATTTTTGCTTACAAGAGATCAAACAATATCAGGGAAATACTCAAGAAAAAAGAAATCAGTGAAGTTGGTGAGCATAAGGGAATGCAAATATGTTACAACTGCTCACACTGTAACAATGTGCTTTCTGGCACAGTTATTTCTCACCCATGGTCAGGTAAACCTGTTAAGCTGTTGTTCACAGCTAATTGCAATTCACAAAACGTCATTTATGCTATACGTTGTCCATGCGTCCTTTACTATGTGGGCAAGACAGAAAGATCACTACGCACTCGCATAACTGAACACAAGAGCAGGATCAGAACGAAGGCTAGCACTTCCCCATTAGCAACTCACTGGAATGACTTTCACCACACCATTGCTCAACTTCGTTTCACCATATTGGAAATGGTTATGAGTCGTAATGACAAGGACATGACAAAACTTATCACACAACGTGAAACATTCTGGATACGGTATTTGGATACCCTGACCCCGAAGGGTCTTAATGATAAGCTGGAATTATCATGTTACTTATGATGTAATACTTTATTGAGGGATGGAGTTGTGATCTAGAGGATAGGACGCATAATATTAGGGCATTTGTTTTTATTTTTGTTCATAACACAAGCAAAGCCAAGTTTTTTATGATCATATCATATTGTATTTTATATTATTTTGTATTTTTCTATTTCAGGCATAGATTATAGAATAGTGAGATGTTAGTTCAGGATAAGGAAGTAATGAAGGAGCAGCAAGTTGTACGTTCTTAAATGACTATTTAGAGTCAGTCAGAAAACACATGGAAGATTTTTGGATTCAGTTTCATATCGTCATGCATATTATTTTATTCTTATTGTATAAATGATTAATATATGTTTGTAATGACTGTGGATTGTATTCAAGATAAGGACGTTTGGAAAGTATCAATATACTTAAATTGAGAAGTTAATCGTAACAAGAATGAGAAGAGATTTTATTAGGTTTCATTGAATGGACATTGCCGAACAAAAATAGTTTACAAATAACAGATGTTTTATTCATGTTCATACAATTGAAATGATCCAGGCTGTATTATATATTATTGTGGAGTCTTTGTTAAGTGGAAAACATGCATTAAGATGTCTGCCGATCTTGTATTTTCTTTTGTACTCCTGTTCTATTTCTATTTCTATGCTGTGCACGTTCTGAACGCATGATGTCACTCACTCAGGTCAGATAGAGTTGTTTAAATCCGTAGCGGTGGGGACACGCAAACATAGGATTGCTTCGGGTTTGACAGGAACTCGTGGGATATATTCAACTTCTCTTGTTGAGGTAAGCGTGGTTGAGAATAGGATATGTTAACCTTCGACTTTTAATCTTAATGAAAAGGTTTTTAGTGATGCCTCTCCCTTTTTTTAGGGAGGTGTTTGTTTAACACAGAGAAGGTTCTTCATTTGATAACTGCTTGGTGAAGTGTAGACACTTTCCCGTGCCTTTACGCATGATATAGAGGTAAGCGCAAATAATGCTTTTGGGAGACGCACTATAGCAATGATTGAGGAAGGTCGTTTTTTGACAGTATGGTTCTTGGTATGCTTTGTGTTATAGGAGGAGACGCAGTCTTTAGGGAGACATTTGTGGCCACGAAATCAGCATGAGAATCCATGACACACGTTGAAATGCACACGTATTCTCTCGGTGAGTGAGCACTATAATAGAGACACTTGAGGCGGACCATTTATTCAGCAACACCAAGTGTTCCATTTGATGTTTTTTTACCGTAGTCATCCAGTTTTGGCAAAGTGATATTATTTTGCCTAGAGGTCGTACTGGTGGGATCTGGTTTATGCAGCGAGGTTGACACACCACTAACGGGATGTCGGATGGACTTGATACAAGGCATTAGCGACGTGTATTTAAGAGGAGGTACTTGGTCAAGCACAATTTAGCTGTTTAAATTGAGTTCACTGCTCATTTCATGGGTTCCAGGACACACTTTCGAAGTTTACTTTTTGCACTTGTGGGCTGATGGTGGCACTTTGTTTTTTCATTCATGAGTATTATGAGTATCACGTGTTCACTATCTTTAGAATCACAACATCTCTCTCTATATCCTTCTGGTTATTCTATTTTGTGTTTATTATAGAGGCTGTAATTATTTAATCATTTAAACAATTCCGGATGTTAAAGGCCGTTTTTGCTTTAAAAGTAATATTGATGAAAATGTCAGTTCTCATTGTGAACATGTTCATTTGTAGATTTCCCCTGACGAAGGGTGACTTATTCACCCGAAATGCATTGGGACTGATGAAAATACACGCTTGAAGCTCGAATTTAAGTTGTGGAGCCAAGAGAAACTTTTTTGAAGTTTTTGCCTTCAATAAAATAAGGAATGAAGACATTCGATGGAATGGAGCTATGATTTTTGCATCAAAATACTTTTTTTTTGTTACAATTGGTTTATGTATGATAACATTGTGTATTTTTGCGTATATCATTGCATAGGATTAATAATTTCACATTGTGTTACAACACTCACAGCGTGAGTGCATTAGGTAGTGCGCGCTCTGTCTAAGACTTAAGTCCTAGAGTGTTTTATCTATATACCGACGCCATAATGTGACACCGGTAAAAAAGGGGTTAGTGGGAGATAGGATGGTAGTCGTTTCAAGGTGGTCCATGAAAAGTATAGCCAAGTTGGGGGCAAAAACTCTGATTCCTTTCCTCGATCTCACCATATTCCATTCCAATGGTGAACTACTTACCAGGCTATACAGAAAAACTACAGAGCGTAACACCTTGCTTCGTTACGAAAGTAATCACCCACGAGCACTACGTGACTCTTTACCATACTCCCAATTTTTGCGGATAAGACGCAATTGCTTCGCCAAAGAGGATTATTTTCGCGAACCGTCAATCTTATCTACCAAGTTGAAAGCACGTGTTTACCCTAAACGCCTAGTACGAACAGCACAGAAGCGTGCCTGGTACTGCCCAAGAGAAATCCTGCTTTCCCCCAAATTCAAGTCTGACAACAATCGCATAGTCTTTGTGACCACATTCTCCCCTATTTCGAACCCCATCCGTAAATCTATCATCAAACACTGGCCTACTGTGAACGCAGGCAATTTGAACATTGAGCGCCCTCTATTTGCTTTCCGCAAAAGCCGCAATCTCAAAGACCACCTGGTACGGGTGGTTCTACCTAATTCTAGGGTAGCTACCACTCTTGATGCACATTGGGGCCTTGAACCTCTAATCGGGCACGCCAAATGCGGCAACTGTAATGTGTGTGATTTTACTCTAGAAGGCAAAGAGTTTACCTTCAATAATGTGTCAATCAAATCAAGATCATTTTCCAACTGTAATACTTGCAATGTCATTTATTTGATTCAATGTCCTTGCTTGCTTATTTACATTGGGCAAACAACACAAAAAGTGAAGACCCGAATTGGATAACATAGGAGCAGAATGCGCTGCAAAACTCCCAACGCGCCCTTAGTGGATCATTTCACAGAGGCAGGACACAATGAAGATGACATTAAATGGACAGTCATAAACGTTGTTAAACAAACCCCAAGAGGCGGAGACATTGCACAACTTCTGAATAAAGAGGAGCTCAAGCAGATTATCCGCATGAACAGCATCAGGAATGGACTGAACAGGAATGAGGACTGGACCACCTTCATCTAGACCACTCCTTGTACCAAGAACTATGTTCCCTCCTCACTGTGTCTACCTCTAGTTTGTAATCTGAATACAACTGCCACTAACTGCGTTGATGCTTGTTTTTACCATGGTTCCTGAATATCTCTGTCCAATTGTCACCAAGCATATTTTGTTCATTCAGTTGTTTGGTAAAATTTCCCTGTTACCTAAATAATGAATACTGTTTTGTATGATTTACTCTTCTTTCAGTTCACTGCCTCCTTTTGGCTCTCTAGTGGTTCCCTTTACCACACCAAGTCTGTCTTCCATACTCATTAAAACCCTCACCCAACATGGCCACCTTTTGCTGAGTCACCAGTCACTCACACCATAAATAGGAGCATTCCATTGGCCGATGGCTATCCCTGCCATCAAGCCTTGGATCATACAGCATAACGGTAAGCACGCTGCCCTGCGTAGTCATCTGACTCCTTCCAAGCCACCCCTTTATTTCCTCACTCCTCCCTTCCATCCTTTTTCCCTGTAGTGCATCGCCACTTGCTGTCTTGGAACTGATAACTTTACAGTCTAAACGCCAGGTTATTCACTCTTAGGTGAGAATTCCTGCTGGTTCTATCTTCTTGTCTGCCAGTTGTTATCTAGTAATTCCGTTACCTTACAATTGAATTTAATTTTCACAGAACATCATATTTAATCAGCCTCCACCACTGAGTGTATTTGTGGCTTTACCTTCCGCAAGCCCAATTGAGGTTAGTTATTACTTCCCTTTTGTGCGAACGAGCGTCACCTCACACGCGCAGCGGGCACTCTGAACTCGGTCCTCATACAACTTTAGGCCTTTTCACCTTGCTCACGTGTGTACCGTTCAGTTCGCTTGTCACTATCTTGACACGATTGATTGCGTGCGTCCATATCCACACGGTTGTTTCCTTCTACACCTTATTTTAATGTGCAGCCACGACGTTCACGCTCACTCACGCTAGCCATCTCCCTTCACAGTTATCGCCCTGTTGAGAGTCCTCGAATGTTTTTATAACTGCTTCACGAGCATGGTGCGGTCACACCAGGGCTGGTCCCGGACCCCTGGATAGCATAATGTTTCACGGTCTGTACTAGACGCTCCTTAATCTCCTTCCCTTTTCCTTATTTTTCACAGGCAATCTCTAATTATTCAGGCTTGTACTTATAACTGTCCTGATGATGATCCTACCATTTTTTAAGAGGATCGAAACGTCGTCGACCAATTTAAACAGTTTGCACATTAATCAAATCTGATAAAAAAAAGTGTAATTATTGTTTCTTCAAGCTTGTTAGAAATTGTGTTCAATATTCCACAAGCTACCCTGTCTTGCCTGATATGTTCCTGTCCTAAATGTATTTGTTATGTTTCTATGTAGGATGCAGGATTGTGTCCAACTGTATTGATGTGTTTATATTTTTGGTTTTTGACATTTTTGAATTATTAAATTGAATGTCCGGCTGGACACTCGTAATATAGCACTGATTGGAGTCTATATTTATCCTGATGACCATACTGTTCTTTTTAAGGACCACTGTTCTAATACTAAACTGTTACCCAAGGTCCTTATCTACCTTTTGGGTACCCTTGTGTTTTTGTAAATATTCAGGATTGTTAAGGCCTGCTAGAGGTGTGACTTATAGGATTTAAGTGTAGTGACTTCTAGATATAGTAAACCTATATCTAAAGTAAGTGGTGCATGCACCATCTTACACAGGCTGCAATGGCAGGCCTGTAGTTCCATTTTGCATGGCCTCTCATGGGTGACATAATACATGCTTCACCCCATGGGAGGCCTCCGGGGTACCTATGCCCTTGGTACATGTATACCATATACTAGGGATTGACAAGGGTACCCCAGTATCCAATCTGGAGTGTACCTAAGTACATGCATGACATTTTAAGGAGAAAGCAGATAGACTGGGGTCCTGATTAGCAGGATCCCAGTCAGACTAGTCAAAAACAGTGTAACATCAAGCAAAAAGTGGGGGTAACCATAAGCAGCAGATCCTACATTCCTACAAACCCCCCCCAAACGTAAGGAGATGAGACTAACCTTGCCCAGTTGAGTCTTCATGTTCTAAGGGGAAATATCTGGAGAGTCCATCTGCATTGGCATGGTTACTCCCAGGTCTATGTTCCACTGTATAGTCCATCCCCTGTAGGGAAATGGACCACCTCAAAAGTTTGGGGTTTTCCCCCTTCATCTGTTTTAGCCATAAGAGGGGCTTATGGTCTGTCTGAACAATGAAGTGAGTGTGAGTGTCAAGTATGGCCTCAGCTTCTTCAGAGCCCAAACCACAGCAAAGGCTTCCCTCTCTATGGCTGACCAAAGTATCTCTCTGGGGGGTCAACCTTCTGCTAATAAAAGCTACTTGTTGATGCTGACCCTCTGCATTAAGTTGTGACAACACAGCCCAGTCCACAGTCCATGATGGTCTGGATTTTGTTCTGCAATGGTTGAACATTGCCTCCACCCACAAGGTGGCCCAGGTACACAACCTTACTCTGCCCTATCTGGCACTTGGTGGACATGATAGTGAGACCTGCTTTCTGCAGAGCCTCCAAAACATTCTTCAGGTGGACCAGGTGATCCTCCCAGGTGGAACTAAAGACAGCTATATCATCAAGATATGCTGCACTATAGGCTTCCAGGCTTGTAAGGACTTTATTCACCAGCCTCTGGAATGTGGCAGGTGCATTTTTCAAACCAAAGGGCATCACAATAAATTGATAATGCCCACTAGGGGTTGAAAATGCTGTTTTGGGTTTGGCATCCTCAGCTAGTCTGATTTGCCAATATCCAGCAGTGAGGTAAAATGTGCTCAAGAACTTGGCTGAGGCCAAAGTGTCAATGAGTTCATCTGCCCTAGGAATAGGATGAGCATCAGTCCTAATGACTGCATTGAGCCCCCTGTAGTCCACACAAAACCTAATGTCTCTCCTACCACCCTGGGTATGAGGACCACTAGACTAGCCCAAGGGCTATCTGAGGGTTCAATCACTCCCAATTCCAGCATCTTTTTGACCTCTGTCCTGATGCTATCTCTGACATGGTCAGGCTGTCTGTAAACCTTATTTTTAACAGGTAGGCTCTCACCTGTGTCCACTTCATGGGTACACCAGGTGGTCTGACTAGGAGTCAAAGAAAGCATATGCCTGTATTGATTGAGAACTTTCCTGCAATCAATCTGCTGTTGCTCAGTGAGGCTGCCTGCCAAAGCTACACCATCAACTGAGCCATCATCAGGGTTCTGTGAGAGGAGGTCAGGGAGTGGATTACTCTCTTTCTCCTGTCCCTCATCAGTAGCCATGAGCAAGCCCATCTCTGCCCTGTCCACATAGGGTTTCAGCCTGTTTACATGGAGCTCCCTATGGGGGCTCCTAGGAGTTCCAAGGTCCACCAAGAAGGTGACCTCTCCCTTCTGCTCATGAATGGTATGGGGTCCACTCCACTTGTCTTGGAGGGCTGCTGGGGCCATAGGCTACAACACCCATACTTTCTGTTCTGGCTGATAAACAGTCAGTACAGCCTTTTGGTCATGCCAAGCTTTTTGCAATTCTTGACTTGCCTCAAGGTTTTTGCTGGCATTCTTCATGTACTCAGCCATCCCGGAGTGGAGACCAAGTGCATAGTCCACAATGTCTTGCTTAGGGGGTTTGAGAGGTAACTCCCATCCCTCCTTCACTAAACACAGGGGAACCCTAACTGGATGCCCAAACAGAAGTTCAAAAGGGCTGTAGCCAACCCCCTTCTGTGGGACCTCTCTGTAGGCAAAGAGAAGACAGGGCAATAGGACATCCCATTTTCGCCTAAGCTTTTCTGGGAGGCTCATGATCATGCCCTTTAGGGTTTTGTTGAACCTTTCAACCAACCCATTGCACTGTGGTTGATAGGGTGTGGTGAACTTATAGTTCGCTCCACACTCCTTCCACATTGCAGTGACATAACTGGACATGAAGTTGGTACCTCTGTCAGTTAAGACCTCCTTAGGGAAACCCACTCTGGAAAAAATTCCCAGGAGGGTCCAGGCCACCACAGGTGCCGTGGTGGTTCTAAGGGGTATTGCTTCTGGGTACCTAGTGGCATGGTCCACCACCACTAGTATGTAACTGGGCCCAGATGCAGTAGGAGGGTTCATGGGACCAATTATGTCAATCCAAACCCTCTCAAAGGGAACCCCCAGCACAGGTAGTGGTATGAGGGGGGCCTTTGTGGTACCACCTGACTTACCACTGGCTTGACAGGTGGTGCAGGAGCGACAAAGCTCCTTGGTGTCCTCAGACATGTGAGGCCAGTGAAAGTGAGGGACAAGCCTGTCCTAAGTCTTACTTTGCCCTAGGTGTCCTGCCAAGGGAATGTCTTGTGCCAAGCTGAGTAGGAAGCCCCTAAACTTCAGAGGTATGACCAACCTCCTGGTGGCACCAGGCTTGGGGTCTCTACCCTCTGAGTAAAGGAGTCCCTCATCCCAATAGATCCTGTGGGATCAACTGACACTCCCAGCAGCCTCAGCAGCAGCTTGCTCCTACAGGTCCCTACAGACTGTCCTGAGTGATTTGACTCTGCAGAAGGAGATCTTGATCTCATTGGTAAACTCTGCACTCTTCCAGGAGGGGTGAAGAGGGGGCCATCTTGGCCTTCTTCAGCATCTCCCTGAAGATCTGAGTTGTCCAGGTGGGAACCATCTTTTTTCTCCTTGCCAGGGTTTTAGTCTAGGTCATAAAAGGTGTCACCTCCTGACCTGTCCTCATTCCCTGCCCCACCCACTTTCTCCTGTTCATCTGACCCAGAGGTCTTCCTAAGGTCATCAAGAAGTAAGGCCTCTATGACGAGTTGAGTGTTGGCATTTCTCCCTGTCTTCAGCTTTCTAGAGGCCCACAGTGCTTTCAATTCTTGGAATGAAAGTTCACTGTATCTAGAGGGCAGAGAGCCACTGGCATCTCCTTTAGAAGACATACTAAGTATGTTGAGGTGTTGCACCTACCTAACCTAGTGGGAACTAAACTCTCTGAGGTTGGAGAAAGGGTGTGCTAGACACTTGACTTACCAAACCCTAAGTTCAGTAGAACCTACTTATTCTAAGCTAGTATTATATGTACCTAGTACTTAGTGGTTTTCAGGTAATCGATACAAAGATTTATCTGGTAAAACAATGCATGCTTGAATCCCAACCGCTGCACACCAATGTGAGAAGTTGGCCTGGTATATGCTGCCCACTAATTAAAGTGGGCACCTTGCACCAGTCCAAATGACCGTTATGGGGATTTAAGCGGTCAAAGTTAACCTTAGAAAGCTATCCAAGTGGTAGCTGTGGAGAGCAGCCTTCAGGCTTAGTTTTGAAGGAATGTTAAGCAGCTTGTTATACCAGAATGCAATCTTATTATATTGGTTAAATGAAAGGAGAACCACACAGTAGTTATAAAAAGATGTATTTATTATTATAACACACCTTAAATACCTCACAGTATCTGCTACACACAGATAAACACGAAGCACACAATACTGTAGCACAGAAACAATCGTAAGTAGCACTAATATACAGTGGGCTCCAGGGGGAGACCAAACCATATACTAAAATAGTGGTATAAGAACCACAACTCTGGAGGATGTAGAATCGCTGGGACCCCAAGGAACCACCGAAGGTGAGTAAGTAGGGACCCCTCGTAGGACGGGTGCAGTGTGAGAACACGACCGCGTGATACGTACAATTCAATGGGAGAATCGCGTTGCAGTTTTAAAGTTTAAGGACCCTTCCCAGTGGATTACGAAGAAACCCTTTGGAACATAGAAGGTTGGAGAGGAGATTGGAGATTTCAAGACTTTAAACCCTCCCATCTGAGACGCCCACTTTTTCACCTTTGCTCAGTTTGCTACTACCCGTTCGGCCCTGAAGAGTCACGGGACTACTTCCCACTGTGACGAAACACGTGTCGGCTGGTCGTTTTTCTTTGTTCATCATTAAATAATCCTGACTCCCATAACTGATGTCGATCTTAAATTGGGCAACTTTCGAGACTTTTTTCTGATCTATTATCCCAACCACGTGTGCACAGGATAGTGTCCATATTACCAGTGTGGGTTGTTGACTCACACAAATCACGGGGGTTATTGGGTACTTCCCCCGACCTGGCAGCATCGTACACATACAACAGCCTTGTTACATAGACGCGCACGAGTCTGAGCGCCTACTCCCTGATGTACAAAAAACCCCACCTCCTGTGTTGCTGGAGCCTTCAGAGTCCGCAGGAGCTCAGGATCAGCAGACCGGTCAGTTGCATTACGATGCCTGCAAATGCAGGGGAGTGACTCCTTCACCCCTAGGGAGATAAGTTCAGTTGTCCTTGATGCTCCACAGGTCCTGCACAGAGCCTGTATGGTGCATGGGCACAGACGATGCTTTGGATGGAGAGGGAGACGGAGTCGGGCCCATTCGAAGTCCAGCAAAGTCCAGAGTGTCCAGACGGTCTAAGGTCAGTGGTTTCTTGATCAGAATCTTGTCCATGTCGAATCTAGGGTCCTACAGCCAGGTAAGCCCTTTTGTACCCCCAGGAGAGGGTTGGACAGATTCAGGGGAGGGTCAGGACAGTGGGGAGGATACTACCCTGTCCTATGTCCAGTTTCGCGCCAGAGCAGGAGCCAACGGCTCCCAGGACTGGTTTGAACTGGACTATGCACAGGGACACCAAGTGTGCCCCAGATGCAGAGTTCAAGCACTTTGGAAGTGCACCCACCCAGCCCCAATACACTAAATCCAATCTGGGAGGTGGTCACACCTCCCTGTGACAGGATGCCTATTGTGCTGCCTTCCTCTGCTCGATCTTGGCTCATCAGCAGGAGAGCAGAAATATGTCTCTGGTCGGCAGCTACCATTTTGTGCTGTCCGGGTCGAGAAGGCTGTTACCGGGAAGACCAGGGACCCCACGAAACTCGCTTCTGAAGAGTGGAATCATACCTCCCACACCGGTTACCGGTGTGGAGGTATGATTCCAAGGTTATTGATACCAAACTCAACATGATTTGTTGCAGCCGTTTTCGAGATAGCATTTTACGCGAGCATATAATGCACCTCTAGACCTATATGTCCGGCTGCGTCACCCACAACCCGGGAGAATGGTCTCCGAAGGCTGCAGAGGGGCTCTTCTCATGCAGGGGCACCTTCTTGTGTAAAACCCAGAACCCTGCCTTCAGGATTGTTAAGGCCTGCTAGAGGGGTGACATATGTTTTAAGTGTAGTGACCTATAGATATAGTAAACCTATATCTAAAGTAAGTGGTGCATGCACCATCTTACACAGACTGCAATGGCAGGCCTGTAGTTCCATTTTGCATGGCCTCTCATGGGTAGCATAATACATGCTTCAGCCCATGGGAGGCCTCTGGTGTACCTATGCCCTGGGTACATGTGTCATCTATACTAGGGACTGACAAGGGTCCTCTCTCCCTAGTCCTCTCTAAACTGGACTATGGGAACGCCATCCTAACAGGGACGCCTAAAGCTCACCTAGCCCCACTAAGATCAGTCCTTAACATGGCAGCTCGACTCATAACTGGTGTAAAAAGGTTTGAACACATCACACCAACCCTCCACTCCCTCAACTGGCTTCCCATTGAAGGCAGATGTATCTACAAATTGGCCTGCATAACACACAAAACCCTTCACTCACATTCCCCCAACTACCTAAACGGCAAACTGGTAAAAGCGGGAAGATCTAGGAATCTGAGAAGCTCCAACTCACTTCTTCTCATCCCTCCAAAATTGAAAAAGAAAACCACTCAGTCCCGATCCTTCTCAGGTAACGTACCCAGGATGTGGAACACACTCCCTATAGACCTCAGATGCAACCCCTCCTTCTTCTGCTTCAAAAGGGACCTGAAACTCCTTCTCCTCAAGAAATACTTTACCGACCAAGTCAACTAACCTAGGGGCATATTATCAAGAACGGCGTTAAAATTATCGCCGGTTTAGCGGCAGAAAACTGCCGCTAAAGCGGCAATAATGGGCTTGATAATATGCCCTGGAGAATTCCAATAGAAGCCCATGTTCTGCCGCTAAACCGGCGATAATTTTTAACGGCGTTCTTGATAATATGCCCCCAAGTCTTCAATATCCTAGCGGACTCCCCTCTCACTTGATCATCAAGGATATGTGGTTATCTGTCTATCTCAACCGCCTGAGCTTCCTCCCTCCCCTTCACTATATGCCTAATTATAATGTTTTGCCTATATCTTTATGCATCCTCATGTCCTGCTATGTAATGCAACTTTTTTGCCGTTGTGAATGTAAAGCGCTCTGATTCCCTCCCGGATCTAGCTTCTCAAGCTTCAAAATGGTCCTGAAACTCCAAGGATAGGTGTTTTTTTTTTACTGTTTCAACCTCCTGAGCTTCCTCCCTCCCTCCCCTGTATGCCTAATTATAATGCTTTGCTTGTATCTTTATGCATCCTTATGTCCTGCTATGTAATGCAACTATGTATGTAAAACTATGTATATATGTGTATGTAAAGCGCTCTGATAACCCCGGGTTTAGCTAGCGCTATATAAAACTTATAAAATAAAATAAAATAAAAAAAGGGTACCCCAGTATCCAATATGGAGTGTACCTAAGTACATGCATGACATTTAATGGAGAAATTAGATAGACTGGGGTCCTGATTAGCAGGATCCCAGTCAGACTAGTCAAAAACAGTGTAACATCAAGCAAAAAGTGGGGGTAACCATAAGAAGCAGATCCTATTTTCCTACAATGAGCAAACGCACGGCCATGTGTGCCCCAATACAGAATCCAAAGGAACATCACATGAGCATGATGTGGCCTATGTCCAGTTCAAAGAATAGGGAACTGCCCAGACTCTCACACTCTAACTGTGTCATAAGGCCATATTGAGATGTACAGTACAATGCTAGGTACTGTGCAACTCTACATTCACAGCATGTCATCACTAGCATTCTAATTGTGTGACAACTATTTGTGTACCATATGCTGTATACACATTCAACTAACACACACAACAATTGTGTCACTGTAAAGATAGTAAAACACTGTAACTTACTGAGACATTCCCTGGACTCACACACCATCCACATGATGTACCCAAACAAAATCAGGATGTAATGACTGACCTCTAATTTTAAAGGCACTGGACAATACAGACCACAAACACCTTGCCTAACAGGAATATCTGCAGAAAGTGGAGTCCTGGAAGGCAATAGGATCAGGACACTGTCAGAACAATACCTACCTTACACTCACCATAGGCACAGGAAATGTATCATATGGGTCCACAGACTCAAAAGGATATTGGCATACAGTGGCATGCCTCCTGTAGCAAGGTTGTCATTCCAACTAGTCAACTAGAGCTATAGAAGGCACCACTATCAAATCACATACAACAGTTGTACCAAAGTCACTACCATGTAGTCAAAGTCCATTTGTATCCAGGTGCATTGAAGAGAATGTTGTCTTTCAGCCTATTACAAACATATGCCACATGCTTCTCCTAAACTGTTGTACTTTGCCACACTTGCATTATGATGACATCTGAAAGTATGAACTATGTGGAAGTGGGATTTCGAAAGCACAGCTCTGTGACTACATGTCACACTCCTAGTCAAAACTAATGTTGACATTGACACCCAGTTAATGTAGGCACAAAATTCTAGACTACATACTGACCAAGTGCTCATACTCCATGGACCATATGCAATCCATGTCATACTAACATCATTGTATACTTACATCACAATTCACACATGAATGACAGTTAACAACAAATCCATTTTGGAGACACACTAATCTGAAATCAAAATTAGAACATGCTTTATTCAGCAAAATAAGATAAATAATAAATTATGAAGAAGGCCAATGGCCAGTCCAATAAAGTTCTGCACATTCATGGGCCACAAACATCATACCCATCTTCTCTTGCCTGTACTAGTCCTGCAAGGGAACACCTCCCACGGGAGGCGAATCTAGGGGGCAGGCCAGACGCCAAGGGGACAAGACTGGGGAGGACTGGATTGGGTTTTGGGAGTGATGGAATCAGGAGGGGGGTGTGACAACTTCAGTGGTAGGGTTAGATGGAGGGGGTGTGATGACTTCAGTGGTAGGGTCAGATGGAGGGGGTGGGACAATTGCAGTGGGAGGGTCAGATGGAGGGGGGATGGGACAACTGCAGTGGAGGGGATGTTGGGCTGGGCTCAAAGAGTTTGGGGATCCGATAATGTGTAAGGGTCTGCAAGGGAATAGGGAGGGCATGTGATTTCTTGGGTGTGAAGGTACTGGGGTGGGATGTGGAAGTCTGGGTTTCAGGAGGGGGTTGGGAGTTTTTAGACCAGGTGGATTTTCTTTTTGGTGAACTTTTGGGGGTACATTTTTTGTGGTGGGCGGGGGGATCTGAATTGAACTGCAGGGGCATCAGGGTAATTTTCTTCTTTTTGGGAGGGGGTTGGGAGGTTTGGGTAGGGAAGAGGTCAAGGGCAATGAGGTGGAGTTTCTGGGCAGAGTGGGTATGAGGAGAAGCAAGGGTAGGGGTTGTGGAGGCAGAGGCTTGTGAGGTCTGCGATATGTCTGTGGATGCTGGTGTGGTGTCTGTTGGCCTGTCTGTGGTGGTGAGTGTGACGTCTGTCTTGTGAGGGTGCATGTGTGTGTTTGCCCTTATGTCTGGGTGTTTGTGTGCTGTGTGTGGATGTTGAGGTGGATGCATGTTTATGTTTGCGTGTGCTTGGGTCAGGGAGGGTAATCGGGACTGTGGATGGGGAAGAGACAGGAGGGTGGTAGGACAGCTGAATTTGGGACAATACTGCCATCAGTGTGGAGGCTAGAGCCTGATTGAATCTTTGTAGGGCAGACATTTCCGAGTGAATGCCCTCCAGGAAAGATACTATTTGTGTAAGGTGATTGGTATACACCTGGAGGACGATCAGCACTGCTGTCTGCCCCACAGAGATCTGCCTCAGGATGTTGATGGCCTCCACACTCAGGGCAGCAGGGGAGACAGAGGCAGGGGGTGAGGTGCCTGGCATGAAGGTGACGCCTCCCCTTCTAGGGGAGAGGCCACTGACTGTGGGCTGGGGAGCAGCTGGGAGGGTGGAGATGTAGGGGTGGTGGTGGACACTGATAAAGTGGATCTAGTCTCTGGGCCATCCATCACCACATGGGAGTCCTCACTGGAGCTTGAGCTCATCGTCAAGCTGACAGATGGGACTTCAGACGTGCCCTCAGTGAGGCTCCCCTCACCCTCTGTGTCACTGGTTCCCTCTTGCTCAGTCTCAGCACAGGAACCACTCTGGCTAGCTGCTTTCCCAAGTTCTGTGGTGCCATCTCCACCGCTGGCCGGTTCTGATGCTGTGAACAAGAAGTAAAATGAATCACATGAGTTGTCCATATGTACTGGACACATAGGTTTCATCGAAACTCTTCCAAGATTACCCAACTACATCAATCGGACTTGTGGGTGAAATATTTTAAACTGTTCTATAAATACCACATGTTAGTACGCAAGTAAACCTATGCAACCTCCCACATGTTGATGTCAGCAACATTTTGTGTAGCAAATTCAAATTCCGCATCCACAATGTCTACTACATCAATATGTACCAGCTGATGTATTGTTTTTCGCTACTGATGGCCTTGTGTCATACCATACCTGTCTCATCTAATGCAAGGGAGTTTAGACCTCATAATTGGAATATGAGTCACACAATTGATTTGAGACATGGTATCCATTTTGCAATCCCTATTCATCAACTTGGGAACCATTAGGTCTAGTGTTATAGATCACATATCTTTCTTGTCACACATCAAGCTGGTGTAGTCATTGCATAGGCCATATCACACAGATCATATTGATTTTGCTCATCTGTCCAGTAGCTGAAGTAGTTGTTTGTCAGGTCACATGTCTAACTATTATCGTGGAGACACCAAGGTAGTAGGCATAGCTAGGGTGAAAGGTATATGTCCCACAGTCTTGTGTCATTTATGCACAGTGTTAGAAAGATGAATCAGATTGTTGCCCACATTGGATACATTTTCACCAGTTTGCCATGTAAACACAGATCAGCACACTGCCAAGTCCAATGACTACGTCTTCCCCATGCTTCATGTGGATCACCTTGCCACTGGGCCATCTGGATGCATCGTCTGTACAAACTATTGGTCCTGAACATCTTACTTGTAAATGCGTATTCAACACTTAGTACCATTTTGTCAAGACTGCAGAAGTCCACATTTGTAAAGGCCAAGTCTGAATGTCCCTCACTTTTGTTTTTGCATTGTGCACACTTTGTACAGCTTAAATACTATTGCTTTCCATCTCATTTTGTGAAAATACTTCCGAATGATGCTCATGTGACATCTCTGAATCTAACAGTAAGGCAACCAAAGCATGGTTTAAAAAGCATCAAGTATGGCCAGTCAAGAGCATTTACACACATGAGAACTGTTGTGAATGTGTATCTGACATCATCCTTTTCAATCAAAACCCTGTTTCCACCAAGGACCTACTTTGTCAGCCACTGAATGGCATGTGTTGTCACTATTACAGAGTCAGAAACATGGACTCACTCTTTGGAATAGAGAGGATGGAAACTTACCCCCAATCATGTGAAAGGCCAGTGTGACAGGTGACATGAGTTAGCAAACCTGCAATTCGCCCATGGGATACATTGGAGTACACTGGGCACCAGTGCTGGCACCTCACATTGGCGCACTGACCAATCACTACTCACCAAGCCCTCAACATAGACATTACCTGCTACCTGGATGTATAGCATGGGATTTCACAGTTCAGTGCTCCAACATTAACATACTTCACAGAGTTGGTGTGACCACACAGAGAACAGTCCAGACATTTGTCAATGTGCTGACACATGTTGAGCACTTACAATAGTTCTGAAGGTTATCTCACTGCACATGTTGTTCTCATGCATTCAGATTACATGAGAATGGCACTAGTGTCAATACCTTGACCATTTTGTCCTCACATGTTCCAGATGAAAGGGGCAGAACCATGCATCTATTTATACTTGTGCATATGCATCTTTTAACACTGAACAGTGGTTTTGTGTGTCTTACAACCTAAAAAAGGGCCAGCAGGCAAAGATACGTGCACATGCATGGGTTAATATGTTGTGCAGCAAGGCACATACTCACCCCCTCCTTACTGTTGTCTGGCTCTCAACTGCCCATCCAGTTCAGGGAAGACCACCACAAGGATGTGTAGCATTGGGGGGGGGGTCAGGGTGCGGCGTACACCCATCTTGCCTGGAGGTGACAGGCCAGTTGGACTCTTGTGATCTTCTTGGTCCAGCCTCTCAAGTCCTGCCACCATTTTCTGCAGCGGGCACTGTGCCGACGGGTGACCCCCATGGAGCACACCTTCCAGGCAATGGTCCTCCACAGCTTGGCCTTCTGATGGGAGTTGACCTGTAGGGACGACATGGTGTACAGATACAAATACTTGTACACATAGGTCATGAGCAGCTTGCCCATACTGTCTAAAGGTTAGCAAAGTGACTTTCTGTGCACTTCATCAGTGTTCAATGAGGACTCTCTCCCATGAGAACAGTGATATGATGTTTACACCAGTACATACACTTCTACAGCAGTGTACTTGTCCAGAATTTGATATGATTTGATTTGAGATTTATATAGCGCATGGCTACCCAAAGGCTTTCCAGCGCTGACGATGAGAGCAATGGTGAGCGAAAAGCCCATTAGTGGTTTAGCGGGAATAGCCAGGTCTTCAGCTTTTTTCTAAATGCCAGTTCACTTTGCGGCCCTCTTAGGTCCAGAGGTAGCTCATTCCACAGTTTAGGGATCAGGTGTGAGAAGGATCTGCCTCCCCATCTGTATTTTTTTATTCTGGTGGTGATTCAGAACAGTTATATACACACTTTTAAACTTTAAAAATACAGTTTACATGCTTGTCTCTAGGATTCTAATGCCAGTAGTGCATTGTTATAGCACATGTAAACTGACAATGCTGTCTGATCATCATTTACTTGCTCCCTTTAGTTTGCCATAGACCTGCCTGTACAGGGGCAGGAGCGTGTCCAGCAGCATCTTGTTCTCCTCTGCTGTGAAGGCTGGGGCCCTGCGCTCTGCACAGGTGCCATTGTAGCTCCCAGAGGATCTGGACAGCAGCAGAGAGTTGGGGAGGTCCTGGAATCATGCAGTTAGTGCAGGCAAGTGAACTCTCTAGGGAACCAACAGAATTATATCTAAACTGCTGCAGCGGTCTTCAGTCCATGCGGCCAAAGCGATAGGTCCACGTCGGTCGCATTTTCCGAAACCGTCCAATGCATTCCATTGCTTACTGATGACACGCCTACCGCACGGTTCAAAACATATCATCGGACTGCGAGTGACTTTGATATTACCAATGGGAGTTTACCGCGTCTGTTCACATGCGATGCTGACACAATCGTAGACCGGTGACTGACACCATAACAACTAACAGCCTATGGCTGTGTCCGATTCGGTTAGGATGCGCCTATTGCGACCTTTGTAACACTTTTGTAAATGTTGTGAGTTTGTGATATTCCATGGCTGAACGCTGCATTTTTCAGTGGAATGGGACATCTAACTGAAACGCTCACACTCCCATGATGACCTAACCTTGAGGGGCACATGGCACACTGATTGGGAGGCTAATACCAACAGGAAAGCAAACAACTCCATTTTGCCACTTAGGGTTGATCACAGTCAAAATGCGTTTTTGGTGCATTCCAAGTACAGTCTTCACCTAGTCACTGCATTTCAGGAGTGTGACCCAGTGTGCAATCTGTGTGATGTGAGACTGGAAAGGTGGTGTGTGCTTCAAGTCCTGGATACTGCATTTTCCAAGGAATGACTACACTGTGACATTAAGCAGCTTAGCTCTGATATGTGAGTTTCTAGGGTATCTTTGTGTGGTACACTTAAGTGGACAACTACATTTTATGGAACTTCTACATTGTAAATGGTTTGTGTATGTGATTGCTTGTGTAATTCAGACATGACAACATGACAGTGTCCACCCTGTGACATTAATGTGCATAATTTACATTGCAATACGCTGTATGCATGTGGTGTCCCACATGTCATGCATTAAATGATCCTATTGTGTGTACATGTGAACCATATGATTGTTCTCACAAACATACATCTAGGCTTTTTGGCTTGTGAGTTTTGGAGTATGTCCTGCTTGATTTTCATGAACAATCACAGACACTAGTGAAGTTTACACTACTGCACTCTAATTGCTGGGTCACCAAACCTTTCAAACATGTCTAGCAATGACCTATATGCTGTCATATGTATCTAAGGTCAACCTTGTTCATTGAAATGTGTCTTTTCAGTGACATGTAGTTTTAGGTGTGGTTATTTTTTCTTTGTTGTTGGTCTAAGGGCTTGTTGCTTAGTACATTGTGAACTAACACCAACTGTGTGGAGGAGGAGGCAGCAGACAGCCACCTGTGTACAGGCCCTTTCCAGACCTACAAACATTGGAAGAACGAGACATCATCAAGAAATACCGTTTCACAAGGGCAACAATTGATGAGTTGTGCCAGCAGTTGTCACCTCATTTGCAGTCACAGCGCACTTATCCAACAGCACTAACCCCCAAGGTGAAGGTGATGGAATCATTGCATTTCTTTGCAACTGGAACAATCCAGTACACAGTGGCAACGTCGCGTGGAATATCCCAGCCAATGTTCAATAATGTCCTTAGTGATGTGTTGCAGGCATTGACTCGTTACATAGACCACTACATCAAATTTCCTATACCTGGAGAATTGTCTGACATCAAGGGTGATTTCTATGCATTAGGACGGATACCCCATGTAATCGGATCTATTGATGGCACTCATGTTGCCTTGATACCACCAAAGGCCAATGAACATTTCCACTCCATCAATGTCCAGGTGGTGTGTTTGGCTGACATGTGCATCTAACACGTCTGTGCCCATTTCCGTGGCTCTGCACATGAGGCATATATCCTGCGTAACAGCATCATCCGCCATTTGATGACTCAAATGCAACCTGACAGGGCCTGGCTTGTTGATAGGTGATGTATGTGGATGTTGTAGTGTGTGTTGGTTGTATGTTGTAGCGTGTGTTGGTTGTATTTCAGATAGTGATATGTTGTTAGACAACTGAACCGTTTCTGTGTTCAATGTAGGAGACTCAGGATACCCCAACCAGCCATGGTTACTGACGCCACTGGGCAACCCAGTGACCCCAGCCAAAGTGCACTTTAATGAGACTCATGGCCGGACCAGGCGGATAGTGGAGCGGACTTTTGGCCTCCTGAAGTCAAGATTCAGCTGTCTGGATAAGATGGGAGGATCCTTCCAGTATGCCCCAGGAAACGTGTGCCAGATAACCGTGGCTTGCTGCATGCTGCACAACATAGCAATACGTAAGAGCATACCTCTGATAGGAATATATGTTATTATAACGCATGCGTTACATCGCATGGCATTACAACGCGGTCGTAATAACCCTGGGCGGTGAACTACGCTATGCTCGTGGAGTTTGCGTAGTTCCGGTAACTTTGCGGTTCGCGTAGAATGCGAAGTTACCGAGCACTACGCAATTTGCAGCGTAGCGTAACTGTTTTTCTTCTTTGCGCGCTCAATATGCGTTCTCGTGCGCGCGGTAACGACCTACCGTGATTCTGCGTTCGCCGACGCGATTTCCTATCCGTTCGCGGGCGCCACGAGATTTGGAATCAGGCCGCACGATCCCGCAAGAGTGTGCGAACGCGAACACGTCATTCAGACGCGCGATCTGACTTCCGGCGGCAGTGTTGGTAAGATCGCGATCCCGAACACGAAGAAACTACAATCTGGCGAATAATATCTCTCGAGCATCATAATACCTTCTCGAAAATGATTATTTTGCTCCAAAAAACTCCTCAGATTGTGATTTTGCTGTAGTTTTTTGTGCAAGGAGTCCTTTTTCTTTTTTTACTTTTTTTTTCAAGAGGAAGGAAGTGCCCCTGAGTTTCAAACTTCCTGTTCCTGTCCAGCAGGCTCCTCCCAGTGCTTTGTCCATGTGCTGTTCACTTTCATTTGGATTTGGAGCTGGAAGGATCACTTTGTGTGTCTGTCTGCTGCATCATATCATTGGATTGGATTTGAGAACTTTTGGATTTGAGATTTTACAAGTAAGTTGGAGAATTGGTGTACTTGTTTGTTTGATTGGGGCTTGTTTGTACCTACATTTTTTGGGGATTTTCATTGTTTTTAAAATTTATTGTTGTGGCCTGTAGTTTCAGTAGGGGCCTAGTTGTTTTTCTTTGATTGGAATTTCAGCCAGTAGGCTCAGAGGTACCCATGGGTGCATGTTTCTGTGGTGTCTGTTGAATTTAAACATCATGTAGGGCATGGATGGCATTGGATTGAATTGGTAAATGTGGTTATTGCGGTGTATTCCACTTTTTGGGTGTGTGTTAATAAATAAATACCTTTGTTGGATGTGTGTGTGTGCTTGTTGTGTAACTTTCCAACCTTTCGTAGCCCTGTGGATTTTCGTTTTTGCATTTTTGTATTAAAGCTGTGTTGTTTAGCAGGCCTCCTTTGTCTGGTCATATTATAGGCCTGCTTGAGTTCATTGTTTTCCATGGACTGTTGTGACTGTGAGTGACCATGTGGCTTGGGGCCATTTTGTGGATGGTAGTTTAGTAGTGTGCTGCTTTTTCCATATAGGCCTGCATGTCTTTTCTTTGTTCCCCTTGGCTTATGCTTGTGTTGTTGTGGCCTGGCCATGTGGGTGGCGGCCATTTTGTGAAGGCAGGCAGTGTGCTTTTGCCATAGGCTTGCATTGCCTATCTTCCATTTCTTTTTGTTGTGGGTGGCTAGCGGCCATTTTGTGGAGCCATCCAGGCAGTGTGCTTTTGCCATAGGCCTGCATTGATTGTCTGTCTTCACTTTCTTGTTATTATTTGTGGGTGGCCTGGCCATGTGGGTGCCGGCCATTTTGTGGAGCAAGGCAGTGTGCTTGCTTTTGCCATAGGCTTAAGCTTGTGGCCTAGTCTGCCAGTAGGCCCAGAGGTAGTCATCATGGGTGCATAACAACTGTTTCTGTGTTGTCTGTTGAATTTTAACATCATTTAGGGCATGGATGGCATTGGATTGAATTGCAAAATGTGGTTTTTGGGGTGGTGTTTCAGTTTTTTGGTGTGTGTTAAATAGATAGGCCTTTTCAGCCAGTAGGTAACCCTGGGCGTTCAGCTCGCGGACTTTTGCCAACTCCGCACTGCGCGACAACGCGGACTTACACTTTTTTTCTTCTTCGCGTGCTCAATATACGTTTTCGCACACGCGATAACGACTTTTTGTGACGATCGCGATGCCGAACACGCAGAATTACAATCTGGCGAAAAATATCAGCATAAAACCTTCTCGAAAATGATGATTTTGTTCATTTTGCTCCAAAAACTCCTCAGGTTGTCATTTAAATGTAGTTTTGTGAGCAAGGAGTCATTTTTCTTTTTTTTACAATTTTTTTAAAGACGAAGGAAGTTCCCCAGAGTCTCCAACTTCCTGGTCCTGTCCTTTGTCTTCACTTTCTTGTTATTGTGGGTGGCCTGGCAATGTGGGTGGCGGCCATTTTGTGAAGCCAGGCATTGTGCTTTTGCCAAGGGCCTGCATTGTCTGTCTTGTCTTCCTTTTCTAGTTGTTGTGGGTGGCCTGGCCATGTGGTGGCAGCCATTTTGTGGGACCAGCCACTGTGCTTTTGCCATAGGCCTCCAAGCTTGCGACCTAGTCTGCCAGTAGGCCCAGAGGTAGTCATCATGGGTGCATAAAAACTGTTTCTGTGTTGTCTGTTGAATTTTAACATCATTTAGGGCATGGATGGCATTGGATATAATTGCAAAATGTGTTTTTTTTGGGGGGGTCTATTTCACTTTTTGGGTGTGTTAAATAAATGCATTCTTTGCGTATGTATGTGTTGTTGTTGTGGTTGTTGTGTAACTTTCCAACCTGTTTTTAGCCATGTGGATTTTAGTTTTTGCATTAAAGCTGTGTGTGTTTTATCAGGCAAACTTTGTCTGGCCATATAGGCCTGCTTGAGTTCATTGTTTGCCGTGCCGTGTGCCTGTGAGTGACCATGTGGCTGGGGGCCATTTTGTGGTGGTAGTTAGTAGTGTGCTGTTTTTGCCACATAGGTCTCCGTGTCTTTCCATTGTTCCTCTTGTCTTACTGCTTCCAAATCCATCCCCATTGCCAGCTGCAGCTCCCTGATGCTGCATCCATCCCACGTGATGCAGAAATGTAGGCCAAACAGGCTCCACTACATTTTTGTTTTTGTTCTTTGCTATTCTTATTCTTCCTGAGTGTACACACTACACAGTACACCAGGAAAGCCCTGGCCTTGTTGTCAAAGTCTCATAAATGGCTACACTGTTGTTGTTCACTGAGTTTCTAAAATTTAATAATTGAGACAACCACACACTAACTTTTATATTATATTAGTTTGATTTTTGCTATCGTTTGACTGATGTTCTTCTGGCTTTTTTGCTTTTAGGTGCACAAAAGACTGAGGAGGAGGTGTGTCATCATTGCCCGTTGTACTGCCAGACAGACATCCTGCTGCTGTACACGACATGACGTGTGACCTGACCAGACATCTCTGCAACTTGTGCAACTGAGTGCTGCTGACATCTGAAGAAAATGGGCCCAAAGAAAGCAGGTACCAGGTCCTCCAGTACCAAGAAAGTTGCTATTGAGAAGAAGGAACAGAAGAAGGAAGTGACACTTAAGTCTGGTGTGCCGGCCAATACCTTTTTTGGGAGAAAAAAAAATTACGCCTGCAGCAGCAGTGTCCGGGGGGCAGCACCTCCGCATCAGTGGGCCCAACCCACCAACCCAGGCCCAAGCACATGAGTGTGGAAGAGGTAGCCAGCCTAACGGTGGAAAGCAGTGATGCTGAGCGTGAGATAAACTTATCGCTATCTCAAAGTAGTACCCAATCAACGCAGGAGGAAACACAGCAGATAAGTGGTCAACAACAACAACAGCCGCAACCACCGCCCGCAATAGTAGTTGTTGTTCCTCCCGAAGTAGGGGCAGTTCAGGAAATTGAGCCTCATGCAGAGGTAGAAGAAGAAGCCACTCATTCAGAAGATCCATTGTCTTCCAAATCTCCAGCAAGGAAAAGGAGGGTTAGTCCATCAACTTCTTCACCAAGCCCCCCTTCTGCTGATCTAGATGCCACTTGGAAGCCACAAACTGAGTCTGAGAGGGAGACACGTCCCAAGACCAAGCTAGGGAAAAGGAAGGTTCCAGAAAGCCTTACACTTATGGAGGTCGATGTAGAACAGCAGGATGATGATGATGAGCCAGTCATCACGAACATCACTCCCGGCCCCGAGGAGATGGAGACCAACATTATTACCCTATCCAAAATTGCTGCAAGGGATGTAGCATGCATACCTCCACAGGTAACACCAACACGACCTACAGCTTCCATATTTGCATTAGCAAAGGCCCGGCAGCGACCTACATCCAGCACAACCACCAGCTCAGTAGAAGTAGGTAGTGGTACAGCACAGAGTCAAATTCAACACACACCCTCCAGTTCATCCGGCATTGGAAGTGGCACCTCCAGCAGGAGGCAAAAGTTAAGCTCCCCAGTTTGGGACTTCTTTACGGTTAGCGAAAAGGAGGAGAACATTGCTATATGCTCCATTTGTAATACCTCTGTTAGTCGTGGTAAGCTTGGTAGAAACTATGGTACCGGAGGCCAAATAACCCATCTGAAAAAACACTACTTGATGAGCTGGGAGGACCACCTTCGTGGCATAAAAACTGCAACCATTGGTGTTGGTGGGGATAAAGGAGTAGAAGATCCGATCACGGTGGAAGAGGAAGGACAGGGAGACATTCTCTCTGGTAGTGGTAGACAAAGTCACCCTGTCCCCAGCAGTGCAGTGTTAATGTCGCCCACATCTTCAGCAACATCTCAGTAGCACAAGAGTAAGAGTCAGCCTTAGACAGCAAGGAGTACCGCAATGAAAAAAAGTGCGTTGTTGAGCCTAAGAGAAAGGAAAACCATGCAGCCTACCATTATCAGCATGTTTGGGGGGGAGGGGCAGTATGAACACAACCACCCAATAGCACGTTTGTACAATGCGAAGCTGGCTAAAATGTTAGCACTGGACCTTCTCCCTTTTTCTTTTGTTGAAGGGGTGGGTTTTCTGGAATTTGTGACAGCCATCTGCCCAAAATGGCATGTTCCCAGCCGCTACTATTTTGCCAGAGTTGCTGTTCCAGCACTACATCACAACGTGCTGGAATTGCTTGGAATAGCCTTGAAGCAGAGTGCTGTTTAGAGTATCCACCTGACAACAGACATGTGGACCAGTTGCCAAGCCACTGATTACATGTGCATCACTGCACACTGGATCTCTTTTGCGGGGGTTAGAGAACAGATATCTGCTGGTGTTGATGCTGCTGAGATTTTTCATGCCACTCGCAAACATGCAACTGTAGCCATGTTTGCCATGGAGAAATCTCATACTGCTGCAAACATTTTGGAAGAGTTTAACAGCAAGGTCTTTGAGTGGCTGCGCCCAAGAGGGCTTAAGATTGGTTTTGTTGCCACGGAAAATGGCAGTAATGTAGTTAAGGCCATGGCCGATGGTGGCTATTTCAGGGTCCCGTGTTTGGCACACTGCATTAACATTGTTGTTCAAGACTTTCTGAAAAATGAATCCAAAGTCAGCAACTTACTGGCCACCTGCAGAAGAATATGCACACATTTCAGCCATTCTTTTAAAGCCCGGAAGCAGCTGAGGGTCATTCAACGTGAGCATAAAATGCCAGTCAAAGCACTCATCCAGGAGGTGCCAACACGTTGGAACTCAACTTATTACATGCTTGATCGTCTGTTTGACCTGTACATACCACTCAATGCTTATGTCATGCAAAGATTAGGGGAACCTACTGTGAGAGGCATGACCGTTGAGATGGGTCAATGGGACCTCATTAAATGCCTGACAGAGATGCTACTTCCTTTTGAGATCTTCACACGTGAAGTCAGCAGGGAGGACTGTGCTATGGGCCAAGCTATCCCATTGTTGCACATGCTAGAGCAACAACTGAAGGAGGTGTCTGAAACGTATGCAGGTGTGGATGACAAACAAGACGCATATCATTTGGCGGAGTCCTTAGCCGCTCGCTTATCTGAAAATACAAGGATTCAAAATAACATTGTGTCACAACAACATTACATTACTGCCACAATTTTGGATCCACGGTACAAAGTATTTCTGAACAGTAAGGCAGTAATTACTTTTTCGGAAGAGGATGTTGCCAACTACAAAACTTTGATAGCTGAGGAAGCCAGTAAATTCGAAAGCGAACAGCTGGTAATTACAGGCCCCCGGCCCCAGTCCATAACAAGTACTACAGGGCATCCAGAGTCAAGTTCTACTTCGGAGCCTGAGGGCAGTGCGTTTGCCTCCCAGCAGTCACCGACACCAACACTACCAATAACATCAACAACAGCAAGAACAGGATCATCCACAGTACAATCGTCAACTGATTGGTTTCAACGGCAGGGGTATGGTAAGTCCAGTGCTGATGCAAAGGCAAAACAGGCTGAGCACATCGGAGCACCCCTGAGCATTGAGCGGATGGTCCAGGCCTTTCTGGATGACCCAACAGAGGTCTTCATGGATCGAAACCCATTGGTGTTTTGGTATGGGAAAAGAAGCCAATGGACAGTGCTCAGCAGGCTGGCGATAAAGTATCTGGCTTCCCCTGTCGCAAGTGTCTCTTCTGAGCGTGTTTTCAGTGCTGCTGGTGCCATTGTAACTTTGAAAAGGACCAGTCTCTCGCCCAAAAGCGTGGAGAGGTTAACCATGATCAAAATGAATCAGCACTTTATACCACCGGATTACAAAATACGTGAATCACAGCAGGAAGAGGAGAGCGACTTTGATGACGTAAGTAGTGGGTTACAGGAACTACTTCTGTCCGAACCACCAGAGTTTGAGGACGAGCTCCTCTTCCCTGACAACTAGGCTTTCAAATTGTTACTTTCTTCCTTCTTTTATTTGTCTGTGTATCTGTCTTGCTGGTTCAAATCAAATCACAACAAATCCATCACCACCGTCTTCTCTTTTTATTTACCTATTGGAGTTGCACGTCTGTGCATTTAACTGTCCACTCCTCAGAGTCCTGCTCCATCTTCCTGACTCGCCCTAATTACATTTACATCAAGCCAGACATTGGAGTACAAGAAATGTTGCCTCTAACAGCCCCTCCATAAGAAGTGAAAGGTGACTATAGCTATTGATGCAGCGCGTACAATAAAAACTATCCTCCTCCCAGGCTACTTATAGGTCATCCAGGGGCAAACTATATTTCTCATATCCACATGACGATGGGGCCCATAAACATCGCCTAAACACACACACATACACTCCTGGATTTCCTTTTACACCTTTATGATATTCCGTACTCCTAGGAGAAGCATGAGAACTAAATGGAGAACACCATTTTGTGTACCGCTGGAAGAGCAAGGATATCTATTTACCTTAATTTGTCACTTTCTTTTAATTATTTCTTAAGATATTCCTGCTCATTGTTTTGTCGATGAATCATTCATTTAAGAAATTAGTTCATAGTGATTAAGACCAGCTGAATCACAATCAACCAATTACTCAGGTCACAATCAATTAGGAAAATAACCACTGAGTCATTTTGGTTTTTAAAGAATCTTAAATTTTATATAATTTTAAAAGCATGAAAAGATTTAATACCTTATTCAATTATTCATTTTAAATTCACAATTTTATTAAGCATAATCAATTTATTGCAGAAAGGAAATTTTGTCATGAAGCCAAAAACCTTAGTTACCTGCCTAGCTTCCTAATTTAGCCTAATGATTTCTAACCTAACTTTGGGATTAGAAATAGCCTGATTCTCATACTCAACTGTAAAGTTAAGACCGCAACAGCAACTTCAGCTCGTCAGCATCAGCTACCTGCAACCCGTCTCCTCTACTGCAACCACGACTCTCGAACTGCAACTCTCTGTGACTGCAACCGCGACTGACATCAACTGCAACTCTCTGGAACTTCCCTGGAACTGACCCCCTCCCACTAAGAGTAGGCCCTCTTATACCCTAATTCTAACTTTGCTAACTAATTGTTGCAACATTAATATCACGCTTTTCTTTCATTGGTCCATGCATGTCAGCTTATTCATTCTTTAATCAAGTTCTCTTGGATTCAAGGGTCCTTGGATCATTTCCTTTCCCATACGCTTAAACATTTCCATCCGATTCGATCAGTTCATTTGTATCTTCTTTTGACACATTCAAGAACTCCGCAGTCATTGTCCTTTCTCTTGGGCTCCTTTCCCACGGACTCTCTCCTGATCATCACGGCACACTATCAGTTCAATTAGGTCACACCAGCCTTGACCATTTCTTGCATCCTAGCCTCTCAGAGACATCACGCGGCTCCAGATTTCTTCAATCTCATCCCGTACCACGTGTCCCCTTGCGCCTGCGCACATCTTCCCACTGGCGGCCATTTTATCTCGCCACTCGGTTCTACTTTAGAAGCACTAATTTGAGGCAAATAAAACATAATTAAAATAGAGAAAAATATCCCTTTCGTTTCCCTCCCGTCTACGTACCCCAATTAGTTGTTACCTAGCAAAAAGCGACATTTAAGCTGCTCCTTACTTACCATCACTATTGTTTTTGCAACGACACATTTTATTTCTATGAAGCACAAACATGCATTTATTTTATTTAGTACGCCGTTTTTATTCTTACGTTATGATTAGACACACGGACATTCATTAGTAGATTATTTAGCACGTACATTAGCATATTACCATTCCCACATATACAATGTTGATTAATACATTTAAACGAACATTTTTAATTAATTAATTATATAATTTGTTAGGGGTTAAATTTTTTTATTTTTACTGCTCCATCAATCCCCCTTTGGTGATTTTTAAATCACCACATAAAACCCAAGTCATACTTCTTTTCAGGCAGCATGTCTTTCATCCTTTACTTTCTGTTATTCATATCTCTGTCTCTTCTTCATCTTGCCTTTTAGTCTCTTTATACATGCTTTCTTTCATTTTCTCCAACTCAATTTCACCCATTTCTCTCTCTCTTTCTCTCATTATTCTGTTATTTCTTCTTATCTTATTCTGTCTTACTTTTCTCTTTATACATGTTATTACTATTTTCAATGTCATGGCTAACAATATCACTATAGTTGCTACTATTATAACTTTCCCTATTACTAGTTTACTCATCCTAGTTAACCAATTTGCTACTGAGGAAAACCCTCTACCAAGTTTTCCCAAAACACTTTCAACCTCCAGTGGGACTAATTCTTTGTGCAGACTTGTAATATTTGTAATATACTTCTGTATATTTTCACTGTTATCCGGAATGTAAGTACAACAATGTTGGACTTTTAACATTCCACAGACTCCACCCTCTTTTGCCAAAAGAATATCAAGGGCAAGCCGATTTTGCATCACCATAGCTCTCATGGCAACCATTTCGGTATTTACCATTAAGAACCCTCCCGCAGTATCTGTAGACAAACGATCTACTACTGTGGATAACTTCCGAATTTTAAATGCATTCAAAGATATTCCCACTGCTGGTATCAATGCTCCAAAAATATCTCCTACAACTTCTGAAAAACTTTCCCTCTTTCTACGTGTAAATCTATTAATCATCTTGTATGTTCCCTTTTCTTCTCTGTCCATGTGAAAGATTTTTGGAAAGACCAGGCCTACATAGCAAGTTCCATACCAATGGTCCGGTAACCTGTAATAAGCTCTATTCCCACAAATATAATAGATACCTGGAAATATTGGATCTTTTCCACCTTTGAATCCCCAACCTCCCAGAATTTGATAATTGTCATGGCAGACACTGGAACCTACAAAGTAATTGTCATAGACTGTCTTATTTCTCCTAATGCACAACTTTCCTGTTTGCGGCCAGTCTAATGTCATTGCTGCATTTATCTTTTTCCCTTCATGATTTCCTTCCTCAAACGTCCATAAACGTTTTCCTTCCTCTTTTATTGCTTCTTTTTGAAATTTCATTCTTCTTTCCTCAACCATGTCTAGAAATACTTTTTCTTCTTTCCTTAACTCACAGGTAAGGTTGTTACTAACTATTTCTTCTAACGTTAATTTTCTATGTTCTAAAAAGAATTCTCCTAAAACCTTTGCTGGTTTTACTTTGTTAAGTTCTGGCACTACAGGAATGTTTGCAAATATCTTATCTATATCAGTATAATAAGATTCTAATCTACCTGTTTTATAAAATAAACTTGCTATTACACTACATGTTATTCCATAAGTCAAAGGTAAGTGATGATAAGTCACACCTTCAGATACTGATGCAGGCAATTGCATACAAACATAACAATCTCTCACTTCCATTGTTTTTACGTACTCATACAACAACTTTGTAAAAACATTCTTTGAAAAATCTGTTACTGACCTATCCTTATGCAACTCTGCACTACTTCTTAAAACAACTTGTTCTTTAATATTAGTTTCTTTTTCTTGTTTAGTATCATTCTTTGCTTCTATCACAGCTACACTAATAGGAATTGTGATTGCTAATACTATCCATATGGTCATTAATAACCCTGTACAAAAGCAGCACATTTTGCACCATCTCTTTATAAAATCACATTTATTTCTTCTATTCTCATTATTCTCCATTTTTCTTTTTCTATTTGTTAAATTTTCAGAAAATTGTGTCACTACACCTCAAAATGACTTAGACGCCACTCTGCTTTCAAAAAGTCTTTGCTTGGTACTTTCTTTAATTCTCTCCAGAATTCTTTCGTTGTCACATCCGGTGATTTGTCACATCCAGTAAAATTGTCACGTCCGGCAGAAGCACTTTAAGTCTTCACTTCAGTCCTTTTGTTGCATCTCACCTTTTCCCATCCGACTTCTCAGTCTCTGGTTTCCGTGAGTGTTTTCTTCTTCTCCTTTGTAATCTGTTAGTGCAATATACAGCCACTCAGGTGACTTAAATTTTGAATTTATTTTCCTTGTCCTTTTGGACTTTTGTAATCTTTTTCCACTGGGTTTTTCTTGTCCCTTTTGACTTGTTACTTCATTTACTTGTTCAGCATCTTCATCTTCTGCTCTTATTATTCTATATCTCAATTTTCTTACATAGCTGTTGGGCCAATTATCTCCTTTTCTTGGCCTTTTTACCTCACCCTCTCTTTCTTCTCTTTCCGACCTCCAATTTCTTTTTCTTGATTCAGTCTTTGCTTTTTCCTCTCCTCCACTTTCTTCTGTTTCTGTTTCAACTGTCTCACTATTGTCTCTTATTTTGAAACTTATAATCTCGTCATCTCCTACTGGTGGATCTGTCTTTTCCTTTTCGTTTTCCCTTATCACTGTCCCTCCTCGGGGTTCTTCCGATTTCGTGTTTTCCTCCTTACCTGCTTCTAAATTTCCCTGTTCTCCTGTTTTTCTATCTATCCCTATTGCTCCTCGGGGTTCTTCTCGATTTTCTAACTTTTTGTGTACTTCTTTCCCTACTTCACCTATTAATATTGTTTCTGAATGATTTCCACCATAACTTGTACTTGGTTGTTCATCTAACTCAATTTCTTGCTCAGTTTCTTCTCTAATTGGTTTATAACCCCAAGTTCTCTTTCGGAATTCTTCCCAATTTGCAGCTGAATCATCAGATCCTGAAGTTGTGTCAGATATTTCCAGATGTCGACTTACAGGTCGATCTTCAAGTTCTGGAACTTCTGAATTTCTTTCTTCTTCTTCTTCTTGTTCCTCTTCTTCTCTAGAGGTGTTTTCCGTTGGGGTCTCCAGATGTCGACTTTCAGGTCGATCTTCAAGTTCTGGCACCCTTTCTTTTATCTTGGTTGTTCCCGCCGTTAAACTTTTATCCCACACTTCCAGACGCCGACTCACATGTCGATCTGTAGGTTCTGGAATTCTGATTGTGTGGCTGGCATGAACCCAGTTCTTTACTCCTGCACACTTGACAGCAGTCGTTGTTACTAGGATTACCTGTCTTGGCTCATCCCAACGCGGAACTAGACAGTTTCTTCTCCTGTGGACTTTAATACGGACCCAGTCTCCTGGATTCAAGTCGTGGGCTGGTTTTCTTTCAAGAGTGGTCGCATCCGGTCCAACCTGATGAAACACAGAACGCACCACATCAGCCAGTCCTTTGCAATAATCCAGTATTAGATCATCAGTTATTGTCAATAACTTGTTGACTGGTACGTGGGCTTGTCTCATTGCTCGTCCCATGATCATTTCATGAGGACTGAGTCCCGTTTTCTTTTCAGGGATGCTTCTGATGGTCATCAGAACAAGAGGCAGTGCATCTGGCCATTTGAGTCCTGTAGCTTGACACATTTTTCCTAATCTGTTTTTAATTGTTCCATTTATCTGCTCTACTACCCCAGAAGCTTCGGGTCTGTAAGCACAATGTAGTTTTTGTTTAATACTCAATGCTTCACAAATCAATTGGATCAACTCATTTTGAAAATGTGTTCCTCTATCTGTCTCAACTGTGACTGGAAAACCATACCTCGGAATGAACTCTCGTAGCATAAGTTTTGCCACTGTTGTTCCATCATTCCTTCTTGTGGGGTATGCCTCCACCCAACGAGAGAACAAACAGACGACCACCAGAACATATCTTAATCTGTTACTAGGGGGCATCTCAATAAAATCCATCTGTATCCTTGTGAATGGACCTCCTTCTCGTCCTATTGTTCCTAGACTCACTACTGTCTTTCTTCCTGGGTTAAATTGTTGACAAATAAGACATCTTTGACAAAGACTTTCAGCAATCGCTCTGAATTTTGGATTGTACCAAGTTTGTCTAAAAAGTCTGATCATTGCATCTCTCCCAATATGAGCTTGTCCATGGTACATCCGCGCCATGTCTGCAATCATGCTATCAGGCATAACTGGTCTTTCATCTCTGTATACCCACACTCCATTATCTTCCTGTCTTCTACATCCTGCTTTAATCCAGTAATCCTTTTCCTCATCTCTTGCTGTTTCTTGTAACTGCCTTACTTCATCCCATGTTTCGACTGCATTAGTGAAAAGCAAAGGACAAGAGACATGCTCCCTTTCTCTATTTCTGTTCAGGGACGCCATGTTTTCCGCACAATATCTAGCGATCTCGTCAGCATAATTATTGCCAACCGCTATGTAATCTTCGTTTTTCTTATGCGCCTTGCACTTCACTACAGCTATTTGTTTAGGCAGCTGTATCGCCTCAAGCAGTTTTTTAACATAATCTCCATTTCTGATAGGTGTTCCTGCAGATGTCAAAAATCCTCTTTGTGACCAAATCTGGCCAAAATCATGTACGATGCCGAAACCATATTGGCTATCGGTCACAATCGTGATTCGTACATTTTTCCCCAATTTACATGCTTGAATCAAAGCAATTAGTTCCGCAACTTGGGCAGACCTAACTCCTTTCAGACAAGACGCTTCCATTACAGTTGCCACTGTGCATACTGCATAAGCTGCGCTTAACACTCCTTCCTTTGTGCGTAAACATGAACCATCTACAAACATGACATAATCGGATTCCTTTAACGGTTCATCTTTTATGTCAGCTCTTGGTTTTGTGCAATATTCCAGCACATTCAGACAATCATGATCTACTTCATCTTGTTCAATTATACTCTCTTCATCTGGCAATGAAGTCGAAGGATTTACATTTATGCATCTATCTATGGTCACATTTTCTGCGCTCAAGATGACTTTTTCGTACTTAGTCAGCCGACTATGTGTCATGTACTGTGTTTTTGTTCTTGTCAAAAGAATTTCTACTGAATGGGGAACATATACTCTCAGTGGATACCCCATCACTATACCTTCACTTTGTTCCAGACTTACACAAGTAGCAGCAACTGCTTTCAAACATCCAGGCAATGCTTTTGCTATAGGATCTAAAACAGCTGAAAAGTAAGCTATAGGCCTCTTCATGGTGCCATGTTTTTGTACCAGTACTGAAAATGCACATCCATCTCTTTCACTGCAGTATAACTCAAAATCTTTCTCATAATCAGGCATGCCTAATGCAGGGGCCTCACACAGTTTCTTTTTCAATTCTTTGAAAGATTTCATTTCTTCCTTGTTTAACTCAAAAGGGTCTTTTACATCTTTCTTTGTCAATTTTTGTAATGGTTTTGCAATCAAAGAAAATCCACTTATCCATTGTCGACAATATCCAACCATTCCCAAAAACATTCTTACCTCTCTTTGAGTCATTGGTGCTCTCATTCCTTGAATCATTCTTACTCTTTCTGTCGCTATTTTCCGCACTCCTTTCTCAATTTTATGTCCTAAATACTGGACTTCTTTCTGACAAAACTGTAATTTTGAAGGGGACACCTTATGTCCTCTTTTCTCCAAATGGTTCAGTAAAGCAATTGTGTCACTTACACATGCCTCTTTGGTTTTCGATGCCACCAATAGGTCATCGATATACTGCACCATCACTGATTTTTCTGGCATTTTTAAATCTTCCAGAGATTTCTTTAGAATCTGATTAAAAATTGAGGGGCTCTCTGTATACCCCTGAGGAATTCGGCACCATGCCAAAATACGCTCTCCAAAACGGAATGCAAATAATGGCTGGCTATCTGGATGCAAAGGAATAGAAAAAAATGCATGACACAAATCTATCACAGTGTACCACTCAGCTTCATGCGGAATTTGATATAGAATCACTGCAGGGTTTGGCACTATTGGACAGCATGGTACAACTATTTTGTTGATCTTTCTCAAATCCTGTACTATTCTGTATGTTCCATTTGGCTTTTTCAGTCCCATAATAGGTGAATTACATGGACTGCTCATGATTTCTTTCAGAATTCCCTGTTCAATCATCTTATTTATCACAGGAGTTATTCCTTCAATTATTTCTGGAGTTAATTTGTACTGTGGCGTGTTTGGATAACTTATCCCTTCTTTCACTGTCACTTTTACGGGATCAACTTCTCTCATTAATCCAATGTCTTCTCCTGTAAAATCCCACACACTTTCTTTCACTGCACTTTTTAATTCTTCTGGAAGTTTTCCTGCATCAAATGCAGGAAACAACCCATTCATTTCAGGTTCCTGATTCATCAAAGTTACTTTATACAAAGCATCTTCGTCTGAAGTCTGAAAACCAATTCCATCTGGTGTACAATAAATTGTGCAATTCATTTTACACAAGAGGTCACGACCTAGAAGATTTACAGGACTACAATCGCACACTACAAATTTATGCATTTTCCTAAAAGAACCAATTTTTACTTCTACCAATTCAGTAAGTGGGGTTTTAATCTGCTGATTGGCAACTCCTACCACTTGGATGCATTCACCTGAGAGAGGAAGGTTCGGAATTTCCACTGACCTAACAGTAGAACGGGTAGCTCCAGTATCGACAAGGAATGTTACGTTTGCTCCATTCACTTCTCCATCCACAAAGGGACCAGACTGATCTACCTCTAGAGTTGCGCCAAGCACGCACTCTTTCCCCTCTCTTGCGCACCGTCAGAAACTTTCATCCGGGTCATCCTCACTCTGATGCAACCAATACTGGGAAATGTTAGCTGCTCTCGGCAACTGTGTTACCTGCTCTCCTCCGTAGAATCCTGTTTCTGTACTGTATCTTTGCTGGTTAACAGTGTTGGGAAGTGGTGGTTGTGGCACCTGACTTTGTTGAACAACTACCTCATTCTGCACCTGTGGAGTTAATGATTGATGTTCCGGATTAGGTTTAGGTGGGAACTTACACTCATTTCTCCAATGCCCCAATTTTCCGCAATTATGACATGGCCATTTCTTCTTTGCCTCTTCTAGACTCACTTGTCCTTTTCCTTTACCTATATTTGGTCGCATCTTATTTTGTCCTGATTCGTTTCCATTATTATTATCCAATTGAGCTTCTTGTTTTTCTGCCACTTTCACTTGTGCCCACATTGCTTTTTCTTTCAACTTACGCTGTTTACTCTCTATTTCATCACTACAATACTTAGCATACCTCAGCACCTCATCTACACTTGCATTCTGCCAGTTTATCATATGTTGCTTAATCATATCACTTATTTCTTGTTTCAAGCCAAATACAAATCGGTATACAAAATGACTCATATCCTTCTCACTTAATTCCTCATAACCACTATACTGTTTGAAAACCAACAACAATCGCTCATAATATGCATGTACACTCTCCTTGCTTTCCTGTGTAGTTCTATCAATCTTAACCCAATCTGTCTCTTTTGGAGGAATCTTATTTTTCAAAAAGGTAATCACCTTATCATATTTCTTCATCACATCTGGTCCTGGAGCTCCTGTCTTAGGATCTCTTGGATATTCTGTAGTTGGCCAGTCAACTGTAATCTTACATTCTGACCACAGATCCGTTGGTACCACTATGTCAAACAATCCATCCAAATCTATCCACAACACTTTCGAGACCTTTACAAACCTTTCTACCTGTCGGTACCACTCAACTGGCTTTTCTCTTAACTTTGGAAAGTCATTTGTAAATGACAGGATGTCCTGCCTAGTCCAGGGAACATGCACATAACTACCACCTGGAGTTTCTCTCATAGGGTACTCTTTAACAACATGTTCCTTTTCTGTTATCATAAAAGCCAATGAACCTTTGTCTACACTTTTCTCATTCTTCTTTGTCCATCTAACCTTCCATCTGTCCACATCACCCCATTTTCTCAACAAAACAATCAACTCTTTTATCTGTGTCAGCCTTCCTGCTGTATTCAAATTTTCAATATCTTTTTCACAAAAATCTACTCTGTATGGTTTCTGCAACGTTTTTACTTTTGCAAAATCTATTCCAATCTCACCAGCCACTTCTTCTAGTTTGTCATGTAAATTCTTTGCCCTCCATGTTATACTTTTGCACAGAAACATTATTTCATCATCCTGATAATTCTTTATCTTTTCTGTACCAATCGTTCCTAGAATTAATTCTTCCATGTCAATCTTCAATCTGATCACATCTAATGGTTTTTCTTCCGTTTCTTTTATTTTAAAAGCTTTTATCCACTCATTTAACTCATCAGGAGTCGGACCTATAGGAGTACTATTTATTTCTGTCCAATTTCCACTCTTTTCAGGTGTCACTGTTGCAGATTCAGTTACCATAGGCATTTTCCTACCGCTACACTCATTCACTGTCAAATTTTCAGGTGGACTTGGTCTGTAAACACTAGTCAAATTGCTCGTACCTGGACTTGTTTCTATTCTTTCCTTTTCTCTTTGGAATTGCGAACTCAAGGGAATCACCAAAGATCGTTCATCAATTTTCTGATTCTCGAAAACTGGTATTACTGGACCTATTGTTACGGGTACGGTAACTGCTTCCATATTCTTTGTTAATTCTCTAATTTTCTCAGTTAGTTCTTTTGTTGTCCTTGCCAATTCTCTTGCACTATCATTTTCTATTCCCTCAATTTGGGAAGTTCTTATTTGTTCTTGTGACCTATTTATTTCTTGTCTTTTTTCTGGGCTTTCATTTCGCATAGCTTCTATTGGTGGCGCATTTGGTGTCACCACTGTAGAATTCTGCTGATACGGAGGTGGATTTTTATTTAATATATCTTCCAGCAACTCGTCATCCGTTTCGCTCTCATGCATATACTTTTCTCTCTCTAAATGTTTCTTTTTCTCAGTCCGTTTTTTCTTAGTCCCTTCCTCAACTGTAAAAGCTGGAAACAAACCTCCTGTCATGTTAGCACATCTCCATCGTTTTATTCTGTCCTCATGATTCATTCCCCACATTCTTCCGGGCACGAACTCATAACCTTTCATACCTCTGAATCTTTCTTTCTCGTACATCTCATCTTCCCATTCTGTTAAAGCCTCAAACTGTGTCGGTCTAGGTCTAGGTTCCAATTTAAGCATCTTTTCTTTTAAATTCCGTAAAATCGCTACATTAAAAGAACCATTTTCAGGAAAAGCCAATGCTCCATCATTCTTTGTATATTTTACCCAATTATCCAACCATATGCACGTATGATATCCATATTTCAGCATCATATGTGAAGCTGCTGATTTCGGCGGAGGAATTACTTGTCCCTCTCTAGTCACAACCTTTTTGTCTTTCTTAAAGAAATTCTTCAATTTCGTCGTCCATGACGTTCTCTCCCTTTCATACTCGTAATACGGCATGTTTTCTATTTGTTTTCTCTTTACTCTAACACTGTTTCTGTGTACGGAACTTCGTCCAATTACAGCGCGATTCACACTAACGTACCAATCAGAACAATTTCCACCGTCCGCGAACCAACCAATCCTAGCGCGGCACTTTTCTACGTCACTCCTGCTCTGTATTCACGTGACTAGTGCACTAACCAATCCTAGCGCGGCACTTTTTCACGTCACTTCTACTCTTTACCCCTCCTTTACAAAATTTATCGGCAATTTTTCTTTTTACAGTTTTCTTCGTTAGTTACAACAAATAAACAATTCCATAGTCTGATTCGCTAAACAAAGTGACAGCTTTGTCCTTTTACACAAGAATCCTGTTTTTCCAGTAGGCAGCGCTTACCTCTACCCTACCACAGAATTATTTACTTTCGCCGATAAAGTAGCACTTCCCTCTACCTTACCCTTCTTTCAAACAAACAATTTACTCGTTTCTCTGGGGATAAGACACATGTGGAGACTAGGCTCCTGAGAATTAAGGCCAAAGTTTCACAAGTAAACGTGATTTGCTATTTCATTTACACACTTTTCACACCGAAAACCCTAACATAACACAACCTGTGTTATAACCAAAATGAATTCAGACCATGTACCAAATTCCATGTGACTTCTCTTGCCACACGTGTTCCACTTCCTACATCCCAGAAGCGTGAAAACTTACATATAACATAACGTGACTCAACATATAGTGTTAGTCATCAAATAATCAATAATCAATAAACAATAATCACTAAACTAATCTATAGAAAACCATAACTCTGCTACCAAGAAATCTGATGCAGCGCGTACAATAAAAACTATCCTCCTCCCAGGCTACTTATAGGTCATCCAGGGGCAAACTATATTTCTCATATCCACATGACGATGGGGCCCATAAACATCGCCTAAACACACACACATACACTCCTGGATTTCCTTTTACACCTTTATGATATTCCGTACTCCTAGGAGAAGCATGAGAACTAAATGGAGAACACCATTTTGTGTACCGCTGGAAGAGCAAGGATATCTATTTACCTTAATTTGTTACTTTCTTTTAATTATTTCTTAAGATATTCCTGCTCATTGTTTTGTCGATGAATCATTCATTTAAGAAATTAGTTCATAGTGATTAAGACCAGCTGAATCACAATCAACCAATTACTCAGGTCACAATCAATTAGGAAAATAACCACTGAGTCATTTTGGTTTTTAAAGAATCTTAAATTTTATATAATTTTAAAAGCATGAAAAGATTTAATACCTTATTCAATTATTCATTTTAAATTCACAATTTTATTAAGCATAATCAATTTATTGCAGAAAGGAAATTTTGTCATGAAGCCAAAAACCTTAGTTACCTGCCTAGCTTCCTAATTTAGCCTAATGATTTCTAACCTAACTTTGGGATTAGAAATAGCCTGATTCTCATACTCAACTGTAAAGTTAAGACCGCAACAGCAACTTCAGCTCGTCAGCATCAGCTACCTGCAACCCGTCTCCTCTACTGCAACCACGACTCTCGAACTGCAACTCTCTGTGACTGCAACCGCGACTGACATCAACTGCAACTCTCTGGAACTTCCCTGGAACTGACCCCCTCCCACTAAGAGTAGGCCCTCTTATACCCTAATTCTAACTTTGCTAACTAATTGTTGCAACATTAATATCACGCTTTTCTTTCATTGGTCCATGCATGTCAGCTTATTCATTCTTTAATCAAGTTCTCTTGGATTCAAGGGTCCTTGGATCATTTCCTTTCCCATACGCTTAAACATTTCCATCCGATTCGATCAGTTCATTTGTATCTTCTTTTGACACATTCAAGAACTCCGCAGTCATTGTCCTTTCTCTTGGGCTCCTTTCCCACGGACTCTCTCCTGATCATCACGGCACACTATCAGTTCAATTAGGTCACACCAGCCTTGACCATTTCTTGCATCCTAGCCTCTCAGAGACATCACGCGGCTCCAGATTTCTTCAATCTCATCCCGTACCACGTGTCCCCTTGCGCCTGCGCACATCTTCCCACTGGCGGCCATTTTATCTCGCCACTCGGTTCTACTTTAGAAGCACTAATTTGAGGCAAATAAAACATAATTAAAATAGAGAAAAATATCCCTTTCGTTTCCCTCCCGTCTACGTACCCCAATTAGTTGTTACCTAGCAAAAAGCGACATTTAAGCTGCTCCTTACTTACCATCACTATTGTTTTTGCAACGACACATTTTATTTCTATGAAGCACAAACATGCATTTATTTTATTTAGTACGCTTTTTTTTTCTTACGTTATGATTAGACACACGGACATTCATTAGTAGATTATTTAGCACGTACATTAGCATATTACCATTCCCACATATACAATGTTGATTAATACATTTAAACGAACATTTTTAATTAATTAATTATATAATTTGTTAGGGGTTACATTTTTTTATTTTTACTGCTCCATCACTATCCTCCGTTTTGTTTGCGAGCCGAAACTCATCACTGGCCAAAGGCTATCGCCTCTGCAGGCATCCACAACTCTTCACTGTCAGAACTTGGGCAGGCATCCAAAAGTAAACCCATCACTGTCAGAAGGCTATAGCCTCGGCAGGCATCCAAAGCTCATCACTGTCAGGACAGAAGGTACTTGGCAGAGAAAGACAAGACTCTTCGAAGAAACTTGCTGACATTTCTGCAAACTCAATTGACCAGCAATGACCGCTACCCAGGCCGCGGCCCATCACAGCGCTGACCATGTGAACCAACTTAAACTGCGACAAAGTGCCACAGATGAATAAGACGCAAACCGAAACAGCAACTACCAACACTCAAAATGAATGTGGAGTAATAATGAGGCCACTGCCTCGTTAAAAAAAAAACACACATCTGTCAGAACTAGGCATCTGATGATCTGACAGCCAAAGAGAAGAGCAAGACAGGTAATGATGGCATGCATTGGATGCTCGCTGACTCTGAGCGATTGCTGTTGTTTGTTGTGTTGATGTTGTGCATGAAGTCGAACTCTACTAGTTAATCTACAAAGTGAAAGTGACTCAAGTGACAGTCAATGTTTCCCTTCTTGTTGTTTAATAACCAAATTGTCCTCCTACTACTGCAGGTGCAGGCCAATATCCGTTGCAATTTTTTAATATGGAATATGGACTTAATCGGAGACTAGTCACTACAGACTGAGTTGGAGTTGGACAACACATACCACACCATGATGATGACCATACTACCTTTGCACGCAGTCAGTCAGTTGGATCGGAGATGATTGATGGAATAACTGCGTTTCATGAAGTGGCATAAAAGGTAAACACAACAATTCAACAAGAAAGTAAACACAGCAGACCTACGTGTCCATGTAGTGGTGGAGTCGAGTGTAGTCATATGACTGACAGCGGCGCATTGATTTAGTCACTTAATTTTGAAAATGCTAGGCTGCTGTATATGCCTTTTGTCTGGCTGTCAAAATTTAAGGTAAATGGAGGTTCGGTCACGGGCTGGTGCTGTGGGCCTGTTCTGTCCTGTTGTTGTTGTAGCTTAATGCTGTAAACAGAATAGACACGATGTATCCTCAGTCTGAAAGTGTTCTCTCTTCTCGGACTCCACCGTAATTGATGCTTTTTTTTTATTCATTGATTTTTCAATACCCCTTTTGTTTTTCCATCTACACTTACAGGCCGGCCTTTACCCTGTGCTATACTGGGAGAAACAACTCACACTTACTTTACCAATCCGCATCAGGCAGGCAGTGGCACCCAAGATTGATGTGCGGAGCGTCCATGGAAGATAGGACCAAGAGGAATGACGAGATTCAACTCCACAATTTGACCAGGATAATACAGTAACTTTAGTATCATTCATCATTCGTCTTTTAATTAATTTGATTCCTTTTTTCTCTTCAATCATTACGACTGTGTGTTGTGTTGTTGTTTGTTGGCTAATTGATCCCTACAACTATTTTTTAATTTTCTTTGCTATCTTTAAAAGTAAGCCCGGTACAACATGTAATTTGCGTCTCTCTGAGGGCATACAGGCAAGGCAAATTGCATAGAATATACTGCTGCCCTGTACTGTCTAATTGTCTAGTAGTAGTTAGTAAGTACTATTCATTAACCATCAAGTTATCTTCATCATCATGCATGCATTTCCTTTTTCTCCCTTCATAGATTTATTGGATAAGATCATGGTCGTCTGCCAAGATTGTGCTTTGCTTTTGTTGTGTCCATGCGTACTGTTTTTCTTTGTCAAACCTTTCCCTAAACCCCCTTCCCATCCATTCATCAAACCCTAACCCTCTTCCCCCGGGCTGTGATTTATATTGAGGTGTGATGTGACTACATTAAATGTACACCAATTGATCACACGCTTTCTGGGGCAGATGTGGTGAAAGCAACACTAATTCAATTTCAAGGCAGGGCGAGGATCTTCTTCTGCTTGCCCACCCATGCTCAGTCTATGTGCAAGCCAACTTTTTTTCCCAAGGGACCTAATACATCATAATTAATTGCTGGCATTGATTGGATTCATCATCGACATCCTACCACACAGCAGTAAAGGTTACGAATTACGATTGTGTTAAGTTAAGTGACTCACTTAACACAACTACAGTTTGTGACTTCTTGTACTAGGCTGTCCCCGCCACCATTAAGTTTTATTTTACTTAAGCAGTTGCAATATTGTTTGTTTGGCAGTCTTCTTCTGTACTGTACTTTACTTCATTCTACTACTCCTCCCACAGTCGCTCTCAGGCAAGTGACTGTCTCTTTTTTATTTTTTTTGCAAATGCTACTGCCAGTGTCTACTACTACCACCACAACCATGGCATATTCTCCATTCTCTTGGGAAACCATGCAGCGATCGCTGTGCCGAACTTAATCATCATCAATCAGAGGTAAGATAAGTTTGGTGGGAGGTATAATGGACTAGGAGGAGAGACTGACAGTACTAGTAGGACAAATAACTCAGTGAGGGGTACCGCATCTATCTGTTTATGTTACATCATCGGCAGATTATTTAAATCAAACACTGGCTGCAGCCCTGCAGCAGCAAGGAAACCATGTGACATAAATTCGTAAACAGTAATTCCCCACAAAACATTAACATTGTATGTTTAAGTATAAATATAATTTATTACCCTAACAAAAATAAACTATCGCACACCTGACCCACCCCTCTCCCTAACCCCAACCAATGTCCAAAACGAAAAAGTCCAAACAATGTTCATAAACCCCAACGCCCAATTCCCACCCACCAACAAAAGGAATAAAAAAGGGGCAATGCAACGGGGTCCTATAGTTCTTATATTCGGCGGGCTTTCAGGTGTTTGTCCACCAGGATCTTGACCCGCTCCTCTAGTTGCTCCTCTAGGCGTGAAATCCGGAGGAGCATCTGGCGGCGAAATGACCTGCAGTGGCATCCAGGGTGGGGGGCAGCAGTGCTGGCTGATAATGAATTGCGGCACCGGGCGGCTGCCTGACCGCGGCGCCGTACCACTGGACGTGGGGCCTGGCTGGGGCCCGGGGCATCGGAGGAGGCTGCAGCTGCTGCCGCCTCCTCCTCCGCCTGAGCCACCAGCCGCCGGTACTCTTCGCAGATGGCCTCCAGTTTCCGGCGCCGGGCCCTGGCTGCCAACTTCTTCCGGGATGGTTTTTCTTGGGAAGGAGTATCTATATCAAGAAAGAAAAAGAATATTGTTGTAACCAATACTCTTAGCAAAACAGTAACACAAAATTAATTCAACACATAGTGGCACAGTAGCACTAGCAAGAAGCACAGTACATAACATTTGTGGTAATCATCTATCCTCCCACTTCCTCGGCCTCTAACATTTGTGGGAGTTTCAGGCATTATACTAGCACTATGGACTCCAGGACACAGTACACCAGTCTTCTTCTTATCTCTAGTTTAGCGAAATTACATAACCTGGTTGTAGCCGGCATGCCAGCTCAGTCAGCTATGCTTGCACCCAAGACAAACATACGAGTCATGACGCAGACTCTCGTTAGTTTTATTTACTACTGTTTGGAGGTGGGGAAGCTCGTATTTTTCTATTACGGGAGGCACTGGCCATAATCTCTCTGTTACATGAAGGGCAATTGCTCAATTTCACTTTCACAGTGCCCTGGCTACTACAAAAAGGCAGATTATATATCTGATCCAATGATCATTGCTTATATATGGGACGATGACATAAGGTCAGTAGCGGTCGGTGGTGGGAGTGCTGCCGGGCGGTGACATGGGGAGGGGCAGGGTGGGGGGTAGTAAACTATGGATTACGGCCAATTACAGGTAAGTAAACATATAAATAAATAAAACTAATTTTGTTGTGCGCACTGCATCGCATTTGGTGGTGCAGTGCGCACAATGAAATTCGCTTTATTTATTTTTATGTTTAGTTACCTGTATTTGGCCATAATCCATTGTTTACTACCCCCACCCTGCCCCTCCACATCACCGCCCGGCAGCACTCCACCACCGACCGCTACTGCATAAGGTACTTTGTTTTGATTGACTGTGTAACCAACAGATAGGCCACCCTTTGCAGGCTGGCTGACACATTCGAAAATAAATTAACATAGGTAGGGAGTGGTCCTCGGAGTCGAAGGAAGGCGCTTGATAACTAACTATACACAATATATATGATGTGCTTGCAAACTGCTGTGAGTCAACTGTATTCTGAAAATACAACTTGTATTCCCCTCGGCTTTGCTACTCTGGCGCGGTTTCTTTTACATTCCCTTCAAACTAAGACTCAGCATCCCGTGACAGTCTCCACCTATGCTGTCTATGATGAATACATACAGGCATCCATCCATTCTAAGTAAATGTCTATCATTCTTCTTAATCTCTCCACAAACCTTACTTTGTTTCACCAACAACCACCCATGCGTCCACTCCTTCCTTGCTTGCCTTGGCTTTGAGTTTCACCCAAACACCGCTGATGATTCTTGCTATCCCCAGTATCCACCCATACGGTGTCGGCACCCAGGCAGGCATCTTTTCTTTCACCTTCCACCCATCCTTCAACAACCCATGCATCTGATTCCTATCAGCCACCTATGCATGCTTCCAACGTATCCTTCTCTGCCAGTCATATTACATCTCGCCCGTCCTTCCTCCTTCCACCCTTCTTTCCCTTTTTGTTCAACACATCCATCAAGGTCATCTGATCTGACTTTTAGTCTTCTCCATAAAACTTTCACAGCTGAGTTGGAGTCAGATAGAAGAGGCCATTGGTTACTCAACTCACGCTGCTAATGCTATTGCTAATGCATTGCTAATGCTAAGTAAAGGGTGTCTTCTTCAACCGTTGTATAATGTTCACTACAACTTCATACCTAATAAGTCTCAACAGTACAGTGAGTGAAGTGAACACCCTTCCAGCTAGTGCAATGTCAATAAGTAATGAATATAACTTACCACCGCCCGCCACTGCTGCTGGCTCACCCCTGTAGCTCCTGCAGGTGCCGCATCTCCTGCCCCCTCCGGAATGGTTGCATCGCCGCTGGCCCCGCCGGCACTGGTGGTCGGTAGTACGCCTAGAAAAAAACATGACACATTTTTAGATGCCTGTACACCTCCCCTATTTATTCGTTTTCACTAGCAAGATTGAAAAAAAAGTTAATACATACATATACAACATACATCACTAGTCCAAATCGGGTACTAGAGTAGAGTCAGTAGACACTAGTAGTGTTATGGTCCCTAGGGTCATTATTATAGTCTACTCTACTCTTTGCAAAGTTAGCCTGAGCCATGCAACCATTTTTCGCTTCATGTCTTTTCGCATGTTACCTCGCAGCTTGTTGTGCAGTAACAGTAAGACGCCTTTTGAGCCCACATGAGCTCATACAGCTACTGTCTGAGCGTTGCGTACAAGAGGTCGAAAAACAAGCCACTTTGTTATGGAGTTCGGTTAGTCCGTATTGCTTAGCCATAAGTAACATGTTACACTTTTTGGCATGACTGAGAAATGCTTGCATTATACTATGTAACGCGCACCATTTTTCTCATAACAGGCAGAAGATTCCCTTCTACGAACCAGAGATTTGCAGAGCTTATGAATGATGCATGTAACCAGTACTTCTACGTTCTACGGTGAGGGGTCTCCCAGAATTCGCACAGATCTTTTGTCTTCTATCATGCACTTGTAACAATGTTTATTGTTTTAATCTTATGCATTTTGCCGTTGGAGCTGGCTGTAGTACACTGAATTTTATAGAACAACATACAGAGCTTGTTAACCTTTTGAACTTACACATAGACTCTGTGGTATTTGGTGTGGTGGTGTTGGTGGACTTACACGAGTGAGTGAGCGAAAGGGTGTTATGTTCTGGGTTGTGTAATCATTGGGTATCTTCGGGTGGGGGTTCGGGGACCTAATGAGACACTATAGCTAGTCGGTCAGGGGATTGTGGGTTCACTTAGTTCTGACTGAGGTGTGAGGAAGGTCCAACCTCCCATCACCAACTTCCTCGGGGACCTAATGAGACACTATAGCTAGTCAGTCAGGGGATTGTGGGTTCACTTAGTTCTGACTGAGGTGTGAGGAAGGTCCAACCTCCCATCACCAACATCCTATTTTCTTGTGCATAGTTCTGTATGTTGCTGTGCAGAATCCCCACAACAGTAGTAGTCTGTACTATATCCTATCAAAAATAGTCAAATATCTGGTTGGGCATTTTGTTGGTGGTAATTGTCAAAGCCTCAAGATTAAGAAGACTAGAAGAGGACAACCCACAGGACTGGACTCAGTGGCTAGAGCTATTGGTCAATCTGAGTTTTATTCAAAACCGTAAAATAAAGAGTGGCAAACTGGGCAAGCTTAGCTACAGACAGACTAATAGTAGTAGTACAGAGAGTCATAGCAGAGGCAGTTAGAACTTAGAGGCAGGGATAACCAGAATTTAGAAAGAGATAGTTAAGTCAAGATCAAAGAAGCTTTTGTAAAAAATAGAATTAGGAAGTGGAACCAGAATTAATAGTTCAGAAAAAATAAGGTGCAGTAAAAGTTAGGGAAATATAATTGTTAATATTAACCACTGGAGGACTTACTGGGGCCAGCAGCAGGGCCCTCGGTAGAGGAGCGGTCCTCTGGTTGTCCTGCCGACTCAGACCCCGTCTTCTTGCCCCTGGGTGCTGCAGATCAGTGATCATGTAAGATATAATAAAGAAAGAGACAAACATTAATGATTGCTGTGAAACAAATAAATTATCTAAAAAAACGCTCAAACGTTTTAGGAAACAATAATCCGATCGACTACTGGCTTGCGGGATTCACGGACCGTCTACTTATATGAACACTAATCCAGTGTTCCATTCTGATTGATTCGAATCCAGAACACTAACTAAGCCTAAGTACCACCTGACCTAGCCCACCTATTCCAGACGGCCCAATTGTTCACTAAGTCTGCATTTCCATTTTTTTTAGCCCTCAAAAATGCACAGATGAGATGGAGGACACATGCATAGATTTGTGCATACACCAAATTGTTGGTTGGTTGCGTCTGATGTTCTGCTACTGACTGACACTGCTAAGCCTACCACTCACTAAACAAACTACAAAAGGTTCTACTAAGGACTGGGGTAAGCAGCACTCAGTGACAGAGGATGCGTCACGCAGACCGCTAAAAAATTATCAACTAATACTAACTAAACCTAGTATCAATCTATCCACCACTGTTTGACAGGAGGACAAAGGAAGGACTAGAGTCTCTCTAGCAATAGCATTACCTAACTTAAGTTCTCTAAAGTAAACTCTTACATAATAATCAGCCCAAGCGAGCGCAAAGTTCAAACAAGTAAGAGTAGCGCCGAGCACCTGTGTCCTACAATCACAGAAGATTTTGAAACATAACTAATTTACCTGCAATGTAAGCAGCAGTATTCTTGTTATTTGTAAAAAAATTATACACAATTCTTATACTACTATATATATTAGCTACTCACCAAGCCCCACAACCTCGACACCTAGCAGGTCCAACAAGTCCTGCTCCCGGTCCAGGATGTCTGACCACCGGTGGGCCAGCTGGTTATGGGTGCGCCGGACTCCTGAGCAGCGAAACACTGCCCGGCGCTCCTTCGCCCACTGGCGGTGATGCTCCTGGGTAGGGTACCCGGAGCCTGGCCTGCTGCCTGCTGCCAAGGTCAAGGGGAGGTGGCGCTGCACAAAATAAACAAGGGCAGCCACCTCCGCCTCGCTAAAAAGCTGCCGGGCTTGCACCCCTGCAGGGTGCAGTCTGCTGCAAGGCAGGCGGCTCTTGGGCGCACGCGCCTTGCCCTTGGAGCCAGTAGTGCTGCTAGTACCCTTCACCATGGTTCTGGGGTGTGTGGGAGGAGGCGGAAAAGAAAAGTTAGAAGGAAAAAATAAAGTTAGGGGAAGAAGTAGGAGCTTAAAGAAGAAAGTAATATAAAACAGTAGAAAAGTTAAAAAAACACAGTAAAAAGTAGAAATAAATGGAAAATATAGACTTAGGCACAGAGAGAGATAGATAATAAATTTAAAAAAATTGAAAAACATTGTAAAAAACTAAGGATTGCAAAGATTGAGGGAGGATAGAAAAGTAGGCCCAGAACCATAGTATAGAGTGAAAAACAAGATGGCCGCGCCCGTTGCGACCGCGTGGGTAAGTTTGCGCGATATTTCTCCCCGAGCACACAAAAAGCGTTGCGAACACGTACAACGCGTTCCCGAACATGAAATGCACATCGCGAGCACGCTATACGGGCGGGACAAGTGAAAAACAAGATGGCCGCGCCCATAGGCGACCGCATGGGCAAGTTCGCGAGATACTATCCCCCGAGCACACAAACAGCGTCCCCAACACGCACAATGCGTTCCCAAAGAAGAAAAACGAATCGCGAACGGGCGCGACAAGCAACTACGCACGCTCGCATAGCTACGCGTACCTCGCGTAGCGCTTTAAAGTCTTTGCGTAGCTTCGCGTAGCGCGACTACGTGAATTACGCCCAGGGTTAGACGTAATAACGACCGCATTGTTACATCGCATACGATTACATCGCAAGTCGTTACAATGATTTGCTGTAGGGAGAGCGCTGGACTTAGGAATAGTATAATTTACTATTCCTACTCCAGTTTGTGCAACAGCAGGGAAGGTGTTGGATTGTAAATCCAACACCTTCTGCTCCCTACAGCAAATCGTTATAACGACTTGCGATGTAATCGTATGCGATGTAACAATGCAGCTGTTGTAACAACCACGTTGTAATGGCATGCGATGTAACGCATGCGAAGTAAACAATGTCTCCCCTCTGATAGTTGACAAAGGACACCAGCAGGTGCCACAGATGGAGGATCAAGGACTGGGCCATGATGACAGAGGTAATGATGATGATGGAGGGGATTTGAGACAACAGCTTATCCACAACTTTTTCACATGACTGTCAGTATGCAATGAGAGGAGGTGACTAACCACCATTGCTTGTTGTTGTGTAGCTGGTGGTCAATGTGTATGCATGCTTGGGAGTGTATGATAAGTGTCCTGAATTTTTTTCTAAGAGTGGTTATTGAAATGGTCAAATTGACATGTACAGTGTTTCAGTGAAGCCTAGATAGTGTTAACAATGACATTGTTGTGCTTGAGATAGCATACTTATCTGACTTGTGCTACCTTATTTCTGGTGGCTAAACTCTGTTCTTTATGCTTTTTTACAAGGCTACATGTAACATGTCATGTAGCAAACTGTCTGAGCTCATTTATTGAGCATTCTCAGTTTCTCGACCCCCATCAGGCAGGATTTAGACCTGCACACTCTACGGAGGCAGTCATTCTTGCAGTTATGGCGAGCTTCGGAGAGGGGCCGATAAAAACATCACCCAGGCCCTGGTGCTCTTGGATTTATCAGCCGCTTTTGACACGGTCGACCATGACCTCCTGATCGATCGTGTCAGTAATGCTGGCATCCATGGCCTGGCTCTGAAGTGGATTTCCTCTTTCCTACACAACCGATTTCAGGCAGTCCATCTTGCTAACTTCTCAGCCAAGAAAACTAGGCTGACTTGCGGGGTCCCCCAGGGTTCCTCCCTTTCGCCCCTCCTGTTTAATCTGTACATGCTTCCTCTGATTTGGTCCTTACGTAAAAGGAGAGTTGTCACTTTTAACTATGCTGATGACCTCCAGCTGGTGTTTGAAATTGATTCTTCCAACACCGCAGTATCCAATTTCCAGTCCACCATGAGCTATATTAGCGAATGGATGTACGCTAATCAACTAAAACTTAACCCTGATAAAACTGAGCTGATCCTGACCTGAGGTACTGCCAACCCTTGGAACTCTAATTTTTGGCCCCCTCTCCTAGGTAGTCCGCCTCACCCAGCAGAATCTGTAAAAAGCCTAGGGGTCATAATCAGCAACGATTTGTCTATGAAATCTCAGATTGGTGCAGTGGTATCTACCTGCTTCTTCCACCTATGCAGAATTCGGAAGATCTGTAGATTTCTGACCACCAAGGCCTTGACTTTGGTTATCCTGGCCTTGGTTATCTCTCGTATTGATTATGCTAATTCACTCTATGTCGGCATTCCGGCATACCAACTCCACCGTTTGCAACTGGCACAAAACCAGGCAGCCAGGCTCATCTTTCATCAACCTAGATACCAACACGTCCGCCCCCTGATGAAGAGCCTTCATTGGCTTCCGGTGGCTAAACGTTGTGCATTTAAACTGGGCTGCACCATCTTTAAAGCCCTTGCCGGCCATGGCCCAGTATTCATCTCATGTAGGATCCATCGATATGTCCCCTCTCGCGAACTTCGCTCCTCCCATCTGAATTTGCTCACCACCCCCACCTTCAAACGTAAAAAACATGGTGGCCTTGGATTTTCTTTTTTGGCCCCTCAATTCTGGAACTCTCTCCCCATTGGACTGAGGTTAGTTACCTCCTACGCCCAATTCAGAACACTTCTTAAGACACTTCTGTTCTCTCAGGCATATGAGTAAAGCTTCTGTTCATCATACCATTGTCGCCCCCCTGCTTTTAGCGCCATGAAACCGCTAGGTGTTAGTGCGCTCTATAAATATTTTTAACATAACATAACATGTCATCTACAGAGTGGACTTGCAAGTTGTGACCTCACCAGACATATGATGCTGTGACAGACACCGACATGGAAATTTTGCTTAACTTCCTGGCACGCACTTCCTTGAGACCTGATAGTCTGGTGATTTTGATATTAGTGCCTTTCAGTACTGTGTGATGTGATTTTACTTTGTGTTCGGGCACCAGGTTGTAGCGGGACAATAAAAATGTATTCCAGATTGAGGTGTGACTTGTCTGATATCACACATCCAAACATGTTCAAATCAAAGTTTGACGATGATGAACTAATTGGCTAAGAAGGATTTTTTATGGGCTGGCAAGTGGTGGTAGCTGTGTAGACAATTGACTTCCAGTGAATATGTGATGTGTACTACAGTGTGTCTGAAAACCTGGTTGTGTATATCTATCATGCTGTGCAAAAGTTAATTTACTCACAGGCACTTAGTTTAATACTTACAAGTAATTGATTACCTAGGTTGTTGACGCTTTCATCATTATGATTAGAGGGTGATTACAATATGTACATTTTGAATTTGAAGTCACAACATGAGCAAGTATTGCTGTGCAAAGTAGTTTATTTTGAAATAATAGTGCTAAATTAAAACCAAACAATGGTGGTGTGCTCACAACAACAAATAAAGTGCAGATTGGAGTTGATAGTGTTTGCTGATAAAATCCAACAGAGACCAGCCACAGTTATTCAAGTCCAAAGTCCAACTTTGACCATCCATCAGATGTGGGACAGTTATTTTTGATAGTCAACAAAGTGAACGATTGGCACACACTGGATAATATCAAGGGCACCTTTTCACTTCCTGGGAGTGGTGCATTGCATCCGACTCTGATGTTTCCTCGGACGCCCCACCTCATGTTTGGGTAGGGGAACCACAGCTGCAGGCTCCTGGGGTACTGGGGACTCTCTGCCTGACTCAACGTCCCTCCCTGTGGCTTGTGCAGATGTAGTAGCAACAGATGTTGTGGGCACAAAGGGAGGTGTTCATAGATGACTAGCGATCTGGCAGAGGTTAGTACCAATATCCCCCAGCACCCCAGTAATGCCATCCATTTGGTTGTTGAACGGGCCCAGATGTTGTTTTTTTTCTGTCTGCAGCTGCTCGATGTTTCTGAGGATTTGTATGACCTGGCCCATTTCTCTCTGGCAACCCTCATAGGCATTGATTACCCGGGAGAGGTTTGGGTGGTCATTAGCAGCACTAGCTGCTCAACGGAGTTAAACCACATGACCCCTCCCACCACCCCTAGCCCCACAAGCATGCACAGTTGGCAATGTCACAGTCAACCCTGTGCCTCCTTCTTCATTGAAGGTGGTGTTGTCGTCGGTCAACTACAGAGTTCTCTGTGTTGCTGCGCTGCTCTCATTGTCCGGGGCTGCTGTCCTTCAGGGAAGGGGGTCAGCTGGGTGTCGTTACCTGAGGCGGGAGTTGTCGCTGTGGATCCTGCTGAAGCTGCTGGTGCTGTCTGCCGACCCAAACTGATGGGCCAGATTGCTCCTCCTCATCCGAGGATGAATGAGAGTCCTCAACGCCGATGAGCTCATGGTCTGCTGGAGTCTGGGACTGGCTGTCATCATTTGGCCTGGCGGTGTTCCCAGCTTGCCCTGTGGTTACAGAAATAACACAGTCAACTATGTGAATGCCCAATGCACCACAAATGGTACCCATTACGTAAATAACTGGACAAAAAATTAGTTTAGGATGATTGATTGGCCTCCTTCATCCCTGATGGTCGCCTATTTTTGGATGAACAATGCAAGTTGACAAGATGTGGATTGGTAATCAGCTCCACATATGTGTAGAAATGGGCATGTTCTGTTTAGTTCTTATGACATGTCCACTGACATTGACGTGTACCTGACACTCTGTAGGTGACACTGGTGGCTTAGTGTGCTCCACATCTGTAGACTAACAATGATATATGTACTCTTTAGATCCTAATGTTAGAGTTTGTCAGGCCTGTATACTGGGCTTAGTCCATAGATCAGCAGTCACATAGGTGTGGCTGCCTACACACTCACAGTCTTTTGCTTTCCCGGGAATTTTGTGAACATGGTGCGATTGAGGTGCATATTGTTCTCATCTCATGAACCTCAAGTGAATGCCTGTAAGGAGCCAAATGTGTGACTGCTTAATTTTGTGTATACTGTTGCAGGGATTCTGCACAAACACAGAACTATGTGTAGGATTATGGGACCTTAGTAGGTAGGGACTAAATCATCCCACTACCTTAGCACCCATGAGCCAAGGACCAACTACCTATAGGGCCTCATTTGCCCTCCTACTCACTCACAGAGGAACAAGTGATTAAACACCCCAGAACACAACACTCCCAACTCTCTCAGGAATCGCGGTTACAAGACACACCCTTTCACTCACACTCTTGTACTTGTCCACAATAAGATCTGACAGAGACACAAACACATTTAAAATATGTATTTTAACTAAAGTGCTCTAGTATGCAGTATACGTGCCACAATAAGTAGAAAAATGCATAACACGAATACGGTCAGCATAGCAAGTAGTCGGTAATTCATAAAAGGAGCTGTCATGATAAACAACAGAGTAGCGTAACCTTCCTCCCCTTGTATAGAAGCTAGATGATTATATATTAGAAGATCTCTAGGCATTAGCTGCAGACCCCGTAACTTAGTCAATAGATGGTAGATCTACATCACAGGTGCAGACAAGCTCTTCTCCCTGGAAAGGTCCCTCTCTAAGTGTGCCCCACCTATACCAATAAGACCAAAGGTCGTATTCCCAAACACCATCTGCATGTTTTTTCTAGGTGCTAGGGCCTGACCAAAACAGAATAACAAGGGGCATTGTTGTTCGACCTTGCACACAATGTTCAGACTAAATCCAAGAAACCTGCAAAGTGCGAAAAATAACTGTAGGTTCTTGTGTGAAAGTTACAAAAGAGACTTTTGAAAAATAAGCTTGTGTAGTAACATGTGCAAAACAGAGGACAGTCTGCAGCATGCTCATGCTAACATAGGGAAGATGACAATGTCCCCATGGGCCATGTGACACCCTCCCCTTGGTCAGGACGTTAGCCCTGGACTAATACAGAAGTCATAGGTAAGCAGAGGCAAAGCGCTACATTAAAATCTAAATTGTAATTAAAATCGAAAGCTGGGCTTTGAAACTAGTAGGGTAAAGGTTGTAGAAAAAAATTTATCCATCCTGGATGCAAAAAGGTAGTCAATTACAGCATATCTTCTGGACCAAGGATTTCACATGACAAGTGGAATGACATATAAGGTGTCAGAACCTTCAATAGTGAAAAGGGAAGCCATCCAATTAAGCAACTCAAAAGAACAGACACGCTCCTCATATCCAGAGGCCGTTAGGAGCAATCCTGGGCAACCTGTTTTGAGTTTGATGAAACTTAGATCCAAGAGGCGCTGTGCAAGGGCACAGAGACTCGCTTTGGCCGCCGGCCCCAGTGAAGGATCATACACAAGCCTCTTAACCACGGAACAGTCCTGGTTATGGGACATCAATGGACACATCAACAGTCCATAATCTGGGGCAGGGTGTGACGTAGTGGACAGGCAGACGTCCAGAGCCCATAGAAAAGGGCACCGGATGCAGTAGAACACAGGTTGCACGTAGGTGAAGTAGGCATAATGGAAGGTCAGCCAATAGTCAATGCCAAGGGCTTCCAATGGCATCCAACCAAAGAGCTGCCTTATACACTCACTGTACAGCTGCAATTGTTCCTGGCTGGGCAGTACCACAGATTGAGCACCCATTGGGAAACAGCAATTGAAGTACAAGAACACCACAAACCACGAGGAGCAGCAGGGAAAAGCCTCTGAATACACTGGTAAAAATAGAATGAACAAAGGCACAGATTACTCCAAAAATAGTCTTGAAACAAGGTGACAAGGCCGGATCCCACAAGTTTAAAAAAGTGGGCTAGGCCCGCCGTATCAGATGCATTAAAGATTTGGGGGCAGATTTACTAGCCCCCTGCGCCACCAGTACGTCACTGGTGGCGCAGGGGGCTGCTCCATATTTACAAGGAGAGGAAAAGCCACCCTGCATGACTTTTCCTCTCCTTGTAAATACGGCCCCTTCACACGCAGCACTTTGCGGTGAAGGGGCGTTCCATGGGTGTTGCTGTGGGTGTTCCCACGCAACACTCATGGAACAAGACACATCTCCAGAATTACGAGAAATCGTAACTCTGGAGATGCGTCTGAGCTACGCCACCCTAGAGGTGGCGTAGCGAGCGCACCGAGGAGAAATGTTTTCATTTCTCCTCGTTTTTTCCTCTTTCAACATTGAAAGAGGAAAATGGTTGTAGTTATTGTTTTTGTGCAGGAAGGTTCCCCTTCCTGCACAAAAACAATCTCCCCACGATGCAGGCATCCTTGCACCATGGTGCAAGGGTGCCTGCGCCGGCGCATGGCTGCAGTTTGTGCGCCAGCGCAGGGGAAAGCACAAGGATGCAACATATTCTTGTAAATATGTCGCATCCCTGTGCTTCAAAACTAACGCAGCGCGGCGCAGCAAAATGACTTGTTGCACCCCGCTGCGTTAGTTCAACGTAAATCTGCCCCAGAGTGTTTTAATTCCCCAAAGTGCAGGGGGAGATTCGTGTTTAGCAATGACAGAATCTCACTTGATGTTCTCACCACCTGCAATTCGAAGGTCTCACGAGCTGACGTGAGAGCCACTTCTTGTTGAAACAATAGCGCTTTGAGTCTGCTTAACTTATTGAAATCTGTTTTCAAAGTCGGAATGGTAGGTGAACAATCTACACTTCATACACAGATGACACTCAGCTGGTGATTGCCTTCTCCAACAATACCAGCCAGGACGCGGCTAAATTCAAACAGGATCCTACAGCCATCTCGGAGTGGTTGGCCGCTAATTATTTGCATCTAAATACAGCCAAATCCAAGATCCTTCTGGTAGGCTGGGATTCCCATCTCTGGGGCAATGAGTGGTGGCCTCCTGCTCTTGGAGTGCCCCCCATACCCAAACCTGTGGTGAAGAACCTAGGAATAATGATGGACTATGATCTCACCTTTGAGGCCCACGCCAAATCTGTGGCAGGGAAATGTTTCGGACTGTTGCGTGGCTTAAAGCCAATACTAGGTCTCTTTGACTCTCAAACTCGGCTGCTGATCATCCAATCATCAATCCTGGCCAGATTGTACTATTGTAATGTGTTACTTCTGGGTGCCAGCAAATCCGTGATCAAAAGGCTGCAGCGCGTTCAGAATGCTACTGCTCGCGCTATCTTCGCCCTTCCCAAACACTGCCATGTCTCCAATCTCCTCTGCCACCTACATTGGCTTCCCCTAGAACAGAGAGTGTGCTTTAAAACGTTGTGTATCACCCATAAGATCCTTTTGGGCATCGGCCCAAGATTCTTGAGTGAACTATGTTCTTACTACACACCCACACGAGCGCTGCGCTCGGTAGATCTGCTTCTGGCCAGGGTCCCTCGGATACGGAGGGCCAGAGCAGGTGGCCGTACCATCAAGCTGCTGCCTCCCGCCCTTTGGAACTCCCTCCCTCTTCACAACCGCAGCAGCCCTGATCACCTGACCTTCAGAAGGCTGGTGAAGACCTGGCTTTTCTCCAACTGTTAATCTTTTCTCTCTTTGTCTTCTTACTCTGTGTTCAACTTAGCGCTGGGACGCCCCGTTGCTGGGCGTCCCAGCGCTAACATAACACTTCCTTGTGGGGGGGGAAACAGGACATTGCTGTAACAAGTAACTCGTTGTGAAACTGTTACTATGTACGGAATGCCTACCCGTAAACCGCATCAATTCTGATTGTTGAGAATGAGATAACTGCTGTTAGAAAGCAAAGTGAGAGTTGGAATAATAGCTTCCTTTTAAAAAACATGCCAAATTAGGGGCTGAAACGTTGCAGGCACTGTGAAGTTTCACTTGCTTACACACAAGGCAGTGTCCGGCAGTTGAGTCACAATCCTCCCCTCTAAGGAACACTTCTTTTTCCGCACGTTGACAACGGAAAGCAAATGGCAATTACCACAATTCATGGATATAACTACTCCCAAGCAGTTCATACCTACCTGCAGGATAGTGTTTCATGCACGCTGTTAACTGGAAAAGAAAAATGGGCAATGAAATAACCCCATGTATTATTAACCACACTGCTGAATCTGTTTCCGCTCTAGCAAATGGTAACTGTTCTAGTTTCTCAATGTGTAACATAGTGTATTTTACATCTTTCATGGACATCATTTTTTGTTTATCTGTCAAATTAATTGGTAAAAACAGTGCGGAAGCATTCAGGTAATCCCAAGGTACCCTTCCATTTTTAAGTATCTGTAAGGTCCAAACAAATTGCATAATGGAGCATAGCTGATTTTGACCAGGATACAACGCAGATACTTCATTTTGAACAATATCAATTACAGACAATACAATATTGTCTAAGGTATAGATACGAGAAGACAGTGTGTTGATACTGTTATCAACTATGACCAGAACCTTTTCCAGATTATCCTGATCAATTTTTCATAAGCGTAGTGCTGCTTCCATTTGTGATAGTTTCCAAAATTCATTGTAAGCCGCATAAACAAAATGTTTAGGGTGAGGGGATCTCACACCTAAAAGAAAATCTGAAAGGTCAATGTCTCCTAACAAAAGGGAAAGATGGTGCTTCACTGCCAATAGCGTTGAATGTTCTAACCACTGTTGACATACTTTACCAACTGAATAAGTGGTAACCGTATTTGAATTGGGGTAACGTGGATCAGGTCTATGTTGGGTAAACTCTGGTTTGGCATTTAAAAAATGTAAATGACAAGCATTGGTGTTCGTTGGCCACAGAACCCACCCCTCCGGATTAATCCTAAAAGAATTTAAAGTGCCATTTTGTACCATAACTGGTCATTCTTCAGTAGTATATTTGGTATGTGTATGCCATGTCTCATATTGAGACAGAGACGGAATAGAAGGAGTAGTCAAATTTTTAGCAGCTGCTAGACCAAAACAGGCAGTTTGTTGGACCGTCTGATTTAAAAATATGAATTGAGATGGTATTACACATGCACGATGTAAGGACTCACTACCTTGCACTTGCCAACATAGACTTTAAGTCAATAGTCTCTTTCCAATAATCGTACCCTTTCAGGGACAGATCCGAAATGAAGGATAAAGAATAAACAAACTTACGGGGTCATTTTGATAGCGGGCGGATGGCCACCGCCCGTATGGCAGTGGCGATCCACCCGCTATTGTACACCGCCCGCATTCCATTTCCCCCCCGCCATATTACGATGGGGGAGGACCCTGGCGGACGGAAAGACTGTCCGCCGCTTTTCCGCCAGTCGACTCGTCGACCGGGCGGAAAAGGGGCATAACATGGTGGCGGTGTCTGCAAGACACCACCATCCATATTATCATGCATGCGGAGATGTGCCTTTCCATGGCGGCAATGCCTCCATGGAAAGGCATATGATCTTTGCAATGGGGGCCCGTTGCGGGCCCCAGGGAAGGGGTTGGGGGTGAACTTGGGGGTACCTATGGTACCCCCTACATTGGCATGCACAGGGTGGCAGGCACCGCGCGGTGCCTGTCACGTTGTGCATGCCAATGCGCAACATGCTTCATTCACATTGCGGCGGGTGCTCTCACAGCACCGCCCGCTGCAATGTATATGATGCGGGATGCCACCGCCACCGTGGCTGTGGCATCCTAATAGTCATGGCGGGACCGCCGCACCTCTTGCGGGCTGTCCCGTTTGCCATTGCGGTGGCGGGCGGACTTTGTCCGCCCGCCATCGTAATGATGCCTTTAGTTTGTATGAGCATATATTTGTTCAAAGTGGGGGCATTTAATTTAAAATAATTTGAAGCCGGATCTGATAGATTATAACCAGTGAAGTATGTACATTTCTTTTTCTGTGTAATGGAGCTCCCCTTAGATGGTGTTGGACAATGTTACCATTGTGTATAATTAAATGAAGGTCTTTGAGTACTTGTTTTATGAAGGAAATGATTGCCATAGTGTTGGTAACTAAATAAATCCACATAATTTGCTGAATTTAAATATAGATCTTCTGTATCAAAAACAGTATAATATTGAAAATCAGAAAACAAAGAATTAACAGCACTGACATCCCAATCATCTGAATGCATTCCAGGTAAAACAACATCTCCCAAGGAAACTCGGAGAACATATGGAATTTGTAGGGTCTCCTTAGCACCATATACATTGAATGGCACTTTGTCCCAAATATTGCCATCAGCGATCGGGATTGCAGAAATATTAACAAGGCTTTTTTTCTCTTTTAATTTTATATGAAGAAGCATGTGGGGCCAGTACTCCATCAACCAGTTCTTCAGCAGAGCGTTCAGGTAAGAAGTGGCCATTGATCAAAAGGAAAAAGACAGTCACAAACCCAATCCATATAAAGAGGAACACCATCGACAGCACGGTCCGAATGTAAATCCATGGTCCGACTAGGTAAGTTCCTTTCAACCACGAGACGAAAACACAAATCCATGAAGGGTGGCAACACTACAGATGAAGACACCGATGACGTCTCGGAAAAGAAATTATCTTGGTCAATGTAGTAACCACTGAAACTGAGCTAAAACAAATGAGGTTGTCCATCATTAGAAGCCGAATGTATTACAGTTTCAGGGATATCGACTGTATGTTCAACTGGCAGGGAATTATACTCGTTTTCAACAATTGTTCACGTTGAAGGCAAAACAGATTCTAAATCAATTGAAGACTCTATCTCCCCTTCCAGGTGCCGGGGAGAATCTGGAAAAACGGTACTCATTCGGTGAAGGGAAACATTCCGACTTGGGATGCTTATTGGCATACTATTGAGTATCGGCCATACGGTGTAACTTGACATGTTCAACGGAAATGAATCGATTGTCTTTGCAGCCAGGTAGTGGAGGTAAAATCACAGTTTGGGTGCCCTTTAGACCAAGAATCGGGACCGGAGCACAGTATGACTGGCCAAATTCTTTCTTGTTTGCCACTTTTTCCTGGACCAGATCTCCAACTTTAGGAAGCCAGCCAGAAACAGGGACTAGGACTGCTGTATCTGTCGGCTAGGGCAAATGGGATTTTGCTAGAGTATCTTGATTCATTTGTAGATCCTGTAACATAGCACAATGGTTATCTATGTCAAACGTCTAGACCGTCAAGGTCTGGCACAAACATCTTAATGCCAAAGAGCATTTCGTACAGGGTTTCCACCCAGAAATCTTCTAGGGACATTATTCAGTACACGTTGAACCCCATAGAAATGAGTCAACCAGTTCCAGCCTGTACCTAATACCCTTGCTGTTAAAGATTGCTTTAAGTCACGGTTTATCCACTCCACAACAGAATTGCCCTCAGGACAATATGGAGACGAGAAAGGCACCTGCATCCCCATTGACTTCATCGAATCACGGTAAGCCTTGGAGGCAGAAGCCGGGCCTTGGTCTGAATGGAAGGTGCCACAGGCAAATGTCCCTACAAAGACATGCAAATCCTTTATAACAGTACGAGCGTCAGCACATAGCTGTGGCCAAACCCAGAGGAGCCTAGTGCACAAATCCACTGTAACCAAAATATATTTGAAAGCATTGTCTGATGTCAAAGGACCGTAGTGATCAAGATAAATACAACCAAATGGTTGATTAGAAATGAAGAGTTGAGTGTGTGGTGGACGCAAGACAGTAGACGTTTTAATCTGTTGACAAATGTCACAGGAAAGTACATATTTGCACATTTGTTGCTATAAGCTGCGCCACCAATAACGTTGCTGTAAAAGTGAAATCGTCGCTGTCACTCCTGCATGCGCTGAAGCCATACCTTCATGGGCAGCCACAATCAGTGAAATCCTGCGGTCCTCGTTGGGAATCAAGTGATCACCAACTGAAGTGATAGCCATGAAAGTAACCTGGTCCGTGGTTAAGTGATAGGTATAACGAGCAGGGAAACCCTGGGGAAACACAGTACCCTCCTTTGTGGCTGCTATAGTGGCAACGTCGCGTGGAATATCCCACCCCTTGTTCAGTAATGTCCTTCGTGATGTGTTGCAGACATTGACTCGTTACATAGACCACTACATCAAATTTCCTATACCTGGAGAATTGTCTGACATCAAGGGTGATTTCTATGCATTAGGACGGATACCCCATGTAATCGGATCTATTGATGGCACTCATGTTGCCTTGATACCACCAAAGGCCAATGAACATTTCCACTCCATCAATGTCCAGGTGGTGTGTTTGGCTGACATGTGCATCTAACACGTCTGTGCCCGTTTCCGTGGCTCTGCACATGAGGCATATATCCTGCGTAACAGCATCATCCGCCATTTGATGACTCAAATGCAACCTGACAGGGCCTGGCTTGTTGATAGGTGATGTATGTGGATGTTGTAGTGTGGTTGTATGTTGTAGCGTGTGTTGGTTGTATGTCAGATAGTGATATGTTGTTAGACAACTGAACCGTTTCTGTGTTCAATGTAGGAGACTCAGGATACCCCAACCAGAATGGTTACTGACGCCACTGGGCAACCCAGTGACCCCAGCCAAAGTGCACTTTAATGAGACTCATGGCCGGACCAGGCGGATAGTGGAGCGGACTTTTGGCCTCCTGAAGTCAAGATTCAGCTGTCTGGATAAGATGGGAGGATCCTTCCAGTATGCCCCAGGAAACGTGGGCCAGATAACCGTGGCTTGCTGCATGCTGCAAAACATAGCAATACGTAAGAGCATACCTCTGATAGGAATATATGTTATTATAACGCATGCGTTACATCGCATGGCATTACAACACGGTCGTAATTAACCCTGGGCGGTGAACTACGCTACGCTCGTGGAGTTTGCGTAGTTCCGGTAACTTTGCGGTTCGTGTAGAATGCGAAGTTACCGAGCACTACGCAATTTGCAGCGTAGCGTAACTGTTTTTCTTCTTCGCGCGCTCAATATGCGTTCTCGCGTGCGCGGTAACGACCTACCGTGATTCTGCGTTCGCCGACGCGATTTCCTATCCGTTCGCGGGCGCCACAAGATTTGGAATCCGGCCGCACGATCCCGCGAGAGTGTGCGAACGCGAACACGTCATTCAGACGTGCGATCTGACTTCCGGCGGCAGTGTTGGTAAGATCGCGATCCCGAACACGAAGAAACTACAATCTGGCGAAGAAATACCTTCTTGAAAATGATTATTTTGCTCCAAAAAACTCCTCAGATTGTGATTTTGCTATAGTTTTTTGTGCAAGGAGTCCTTTTTCTTTTTTTACTTTTTTTTTCAAGAGGAAGGAAGTGCCCCTGAGTCTCAAACTTCCTGTTCCTGTCCAGCAGGCTCCTCCCAGTGCTTTGTCCATGTGCTGTTCACTTTCATTTGGATTTGGAGCTGGAAGGATCACTTTGTGTGTCTGTCTGCTGCATCATATCATTGGATTGGATTTGTGAACTTTTGGATTTGAGATTTTACAAGTAAGTTGGAGAATTGGTGTACTTGTTTGTTTGATTGGGGCTTGTTTGTACCTACATTTTTTGGGGATTTTCATCGTTTTTAAAATTTATTGTTGTGGCCTGTAGTTTCAGTAGGGGCCTAGTTGTTTTTCTTTGATTGGAATTTCAGCCAGTAGGCTCAGAGGTACCCATGGGTGCATGTTTCTGTGGTGTCTGTTGAATTTTAACATCATTTAGGGCATGGATGGCATTGGATTGAATTGCAAAATGTGTTTTTGGGGTGGTATTTCAGTTTTTGGTGTGTTTTAAATAGATAGGCCTTTTCAGCCAGTAGGTAACCCTGGGCGTTCAGCTCGCGGACTTTTGGCAACTCCGCACTGCGCGACAACGCGGACTTACACTTTTTTTCTTCTTCGCGTGCTCAATATACGTTTTTGCACGCGCGATAACGACTTTTTGTGACGATCGCGATGCCGAACACGCAGAATTACAATCTGGCGAAGAATATCTCTCGAGCAGCATAAAACCTTCTCGAAAATGATGATTTTGTTCATTTTGCTCCAAAAATTCCTCAGGTTGTCATTTAGATGTAGTTTTGTGAGCAAGGAGTAATTTTTCTTTTTTTTAATAATTTTTTTAAAGAGGAAGGAAGTTCCCCAGAGTCTCCAACTTCCTGGTCCTGTCCTTTGTCTTCACTTTCTTGTTATTGTGGGTGGCCTGGCAATGTGGGTGGTGGCCATTTTGTGAAGCCAGGCATTGTGCTTTTGCCATAGGCCTGCATTTTCTGTCTTGTCTTCCTTTTCTTGTTGTTGTGGGTGGCCTGGCCATGTGGTGGCGGCCATTTTGTGGGACCAGCCACTGTGCTTTGCCATAGGCCTCCAAGCTTGCGGCCTAGTCTGCCAGTAGGCCCAGAGGTAGTCATCATGGGTGCATAAAAACTGTTTCTGTGTTGTCTGTTGAATTTTAACATTATTTAGGGCATGGATGGCATTGGATATAATTGCAAAATGTGGTTTTTGGGGTGGTATTTCAGTTTTTTGGTGTGTGTTAAATAAATAGGCCTTTTCAGCCAGTAGGTAACCCTGGGCGTTCAGCTCCTGGACTTTTGGCAACTCCGCACTGCGCGACAACGCGGAATTACACTTTTTTTCTTCTTCTCGCGCTCAATATGCGTTTTCGCGCGCGCGATAACGACTTTTTGTGACGATCGCGATGACGAACACGCAGAATTTACAATCTGGTGAAGAATATCTCTCGAGCAGCATAAAACCTTCTCGAAAATGATGATTTTGTTCATTTTGCTCCAAAAACTCCTCCGGTTGTCATAAAGATGTAGTTTTGTGAGCAAGGAGTAATTTTTCTTTTTTTAATAATTTTTTTAAAGAGGAATGAAGTTCCCCAGAGTCTCCAACTTCCTGGTCCTGTCCTTTGTCTTCACTTTCTTGTTATTGTGGGTGGCCTGGCAATGTGGGTGGTGGCCATTTTGTGAAGCCAGGTATTGTGCTTTTGCCATAGGCCTGCATTTTCTGTCTTGTCTTCCTTTTCTTGTTGTTGTGGGTGGCCTGGCCATGTGGTGGCGGCCATTTTGTGGGACCAACCACTGTGCTTTTGCCATAGGCCTCCAAGCTTGCGTCCTAGTCTGCCAGTAGGCCCAGAGGTAGTCATCATGGGTGCATAAAAACTGTTTCTGTGTTGTCTGTTGAATTTTAACATCATTTAGGGCATGGATGGCATTGGATATAATTGCAAAATGTGTTTTTTTTTGGGGGGTCTATTTCACTTTTTGGGTGTGTTAAATAAATGCCTTTTTTGCGTATGTATGTGTTGTTGTTGTGGTTGTTGTGTAACTTTCCAACCTGTTTTTAGCCATGTGGATTTTAGTTTTTGCATTAAAGCTGTGTATGTTTTATCAGGCATCCTTTGTCTGGCCATATAGGCCTGCTTGAGTTCATTGTTTGGCGTGCCTTGCGCCTGTGAGTGACCATGTGGCTGGGGGGCCATTTTGTGGTGGTAGTTAGTAGTGTGCTGTTTTTGCCACATAGGTCTGCGTGTCTTTCCATTTTTCCTCTTGTCTTACTGCTTCCAAATCCATCCCCATTGCCAGCTGCAGCTCCCTGATGCTGCATCCATCCCACGTGATGCAGAAATGTAGGCCAAACAGGCTCCACTACATTTTTGTTTTTGTTCTTTGCTATTCTTATTCTTCCTGAGTGTACACACTACACAGTACACCAGGAAAGCCCTGGCCTTGTTGTCAAAGTCTCATAAATGGCTACACTGTTGTTGTTCACTGAGTTTCTAAAATTTAATAATTGTGACAACCACACACTAACTTTTATATTATATTAGTTTGATTTGTGCTATCGTTTGACTGATGTTCTTCTGGCTTTTTTGCTTTTAGGTGCACAAAAGACTGAGGAGGAGGTGTGTCATCATTGCCCGTTGTACTGCCAGACAGACATCCTGCTGCTGTACACGACATGACGTGTGACCTGACCAGACATCTCTGCAACTTGTGCAACTGAGTGCTGCTGACATCTGAAGAAGATGGGCCCAAAGAAAGCAGGTACCAGGTCCTCCAGTACCAAGAAAGTTGCTATTGAGAAGAAGGAACAGAAGAAGGAAGTGACACTTAAGTCCCAATACCTTTTTTGGGAGAAAAAAAAATTACGCCTGCAGCAGCAGTGTCTGGGGGGCAAGCTGGGGACAGCACCTCCGCATCAGTGGGCCCAAACCACCAACCCAGGCCCAAGCACATGAGTGTGGAAGAGGTAGCCAGCCTAATGGTGGAAAGCAGTGATGCTGAGCCTGAGATAAACTTATCGCTATCTCAAAGTAGTACCCAATCAACGCAGGAGGAAACACAGCAGATAAGTGGTCAACAACAACAACAGCCGCAACCACCGCCCGCAATAGTAGTTGTTGTTCCTCCCGAAAGTAGGGGCAGTTCAGGAAATTGAGCCTCATGCAGAGGTAGAAGAAGAAGCCACTCATTCAGAAGATCCATTGTCTTCCAAATCTCCAGCAAGGAAAAGGAGGGTTAGTCCATCAACTTCTTCACCAAGCCCCCCTTCTGATGATCTAGTTGCCACTTGGAAGCCACGAACTGAGTCTGAGAGGGAGACACGTCCCAAGACCAAGCTAGGGAAAAGGAAGGTTCCAGAAAGCCTTACACTTATGGAGGTCGATGTAGAACAGCAGGATGATGATGATGAGCCAGTCATCACGAACATCACTCCCGGCCCCGAGGAGATGGAGACCAACATTATTACCCTATCCAAAATTGCTGCAAGGGATGTAGCACGCATACCTCCACAGGTAACACCAACACGACCTACAGCTTCCATATTTGCATTAGCAAAGGCCCGGCAGCGACCTACATCCAGCACAACCACCACCTCAGTAGAAGTAGGTAGTGGTACAGCACAGAGTCAAATTCAACACACACCCTCCAGTTCATCCGGCATTGGAAGTGGCACCTCCAGCAGGAGGCAAAAGTTAAGCTCCCCAGTTTGGGACTTCTTTACGGTTAGCGAAAAGGAGGAGAACATTGCTATATGCTCCATTTGTAATACCTCTGTTAGTCGTGGTAAGCTTGGTACAAACTATGGTACCGGAGGCCAAATAACCCATCTGAAAAAACACCACTTGATGAGCTGGGAGGACCACCTTCGCGGCATAAAAACTGCAACCATTGGTGTTGGTGGGGATAAAGGAGTAGAAGATCCGATCACGGTGGAAGAGGAAGGACAGGGAGACATTCTCTCTGGTAGTGGTACACAAAGTCGCCCTGTCCCCAGCAGTGCAGTGTTAACGTCGCCCACATCTTCAGCAACATCTCAGTAGCACAAGAGTAAGAGTCAGCCTGAGACAGCAAGGAGTACCGCAATGAAAAAAGTGCGTTGTTGAGCCTAAGAGAAAGGAAAACCATGCAGCCTACCATTATCAGCATGTTTGGGGGAGGGGCAGTATGAACGCAACCACCCAATAGCACGTTTGTACAATGCGAAGCTGGCTAAAATGTTAGCACTGGACCTTCTCCCTTTTTCTTTTGTTGAAGGGGTGGGTTTTCTGGAATTTGTGACAGCCATCTGCCCAAAATGGCATGTTCCCAGCCGCTACTATTTTGCCAGAGTTGCTGTTCCAGCACTACATCACAACGTGCTGGAATTGCTTGGAATAGCCTTGAAGCAGAGTGCTGTTCAGAGTATCCACCTGACAACAGACACTGGATCTCTTTTGCGGGGGTTAGAGAACAGATATCTGCTGGTGTTGATGCTGCTGAGATTTTTCATGCCACTCGCAAACATGCAACTGTAGCCATGTTTGCCATGGAGAAATCTCATACTGCTGCAAACATTTTGGAAGAGTTTAACAGCAAGGTCTTTGAGTGGCTGCGCCCAAGAGGGCTTAAGATTGGTTTTGTTGCCACGGACAATGGCAGTAATGTAGTTAAGGCCATGGCCGATGGTGGCCATTTCAGGGTCCCGTGTTTGGCACACTGCATTAACATTGTTGTTCAAGACTTTCTGAAAAATGAATCCAAAGTCAGCAACTTACTGGCCACCTGCAGAAGAATATGCACACATTTCAGCCATTCTTTTAAAGCCCGGAAGCAGCTGAGGGTCATTCAACGTGAGCATAAAATGCCAGTCAAAGCACTCATCCAGGAGGTGCCAACACGTTGGAACTCAACTTATTACATGCTTGATCGTCTGTTTGACCTGTACATACCACTCAATGCTTATGTCATGCAAAGATTAGGGGAACCTACTGTGAGAGGCATGACCATTGAGATGGGTCAATGGGACCTCATTAAATGCCTGACAGAGATGCTACTTCCTTTTGAGATCTTCACACGTGAAGTCAGCAGGGAGGACTGTACTATGGGCCAAGCTATCCCATTGTTGCACATGCTAGAGCAACAGCTGAAGGAGGTGTCTGAAACGTACGCAGGTGTGGATGACAAACAAGACGCATATCATTTGGCGGAGTCCTTAGCCGCTCGCTTATCTGAAAATACAAGGATTCAAAATAACATTGTGTCACAACAACATTACATTACTGCCACAATTTTGGATCCACGGTACAAAGTATTTCTGAACAGTAAGGCAGTAATTACTTTTTCGGAAGTGGATGTTGCCAACTACAAAACTTTGATAGCTGAGGAAGCCAGTAAGTTCGAAAGCGAACGGCTGGTAATTACAGGCTCCCCGCCCCAGTCCATAACAAGTACTACAGGGCATCCAGAGTCAAGTTCTACTTCGGAGCCTGAGGGCAGTGCGTTTGCCTCCCACCAGTCACCGACACCAACACTACCAATAACATCAACAACAGCAAGAACAGGATCATCCACAGTACAATCGTCAACTGATTGGTTTCAACGGCAGGGGTATGGTAAGTCCAGTGCTGATGCAAAGGCAAAACAGGCTGAGCACATTGGAGCACCCCTGAGCATTGAGCGGATGGTCCAGGCCTATCTGGATGACCCAACAGATGTCTTCATGGATCGAAACCCATTGGTGTATTGGTATGGGAAAAGAAGCCAATGGACAGTGCTCAGCAGGCTGGCGATAAAGTATCTGGCTACCCCTGTCACAAGTGTCTCTTCTGAGCGTGTTTTCAGTGCTGCTGGTGCCATTGTAACTTTGAAAAGGACCAGTCTCTCGCCCAAAAGCGTGGAGAGGTTAACCATGATCAAAATGAATCAGCACTTTATACCACCGGATTACAAAATACGTGAATCACAGCAGGAAGAGGAGAGCGACTTTGATGACGTAAGTAGTGGGTTACAGGAACTACTTCTGTCCGAACCACCAGAGTTTGAGGGCGAGCTCCTCTTCCCTGACAACTAGGCTTTCAAATTGTTACTTTCTTCCTTCCTTTATTTGTCTGTGTATCTGTCTTGCTGGTTCAAATCAAATCACAACAAATCCATCACCACCGTCTTCTCTTTTTATTTACCTATTGGAGTTGCACGTCTGTGCATTTAACTGTCCACTCCTCAGAGTCCTGCTCCATCTTCCTGACTCGCCCTAATTACATTTACATAAAGCCAGACATTGGAGTACAAGAAATGTTGCATCTAACAGTCCCTCCATAAGAAGTGAAACGTGACTATAGCTATCCTCCGTTTTGTTTGCGAGCCGAAACTCATCACTGGCCGAAGGCTATCGCCTCTACAGGCATCCACAACTCTTCACTGTCAGAACTTGGGCAGGCATCCAAAAGTAAACCCATCACTGTCAGAAGGCTACAGCCTCGGCAGGCATCCAAAGCTCATCACTGTCAGGACAGAAGGTACTTGGCAGAGAAAGACAAGACTCTTCGAAGAAACTTGCTGACATTTCTGCAAACTCAATTGACCAGCAATGACCGCTGCCCAGGCCGCGGCCCATCACAGCGCTGACCGTGTGAACCAACTTAAACTGCGACAAAGTGCCACAGATGAATAAGACGCAAACCGAAACAGCGACTACCAACACTCAAAATGAATGTGGAGTAATAATGAGGCCACTGCCTCGTTCAAAAAACACACACCTGTCAGAACTAGGCATCTGATGATCTGACAGCCAAAGAGAAGAGCAAGACAGGTAATGATGGCATGCATTGGATGCTCGCTGACTCTGAGCGATTGCTGTTGTTTGTTGTGTTGATGTTGTGCATGAAGTCGAACTCTACTAGTTAATCTACAAAGTGAAAGTGACTCAAGTGACAGTCAATGTTTCCCTTCTTGTTGTTTAATAACCAAATTGTCCTCCTACTACTGCAGGTGCAGGCCAATATACGTTGCAATTTTTTAATATGGAATATGGACTTAATCGGAGACTAGTCACTACAGACTGAGTTGGAGTTGGACAACACATACCACACCATTATGATGACCATACTACCTTTGTACGCAGTCAGTCAGTTAGATCGGAGATGATTGATGGAATAACTGCATTTCATGAAGTGGCATAAAAGGTAAACACAACAATTCAACAAGAAAGTAAACACAGCAGACCTACGTGTCCATGTTGTGGTGGAGTCGAGTATAGTCATATGACTGACAGCGGCGCATTGATTTAGTCACTTAATTTTGAAAATGCTAGGCTGCTGTATATGCCTTTTGTCTGGCTCTGTCAAAATTTAAGGTAAATGGAGGTTGGGTCACGGGCTGGTGCTGTGGGCCTGTTCTGTCCTGTTGTTGTTGTAGCTTAATGCTGTAAACAGAATAGACACGATGTATCCTCAGTCTGAAAGTGTTCTCTCTTCTCGGACTCCACCGTAATTGATGCTTTTTTTTTATTCATTGATTTTTCAATACCCCTTTTGTTTTTCCATCTACACTTACAGGCTGGCCTTTACCCTGTGCTATACTGGGAGAAACAACTCACACTTACCTTACCAATCCGCATCAGGCAGGCAGTGGCACCCAAGATTGATGTGCGGAGCGTCCATGGAAGATAGGACCAAGAGGAATGACGAGATTCAACTCCACAATTTGACCAGGATAATACAGTAACTTTAGTATCATTCATCATTCGTCTTTTAATTAATTTGATTCCTTTTTTCTCTTCAATCATTACGACTGTGTGTTGTGTTATTGTTTGTTGGCTAATTGATCCCTACAACTATTTTTTAATTTTCTTTGCTATCTTTAAAAGTAAGCCCAGTACAACATGTAATTTGGGTCTCTCTGAGGGCATACAGGCAAGGCAAATTGCATAGAATATACTGCTGCCCTGTACTGTCTAATTGTCTAGTAGAAGTTAGTAAGTACTATTCATTAACCATCAAGTTATCTTCATCATCATGCATGCATTTCCTTTTTCTCCCTTCATAGATTTATTGGATAAGATCATGGTCGTCTGCCAAGATTGTGCTTTGCTTTTGTTGTGTCCATGCGTACTGTTTTTCCTTGTCAAACCTTTCCCCAAACCCCCTTCCCATCCATTCATCAAACCCTAACCCTCTTCCCCGGGCTGTGATTTATATTGAGGTGTGATGTGACTACATTAAATGTACACCAATTGATCACACGCTTGCTGGGGCAGATGTGGTGAAAGCAACACTAATTCAATTTCAAGGCAGCGCGAGGATCTTCTTCTGCTTGCCCACCCATGCTCAGTCTATGTGCAAGCCAACTTTTTTTCCCAAGGGACCTAATACATCATAATTAATTGCTGGCATTGATTGGATTCATCTTCGACATCCTACCACACAGCAGTAAAGGTTACGAATTACTATTGTGTTAAGTTAAGTGACTCACTTAACACAACTACAGTTTGTGACTTCTTGTACTAGGCTGTCCCCGCCACCATTAAGTTTTATTTTACTTAAGCAGTTGCAATATTGTTTGTTTGGCAGTCTTCTTCTGTACTGTACTTTACTTCGTTCTACTACTCCTCCCACAGTCGCTCTCAGGCAAGTGACTGTCTCTATTTTTATTTTTTTTGCAAATGCTACTGCCAGTGTCTACTACTACCACCACAACCAAGGCATATTCTCCATTCTCTTGGGAAACCATGCAGCGATCGCTGTGCCGAACTTAATCATCATCAATCACAGGTAAGATAAGTTTGGTGGGAGGTATAATGGACTAGGAGGAGAGACTGACAGTACTAGTAGGACAAATAACTCAGTGAGGGGTACCGCATCTATCTGTTTGTGTTACATCATCGGCAGATTATTTAAATCAAACACTGGCTGCAGCCCTGCAGCAGCAAGGAAACCATGTGACATAAATTCGTAAACAGTAACCCCCCATAAAACATTAACATTGTATGTTTAAGTATAAATATAATTTATTACCCTAACAAAAATAAACTATCCCACACCTGACCCACCCCTCTCCCTAACCCCAACCAATGTCCAAAACGAAAAAGTCCAAACAATGTTCATAAACCCCAACGCCCAATTTCCACCCACCAACAAAAGGAATAAAAAAGGGGCAATGCAACGGGGTCCTATAGTTCTTATATTTGGCAGGCTTTCAGGTGTTTGTCCACCAGGATCTTGACCCACTTCTCTAGTTGCTCCTCTAGGCGTGAAATCCGGAGGAGCATCTGGCGGCGAAATGACCTGCAGTGGCATCCAGGGTGGGGGGCAGCAGTGCTGGCTGATAATGAATTGCGGCGGCGGGCGGCTGCCTGACCGCGGCGCCGTACCACTGGACGTGGGGCCTGGCTGGGGCCCGGGGCATCGGAGGAGGCTGCAGCTGCTGCCGCCTCCTCCTCCGCCTGAGCCACTAGCCGCCGGTACTCTTCGCAGATGGCCTCCAGTTTCCGGCGCCGGGCCCTGGCTGCCAACTTCTTCCGGGATGGTTTTTCTTGGGAAGGAGTATCTATATCAAGAAAGAAAAAGAATATTGTTGTAACCAATACTCTTAGCAAAACAGTAACACAAAATTAATTCAACACATAGTGGCACAGTAGCACTAGCAAGAAGCACAGTACATAACATTTGTGGTAATCATCTATCCTCCCACTTCCTTAGCCTCTAACATTTGTGGGAGTTTCAGGCATTATACTATCACTATGGACTCCAGTACACAGTACACCAGTCTTCTTTTTATCTCTAGTTTAGCGAAATTACATAACTTGGTTGTAGCCGGCATGCCAGCTCAGTCAGCTATGCTTGCACCCAAGACAAACATACGAGTCATGACGCAGACTCACGTTAGTTTTATTTACTACTGTCTACAGGTGGGGAAGCTCGTATTTTTCTATTACGGGAGGCACTGGCCATAATCTCTCTGTTACATGAAGGGCAATTGCTCAATTTCACTTTCACAGTGCCCTGGCTACTACAAAAAGGCAGATTATATATCTGATCCAATGATCATTGCTTATATATGGGACGACGACATAAGGTCAGTAGCGGTCGGTGGTGGGAGTGCTGCCGGGCGGTGACGTGGGGAGGGGCAGGGTGGGGGGTAGTAAACTATGGATTACGGCCAATTACAGGTAAGTAAACATATAAATAAATAAAACTAATTTTGTTGTGCGCACTGCATCGCATTTGGCGGTGCAGTGCGCACAATGAAATTCGCTTTATTTATTTTTATGTTTAGTTACCTGTATTTGGCCGTAATCCATTGTTTACTACCCCCACCCTGCCCCTCCCCACATCACCGCCCGGCAGCACTCCCACCACCGACCGCTACTGCATAAGGTACTTTGTTTTGATTGACTGTGTAACCAACAGATAGGCCACCCTTTGCAGGCTGGCTGACACATTCGAAAATAAATTAACATAGGTATGGAGTGGTCCTCGGACTCGAAGGAAGGCGCTTGATAACTAACTATACACAATATATATGATGTGCTTGCAAACTACTGTGAGTCAACTGTATTCTGAAAATACAACTTGTATTCCCCTCGGCTTTGCTACTCTGGCGCGGTTTCTTTTACATTCCCTTCAAACTAAGACTCTGCATCCCGACACAGTCTCCACCTATGCTGTCTATGATGAATACATACAGGCATCCATCCATTCTAAGTAAATGTCTATCATTCTTCTTAATCTCTCCACAAACCTTACTTTGTTGCACCAACAACCACCCATGCGTCCACTCCTTCCTTGCTTGCCTTGGCTTTGAGTTTCACCCAAACACCGCTGATGATTCTTGCTATCCCCAGTATCCACCCATATGGTGTCGGCACCCAGGCAAGCATCTTTTCTTTCACCTTCCACCCATCCTTCAACAACCCATGCATCTGATTCCTATCAGCCACCTATGCATGCTTCCAACGTATCCTTCTCTGCCAGTCATATTACATCTCGCCCGTCCTTCCTCCTTCCACCCTTCTTTCCCTTTTTGTTCAACACATCCATCAAGGTCATCTGATCTGACTTTTAGTCTTCTCCATAAAACTTTCACAGCTGAGTTGGAGTCAGATAGAAGAGGCCATTGGTTACTCAACTCACGCTGCTAATGCTATTGCTAATGCATTGCTAATGCTAAGTAAAGGGTGTCTTCTTCAACCGTTGTATAATGTTCACTACAACTTCATACCTAATAAGTCTCAACAGTACAGTGAGTGAAGTGAACACCCTTCCAGCTAGTGCAATGTCAATAAGTAATGAATATAACTTACCACCGCCCGCCACTGCTGCTGGCTCACCCCCTGTAGCTCCTGCAGGTGCCGCATCTCCTGCCCCCTCCGGAATGGTTGCATCGCCGCTGGCCCCGCCGGCACTGGTGGTCGGTAGTACGCCTAGAAAAAACATGACACATTTTTAGATGCCTGTACACCTCCCCCTATTTATTCGTTTTCACTAGCAAGATTGAAAAAAAAGTTAATACATACATATACAACATACATCACTAGTCCAAATCGGGTACTAGAGTAGAGTCAGTAGACACTGGTAGTGTTATGGTCCCTAGGGTCATTATTATAGTCTACTCTACTCTTTGCAAAGTTAGCCTGAGCCATGCAACCATTTTTCGCTTCATGTCTTTTTCGCATGTTACCTCGCAGCTTGTTGTGCAGTAACAGTAAGACGCCTTTTGAGCCCACATGAGCTCATACAGCTACTGTCTGAGCGTTGCGTACAAGAGGTCGAAAAACAAGCCACTTTGTTATGGAGTTCGGTTAGTCCGTATTGCTTAGCCATAAGTAACATGTTACACTTTTGGGCATGACTGAGAAATGCTTGCATTATACTATGTAACGCGCACCATTTTTCTCATAACAGGCAGAAGATTCCCTTCTACGAACCAGAGATTTGCAGAGCTTATGAATGATGCATGTAACCAGTACTTCTACGTTCTACGGTGAGGGGTCTCCCAGAATTCGCACAGATCTTTTGTCTTCTATCATGCACTTGTAACAATGTTTATTGTTTTAATCTTATGCATTTTGCTGTTGGAGCTGGCTGTAGTACACTGAATTTTATAGAACAACATACAGAGCTTGTTAGTTGAAAATAAACCTTTTGAACTTACACATAGACTCTGTGGTATTTGGTGTGGTGGTGGTGGTGGACTTACACGAGTGAGTGAGCGAAAGGGTGTTATGTTCTGGGTTGTGTAATCATTGGGTATCTTCTGGTGGGGGTTTGGGGACCTAATGAGACACTATAGCTAGTCGGTCAGGGGATTGTGGTTCACTTAGTTCTGACTGAGGTGTGAGGAAGGTCCAACCTCCCATCACCAACATCCTCGGGGACCTAATGAGACACTATAGCTAGTCGGTCAGGGGATTGTGGGTTCACTTAGTTCTGACTGAGGTGTGAGAAAGGTCCAACCTCCCATCACCAACATCCTATTTTCTTGTGCATAGTAGGGGTGGGCGGAATTTGCGTAGTCGCGCTACGCAAAGCTCCGCGAAACGGTAAAAAATCTCCGCGAGCACGCAAAAGTTCCACGAACACACGGAATTGCTTGTTCCGCCCGTTCGCGATGCTTTTTTCCTGTTCGCCAACGCTGTTTGCATGCTCGGGGAGAAATATCTCGCAAACACGCATTTTGAAAGCGCGAACAAGCAAAAAATTCCGCGAAGCCGCGGATCGCGGAACTTTTGGTAATTCCGCATTCTTTGCGGAACGCGAATTTACCCAAATTCCGCAAATTCCGCGAGCGGAACGGAATTTACCGCCCAGGCCTAGTGCATAGTTCGTATGTGGCTGTGCAGAATCCCCACAACAGTAGTAGTATGTACTATATCCTATCAAAAATAGTCAAATATCTGGTTGGGCATTTTGTTGGTGGTAATTGTCAAAGCCTCAAGATTAAGAAGACTAGAAGAGGACAACCCAAAGGACTGGACTCAGTGGCTAGAGCTATTGGTCAATCTGAGTTTTATTCAAAACCGTAAAATAAAGAGTGGCAAACAGGGCAAGCTTAGCTACAGACAGACTAATATTAGTAGTACAGAGAGTCATAGCAGAGGCAGTTAGAACTTAGAGGCAGGGATAACCAGAATTTAGAAAGAGATAGTCAAGTCAAGATCAAAGAAGCTTTTGTAAAAAATAGAATTAGGAAGTGGAACCAACATTAATAGTTCGGAAAAAATAAGGTGCAGTAAAAGTTAGGGAAATATAATTGTTAATATTAACCACTGGAGGACTTACTGGGGCCAGCAGCAGGGCCCTCGGTAGAGGAGCGGTCCTCTGGTTGTCCCGCCGACTCAGACCCTGTCTTCTTGCCCCTGGGTGCTGCAGATCAGTGATCATGTAAGATATAATAAAGAAAGAGACAAACATTAATGATTGCTTTGAAACAAATAAATTATCTAAAAAACGCTCAAACGTTTTAGGAAACAATAATCCGATTGACTAATGGCTTGCGGGATTCACGGACCGTCTACTTATATGAACACTAATCCAGTGTTCCATTCTGATTGATTCGAATCCAGAACACTAACTAAGCCTAAGTACCACCTGACCTAGCCCACCTATTCCAGACGGCCCAATTGTTCACTAAGTCTGCATTTCCATTTTTTTACCCTCAAAAATGCATAGATGAGATGGAGGACACATGCATAGATTTGTGCATACACCAAATTGTTGGTTGGTTGCGTCTGATGTTCTGCTACTGACTGACACTGCTAAGCCTACCACTCACTAAACAAACTACAAAAGGTTCTACTAAGGACTGGGGTAAGCAGCACTCAGTGACAGAGGATGCGTCACGCAGACCGCTAAAAAATTATCAACTAATACTAACTAAACCTAGTATCAATCTATCCACCACTGTTTGACAGGAGGACAAAGGAAGAACTAGAGTCTCTCTAGCAATAGCATTACCTAACTTAAGTTCTCTAAAGTAAACTCTTACATAATAATCAGCCCAAGCGAGCGCAAAGTTGCAAACAAGTAAGAGTAGCGCCGAGCACCTGTGTCCTACAATCACAGAAGATTTTGAAACGTAACTAATTTACCTGCAATGTAAGCAGCAGTATTCTTGTTATTTGTAAAAAAATTATACACAATTCTTATACTACTATATATATTAGCTACTCACCAAGCCCCACAACCTCGACACCTAGCAGGTCCAACAAGTCCTGCTCCCGGTCCAGGATGTCTGACCACCGGTAGGCCAGCTGGTTATGGATGCGCTGGACCCCTGAGCAGCGAAACACTGCCCGGCGCTCCTTCGCCCACTGGCGGTGACGCTCCTGGGTAGGGTACCCGGAGCCTGGCCTGCTGCCTGCTGCCAAGGTCAAGGGGAGGTGGCGCTGCACAAAATAAACAAGGGCGGCCACCTCCGCCTCGCTAAAAAGCTGCCGGGCTTGCACCCCTGCAGGGTGCAGTCTGCCGCAAGGCAGGCGGCTCTTGGGCGCACGCGCCTTGCCCTTGGAGCCAGTAGTGCTGCTAGTACCCTTCGCCATGGTTCTGGGGTGTGTGGGAGGAGGCGGAAAAGAAAAGTTAGAAGGAAAAAATAAAGTTAGGGGAAGAAGTAGGAGCTTAAAGAAGAAAGTAATATAAAACAGTAGAAAAGTTAAAAAAACACAGTAAAAAGTAGAAATAAATGGAAAATATAGACTTAGGCACAGAGAGAGATAGATAATAAACTTAAAAAAATTGAAAAACAGTGTAAAAAACTAAGGATTGCAAAGATTGAGGGAGGATAGAAAAGTAGGCCCAGAACCATAGCATAGAGTGAAAAACAAGATGGCCGCGCCCGTTGCGACCGCGTGGGTAAGTTTGCGCGATATTTCTCCCCGAGCACACAAAAAGTGTTGCGAACACGTACAACGTGTTCCCGAACATGAAATGCACATCGCGAGCACGCTATACGGGCGGGACAATTGAAAAACAAGATGGCCGCGCCCATAGGCGACCGCATGGGCAAGTTCGCGAGATACTATCCCCCGAGCACGCAAACAGCATCCCCAACACGCACAATGCGTTCCCGAAGAAGAAAAACGAATCGCGAACGGGCGCGACAAGCAACTACGCACGCTTGCATAGCTACGCGTAGCTCGCGTAGCGCTTTAAAGTCTTCGCGTAGCTTCGCGTAGCGCGACTACGCGAATTACGCCCAGGGTTAGTCGTAATAACGACCGCATTGTTACATCGAATACGATTACATCGCAAGTCGTTACAACGATTTGCTGTAGGGAGAGCGCTGGACTTAGGAATAGTATAATTTACTATTCCTACTCCAGTTTGTGCAACAGCAGGGAAGGTGTTTTATTGTTAATCCAACACCTTCTGCTCCCTACAGCAAGTCGTTATAACGACTTGCGATGTAATCGTATGCAATGTAACAATGCAGCTGTTGTAACAACCACGTTGTAATGGCATGCGATGTAACGCATGCGAAGTAAACGATGTCTCCCCTCTGATAGTTGACAAAGGACACCAGCAGGTGCCACAGATGGAGGATCAAGGACTGGGCCATGATGACAGAGGTAATGATGATGATGGAGGGGATTTGAGACAACAGCTTATCCACAACTTTTTCACATGACTGTTAGTATGCAATGAGAGGAGGTGACTAACCACCATTGCTTGTTGTTGTGTAGCTGGTGGTCAATGTGTATGCATGCTTGGGAGTGTATGATAAGTGTCCTGAATTTTTTTCTAAGAGTGGGTATTGAAATGGTCAAATTGACATGTACAGTGTTTCAGTGAAGCCTAGATAGTGTTAACAATGACATTGTTGTGCTTGAGATAGCATACTTATCTGACTTGTGCTACCTTATTTCTGGTTGCTAAACTCTGGGGCATATTAGCAAGACCGGCGATAATGGGGTTGCTAATATGCGTTATAGAATTCCAATAGAAGCCCAGGTTAGATGTCCTGCACATCTAACCTAGGCTTCTATTGGAATTCTATTACGCATATTAGCAAGCCCATTATCGCCGTTTTAGCGGCAGTTTCCTGCCGCTAAAACGGCGATAATTTTATCGCCGGTCTTGCTAATATGCCCCTCTGTTCTTTATGCTTTTTTACAAGGCTACATTGTCATGTCATCTACAGAGTGAACTTGCAAGTTGTGACCTCACCAGACATATGATGCTGTGACAGACACCGACATGGAAATTTTGCTTAACTTTCTGGCACGCACTTCCTTGAGACCTGATAGTCTGGTGATTTTGATATTAGTGCCTTTCAGTACTGTGTGATGTGATTTTTCTTTGTGTTCGGGCACCAGGTTGTAGCGGGACAATAAAAATGTATTCCAGATTGAGGTGTGACTTGTCTGATATCACACATCCAAACATGTTCAAATCAAAGTTTGACGATGATGAACTAATTGGCTAAGAAGGATTTTTTATGGGCTGGCAAGTGGTGGTAGCTGTGTAGACAATTGACTTCCAGTGAATATGTGATGTGTACTACAGTGTGTCTGAAAACCTGGTTGTGTATATCTATCATGCTGTGCAAAAGTTAATTTACTCACAGGCACTTAGTTTAATACTTACAAGTAATTGATTACCTAGGTTGTTGACGCTTTCATCATTATGATTAGAGGGTGATTACAATATGTACATTTTGAATTTGAAGTCACAACATGAGCAAGTATTGCTGTGCAAAGTAGTTTATTTTGAAATAATAGTGCTAAATTAAAACCAAACAATGGTGGTGTGCTCACAACAACAAATAAAGTGCAGATTGGAGTTGATAGTGTTTGCTGATAAAATCCAACAGAGACCAGCCACAGTTATTCAAGTCCAAAGTCCAACTTTGACCCTCCATCAGATGTGGGACAGTTATTTTTGATAGTCAACAAAGTGAACGATTGGCACACACTGGATAATATCAAGGGCACCTTTTCACTTCCTGGGGGTGGTGCATTGCCATCCGACTCTGATGTTTCCTCGGACGCCCCACCTCATGTTTGGGTAGGGGAACCACAGCTGCAGGCTCCTGGGGTACTGGGGACTCTCTGCCTGACTCAACGTCCCTCCCTGTGGCTTGTGCAGATGTAGTAGCAACAGATGTTGTGGGCACAAAGGGAGGTGTTCTTAGATGACTAGCGATCTGGCAGAGGTTAGTACCAATATCCCCCAGCACCCCAGTAATGCCATCCATTTGGTTGTTGAACGGGCCCAGATGTTGTTTTTTTTTCTGTCTGCAGCTGCTCGATGTTTCTGAGGATTTGTATGACCTGGCCCATTTCTCCCTGGCAACCCTCATAGGCATTGATTACCCGGGAGAGGTTTGGGTGGTCATTAGCAGCACTAGCTGCTCAACGGAGTGAAACCACATGACCCCTCCCACCACCCCTAGCACCACGAGCATGCACAGTTGGCAATGTCACAGTCAACCCTGTGCCTCCTTCTTCATTGAAGGTGGTGTTGTCGTCTGTCAACTACAGAGTTCTCTGTGTTGCTGCGCTGCTCTCATTGTCCGGGGCTGCTGTCCTTCAGGGAAGGGGGTCAGCTGGGTGTCGTTACCTGAGGCGGGAGTTGTCGCTGTGGATCCTGCTGAAGCTGCTGGTGCTGTCTGCCGACCCAAACTGATGGGCCTGATTGCTCCTCCTCATCCGAGGATGAATGAGAGTCCTCAACGCCGATGAGCTCATGGTCGGCTGGAGTCTGGGACTGGCTGTCATCATTTGGCCTGGCGGTGTTCCCAGCTCGCCCTGTGGTTACAGAAATAACACAGTCAACTATGTGAATGCCCAATGCACCACAAATGGTACCCATTACGTAAATAACTGGACAAAAAATTAGTTTAGGATGATTGATTGGCCTCCTTCATCCCTGATGGTCGCCTATTTTTTGGATGAACAATGCAAGTTGACAAGATGTGGATTGGTAATCAGCTCCACATATGTGTAGAAATGGGCATGTTCTGTTTAGTTCTTATGACATGTCCACTGACATTGACGTGTACCTGACACTCTGTAGATGACACTGGTGGCTTAGTGTGCTCCACATCTGTAGACTAACAATGATATATGTACTCTTTAGATCCTAATGTTAGAGTTTGTCAGGCCTGTATACTGGGCTTAGTCCATGGATCAGCAGTCACATAGGTGTGGCTGCCTACACACTCACAGTCTTTTGCTTTCCCGGGAATTTTGTGAACATGGTGCGATTGAGGTGCATATTGTTCTCATCTCATGAACCTCAAGTGAATGCCTGTAAGGAGCCAAACGTGTGACTGCTTAATTTTGTGCATACTGTTGCAGGGATTCTGCACAAACACAGAACTATGTGTAGGATTATGGGACCTTAGTAGGTAGGGACTAAATCATCCCATTACCTTAGCACCCATGAGCCCAGGACCAACTACCTATAGGGCCTCATTTGCCCTCCTACTCACTCACAGAGGAACAAGTGATTAAACACCCCAGAACACAACACTCCCAACTCTCTCAGGAATCGCGGTTACAAGACACACCCTTTCACTCACACTCTTGTACTTGTCCACAATAAGATCTGACAGAGACACAAACACATTTAAAATATGTATTTTAACTAAAGTGCAGTATACGTGCCACAATAAGTAGAAAAATGCATAACACGAATACGGTCAGCATAGCAAGTAGTCGTTAAGTCATAAAAGGAGCTGTCATGATAAACAACAGAGTAGCGTAACCTTCCTCCCCTTGTATAGAAGCTAGATGATTATATATTAGAAGATCTCTAGGCATTAGCTGCAGACCCCGTAACATAGTCAATAGATGGTAGATCAACATCACAGGTGCAGTCAAGCTCTTCTCCCTGGAAAGGTCCCTCTCCAAGTGTGCCCCACCTATACCAATAAGACCAAAGGTCGTATTCCCAAACACCATCTGCATGTTTTTTCTAGGTGCTAGGGCCTGACCAAAACAGAATAACAAGGGGCATTGTTGTACGACCTTGCACACAATGTTCAGACTAAATCCAAGGAACCTGCAAAGTGCGAAAAATAACTGTAGGTTCTTGTGTGAAAGTTACAAAAGAGACTTTTGAAAAATAAGCTTGTGTAGTAACATGTGCAAAACAGAGGACAGTCTGCAGCATGCTCATGCTAACATAGGGAAGACAACAATGTCCCCATGGGCCATGTGACACCCTCCCCTTGGTCAGGACGTTAGCCCTGGACTAATACAGAAGTCATAGGTAAGCAGAGGCAAAGCGCTACATTAAAATCTAAATTGTAATTAAAATCGAAAGCTGGGCTTTGAAACTAGTAGGGTAAAGGTTGTAGAAAAAAATGTATCCATCCTGGATGCAAAAAGGTAGTCAATTACAGCATATCTTCTGGACCAAGGATTTCACATGACAAGTGGAATGACATATAAGGTGTCAGAACCTTCAATAGTGAAAAGGAAGCCATCCAATTAAGCAACTCAAAAGAACAGACACGCTCCTCATATCCAGAGGCCGTTAGGAGCAATCCCGGGCAACCTGTGTTGAGTTTGATGAAACTTAGATCCAAGAGGCGCTGTGCAAGGGCACAGGGACTCGCTTTGGCCGCCGGCCCCAGTGAAGGATCATACACAAGCCTCTTAACCACGGAACAGTCCTGGTTATGGGACATCAATGGACACATCAACAGTCCATAATCTGGGGCAGGGTGTGACGTAGTGGACAGGCAGACGTCCAGAGCCCATAGAAAAGGGCACCGGATGCAGTAGAACACAGGTTGCACGTAGGTGAAGTAGGCATAATGGAAGGTCAGCCAATAGTCAATGCCAAGGGCTTCCAATGGCATCCAACCAAAGAGCTGCCTTATACACTCACTGTACAGCTGCAATTGTTCCTGGCTGGGCAGTACCACAGATTGAGCAGTCATTGGGAAACAGCAATTGAAGTACAAGAACACCGCAAACCACGAGGAGCAGCAGGGAAAAGCCTCTGAATACACTGGTAAAAATAGAATGAACAAAGGCAGAGATTACTCCAAAAATAGTCTTGAAACAAGGTGACAAGGCCGGATCCCACAAGTTTAAAAAAGTGGGCCAGGCCCGCCGTATCAGATGCATTAAAGATTTGGTGTTTTAATTCCCCAAAGTGCAGGGGGAGATTCGTGTTTAGCAATGACAGAATCTCACTTGATGTTCTCACCACCTGCAATTCGAAGGTCTCACGAGCTGACGTGAGAGCCACTTCTTGTTGAAACAATAGCGCTTTGAGTCTGCTTAACTTATTGAAATTTGTTTTCAAAGTCGGAATGGTAGGTGAACTATCTACACTTCATACACAGATGACACTCAGCTGGTGATTGCCTTCACCAACAATCCCAGCCAGGACGCGGCTAAATTCAAACAGGATCCTACAGCCATCTCGGAGTTGTTGGCCGCTAATTATTTGCATCTAAATTCAGCCAAATCCAAGATCCTTCTGGTAGGCTGGGATTCCCATCTCTGGGGCAATGAGTGGTGGCCTCCTGCTCTTGGAGTGCCTCCATACCCAAACCTGTGGTGAAGAACCTAGGAATAATGATGGACTATGATCTCACCTTTGAGACCCACGCCAAATCTGTGGCAGGGAAATGTTTCGGACTGTTGCGTGGCTTAAAGCCAATACTAGGTCTCTTTGACTCTCAAACTCGGCTGCTGATCATCCAATCATCAATCCTGGCCAGATTGTACTATTGTAATGTGTTAATCCGTGATCAAAAGGCTGCAGCGCATTCAGAATGCTACTGCTCGCGCTATCTTCGCCCTTCCCAAACACTGCCATGTCTCCAATCTCCTCTGCCACCTACATTGGCTTCCCCTAGAACAGAGAGTGTGCTTTAAAACGTTGTGTATCACCCATAAGATCCTTTTGGGCATCGGCCCAAGATTCTTGAGTGAACTATGTTCTTACTACACACCCACATGAGCGCTGCGCTCGGTAGATCTGCTTCTGGCCAGGGTCCCTCGGATACGGAGGGCCAGAGCAGGTGGCCGTACCATCAAGCTGCTGGCTCCCGCCCTTTGGAACTCTCTCCCTCTTCACAACCGCAGCAGCCCTGATCACCTGACCTTCAGAAGGCTGGTGAAGACCTGGCTTTTCTCCAACTGTTAATCTTTTCTCTCTTTGTCTTCTTACTCTGTGTTCAACTTAGCGCTGGGACGCCCCGTTGCTGGGAGTCCCAGCGCTAACATAACACTTCCTTGTGGGGGGGGGAAACAGGACATTGCTGTAACAAGTAACTCGCTGTGAAACTGTTACTATGTACGGAATGCCTACCCGTAAACCGCATCAATTCTGATTGTTGAGAATGAGATAACTGCTGTTAGAAAGCAAAGTGAGAGTTGGAATAATAGCTTCCTTTTAAAAAACATGCCAAATTAGGGGCTAAAACGTTGCAGGCACTGTGAAGTTTCACTTGCTTACACACAAGGCAGTGTCCGGCAGTTGAGTCACAATCCTCCCCTCTAAGGAACACTTCTTTTTCCGCACGTTGACAACGGAAAGCAAATGGCAATTACCACAATTCATGGATATAACTACTCCCAAGCAGTTCATACCTACCTGCAGGATAGTGTTTCATGCACGCTGTTAACTGGAAAAGAAAAATGGGCAATGAAATAACCCCATGTATTATTAACCACACTGCTGAATCTGTTTCCGCTCTAGCAAATGGTAACTGTTCTAGTTTCTCAATGTGTAACATAGTGTATGTTACATCTTTCATGGACATCATTTTTTGTTTATCTGTCAAATTAATTGGTAAAAACAGTGCGGAAGCATTCAGGTATTCCCAGGGTACCCTTCCATTTTTAAGTATCTGTAAGGTCCAAACAAATTGCATAATGGAGCATAGCTGATTTTGACCAGGATACAACGCAGATACTTCATTTTGAACAATATCAATTACAGACAATACAATATTGTCTAAGGTATAGATACGAGAAGACAGTGTGTTGATACTGTTATCAACTATGACCAGAACCTTTTCCAGATTATCCTGATCAATTTTGCATAAGCGTAGTGCTGCTTCCATTTGCGATAGTTTCCAAAATTCATTGTAAGCCGCATAAACAAAATGTTTAGGGTGAGGGGATCTCGCACCTAAAAGAAAATCTGAAAGGTCAATGTCTCCTAACAAAAGGGAAAGATGGTGCTTCACTGCCAATAGCGTTGAATGTTCTAACCACTGTTGACATACTTTACCAACTGAATAAGTGGTAACCGTATTTGAATTGGGGTAACGTGGATCAGGTCTATGTTGGGTAAACCCTGGTGTGGCATTTAAAAAATGTAAATGACAAGCATTGGTGTTCGTTGGCCACAGAACCCACCCCTCCGGATTAATCATAAAAGAATTTAAAGTGCCATTTTGTACCATAACTGGTCATTCTTCAGTAGTATATTTGGTATGTGTATGCCATGTCTCATATTGAGACAGAGACGGAATAGAAGGAGTAGTCAAATTTTTAGCAGCTGCTAGACCAAAACAGGTAGTTTGTTGGACCGTCTGATTTAAAAATATGAATTGAGATGGTATTACACATGCACGATGTAAGGACTCACTACCTTGCACTTGCCAACATAGACTTTAAGTCAATAGTCTCTTTCCAATAATCGTACCCTTTCAGGGACAGATCCGAAATGAAGGATAAAGAATAAACAAACTTACGGGGTCATTTTGATAGCGGGCGGATCGCCACCGCCCGTATGGCAGTGGCGATCCACCCGCTATTGTACACCGCCCGCATTCCATTTCCCCCGCCATACTACAATGGCGGGGACCCAGCCGGACGGAAAGACTGTCCGCCGCTTTCCGCCGGTCGACTCGTCGACCGGGCGGAAAAGGGGCATAACATGTGGCGGTGTCTGCAAGACACCACCATCCATATTATGATGCATGTGGAGATGTGCCTTTCCATGGCGGCAATGCCGCCATGGAAAGGCATATGGTCTTTTGCAATGGGGGCCCGTTGCGGGCCTCCAGGGGAGGGGGGGTTGGGGGGTGCACTTGGGGGGTACCTATGGTACCCCCCTACATTGGCATGCACAGGGTGGCAGGCACCGCGCAGTGCCTGTCACGTTGTGCATGCCAATGCGCAACATGCTTCATTCACATTGCGGCGGGTGCTGCTCACAGCACCGCCCGCTGCAATGTATATGATGCGGGATGCCACCGCCACCGTGGCGGTGGCATCCTAATAGTCATGGCGGGACCGCTGCACCTCTTGCGGGCTGTCCCGTTTGCCATTGCGGTGGCGGGCGGACTTTGTCCGCCCGCCATCGTAATGATGCCTTTAGTTTGTATGAGCATATATTTGTTCAAAGTGGGGGCATTTAATTTAAAATAATTTGAAGCCGAATCTGATAGATTATAACCAGTGAAGTATGTACATTTCTTTTTCTGTGTAATGGAGCTCCTCTTAGATGGTGTTGGACAATGTTACCATTGTGTATAATTAAATGAAGGTCTTTGAGTACTTGTTTTATGAAGGAAATGATGGCCATAGTGTTGGTAACTAAATAAATCCACATAATTTGCTGAATTTAAATATAGATCTTCTGTATCAAAAACAGTATAATATTGAAAATCAGAAAACAAAGAATTAACAGCACTGACATCCCAATCATTTGAATGCATTCCAGGTAAAACAACATCTCCCAAGGAAACTCGGAAAACATATGGAATTTGTAGGGTCTCCTTAGGACCATATACATTGAATGGCACTTTGTCCCAAATATTGCCATCAGCGATCGGGATTGCAGAAATATTAACAAGGCTTTGGTCTCTTTTCATTTTATATGAAGAAGCATGTGGGGCCAGTACTCCATCAACCAGTTCTTCAGCAGAGCGTTCAGGTAAGAAGTGGCCATTGATCAAAAGGAAAAAGACAGTCACAAACCCAATCCATATAAAGAGGAACACCATCGACAGCACGGTCCAAATGTAAATCCATGGTCCGACTAGGTAAGTTCCTTTCAATCACGAGACGAAAACACAAATCCGTGAAGGGTGGCAACACTACAGATGAAGACACCGATGATGTCTCGGAAAAGAAATTATCTTGGTTAATGTAGTAACCACTGAAACTGAGCTAAAACAAATGGGGTTGTCCATCATTAGAAGCCGAATGTATTACAGTTTCAGGGATATCGACTGTATGTTCAACTGGCAGGGAATTATACTCGTTTTCAACAATTGTTCACGTTGAAGGCAAAACAGATTCTAAATCAATTGAAGACTCTATCTCCCCTTCCAGGTGCCGGGGAGAATCTGGAAAAACGGTACTCATTCGGTTTATACTCCTAAACTCAGAAAAATCCTAACTTTAAGACTTTTGGTATTCACAGAAGGCATTTAGGAGTCCTAAAGTTAGGACTACTAACTTCTGTGAATACCGAAATGAGTAAGTTCATTCTGTGAATACCAAAATGAGTAAGTGTATTCTGTGAATACCAAAAAGTACTAACTTTACGTTTTTGACGTAAGTTAGTTCTGTGAATCAGGCCCACCGTTGGGAATCAAGTGATCACCAACTGAAGTGATAGCCATGAAAGTAACCTGGTCCGTGGTTAAGTGATAGGTATAACGAGCAGGGAAACCCTGGGGAAACACAGTCCCCTCCTTTGTGGCTGCTATAGCTGCCAAACTTTCATCATCAATTTTAGTCTTGTATCTTGTAATAGCTGCTACTGAGCATGGGGCTACTGCAGATTTGGCTGCCTCATCAGTCATAGAATTACCAACAGCGTGTGCTCCCACAAGCTGAGGTCCTAGTGTATGGATAACATGTGTGAGCGGCAAACATTCCTTAAGAGCGGCCACTCGGACCCAAAGCGTTTTATGCTTTATTGCGCTACCCTTAGAATCTCGAAAATCATTTTGCTGACAAAAGAATAAGTTGTTAATAAAGGATTGTACACACTAGAATGAATCGCACACTACAAGATTCGGCACCTCAGGATCAGCAAACTCAAGAGTCAAAAGCAAAGTGTGTAACTCGGCTAACTGTGCCGTGCAATCCCCAAGGGATTGTGTGTGAACCAAAGAGGATTCAAAATCTCCAACTTCTATGGAGCCTGCCACAATCGCACAGGCAGCAGAATAAGCATGTTTAGATCCATTGGCAGGCTGTGCAGAGCCATCAGTGTAAACAATACATTTGTACTGATCAAGCGGGAGTAGGGACAAAGGAAGCGGATGAACCTGTTCATACTGTAAAAACTCTTGCATTTGTAAAGAAGGATCAAAAACAAAATTGACATCAGCCGATGTCAATGAACTGGCCCATTGTAGCCAATGAGGATGCAGAGCTTTAGAATTGGGCACACTTGCCTTTGTGACAGCTTTCAAAGCGGGAACAGGTGAAACCATAAAAATGCGTTTGCCCTGAGCCAGAGAGTGTTCCTTGAGAATCGCCATCTGCACTCCTGTCAAAATCTTTTCGGTGGAGGAAAAACACATTTCAGCAGGAGTATACAAATGTGATTTATAAGCAATGGGAACTGTGTCTCCTTCATTAAAAGTCCCGTAAGTGAATCCCAATGTTCCTAGTACAATCCTTATGACCAGATTTGTAGTATTGTCTCTTGTTAACTAGAATTGAGTTGCAAGCAGGTCAGACTGCAAAGACAGCAATACTGCTGTTTGTTCCGGAAGCCAACTGGAAGATGAAAAAGAAGGTCCTATCAACGCATACAGTGGCTTGATACACTGGGCATAATCTGGAATGTATGTCCTGCCAAAATTCAAGAAGCCCAGCAAAGACTGTAATTTTTGGAGTGTAATTGGGGGTTGTAGCAGAGCGCATTTCTCCAAAAAGTGGGGTGCCAAACCCCTACCCTCGTTCAGTTCATAACCAATAAAAAGAACTGCCAAAAAAGCATTGTGAGATTTTTCAAAGTTGAATTTGTAACCCAAAGTTGAAAAATGCGTGATAATGTGATCTACATGCATGAGATGCGGATTTAAGTCATCATCTGTCAAGTAAATATCATCGACTTAAGAAAATGCATCCAGGTCGATTTCATGCAAAAAAAAACAGGGCTATTCTAGTCCCCCATAGGCAATCTCACGTTGCATCTCTGATTGCCGAGAGCACTAAATGCGGTCAAGTCATAGTTCTCAGGTGCCAAAGTGTGACTGAAAAATCCATTTGATGTATGTAGTGTAGTTTTAAATTTCTTACGAATGATGTTATTTACCAACGCAGAGCTGTGTGTGTTCTGTACTGCAAGGTACGAACATGACTGTTCAAAAGTCCATAGTCTAAAACTATGCAATATGAACCGTCCGGTTTCAATATCAGAAAAAGTGGATTATTCATGGATAAGACACAGGGCTCAATAACACCCTGATATTCCAATTGAGTCAGAATTTCACTAATGGACGCTTTAGCATCTCGTTTAATGGGATATTGGGGTTGACGCTGAGGAGAAGATCATGAAGGGATTACATGCAAAGGTGAATCTCCATCTCAGCTCACCTGATTGTGATACAAAGCAGGAGCCAAGGCCAGAGCCCACTCCGAAGCATTAGCTTGTTTAGTCTCCTATGGGACATATTGAGAAAAAGACGGTAAAATCACATCCTCACCCCTAGAAGAGGCGAGGACAAAAGGGGGAGGCCAATAAACCTCTGCCAACAAAATGTCATATGAAGACGTTAAATTGTCCCACAAGACTGCATTTATTGTGCGTTTAATATCACCTTCAATTTAAAGGTCTACATGGTGCAGCCTATCAGGGGGAGCTACGCGGATGTCTGCCGTTTCAACAGTAATAAAATTGTCAGTTGCTTTCGCCTACAGACACTGGTGGAGTGTCTGCCGAACTATGGTAACTTCTGCCGCGGCGCTGTCAAGGAGAGTTACCGCCCAAATCCTGTCCAGGAGGAGGGTTCTCACTGTCTGGGGCCTACTTTGCAGTCAAACCGGAAATGTTTTTCTTCTGAAATGGGGCTCGATACTAAGGTGGTTCCTCCTGTTTGACCTTCACGTCAAACTGGTGCTGTGGGTCTCGCCTTTGTTGCGTGGACTTGCCCTGTCTGCGATCCTGTCGTCCCCCTCCACCAAATTTTTGATCTGACGATTCCTGTAAGGAACGAAGAGAACGGGGATCAGGAACCTGGAACCTCTCAGGTGTCTTAATTTTAGAGTGGTCACGTAAATCATATCTATGTTCAGAAGCATCCGGTGGAGGCGAACCAGCATGGGACCTAGGCTTCTGTTGCTGCAAATTTTTATTCCAGCCCTTTTTCGGAAAGACTGGTCAACCCTCCTTGTCCGGAGGGGGTTTACTTTGTACCTGGGTAAATGGTCTCACTCCCAAATTATTGCATCCTAGGGATGTATATACATCCGCAATAATAATCGGCAACTGTCGCTCCCGATCAGTGTCCGCAACCGCCGCTAGGCGATTGCGCACCTGCAAGCAAACCGCTTCACCTTTAATGTTAGCCAGAATCATATCGGAGACAATAGGGAACATTCCCACTAATTTCATCCCCAAATCCAGGGCTGGGCCAGCCCCGTGTTCATTCTGTACACATTTCAGAACGCTCGTTAGAATGCTCATGGAGGGGGTGCCAAAGCACAGTGTATACACCGATGCAAACACCGTCCCCCAGGTGTTGCAGTCCGCTAAAGAGGGAATCAGACCACTTGGCAAGCACATAGTAAGAATCCTGTGTTTCTCCACAGGACTAGTGTGTGGGAAAACAGCTTCAATCTGTTCAATTTTCTGTGCTATCCAAAAGGGAAGATCCTCACGATTCCGATGACGTTTGCCCATCATTGAGTTAATCATAATGGGACTAATCACAAGACCTCTGGCATGTACATGTGCCGGAGGCGCAGCTCCAGGTAAAGCTACTTGAAAGGAATGAGAAACATATTGGATGACACATCTATAGAGTTGAGTAACTTGTGCATAGAGCTGACGAAGCTCCACTATGGTAACATTTAGATAGTTTGGATGTGGTGTAAAACCAGCCAAAACTGGACCAGCAGCCCCATCTATTCTTAAGGGGCCCATACGAACAAAAGAGCCCGGGTGATTACGGGTCCCATTAAACCAAATAGTATGCTCCCAGGACGTTAACGGAACTTCAATCATCGTGTGAGGACGATACGCGGCTCGAGGTGCAGCGACCGTGTAAGCATGAAAAAAATTATCATTTGCATCAACTGCAGGAAATGTAACCCAGGAATAAAAAACCTCTAAGCGGTATGCTGGATCCGCCTCGACTACCATGTTAACCACTTTGCTGCTTCGAACGTTCCGCGCCAGTGCGGAACGTTCAATTAAACGGGCACGGCCGCGTCGGCCAACGGACGTGCGCAGCACTACCGAGGTAGTGTCGCGACGGCTGTTGGCCGACGAACGCAGTGAAGGGGTTAACGTTAGACCCTGCAATGGGGACCCCATGCAGTCAAATGTTGTGTAAGCGCCGCCCGGCTATGTGCCGGAATCGCGATCAGTTGTGCCATATATTATGGAAGTGTCAAACAGAACGGTAGAGCAATACAGGTCTAAAACCTTTTAGAATTCAAGCTTGAAAAGCCTACAGAAACAGGTATACCCTACAACTTCATGAGGCTAAGCCCTTCCACCATGGGCGTCCACGGGAACCGGTGAAAGGGTATCGTGGACGAGTACAAGCGCTACTCAGGGGTCTCATGAATGTTGGCGGCACCATGTTGAAGGGATTCTGCGCAAACACAGAACTATGCGTAGGATTATGGGACCTTAGTAGGTAGGGACTGAGTCATCCCACCACCTTAGCACCCATGAGCCCAGGACCAACTAGCTATTGTACCTCACTTACCCTCCTACTCACTCACAGAGGAACAAGTGATTAGACAGCCCAGAACACAACTCTCCAGACTCTCTCAGACATCGCGGTTACAAGACACACCCTTTTACTCACACTCTTGTACTTGTCCACAATAGGATCTGACAGAGACACAAACACGTTTAAAATATTTATTTTAACTAACGTGCTCTAGTATACAGTATATGTGCCACAATAAGCGGAAAAATGCATAACACAAATATGGTCACCATAGCAAGTAGTACGTAAATCTTAAAAGGAGCTGTCATGATATACAACAGAGTAGCCTAACCTTCCTCCCCTTGTATAGAAGCTAGATGATTATATATTAGAAGATCTCTGGGCGTTAGCTGCAGACCCCGTACCTTAGTCTATAGATGGTAGATCTACATCACAGGTGCAGTCAAGCTCTTCTCCCTGGATAGGTCCCTCTATAAGTGTGCCCCACCTATACCAAAAAGACCAAAGTTCGTATTCCCAAACACCAGCTGCATCTGTATGTTTTGTCTAGGTGCTAGGGCCTGACCAGAACAGAATAACATGGGCCATTGTTTTTCGACCTTGCACACAATGTTCAGACTAAATCCCAGGAACCTGCAAAGCGTGAAACATAACTGTAGGTTCTTGTGTGAAAGTTGCAAATGAGACTTTTGAAAAATAAGCTTGTGTAGTAACGTGCGCAAAACAGCGGACAGTCTGCAGCGTGATCATGCTAAGATAGGGAAGACGACAATGTCCCCATGGGCCATGTGACAATACACAGCTCATGGATTTTTTTATTTTGACTCCATAGTTAGATGAAATCTCAAATTTGTATTTTTGCTTGAGCTGGGGTTTGAGTGCTGATGGGCTATTTGGGAAACTTAAACTCCTCCTCCCACCCAGCCCAACCAGGCCTCTAGGAAGAGTGTTGTCCAGACAATGATGGGAAGTTTGCTTGCAAGATGGCTGTCACTGGTACCTGGTGTTTAAAGCACAAGGCCCAGTTGGTAGTTATGATTGAGTCAGACACCAGTCCCCAGTGACAGCCATCTTGCAAGTACATTCCCACTCACTGTCAGGAAAGCAGACTCCCAGGTGGGCTTCTTGGTCTGGGTGGGAAGGTGTGTGGAGGACAGAACCTGATGGGAGTTGAAGTCATTGCAAACACTCCTCCTCCCACCCAGCCCAACCAGCCCACCTGGAACTATGCTTACCTGACAGTGATGGGAAATGTACTGGCAAGATGGCTGACACTGGGACCTTTTGTTTTGAGCACAAGGCGTGGATGGACGATGCCAGTGACAGCCATCTTGATAGTCCATTTCCCCTCACAGTTGGGAAAGCATAGTTCCCGGTGTGTTGTTTGGGCTGGGGGGAAGGTGTGTGAAGGACAGGGCCTGATGGGAGATGTAGTGATATCAAACACTCCTCCCCCCACCAAGCCCAACCAGCACAGCAGTAACTCTGCTTTAGTGACAGTGAGGGGGAATGTACTATTAAGATGTCTGACACTGGTTCCTGTTGTCTGAGTTGACCACAAATCCCATCAAGGCCTTGTGCTCAAAACACCAGTCCCAGTTTCAGCCATCTTGCTAGTCCACTTCCCCTCACTGTCAGGTAGCCATAGGCACAGAGGAGTTAGATGGGCTAAGTGGGAGGAGGAACATTTGCAATGGTTATATCTCCCATCAGGCCCTGTCCTACACACACCTTCCCACCCAGCCCAAACAGCCCATCAGGAACTATGCTTTCCTCACTGTGTTTCAAAATGTACAAGCTGGATGGCTGACACTGGTGACTGGTGTTTGACTTTACCACAACTACCAACAGGGCCTTGTGCTCCAAACACCAGCCACCAGTGTCAGCCATCTTGCTAGCACACCTCCACTCACTGTCAGGTAGCCATATGCCCAGATGAGCTGGTTGTGCTGGGTGGCAGGAAGAGTGTTTGCTATTACTACATCTCCCATCAGGCCCTGTCCTACACACACTCTTCCCACCCAGCCCAACCAACCCACCTGGAAATCTGCTTACTTGACAGTGGGTGGAGGTGTATTATCAAAATGGCTGTCACTGGCGCCTGTTGTCTGACCTGACCACAACTCAAATCATGGACTTGGGCTCCAAACACCTGACCCCATTGTCAGCCATTTTACCAGTACATTTCCACTGTGATTGGGACATGGTCGGTCGGAATGGTCTAGGAGTTTTACCTGCAATGCATCATCAGCAGCACTGAAAAAGAATTGACTAATAGTAAAATAAATCATGCGTATTGTTGCTGCAGTTTAGAAATTGGTGACTGGATCAAAACTGTAAAATTCATTTTTTCCACTAAATTATTATGTATATGTATTGTTTGTAAAGTGTTTTCCATTGGATTATGATTTCAACTTGAATGTATGTTTATTGTGAAAACATACAGTGTTTTCCCTGTTTCTGACACAAAAAATATAAAGTAAATGGTTGATAAAAAATATAAATGATGATAAAATAAATATTACAGACCAATGTAATCAGTGATTGGTCTGAGTCTGTTCAAGTAAAAAACAGTGCTTAATGTGACAGCTAGATATAATGTTTTTCTAATGCATCATAATACGGCGGTCGGAGACATCGTGGTCAAATCGGGTGAATGTATCTGAGGACGAATCGGTCGGACGGTCTTTCCAACTGACATCGTAATAAACCCCTTAGTGTACTAAAATGAAGTACACTGTGCAGAGAGTCCAGTGGGTCCCATATTGGTTTACAGAGGCAAAAGTAGATACTACTAATGCTCGATTTGCCGTAGTGTGGGCAAGCAGTTAGGCTCATCAGAGGGTAGTTCTAAGCATTTGTTGTACTCACAGAGGCAATAAATGGGAGACACACTCAAGAATAAATCCAAGACAAATTTTCAAAAATAGTATTAATTACTATATAATTTTTCAGATCAAGAACTTCGTTCTCTAGTAAATATTAAGGAATGTTATAGTTAGGAAATAGAATTTAAAAAAATGTAGAAATTCACTGAAAAAACCAAAGGTTCTAAGGACGTTATAGTTATGAAATGTAATTAAAAAACCTTTGAAATTCACAGAAAACAGCAAAGGTTATAGGGACATTACAGTTAGTCTCAGATTTCGCTCGTACAAATCCATAGAAATTCAACAGTTTTTACCTGAGCTAACTATAACTGTGGCCCAGCAATGCCCTTCTTATGACCTTATATATTATATCACTCATGACATGGTCAGTGACATCACTGATGACATCTCAAATGACATCACTGATGATATTATCCACAGAACCACTCACACACCCACTCATACCCCCATGGAACCTCTCATATACCTACTCCCACACAACCACTCACATACCCATTCATAGACCCATACCAGTACATAGACAATCAATTATTTATCCATGAAACCACTCATACATCCATTCACTCATACAGTTATTCACACACCCACTAGCTCATGCACACTCACTCACCAATACAGCCATTCATACATCCAGTCATATAGACATACAGACTCTTACACACCCACTCATACACCCTTCCAGCCAATCACACACCCATTCAATCACTCACACAGAAACTCACAGTCACTCACTCACCCATATATGTATTCATACACTCACCCATACAGCCATGCACACTGCCACTCACTCACCAAGACAGCTACTCATACACCCACTCACTTAACCACTTAGCCACTGACACAGCCACTCACTCACCCATACAACCACTCACGCACCAACAGAACCACTTACATACCCATTCACACATCCATACAACCACTCACATATCCACCAACTCACCCTTACAGCCACTCACACATTCTCTCTCCAATACAGTGACTCACGTCACCTCACTTACCTATATATAAACACAAACAGCTACTCACTCACCCAATAGCAACTCACACACTCACTCCCTCACCCATACAGCCACTCATACAGCCACTCGGTCACCAATACAGCCACTCACACACCCACTCACACACCTATGCAATCACCCACACAGCCATTCACACACTGATACAAACAGTCACACATTCACTCAGATAAGATATGTTAGAAATAGTATGACTAATTACTAGTATAGAAAGAATAGCAATTTATCTTATGCTGTAGCTTCGCATATATGTTTATGAAGCACTTACACTCACTAGATGATGTCATCAGTGATATTATTTGAAATGTCATCAGTAATTTTACAGACCATGCCATGAGTGCTGTAAAATGTGAGGTTATAAGCAGTGCAATGCGGGGGCATAATTTATAGTTACAACTGCTACATTTCTATGGTTTTGTACATGTGAAATCTGACCCTAACTCTAACGTCCCTGTAACCTGGCCCGGACTTTTTCTGTACTCTTCCGAAAGGGGGGCCACCTTGCCCCCCTCCTGGGCCATTTTTAGCCACAGGGATCCCATTCCCCAGTGCCCAGCCTTTCTGAAATGGTGGAGGTGGTCATGCAGACCCCCTCCACAGACCGATTTCGGCCCTGGGAACCCATCCCACAGGCTCCGGCCATGTCTGTTGGGTGCCCCAGGTCACCCAGTCTCCACTGGGACTGTGGGGGAGCATAAATACCCTCGCGGTCCCTGCCATCTCTCCAAATTCTGCAGGAGCCGGCATTGCTTTTAGACAAAGGGAGTTGCTAAACATGCAACTCCCTCTCTCTAAAAGCAATTCTGCTCTGCTTCCAGCAAGCAAGAGTATTTTTAATGCTCTCGCTTGCTGGAAGTGGAGCATTTGCTGTGGCTTGGCGGGAGGGGTACAGCTCCCACCAAGTCACAGCAAACAGCTATTTCCCAGGGGTGGGCACCCTGGGACTTAAAAGGAGCTGGCCCTGGCGGGTGGGGGTCCCCAGGGAAATGTATGGCCCCAGGAGGGGCCCATGTGGCCACCTCCCTTTGTGGATTTAGCCCCACAGAGATGATGGTCTCTGGGGCTGCAGGAGGGGTTCTGTGCGGCCCACGCATTCAATTTAAGAAAAGCCACAGGGAGGTGGCATCCCCACGGCTGCAGGGGGTCTGTGCACCCCCCACATTCATTCAAATTAAAGCCATGGGGAGATGGCAGCCCCTGGGGCTAATGGGTCCGTGTAGGCCCCCCATTCAATAAAATTAAAGCCCTGGGGAGATGACGGCCCCCGGGGCTGTGGGGGGCTCTGAGCAGCCCAGATTTATTAGTAATCAAGCCCCAGGTAGGTAGTGGCCCCCGGAGAATCAATAAGCCCCAGGGGGGTCCATGCACCCCCTCCTTTATTATGAAAATGCCCCCCGGACCTGGCCAATCCGAGGCCTGATCACTATTAAATCGCCGGATCCAACGTGACTCCTGCTGAAAATGTTTGAAGTTGTTTTGGGGGGCCATGCAGGGTCCCTGTGGAACCCCCCCCAAGAGGCCAAGAGGGTCAAGGTATTTCTAATCTGCCCCCTTTTCATTTTTTTACAGTTTTTTTCTTGGTTCTTGGCTCAAGCGTAGTCCCAAGATGGCTGCAAACACTCCCTGGTTTGAAGTGTTGGCAGTCAATCAGATCTCAGCACGAGATCAGGAGGGGTCACAGAGTCTTCGCTTCATTATATATACAAATTTGGTTTTCGGTTAATATCGCTAAAACTACTGAACAGATTTACACCAAATCACAGAAAGGCACTTCCCTAAATCAACATCTACCTTCCTGCAAATTTGGTGTAATTCCGTTCAGCAGTTCAGGCTAAAGCCATGTCTAAAATTCCTATGGAAATTAACATGGGGACAATGCGTCAAACAAAGCCAAACTTATTGGCAAATGAAAAAATCGTTTTTTCTGTGGAAACTAAGTTCTAACCATTTTTGCTAATAACTTTGCTGCCATTTAATGAATCTTCACGTCATTTTCAAAACTAGTTTGCCACTCACTTAAGGTGCTGTCTGAAAAGTTTCAGGGTTATCCGTCAAGTGGGGGCTGAGAAAAAGGGTGATCTGATAAGGCGATTTCCCCATGTGATGATAAGGCGATTTCCCCATGTGATTTCCAATAGGGATTTTAGAAATGACTGCAGCCCGAACCACTGAATGGAATTACACCAAATTTGGTAGAAAGCTAGATGTTGGTCCAGAAAGAGTGGCTTTTGTAATTTGGTGTAAGTCTGTTCAGTAGTTTTGGGGCTATTAAAGAAAAAAATATGTATATCTAGAGGCATGGATCTACTGTGATTGACTGACTGTAACCTGAGATAACAGTAGAAGCCACTAATTTGTGAATCGGGAAACGGTTCTCGGGGTGGGGGAGGAATAAAATATAAATAGGATATAAGGGGTCAGGATAAATGTATACTGACCCCATTGAACTGATTGAGGGGTCTGAGAGATCCCTCATGGGCAAGAAACTGTCCCCAATAATTTTCTTTTTGGCACACGAGGATTGGCGGATCCACTGTACCGAATCTGCAGATCACGACCCCAAATGAAAAAAAAACACCAGCTCACAGACCAACTCATACACCCTCTCACACACCCACACAACCACTCACATACCCACTTACATATCCATATACCTTCTCACAGTCCCACACACGTACCCATACAGTCACTCACACACCCTCTCACACACTCATACAGTCACTGATACATCCACTCATAGACCCAGAGAACCACTCACACACCCGCTCACAGACCCACACAGGCACTCACACATGCACTTACAAACCCACTCACATGCCCATGTATACACCCATACAGCCACTTACACATCCACTCATAGACCCACTCAGCAACTTACATACCCACTCACACACCCATACAGCAACACCACTGTCACACCCACTCACACACCCATACAGCCACTCACACACCACTCAGAGCTCCACATTGCCACTTGCACACCCACTCATTCACCTGATCATAAACTCACATGCCCACTTACACACCCACACAACCAATCACAGAGCCACTTACACACCCACACCCACTCCTTGAAGTCTCCCCCACTTCTAAGGAACAACTGGTTATTAGTACTGGACCCCTACCACCACCATCTCATTACACGCTGGACCTGAGGACACTCTGCCAGTAAGAAGGACTGCTGTGATGATGAAAGGACTGATACTGTGCTGGACTCTGATGGATTTGCTGGCTTCCTGCTCTGCTGTGCCTGCCTTGCTGCCTCCTGCCCCCTTGCTGGTGGCAAGAAGGACTGGGCCTGACTCTCTACATCCCTAGAACCAAGTGACTCCAAGGGCTTGCTGGCTTGCCTCCTGTTCTGAAGTCACAGGGACATCAAAGACTTCGTTCAACTCTGCTTCAGCTGCTGAACTCTGCCAACTGTGAGTCCTGCCTTGCCAAGCTGTACCAATCCAGTCATGGGCCCTCAAGATGGGTTCTGCAGTTGTTTTCTGCCAAAATCCACGCATCGCCTACTTTGCGCAAGTCGGACCCGACGCATTTGCCTTTGATGCCGATGCAGTGCTGCTTCTGAGACTTCACAGCATCGACAGTGCTGCTCCATGATGACGCAGCACATTCATCATAAGGCTTTCGAGGGCGAAGCAGGAATTGACGGCGAGGCTCGATGGCGATGCAGTGACTTCATCATAACGGGGTTTGATGACGATGCGGGACCAGACTGTATGACTCGGACCCTATGCAGTTGCCCTCCAGAAGGAATTGTTTTCAGTGGGGCCTGCGTGGTTTCTGCATCTGACCTGTGTGCCATCACAGTCGGCTTGACTTTTCAAATTTAACCTGGTCCAGAATGACCTCAAGTAACCCCTAAGTTCTCTTCACTTTTAAGCACTATAATTCAAGATATTCTTTAAAATTGATTACTCCGGTCCGACTTATTGGATTTTTGTTTTTTTGGTCAGGTTTTGTTCATTTAATTAAGCTGTATTGTTCTAACATGGTGTGGAATATTTTTGTGTGGTGTTTTTCACTATTTTACTGTAATAAGTGTTGCACACATACTTTACACATTGCCTCTTAAGTTAAGCCTGACTGCTCTATGCTAAGCTACCAGGAGGTGAGCACAGGTTAACTCACCCTGACTAGAGTGGTGTTCCCTACTTTGACAGGGTGCATACCTCTACCAAGTAGAGAGCCCATTTCTAACAGTGAATAAGTGCCACTTTATTCCATCTGATTGGAAAGTTCGTCCAGATCACTGGTGCAATCGACAGGTCATCAGGGCAGGATGTAGGCACCAATTCTCTCTTCAGGCATGGCCCCTGCTGTGGCAAGTCCTCAGTGGGTAAAGTTATATTCTTGAGTCCTTCTTATCTTGTCCTTGGAGCAGGCAAACATTAGGTCAACCACTTGGCCCTTCAGGGTGGCTCCCATCCCAAGTGCCAGCAGTCGTCAGGGGATCTTGGGTATTCTTTATTCAAGTTGTCAGTCAACATCTCCTTCTTTAGCAGACTTTTCATCAAAGGTGAAGTAGTTTTCAGAGCAGGAGGTGGTACGAGCAGTCTACTATTTACACACATGCCAATGATTGTTGAATGTCCTATACTGTATTCTGATTACTGTCTCACACTATACCCACCTCCTTCTTCAACACTTTATGTCTGGGTTCATTGAAAAAAATATCCCTGAAGCCCTAAATCCAAAATAGGCATCCTTTTGCTTAATATAGGGGGTCTTTGGCCCATTCTTAGACACTCTCCTATTTAGAAGAGGTGTCCTCCATTTTGTCAGTGTCCCAACTGAGTTTACCACATGCTGGAGTTGGAGTATCAAGGTCTGGGATTTCTCTGAGAATAAATGGGAGCAGTTTTACTAGGCCCTTTTGGCATCAACAAGTCAGAAGGTGAATTACTAAGTCTGTCCTTTGTAATGCCAACTGTTTCTATCCCTCTCCTAAATGGCTAATCTCTATTAGGTGGGCAGTTGTTAACATCACCCCTGACTACGTGGGAGCAAGCCATTAACTTCCAGTGACAGTTTGTATTGAGCCACCGGAGTAGGCCTGATAGGCAAACTGGTTCTAAACTTGTCTTCTCTTATGTAGCACAAAGTACACTTGCTTAAAATCACTTTTCCACTAAAGTTTCAAACATCTATTTTGTCCCTTGAATTGGATTTTTAAACCTTATTGAAAAAGGCACCAATCACTATGAGTTTTCCAGGCAACCTTATGTGACTTAAATTAAATATAACCAGTGCTAAGTATGTCCTTTGTCCTGCCAGCTCTTCAAGCCCTCCTGCTAGATGGCCAATCCCTATTAATTGCCAGTTTGTAACAATATTCCTGCCTTCTTGGGTTGTGAGGACAAACCATTATCCTCTGGGACCAGGGTAGCCAGGAATGTGTACTGAGTCTCTAGAGTGGTAGTGAGAAGAAAACTGGTTCTGAAACAGTTTTCTCTCAGGCAGCAAAAAGTACAATTTCTTAAAGTGATTATTTCACCAAAGATATCAGAAAATATATGTTCATAACTGAATTAGATTTCTGAAACTGAAAAAGAACTATGAATCATATCTATAGTATTTTTCTAGGCAGATAAGTAAATTAAGGATTTATTCATATGTAGATCTGTTTCTGAAAAAATACAAAGGCCAATTTGTAATATGACACAATTTTATATATTAAGCCTCAAGACTTGTGAGTATACAAGACACACTTTAGGTTGAGGGAAAAATAGGCTTCCTACATGGCAAAAGCACGTTTCATGCCATGTGACGCTACAGTGAATTAAAACTCTATCGCGTAAAGCACAGTGGTGCTCCTGGCACCCATATATTTTATCAAGTATGTAGATGATATGAATATACACTGCAGCCTACATGCAACATTTAAAGTCACCCAATGGTGCAAGTTCTGTCACAATTTACAAAGGTCTTACTAGGGGTTTAAATGAACCAATTTTGAAGCAACAATTCACAGTTACAGAACATACTGTGTCAGTGGATGACAGATTCACAGAGACCTGCGACCAGTAAAGATAGGGTACAGAAAATGCAAAAAATCTGAGGTGACCACACAGGAAAGGTGGCACTGCTACACTTACCCTCTGGGTAGGGTGAGGGTTGAGGTCTTTCTCAACACCCATCTATAAAGACATTGTTTTCTGGTGCAGGGATAAAATATTCAATTTTCAACTCGCTTTGAATGAAACTGCATACAAGGAGGGTCTTTATATGCATAAAGGCATAATAGGTGCTCAAAGCCATATGAAAATGTTAAGTGCAGGATCTATGAGTCATGGTACATATTTTTGGCTGCATTTCATTCAATACCGCTATCTTCTACATCAGGCTTCTAGTCTATTTAAAATGGAGATTACTGTGGCTTTTTGTACCTGAGCTCCAATGACTCAACCACTTCTTAAAGTAAGCCTAACCTGATCACCATCAGACTCAAGTCTACAAAGAGAATAATTGGAATGAAAAAGCATATTTGGCTTTGGGGCACCAATGGTAAACACCAGTATTTATATTGTCTAGTGCCCGAACAACAGAAAAGGGCTCACAATCTCCTTCTGCCTTCGTCCCTTTACCTGCAAACAATGGTAGCACTGACATTCTGGCTCAAATCATATACAGAGTGCTGTAAAAGCTAATTGATGGGGCTGAACAATGAGACTGGCAAATCCCCGTTGTACGTAGGCACCACCACCACACCCTTGAGCTATGGCACTAGGAAACCTGACATATAGTCCTGCCATTTAACAACTTCACTACACGGGTCTTGTAGTAAAAATTGTAATATAAATCTAGGCAAAATTCCCAACACAGTGACATTTCCCTGAGTAGGGCGTTCGCTGTTACCATTTGTTAGCTGTAACCATCCTCTCAGGCAGCATTTTCAAGCAGTCTAGGCTAATATCATGCATCTGGAAATTGACTTATTTTGCTTGGGTACCAAATGTACATTACCCATATAGGAGTACTTCAATACCATTCATTGTAATTAACGTACCATAAAACCAAACGATCCATTAGTGCTGGATCAATTATTATTCATTAGCAAATTTTTAAATTGTGTTTTTTTTCGATTTACCGAGTAGAGAACACTGGAACACATTAAGGCACCCAAGGAGACACATGACAAATATTTAAATGTCTATTGGTCCCGATGAACCTGCTTACAGCTTTGGCAGCAAACATATGTGCTAGTGTAAAGGGTTATTCTCCTACACTAATGTCATAATCTTCACTGTTATGCTCATGTCTTTCTTTTATGTTTACTTCGCTTACACATTCTACATGCTATGTAATAACCTCGGCGTGCGCACCTTCAAACATGTTTATGTTTGAAGATGCATCACTGAGGTTCTGTTCTACTCTGAAGTCCCAACTGTTGAATGAGTGATTCAGCAGTTGCGCTTCCTTGAGGACTGCTGTGCTCCCATGTGATGCTGTTAAGACGGAATAAAACTTCACTGGAAATTACCTGATGTGCCTCCTCCTTTCTTGGATTCATCACCGCCATCAGCACTTTACATTTGGCGATGAGCTGGGCAGCAGCTTCACAAATTTTGTACAGATTTCTTTGTCCTCCATCTAAAGTCCTTTTCACGCTTCGACCTGGTGTCTTCAAGCGGATCGGGTTTCTTCAATTGAATCGAGCACCTTTCGCTGTCACGCCTCCTCTCATTTTTGACTGAATTTTGAAGCAATTGGTCATTTTTCGGCAACTTATGTCAACTGCTTTGACGTCCTTCATCCCACGTCACATGCTCCATCAAACGTGATGACGTAATCACGCAATGTGCCGCCATCTTTGAAGTATTTGCTACGTGAGTTTTCACCTTCTACTCTAGTCTTTCTCTGACGTCATTACGCTGCCACGCTGGCAGCCATCTTTATTTCTGTTTTCCAAGCGCAATCGTTTTCTTTACATATTTGGGAAATCAGCTGTTTCTGTCAACGCGCGATCGTTTTTCTCACACGATCGTCAAGTGGATTTTCATGTGATTCACATCACCACTTTCATCAAATTCTACACAGAAAATAAAAGGTAATTTCCTTCATCAAAATTACCTTTACATGACATTTTAACACTTTGAGACTTTTGTTTTATTCAAGTTGTAGGATTTAACCTTTCTTCAAGTGCCTTACAAATAAGCCTTCAGCTCTTTTACTAATTTTAACATGGCATCAAACCTTCAAGTTGTACAGTTAAACCATTATCTTCCGGCCTCAGGTAAACCGAAAGAATCATGGAAAATATGGTTTCGCAGTTTTGAAAGTTATTTAATCGCAATTGATGCTGAGGAATACTCACCAAAACGCAAATTAGCAATTTTATATAATCATTTGGGAAGCGTCGGTCACCAAGTGTTTGACAATCTCCCAACCTCCATTCCCCCTCCTGGAAATGGAGATGGTTGGAATGTCTACACAGATGCGGTTCAGAGACTTAATAAAAAGTTTTTGGAACAACCCAATGTAATGCTGGAACGATTTAACTTTATGAAACGCAAACAAGACTCCAACGAGACAGCTGAGGAATTTATCTCAGTACTTAGGAATTTGGCTGCGGATTGCAATTTTGGAGCCTCACTTGACATGTACATCAGGGACCAGTTAGTATACAGTTGTTTTCATAAGAAGATACAAGAGCGTATCCTGAGTTGTAGAGACCACACACTATCAGAAGTTATAGACATGGCTAAAAGTATTGAGAGAGCCATCATCTCTTCAAAATGTATCGCACATGATAGTGTTTCTCCTGTCAACTTAGTACAAAATGATTCTGTGATTAATGCTATAGCTGTTAAAAACAAATTTTCAAAACCCTTTCATAGAAAAACAAACATTGTCTGTTATAGGTGTGGTTCAAAGACACATCTGGGTAACAGTCCCATTTGTGCCGCACTCGGTAAGAAGTGTACTAACTGTCACAAAATGGGACATTTTTACTCTGTTTGCAGGAGCAAACAATTGGTTCAGGTTAGCTCAGTCTCTTCACTTGAGCATCCCGATCTTAATGTCTCTTCTCTTGATTCCTCTCTACAGACTCTTGACATTAATACCGTGGATTTAATTTCACAAAAGCCCCCACAAAAGATCTTTTTATCTATTGATTCTAGTGAAGATTTGTCTAACTCTGAACGTGTTAAAGATCCCACTTGTGAAGTTATTATTGGTGATAAGTCCCTCAACATGATGGCAGATTCTGGCGCACCTGTAACCATCATTGCTGACACTGTTTTTGATATTCACTGGTCTTCTCATGTTTCTTTACAACCTTTAGACATCATTCCTAAAGCCTATGGTGATAAAGACATAGATATGTTGGGTTTCTTTCTTACTGACCTAACTTGTTTGGGTAAACGCATCAACACAAAAATGTACGTTGCTATCAAAGGTAAGAACATTATTGGATGGAGAGATCTCGCTAAAATGGGTCTAAAGCTGGTGCCTGGGTCAGAAAACCCGGTCCAACTCAACGATGTTGCTATTTCCTTAGTTTCCGAATATTTGGGGCCACTCATTGATAATATAATTTCAGAATTTCCTGAAGTTTTCAACACTTGCATAGGTAAAATCAAAAATGTTGAACATTTGATTAAACTCAAGCCTGGTGCAATACCTATCACACACAAACTTAGATCCATTCCTCTAAGTGTGAGAGAGGATCTGAAGAAACTACTAGATAAAATGGTTTCAGAAGGTATTATTGAACCAACCGATTCATCCCAATGGGTCAGTCCCATTGTTATTGTGAGAAAGAAAGATTCTAGTATCCGCCTGTGTGCCGACCTTCGCTCCCTCAATCAAAACATAATTGTTGATTGTCACCCCATTCCCAAGATTCAAGACTTATTAACTGGCATCAGTGGTTCAACATACTTCACTTTACTTGATCTCCGCAGTGCATACCACCAAATTCCATTATCTTCACAATCCTCTGACTTAACCACTTTCATTACTCCTTTTGGAGCATTCAAATATCTGATGTTACCGTTTGGCCTGGCCTCTGCGGCCAGTGTTTTTCAAAAATGTATGGATTGTTTATTGAAAAACTTTGACTTTGTCCAAGCCTACCAAGACGACGTTCTCATTTTCTCTAAAAATAAGAATGAACACATTCACACTTTAAAAGAGGTCCTGTCTCGCTTCAAAGATGCTGGGGTTACCTTGGGCAGAGACAAATGCAAATTTTTCTAAACAGAAGTTGATTATCTAGGACATTCAATTTCTGCCAATGGTATCAAACCAAAATTTTCTCTAACCCAAGCAATTTCTAGTGTTCCAATTCCCAAAGATAAAGACTCCTTGAAATCTTTTTGGGTATGACCGAATATTACTCAAGATTTATACAAGGCTACTCTCAAATTGTTCAACCTTTACGTGTCCTCTTAAAAAAGAATGTTAAATTTTGTGGGTCATCAGAAATTGATGTTGCTTTCAATCTTATCAAAAAGGTTATCATTGAAGCACCTGCATTGTCCTCTTTCACCCCAGGTATTAAGTGTTCCATCTCTGTTGATGCCAGTCAACATGGATTAGGCGCAGTACTTTGCCAGTGGATTGGTGCTAAAGAGCATACCATAGGTTTCACCTCCAGAGCTCTTTCTACTGCTGAAATGAATTACAGCACCATCGAAAGAGAAGCGCTTGCTTGCTCTTGGGCCGTCAAAAAATTTAAAAGTTTCATTTGGGGTTCTCATTTTATTCTTTTGACTGACCATAAGCCCCTCCTACACTTACTCAATGGCAACGGCACTGGCAAAGCATCCGCAAGACTAGTTCGTATTCTTTCAAGATTGCATGAATATAATTTTAGCATTCAGCATATTTCTGGGGGACACAATGTCAGGGCAGATTGCCTTTCTAGATTACCTTTGCTGGATAATTCCTCCGACTCGAAATATGACGATATTGAATGTGTTGTTGCTTCCATTGAAGACTTCTCTTTCACACCTCTCACAATCAGATTGGTTTCAGGCATATTTTGATGACCCCACTCTTCAAGCTGTCAAGAATATGATAATTTCTGGTTGGCCCAAAGAGTATTCTCTTCCGGCTCCCCTGAAATCCTATGCTCAGGTTTCTGATGAACTTTCTATTGTCAACAATGTTATCATGCGTGGTGATCAATGTGTTCCTCCCACGTCTCTTCACTCCAAACTTTTTCAAGGGGCACCTGAAGGACATTTGGGTATAGGTGCCACTTCAAGGAAACTAAAGGAACATTTTTGGTGGCCTGCTTTAGACAAGGATGTGACTCAATGGATTGACAACTGTGATACCTGTTTACTTTCTGATAAACACTGGAAGACCACCAAAATTCCATTACATAGTGTACCTGTACCCGAGGAAGCTTGGTTCAAACTTGCCATTGACTTTTCTGGTCCTTTCGAGTTGTTATCACATGATAAATGATACATCATCGCTCTGATTGATTATCACTCAAAGTGGGTAGATTTTGACTTTTGTGAGACACCCAATACTCTTTCAGTTATTAATTTCCTTAGCAGAGTGTTTCTATCAGAAGGATCACCCAGAAAGATTGTTACCGATAATGCCTCTCATTTTTGTTCCACATTAATGCAAATTTTTTTAGCTATACATGATATCAAACACCTCAAAGTTGCTCTATACTCACCTTCTTCAAATGGCCTTATCGAAAGGATGAACAGATTTATTAAGGAAGGCATACAGTCAGCCTTAGCCTGCAATATTGATGTTGAACTTTTTCTTTAAAAAAAATCTGGTCCTATCTGGTCACTCCACATTCCACCACAGGCATTTCACCATTCAGATTACTCAAAAAAAGGGATCCCATTGGAAACATTTGTCCACATTGGATTAAGCTCCTTAAAAAAAATGATAGCTCCTGTTTAGCCTGCCAGGACAAACTCCTTCTAAAAAGAAATGTTTTTACTCAACATAATGTACAGAAGAAATATTTTGATTCCTCTCACTCTTCAGCCTCACATGATTTTCAAATTGGAGATTGGGTCTTAATTAAGAATCCCAACAAAGTCAAGAAGGTTGCTTCTAAATTTTCTGCACCCACTCAAGTCCTTAAAACTTCCAAAGGGTCACTCTTTTTAGATAAGAAAGGGTGGTGGAATAAGAGAGCGGTAGTCAAATTATTGCCTGAACAAAACAACAGAATTGTCTCTTCCAAGCATTCCTTTGCAGACATGTATGACTGTTCACATTTTCCTGTAGGAGCTTCATCTGACAACTCCTCTCACTCTGATCAACTCTCCTCCACGTTACAAGCCACCACCACGGTCGCTTTACCTTCTCCTCCAGGGTCAAATAGGACATTTCGCAATTGTTCTGTGCCTGTAAGGTTTAAGGATTATTATATGTCTTAATCTTATATTTCCTTTATACAGGTCACTCCTTCATTTTTAATGGAAAGGGAGATGATGTAAAGGGTTATTCTCCTACACTAATGTCATAATCTTCACTGTTATGCTCATGTCTTTCTTTTATGTTTACTTCGCTTACACATTCTACATGCTATGTAATAACCTCAGCGTGCGCACCTTCAAACATGTTTATGTTTGAAGATGCATCACTGAGGTTCTGTTCTACTCTGAAGTCCCAACTGTTGAATGAGTGATTCAGCAGTTGTGCTTCCTTGAGGACAGCTGTGCTCCTGTGTGATGCTGTTAAAACGGAATAAAACTTCACTGGAAATTACCTGATGCGCCTCCTCCTTTCTTGGATTCATCACCGCCATCAGCACTTTACAGCTAGCCAATACGTACATTAAACAGCAAATGCGTCCCCTAGACACGTTTTCAAACTATCCCTTTTTGGTGGAAGCCCAACTAAGTCAAAATGAGTTAGACTAGCAAGAACAGATTCTTAAACAAAGAAGCAGGCAGCAGATCCGACCAATGTACAACACACAGATTGATCACAAATGGTTAAAATTCCACTTATGACTATCAGGTTAGGTAGGCCCCACAATACACCAATGATGAGAAGTCTGGAGCACAGTAAAAACTAAATACTAAGGGCTCCAGTGAGGTGTCTCCTCTATTTATGACATGTGTGCTATTAGCGCACTCATCCATGGAGCTAAAATCTAGGTAATGCACTGGACGTCTACATTAGCAGAAAGATACCTCGTCTCTAACCGAGCAGAGACCTATTTACGTATAAGAAGAGCTTGGTTTATGGACAGGGTTTTGTTGTCAATCAGTTCCATTCAGGGAGGGTGCTACTGTTTTACTTTTCGTTCCCTTGTGCACCCTTTTAAGCAAGTAATAAAGATATGCCAAAATATCAACTTTGCCCCATCCCAGAGCACAGAAAATGCTATTGTAAAACGTCCTGAATTCACAACGTTGCATTTTCCATTTGTGTGTGCAGTGAAATTAGAGAAACTAATTTTTCAATTTCTCAAGGGGTCTCAGAGATGGGCTGGCCATCAACTCAGTCTGGCGAATTAATTTATAATGGGCTGCAGCAAGATTGTGAGACTTGCTTCCTGCTGTTTAGGGACCGTTTACTGGGAGTGTTCACATTCCTCATCTAACATGTTTATGGGGGAATGTATTTCCAAACCTTTCTTCTGCAGGATGTGTTTTTGTTGCAGTCTTTCCTTCCCAGTCAGTTTGTCACACACCATGCACCCATCGCTGGCACCTCTCTGCAGTACATGCACTGTGCGAGGAGCTTCCCACTCTGTCATTAGAAGCATCACGGTCTGCCCCTATTTGCTTAATTCCCTTGACATGCTGCCAATTAACTGGGCACAGGCATAAAGAGAAACACAGCCTCAGAAAACCATCATTTAAATGGATTTCACAGGACCCAATTCACAAACGTGTTTCCACACCTAACTTGAATTTACATGGACATTAATCAATATTTTCAAGAGGAAAACATGTTTTATTTTTACAACATGAGAATTGGGCTCGTTACGAGATTTGCTCACAGCTAAGCTTACACGAGAATGGTATGGTACTATATGTGAACAAATTTGCTCCCAGTAGTGGAATGTTGACCTTAGACACTCACAAATATAAAGGTTGGGGGATATTGGCAAACTTTTTACAGGCACATTTCCTCCCTGTGCACGGATGAATAGTAGGAGAAAATCTGTATGCATGTCGGTAATAGGGAGAAAACTTCCACAAAATCCATGTGGGATTCATCAAAGAGTTTTCACATCGATTAAAAAACATTGCAATTGCACCTGAGCGGCTAAGGAACCTTTTATAATTATGCGCACTGAAATGATTTTGCATTTGGGTAAGTAGAAATTCACAAAAAAACATTTCAGAACAACCACAGGGCAATTGTGACTATTACACTTTCACAATAATACTCTCAGTGGTATATGGAAATTTGCAGTGCTGAACTGCGCAAATATGGAATAAGAGCACAGCATCATACTTAATAGGAGCTGCGTGACTATGACGTCACCACCCCACTCACGCTACGCCATTTTTCATATGATGCTAAACATTGTGCTAGAATTTGAATCCATGATAATTTATATGTTTATGCGGTTCTATATAGCGTGTACATTACCAGTGGTGTCAGAGCGCTTTACATTAGAGCGAGGAATGTTACATGAGAGGTTTAGAGTAACAAGGAAGTAGGGGACCAAACATATGGTCACTACGGTTACTCAAGGTGAGAGTTACCTATCTACAAGATTATACATTACAGGTAAAATGTTAGCAGGTTACTCAGAGAAATAATGCACGTTTACAGACATAAATACAAGTTGTTATAGGGCATAGTTTACAAACTTAGATATAAGAAGCCTTATGTTCCATTAGTTACAGAGCAATGGTTCATTGAAATGTTGTGAAACAGTCAGGGTCTTGTCTTTAAGGCAGGGGCATGTGCCTGGTAGGGAGCTTAGAGAGGAGTGTTATTGTGAAAAATGTCGTTGGAAGAGAAGAGTTTTGAGGTCCGATTTGAAGATTGGGAAGGTGGTGGTGCGCAGGTTAGGAGGCAGTCAGGGCCGGACTGGGAACCATAACCGGTCCTGGCAAACTGCTCGGCCGGCCCCCCGTGGTGGAGAGAGGGGGTGCAGCCGAGCTGTTTGGTAGGGCCGGTTTCGGACAATTTTGTTACAGGGGGCCGATATTGCCCGGTGCCCACTACAGCCATGCCGGCCCTGGAAGCAGTGAGTTCCAAATTCTTGTTGCATTCCCTGTGAATTATTGCACTATAAGTCTTTCTCGTTTGAAGGTTGGAGGTTCAAGCAGCAGATTATCAGCATTTTGTGAGGGTCTAGACTGAGCCACCTGATAACTTGAGTTTGTTTGCTAGGTAGTGAGGGGTAAAGGTGGGAATGTCTTTATAGTTGATGCAAGCAGTCTTATATATAGTCCTGGCTTCAATAGGAAGACAGCGAAGAGTTGTCAACAAAGGAGTGATAGGGTAATTTCTTTTGGCCCCCATAGATAACGTGCACAGCTGAGTGGAGGATGGATTTTATAGAGGATAAGTGGGTCATAGGGAGGTCTGCAAGAAGAGAATTGATGTAATCCAGTCTGGAGAGTACCAAAGATTGGACAAGAGTTTTCAGATTTTGTGCAGGAATGTAACCTCAAATACCCCAGAAAAGTCATAGTTGGAAACGTGCATTCTTGGCCAGTGTGTTGATTTGGATTTGAGGTTGAGTCTTATCCAGGATGACAACTAGGGATTTCGCACTGTCAACGATGGTGGGATTGGTGTTGAGGATGTTTAGATTATTCATCCAAGATTGAATAGGAGGTGGAAAGTTTGAGGTAGAGATAAGAAGGAATTCAGTGTTAGAGGGATTACATTTTAGGTGATGAGATGGCATCCATTCTTCGATGGAGTTTAGGGAGGTGGTGAGAAATGAGATGTCATGTGCCGAAGACACCATGAGGTACAGTTGGGTGTCATGAGCATATAGGTGGTAAAGGATCCCATCTTCTTTTAATAGGGCTCAAAGCGGTTTAATGTAGAAATTAAAAAGGGTTGGAGCAAGGATAGATCCTTGAGGGACATCTTGATCTACAGTCCTTGGAGTTGAGAGAAAGTTCTCAATTTTAACCATCTGAGATCTCCCCGTAAGGTAAGATTTGAACCATTTGAGAACTACTCCTTCAGTTCCCATTCTATGTTATAAAGTGTTCTGAAGTATGTGATGGCTAACAGTGTTGAAGGCTGAAGACAGGTCGAGAAGATTCAGGAGGCAGGGGCTGCCTGAGTCTAGTACTTGAAGGGCATCGGCGACAGCCTGTAACAATGCGGTTTCAGTGATGCATCCTTGACTGAAGCCGGATTGAAATTCGTCAAGAAGATTATTGTTCTTTATGTGTTGTTTGAGTTGTTCCGCTACACATCATTCAGTGATTTCCATGAGGAACGCTTCCTTTGCTGGTATTTGTACCTGTGATTCCCCCTTAACACAATTATGAACACAAGAGCTATTGTCCAAGAGTAACCCCTTACCAAAGCGTCATTTTGCAGCATTAGTGCTAATGTGTAGGAATATTACACCATAGTCTGCTTTACCAGTTTGTATCTGCTTTAGCAAATCTGGCTTTGTGTGAGAACCTATGGGTGTTTGCACAGTTCTCAGGGTTGGATTGGTAAGGTGGGCACTCAGGCAATGAGTGATGGGCCAGTATCTGAGTTGCAACTGTGGGCCTCTTTTTGGGCAGCGTGGGGGGCGATTTGGGCCTTTTCTGTGATGTTTAGATGCCGTCCGCGGCCCAGCGGGGGCCTGGGTGGCCTTTCCGGAGGCAGATGGGCCTCTATTACCTCTCTTTTACAAACAGGTCGGAGGTGTCATTCCCAGTCTCTCCTTGGGCAGGCCCATTTATTTATGCAGGCTGAGCAGGGACCTCACTTCTCTTCAGGTGTAAACTAATCAGTTCACAAAGAGTCTTAGCAACATTTCCATTTTTCTTTATCTCAGGGAAGTTGAGAAAACATTTCTTTTTTAGAGAACCCCCTCTCCTTCTTTTCACAATGCTTAAAACACCGAAGCAGTGTTTTGTGTAAAGGTGCACTTTTCTTTAGGGTGCCCGGGCCTATTTTTGAACCCAATCCAAACCTAACGGTCTCGCCCCGTTGTCACACCTTCGCATATAATATGTGGTTTAGGGCACTCCATGAAGCAAAGCGAATTTGCGTGCAAACTTTTCAGTGCATAATATATACAGTCAAATAATGCTGCGGTTTGTGCCGTTTTGCGTCCGAAGCACTGTTTAACATCGTACGAATAACACTAAAACTGCAAAAAAGGAATTGGACCAGAAATACCAATGAATCGAGTCATTCAGAACGAAATGTTTGCCTTTTTTTTTTTTTTTACAATCTATCCCTCTGTCACTTATATATGCAAAACAACTGTCACTCACAGGAAACTAATATTGTATGCCAATCATCATTCCAGAACAAGGGTCAGAGGGCCGATTCATCCTTTTAAGGCATAATAGTTGAAGAGGGCTCAGATGCATCCATAAAATATGACAATATCCGTTCATGAATGGCCTAAAACATCCGTAGCATTTTATTAAACGAAAATAGTTACACACAAGCGGTGTTGACAAAATGTGAAATCATAGAAGATATTTTGGTTTTATCGTTAGAAAACATTATGTTACTGCAGCATCTGCTCACCCAGAGGAAATAACATGTTGTTTTTCACACCTTGCTCGCTGCCAGGATTTAGCAGTTGTGTTTTGCTGTTAAAACAGGTGTTGCTATTATTCAGCTCAGCGGTACTTAATTTAATAATGATATTTGCAACTCTTGCTTGTCTACCAGAGTCTTGACTGTGTAGTGTGCATATTGTGTTTGAGAAGCGTTCTTAATGATGCTGCCTGTGAAAGTGATAGTTGTGTGTGTCTGTGTGTCTGTGTGTGCGCGCGGGCGTGTGTGTGGGTGCACGTGCACATCCGTGCCTAAGGGTCGTATATGAGTTGTTACTCTGGACTAGCTCTTTTGATATTGTAGTGCAAGGCATGATGAGATAGCATTTTTGATAACATGTTGTGCACTCCCAATATGCTGTAATGTAAATTATACCGTAGTACCCGCATGTGTCTGTATTTGTAAAGTGCAAACCTAAACTGAGATCAACAGAGATGCAAGATTATTTACAATCGGATACAATGGTCTTAGGAGTTAGAATAATTGTGGGTGATAGTTGCTATGTTTCTAGATTTCAATAATAATAATAATAGTGGTCGAGTGACCAAGAATAGCGCCCAAATACCAAACTCAATACAGAGCACATTTTTACCCAAGTGCAATAACATAATATCGAAACCACATGTCCAACATTATTTTTCTGCTTGTCATACGACTACTTCTCCCCAGAGATGCTATTGGAAAGGGTATTTAGGAAATGGAACTGTTGGACTTTTGGGTTCTTCACGTCTTTGAAGAAATGTGCTGCAGAATGTAGGATGCATTTCAGTGGGACTACTGTGGTGTCAGGGATATCATAGAGGAGGGCATTACCTCTGCTGTGGCACGAAAGCACTTTGGTTTAAGCTATTGCTCTGAAGTCAGTTTCAAGGAGGAAAGGTTTCATTTTCTTCATGATGGAGCACTGAATCCAAGCTGTGTTGGTTTTAATTGTGATATGTTCTTTAATGTAGACATCAGTGTTGAGGGCTTGCTGTCAAATAAAAAGATGAAGCCATCTAGGTTCATTCTTGAGTGCCACAGCTTGCTTGTTCCCATTCACAAACAGGAAAAATTCTGTCTTATTCATGCTGAGTGTAAGGTAGGCACTGTGGATGAGGCTGAGTCAGGCTTTTAGTCACTGAATTTCATGTGATGTATGGATTTTCATGTAGGGCTGTATGTTGTCAACATATTGATGGGTCTTCAAGCTGCTATTGGTGAGTAGGATTCCAGTGAGTTGTTAACAGAGGTTGAAGATAGATGACGAGGCACTTACAAAGCCCTGGGTAGGAGTCGAATGCCTTACTGAGATGTTGAGCTTTCTATCCAAAAGACATTGAAGATGATGATGTATACAGTAAACCATCCAAGAAGTCCATGTGTATTTCCAAAATGTAAATCAGTGCTTGTGTCTAATGCTGAAGAAAGGCTAAATAAGAAATGAAGGAAGGAATCAATCTTAATCTTGATCAGGAGGGCATCATTGACTATATGATGCCTGTGCTGCAGCATTTCTTGAAGCCAGATTGATAGTCCTCAAGTTGGATGTTCTTGTTGAGCTGGTGTTGAAGTTGAACAGAGACTGCTATCTTAATGATTTTTCAAGTGGGTAATGAAGTGGTAGGTAGGTAACATTATCTTTGTCCAGGGTGGACTTTTTCACAAAGAAGAGAATTTGACCTCTAGTCATCAGGGTAGATTCCTTGATTGAAAAGGAATTTGATGGTTGAGAAGAGGTAAAAGGGCATCTCAATGGCGTCATTTCAAGATGACTGAGGAGACAATGTCACCTTCATAGGACGCTCCTTTGCGAGAGTTGAGGATATTATTATTATCATTATTGAAGTGCACAGCTTCCAAATAGTTCGACAATAATAATAATCTCCTTACTGCTAGGTTTCTGAGAGCCTTCTACTCATGGTTCATGCCTGTTCTAAATTGTCCTGACTACTAAACAAAGAGAAAAATGCACACTTTTCACATTTATATTAAATTAAATACTTCCATCTTTAGAGAAGACAGAGCCCTTTGCTGCAATATAGAAATAACACTCATTGTGGGAGTTGATATTTTCGAGTTGGAAGCAGAAAACAGGTTTTATGTTCCAGGCATGGCAATCTAGCCACTAGACACATTTTTTTCTTTATTTCAGTTATCTGATTAGCTCAAGACAAGACCATGCCAAATGTAAGCTTCAATAGCAGAGGAGAAGCTGACACATTCCAGCAGAAAAGAGCCTGAATACATCCTTCCCTAAAAAAGACAAATATTTTTATATAAAATAACATTTTTTTTTTTTTAATTGTTATGGTTCTTTATTGTTCAATTAATTAAAATCAATACAATGTGCATAATTTTACTTATATAGAATAGAAAAGAGTAAAAAGAAAATAAAGATAAAGAGCTTTTGGGTTCATGACTGACGTGGACACTCCAACTGGAGTGGCAGAGTTCGCTAAAATTTATAAAAATCATAGAACAGTGATCCAATCTGGAACAAAAGTGCTAGTGCGTAATGGTGTCAGCAGCGTCTAGAGTTTTGGTCTTCTCGCCCTTTGGGTGAACCCTTTAACCTAGTAATTAAGGGGGTCACTACGATGGCGGGCGGACTAGCGTCCGCCTACCATCGATGTGGTGATTGGGACCGCCCGCCTGTATGGCGGCGGTCCCACAGTGCAATTATGATGCGACCGCCACCGTGGCGGTCGCATCTTGCATGTTTACTGTTGTGGCGGGTGCTACTGGCTGCAGCACCCGCCGCAATGGTAAAAATGCATGTAGGGCCTTTCCCTGCACTACGTGGCAGGCACCACGGGGTGCCTGCCACTCAGTGCAGGGAAATGCAGGGGGGTACCTTGGGTACTCCCCAGTGCACAACCACATCCCCCCAACACAAAGGGGGCACCAACGGGCCCCCAAATCCGTTTCCGCTTGTCTTTTTGTGGCGGGATGGCCGCCGCGAAATGACTGACAGAAAGGGTTATCGTAATCCCACAATGAATCCCTATGTTTTGGTTCCGCAAGGCGGGCAGAAAAGGACCTCCTTGCGGAACAGTGGCGGGCGGTCTTTGCGACCGCCACGCTTCACTGAGGATTCCCCCAGCCATCGTAATATGGCGGGGGGAAACTCGTTGTCAGATGGCGGAGGGCCCGCCTCCGCACGGCTGGCGGGGGCGGGCCTTCCGCCATCGTAATCGGCCCCTAAGTATTGATTTATTGTGCAAAATCAATAAAACCTTTATGTTTACAGTTCCAGCACTGATCTTGAATAAAAACATTCTAAAAGAACATAAAAAAGTATTTTTTTTCATTCAGTGCAAAGTGTATGAGATGACTTTATTCGGTGCAGAGTGCATGAGTTGACTTCTCTGGAGTGCTTGTTTGATCTCCTGATCTTGAACGTATTGATTTCCTTGTGTTCCTGGAGTTTCTTGTGTTGAGTGTGATCCAAAGCAAGGCTCTTTGGTTTTAATGCTGACGCCATATTGTTATTTTGCTTTGCTGGCCCTTTGATCATTAGCGTTCGGGCTTTGTGGCCAGCTAGTTGCTGCTAATAGCTTTGGTGGTTTGTGTCAGTGCGGCCCGAATTGCGTCTGTAAATTTTCCCAGTCTGGCCAAAGTTTGTGTTGTATTGGAGGAGAAACACAGATCTGAGACTTCAGTACAGTGTCTGAGGCCGTAAGACCTGCAAATTGGAATTAACAGGCGATGTCGCTCGCTTCCCGTCTTTGGACAGCAGCATGGCAGATGAAGCCAGGATTCACATTTGTAGCTGCATAGGCGACAGGCGACTAAGTTCTCATGCCGGGCCCAGGATGGATTGAAGTCCACGATGGGCAGTGCAAGCAGTCTCATGTACGTTATTCTCTTCCGAGCCTGGGCTGTCAGTGCTTGTGAAGTAAGGCTGAGGTTTGCCCAAGATATAGGAGACATCCAATGCAGAAAGGTTTGATCGGTGGCATCAACTTTCCAAGTCCCTTTCAAATAACAGTTTCTTAACCTGTGCGTTCACTGTTTTTTTCCAGACTGTAACCGGCATTTCCTGGTCTTGCAGATTGCAAACTTCAATTTCTAGAAAGCTTGTGGCCCTTGCCAATTGTGCCTGCCATGAGGAGCCTGCCTCTTCAAAGATTGTTGTGATTTGTGCTTACAGAGAGGGTGCTGTGGCCACTGGTTTTGCCCTGTCTGACAGCCTGACGCCAAGATAGTTATAGCCCGTGCATGTTTTATTTTGCAGGTCACCTAGTTGCCATTGAGCTGTTTTCTTTTGTGGGTACTTCCCAAAGATGACTATCTTGGTCTTCTCCTGGTTCACCAAGAGTTTGTTCTTTTGATTGTACCTATGAAGTGCATTGAGGGTTCTCTGTAGACCAGTCCACGAGTGATCCATTTTTACAATGTCATCAGCATACTGGAGGATTTGAAGCCGCGCCTTCCCAAGCCTTGGTGTTAATAGACAAGCACCTTCCAAGGTATTGCCCAGATCGGCTGTGTAGAGATTAAAGAGAAGGGGGGCAAGGACGCAGCCTTGTTTCAGGCCGCTGTTGGTTGACACCTTTGCTGTTACAGTGGATAGGCTGGTCTTTATGTGGACCCAGGTCCCCTGCAATTATAGTCTTCAGTAGCTGTTGGGGGTTCCCCAGGTGGATAGTTTCTCCCACAGTTTTCCTTGGTCCACCCGGTCGAATGCTGTACTGGAATCTACGAAATAGCAAAAAAGAAGTGGTTGCGTCCCCTGTGTAGCTCGATGTGACAGGTGACCCAGTGCTATGATGTTATCTGTGGTGGAGCTTTCGAGCCTGAATCCAGATTGGAAAAAGGGGGGGATGTTGTTGTCTTTTGCCCAGGCTTCTAGTTCTTTCATTTGTATTCTGGCATACACTTTTGCTTCTAGGTCTCTTAAAGCAATGAGACGGTAATTTTCTGGTTTCGTGCGATCCCCTTTTTTATGGATTGGGAAGAGGATTGAACCTTTCCATAACAATGGAATTATTGAGGTGGCATAGGCATGCTTGAAAAGTGGAGTGAGGAGTTCCTGACCAGTATGTGTGTGAGTCTTTGAACACTGATGCGGGGACCCCAGTGGGTCCTGGGTCTCCATCGGCCTCATTTTTTGATTAGGTCGGTTACCTTGGCCTCTGTGATACTGATTATTTGGGGGACCTGACGTTGTGCTGAGGAAAATTGATCTAGGTTGGTATATGGTTTATTCTGATGGTCAAGGTATAACTGCTTGACGTGATTGGCCCACTCGATGGCTGCCACTCTGCTCTCCTTTGTCTGACCGGTGTTACTGTGTTGGTTGATGTACTTCCAGAGTTGAATATGTCCCCTTTCTTTAAGGAGGGTGAAGCTTTTCAGCCATTCTGCCTCAATCCTCTTTGTTCTTAACTGCCACACTTTTTTTCCTGTGTTACGCGTGAAGTGGGGGGATTGTTTGTGTTTGTAAGTTTTTGTTCCCCTTTTCTTCTTGCCTTCAGGGCCTTTAAAAGACTGCGTTTGGTTGTATATAATTCCTTCTGTTTAATGTGTAAGTGGTATGGATGGGCGTGAGTGACCCGCGTCTGAGTGATTCCAGGTCCGCCCCCTAGGGCTTGTTTGAGATCTGCTAGGAGTGCTTCCCAGTGCACCGGAAAGGGGCCAGTGCTTGTTGCTATAGGTTTGACTCTTTAGATGTGATCCACTTGGTGAGTTTTAGGCCGAGTTTTGCAGACCATTTTATTCAGCCAAGTCTTTGTGGCACTCTTTCCAGGTAGGATTCCCTAGTGTTTGCAGTTGTGGGGCAGCTTTCCCATCTAACTGGAGGGTTGCCCTCAGTGGTCTGTGATCACCCTCAACCCTGTTATCCACTTCAAAGTCACTGAGATGTGGCATCAGTTGGTCTGAGATGAAAATGTAGTCAATGATGGATTTGTCCCTGAAGGAGGGGAGTGGGAACCAGAGGGGGTCCTGGGCCTCTTTGATGGCATGCATGGAGGCCAGGCTATGACTGTCAAAGAAGCGCTGCAGGAGGACTGCCTCTGTTGAGGGTAGGGTGGGTTTGCAAGTTCCCCAACTTCTGGATATTCAAGTCCCCGGCAACTACTGGAAAGTGAGAGACATATTTATTTAGAAGATCGTCAATTTTTGTTGCCAGTGTTTTTAAAGCTTGGTTTTTTTGGTGGAAAGCAGGGTTAACATAGCAGTTAATTAGCAGTAGACAGGTTGAGTTTTTGTTGCTTTTTAGCCCACTAATGAGCACTACTTTCAGGTCTGTGATGTTGGTTGTGATTACAGTAGTCTCTCTTTTGCAAGCTTGATTAATGAAGATTGAGAGTCCCCCGGATGCCCGCCCAAAGATGTTGTGTTTTGTAGCTGTGGTGTGGAGCTCGTAGAAACCGGGAAGGATTATGGGTTCTGGTGTACCAAGTCTCCTGTGGGCAGAGGATGTCGTTTTTTGGAGGTAGTTGATTGCTGAGTTGATCCTAAAAAGTTTTTTAAGGCCTGCCGCATTCCAGCATATAATGGATAGCGGAGTAAATGTTCCAAAAATTCTGATGCAATAACAGTTGCTGTCAGGCTTTGCGACGTTAGTGGTGCCGTCGTAAGAGTAGGCTATCCGATCGGTTCTGGGTTCCATGTACAGGAATTTGCATTGGCTCACACGGGAATTCTGTCCTTTGATCTTGTGTGCAGGTTATTCTGTATGCACTGTGATGGTTTGTCGTTGCTGTTGAATTATTCCTCAGGTGGTTCCCATCTGCACCCCTTAGAGTAGACTTCTTTCTTTAGCGGAGTTACTTTTAGCACGTGTGGGTATTTCTCTGGTGCGGGGAGTGCAATGTCTATACCCCATTCCACCATGAGGGATAGTTCTTCTGGTGTTAGCACTTGTTGAGTGTTGCGGCTCAACCCTATCGAGGTGGATTCATCATGGGTGTCCCCAGGTAGGCTCAGAAATTTGACCCAAGCTAGGTCGTCCGATTGTGTTTGGGCCTAGGTGGAGATATGCTTGAATAGATGAAGTATATTAACCCTGTTTAAGATGTCATAGTGACCCTTGATGCAGTATCTGGGGGTGAGAATTACCTCGTGGGTTGTTTTTCTGATTTTGTTCTCCTTCGGTGGGGCTCTCGGTCCTGACTGAGCAGAGCTTGAGTTGGGACCTAAACCAGCATCGCGGTGGCTGACTTCTGGGCTGACGTTGGAGCTTTGGGATTGCGGGATGATTACAGAGCAAAACAACAGGTGGTCCGGGGGAAAAGGACCCCGAGTAGGGTGCACTCCAGTGGTTGAGCCTGGTTCCCTAAGCGAGCACGGTTGAATTGTTAACTCTGACTTCGTGGTGATTAGTGGGGGGACTAGTTGAAGTTCAGTTGCCGAACCTTTAGAGCTGTGTGGTTCCTTCGTTAGGGGTGTTGAGTGAGATGGTGTTTCGATCACTTGTTCTGTTACTTCTGTTGAGATTGATAATGTTGAGATTGGTTTTTTTGAGGCAGACTTTGTGGCAAAAATCGGATAGGTCCGAACTTTGTCGTTTTTTATTTTTGGGGCGTGGCTCTGAATTGTTTGCAGGAAAGCGACTCTTTTAGAGATTTTGACCTTATTCTGCTGTTTCCTTACTTTTTTCTTGGCCCTCCTGGAGAGGGGCACTACTTGCTGTTTCTGGGTGAGAAGGTAGTCCTTGATTTCCTTATCTAGGTATGATGAGCTGGGGTTGGAACTTTGCCTCGGTGAGCTGGAGGGGGCCGTGGACCACTACACTCACCGCTGGCTGCTGTGCCGACGTGTTGCTGACCGCTGAGACCACTGTGGGCCACTGTGGGATGCCGCCGCTGGCCGCTGACCTCAAGCATGGTCCTGGGTCCTTGCTCCCAGCTCCACAGCGCCTGGCTCACTGCTCGCGGCATCAGCATCAGCGTCTCATCACCCTGAAGCTGCTTCAGTCACCCGGAAGTCCTCCTATCTTCGACACGCCACAACAAGCCCCAGGTGTAAGGCAGACGGACACAGCAAGTTCTTTCTTTTCGCGTACTCGGTCTGCGCTCTGCCAAGTTTGTCTCCTGAGGAGACCTCACTCCCTAATAAAATTAGTTGATATTACTGCTCAGAAACATTGCCATCCAACAAGCAACATGAGCCAGCATGGGTGTAATGTACAGACTAGGGGAAATGTAGTTATACCTATCATGTTAGCACAAGCAAGTAAAAACAAATGTACAAAGCAAATGCTGGAATGAGTTACACTGGTACCAAGGCACAAACCCTGTGATTGAGACACTAAAATGTACCTGTGAGTGTCATTAAAAATGTGTTTACCTATGTAAAACCTCAAAGTAAATAACAATCCTTCCCTTCAGAAAACCATTGTGATAATCAAATAAATGAATGCCCATTGGTGACAATCATTCTTACTAAATAGCTCCTAGCAAATCAAAAATTGCTCCCTATCTTCAACAGTGAATCATGTCTAACGTGGAGTCCCACAGAACGCTCCTCTTTTTCCCTTCTATTCAATATCTACATTGAGACTATTGGCTAACATGATATACCAACATACCCTACAGTGACAAATGTACACGGATGATGGCAAACTTCAAATCCCCCTAATAAGCCATAAAGAAGAGCACACACATCTCACTAACTTTTTAAAACATGTATTACTCAGGAGGAGGCCACCACATCTGCAAGAACCATGCAACATCAATTGGCCAGAAGAAATCGGAGCTGCCCTATCCTCATCTAAAGCATTAAGGACTGCATGGTATGACCTTACTGATGAGTCCCAATCTGGGCACAACCAGTCTTGTGTTCCAATTGAAGGAGGACCAGCAGTTTTGGCTAAACTGTGCCTTTCGGAACTGGGTCAAGGCTCATTTGCATATGGCTGGGCCTAAATTGAGGTGGCATGATGGGCAAAAAAACAATGCATTGGAATGCACCCCAAGTGATTGCCAGTGGTTAAACTTACTGCAAGAATTCCTCCCATCACCTTTTGCGTGTTTGATGTTGCGGTCACCAAATTACAAAAACTGTTTAGAAAACCAACTTGTACATCTTTTTTTTTTAAATTTATTTATTTATGAAGTTTTATATAGCGTGAACAAGACCATTTCTGGTATCAGAGTGCTGTACAATGGGAAATAAACAGAGAATATACACAGAATAATACAAAGAATCGTAGGATGATATGAAAGCGCTGTGCAAAGGACAACAACAAGAAATGTACACAAAGTAATACATAGTCATGGTTAATATCAACTAGCATGACTAATACCTGTAGCGGTGCATTGTAATGCAATGTACCCATCCGTTGTGGTAAGTAGGAGATTGGCAAGAGCATAATTGGTAGGGTCATAGAGATAAACTATAGAATGTCAGTTGGAAAACAGAGAAAATGATTGTCAGGAATGGCTAGATTCATGGTGGTATGAATAATTATTCAGAGAGGAAGGGGACTGCTTATTAGTAGCGATTTTACCTCTTTTTGAAGAGGGTTATTAAAGGGTTGGTCCTGATCTCTGGGGGAAGAGAATTCCAGATTTTAGGGTCAATTCTGGAGAAGGATTGCTTGCAGGTTTTCTTTTTGTTGAATTTTTGGGGTTTCAGCAATAGGGAGCTTGTGCTACAGGAAGATCTATTCCCACCAGATAGAACCCGTCTCTTGGCACAGTTGCTGAGAAGGTTTCACCCATTGTTCCAGTTACCATATCACATTGCTGAGACTCAACTACTTTGACCTTGTTCATGTTGAATCCTCAAAAGAAAGAGAATTTGCAAATCCACTGGCTGCAAACCAAGCGGTCAGACTAAGGGCCTGATTATGACTATGGCAGTCTGATGGACCACCGTAGCCACGGTGTTGGTGTGGGCACCGCCAGTTCGGCTGTCCTATTAGGAGTTGGGTGGTCAGACTGCCATGGAACCACTGCTACCTCCAGAAATCCGCGATCCATTGTGGTCTTGCAGCGGTCTGAGGCCTGCAGTATGCTGGCGGTGCTGCTGCGGCACCACCAAGCATATTATTGATTTCCTCATGCCACAGTTTTTATGCAGTTGAACCTGCCATGAAAACTGTGGTGGTGAGGAAACTGGTGCCTCTGGGCCTTGAGGATGCATGCAGGGGGGCACATGGTGTGCCCCGCTGTCTGCATGCACACCCAGTTCCGGCACGGCTTGGACTTAACAGTCCATGCCGTGGAGGATCTTGCTTTGACATTGCCATTGCGGTGTCTTTCTAAGGCTCACAGCCTGGGACCACCAAAGCACCACCCGCCAGACCAGGAGAAAGCTTCTAATCTGGCGGGCGGTGTCAGTACGGCTTTGGCAGTGTGACAGCAGGGCGCTGGAATGGCCGCCTGTTGCCACACTGCTCAAGTCATAATCAGGCCCTTAGTCCTGACTTAAAGAAATTGTTTCACATCACTCTGGTTTTCAGAGACATTCTTTGGCTCTTGGTGCTTAGAGCTTGTGAGTGCCTCAAATCAAATTACATACACGTTTATTTAGATCCAGCATGTCGGGATCTACTAAAAGACCAATGGCAGCAGTTGAATCTGGGTATTGGGCTCACAGCTCTAGATCCCTTGTGCAGAGATCTTAAACATCTATAAATTGTGACCGTTTCAATGAAAACAGTTTAGCCAAGCCTTTCGGAGAGTTATTCCCACCTCTTCAATAAACCACTGGGATTACTCCTGTACAAAAATTACAAGGCCTATATTATTGCACTTTGACCTTTGCGGAAGTGGAGAATTAGATGGCAATCAACAGATCCCCAATCAACTTCACTTAAAACTCTTCAAGCACATGAAAATGGGATTGATGAACTTAAAAGTTGCCTCTATTTTAATCAGCAGGGTTATAAACGTGTTATCTGTCATAAACCAACACATCACAAAACAAATAACTCAATCAATAAATACATACATAATATAGCTGTTCCAATGGTAGCATAGACCAACAATCCAGGGCTAGGAGTAGAAATTAATTTGCATCTGGCACTGTGACAGGTGCTTAGTAATCATCACACCAATGCCATTTGAGCGGAGCAATGCCTTGAACAAAGGTGAGGAGAAACACACCTAGTGCATGTCTGTAGAGTGTGCTCAGTCAATTCTAGACACAAACATGCCACATCACACACAGGTCCTTACTGCTATATGTTTCTACCTACACATATCATTTGTCCTGTATATTCCTACTTCCACATTACCAAACATGGCAAGACAAACGTTCTACTGGGCATATGCATCTTTGAAATAAGTGTGGCATATTAAGCATGGGAGCATTTCATAACATTGCTTGATTGAAATGGCTAACACAAGGTGGATTCATATTTGACTGTATTCAAGCACCAGAGGCCTACCTAAACCTCACATGTTTTGCAATTATCTGAATTTCCAACAAGAAAGGTTGAGATTTCTGTCCCAAATGCTCTATGCTCCAGGGCTTTGGTATGCTAAAAGTCAAAGATGGCTTGGGAACATGCCACTCAGGATCTGGGACAGAACCATACATTGCACCATCCTGCATGCAAGATGGCGAGCAAGATGTCACATTACTTTGGTCTACTCAGACACAAGTCCAATATTAGTTTTCAACATAAACGCATACTTATATTTGTATAGTGTGCATTCTTCGCGCGGAGATGTCTCTTGGCGCTATTAACAAATATGTGATATTGATCCTTTTGCTGTGAATTCAGAGTCCATCCTCTATCTTCATAATTATCTTAATAGCTAATAGCATAGCGAGGGAGCTAAGTAGAAAACCTTACCATAAGCATTACAGTAATAGAAACCCTTTTCTTCTGTCTTTTACTTATGAAGCTCAATTGCGTGTTTAACTTAATAGAAGGTGGAAGGTCTTTATTTGAAAATGCTTTATTTACATAAGAAGGTTGCTATAATTTGTCATTATAGCACTGTTTATACTCTAGTGTGCAGACAACCTGACATTGTGGTATTCTATTTAATTTTAGAATATTTTATTGCCTATTTCTCTGTATTGGCGTGGGTAGCATATTGCTTGGAGAATAAGACTTAAGGCCAGATTTTGAGTTGACAGAGTGGAAGAACCGGCCTCACCTGCTCAGTTTTAAGTGTAGGAAAGCAGCAAAGGCCTTATTTATGAATCCCTTATGCTGCCGTTGTTTCACTTTTTGTGATGCTGTGGCGGTGTAAAAAATGCACCACGCTGCGCCATATTTACAAAGTGACGCATCGAGGCAGATGCGTTACTTTGTAAACCCCTGCGCTACATTATACCTGCGACAGGTAAAATGTGTGCAGGGAGGGCATTCCAATGCAGGAAAGTCACATAGAAGTGACTCAGTGAAATCTATGAGATTTCACTGCAACACTTCTACGGCGTCAGTGCATCAAATCCTTACGCCTGCTTGAAGCAGGCGTAAGGGGTGATGCAGTGCCTTTCACATGGGGCTTGCCCCATGTGAAATGACACATTGCTGGAGTTGCGTCTGTTTTCAGACACACTCCAGCAATGCGCTATTTTTGCCCCTACTAATACGGTAGGATTACTGACGTATCTGTAAATCCTTGCGACATGGAGCCCTGTACAGCAAATACGGCGCATCCATGGTGTCTCAAGGATGGCGTTATGAAAGTGTTGCATCGCTGTTTTCCCGCAGCGATGCAACACTTTTCATAAATGAGCTCCCAAGTGTACATAGAATTGTCTCTGTGGCTTCTGTCAGTGCAAACGTCTAAGCTGACAGGCAGTTTATCCAAAGGCAGCTAAATCATAGACACAGTCATTCTATCCTATTTAGGGCGGGACAAGAGTCACGCATTTTCCCAGCCCATGTCTGCAATGCTAGTTAAGGCAGACATGGTCTAAAAAATGTAGAATGGACCCCGCTCATTTTAAGAACACTACCTATGCACCAGGGGCACATATTTTTGTATTGAGAAATCTAGCTCCATATTTAGGAGGTTATTTTCTCAACAGAAATAGTTTGCAGAGCAGCCAATTTAAACCTGGCACCTACCCAGCAGACCTTCTCTGCTGTGAAGTGAAGCAATAAAGTGGCGGCTCCGGTCACAGCACAGAATGGCGGGTATGCTTCATCAGGCTGCACATTCCTCGTCATGCTGGTGAAGCCTTTCTGCCAGAGTATAAATAACCCTATTAGACCATAAATATGTAGCAACAATCCCAGCAGTTCTGCTCTGGCCCAATTAAGTCAGAATGTCATCTCTTGTTACCTGGTACTTTATTTTTAGGAATTGTTTACTTTTTAAGTAGGTATATAATGACTAAAGGTGCGTCAAGGGAAAAACTTCTCCCACAGTCTTAAGAAATGATGGAAACTTTTGCTCAGTGGAGGCTTGTGGTTTCTCAGCTTCACCCCAGGTCTACAAGGCAAGATTTCTAGCCTGAGGTTTGCACAACTGGACTGTTTTCCATTCCCAGGACGTCCTAACCATGAGGAGTGAGACTTAACGCAACAAGACAGCATCAAAGTGCCATGTTTAGAGACAAGAACAGAAAACGAATATTGTGGAGCATGGCTGTGGGCAGGAGTGTCTTTAACAGTAGTGAAAGGCGGAAGTGAGTTAGGGCTTAAAGACAATGAATGATTGAGGACGAGGGGCACAAATTGAGCAGGGATTTTGCAACAAACATATGTCGGCCAGTAGGCACACCAGAGTCGGGGCTATGATGGGGAACAGCTGCAACCTAGCGCCAATCATCTCGTTGAACTCCATTATACGGGGAACAGTTTATCGCTACTGCCAAATATGCAAAGCTGACGGTTATAACTTTGTAATTTCGCATATCCCTATTATTGAAATGCCATCTTCCAATTTTAAATAAGTGAATTAAAAATACTCTGATGGAAAGTACAATTTTTTTTAAATGAGAGAACATAGTCTACAAACCTAAGATTTTCAGTTCCTTGTAGGGCACAGGCAGGCAAATTAGGCTAAAACGTCTGGCTGCGCTAAAATGAAACTTCTAGAAGATCTAAAAGCAGCTATTCACAGCTATCATACAAACTGTTGATGTGCACTAAGATAGGCTGCAGCTACAAACTCAATAAGATTCCATATTCATTGAGTACAATTAGATTAGGAGATACAAAAGCTGGTAAATAAGAATGGTCGTGGGCATGCATGCACTTACTTCAATGATAGTTTGTGTGCATTTTGACAATTGCCCGTTTATAAATGAGTATAGAAGATATTTAAGAACCATCAATTATTGATAATGTCCTGTCTTTGGATAACACTGTCACTAGGAATCTCAAGGGTAACTGTAAGAAGCAAGTGCAAGGAGAATTGTGGGTACAAAAATGAAATACCAAACCATGGAAGGAACCCTCAAAAACAGCAGTAGTAAATACAAGACCCAGGGTGATAAGTACCAGAAGCCAGACCAATATTTTACTACATACAGCGGCGGCTCCTCCGCAATGGCAGAGGAGCGTCAACCCACTGCCTGGCTCAGAGTCAGAAAATGTCAAATAAAATGATGCTCTTGCATCGTTTTCTTTTACATTTGCCGGCTCTGCCAGCGGTGTTGGGAGGGGCGGGCGGGGCTTAGGCATGAGAGGGGGGAGGAGGAGTGCTACGTGCACTCAACTCCCTAAGTGCGCATATGTGTTTTGTCCGGCTGTCTCAGGCCGACCAAAACACACATGCTCCCTTAGGTTTTCTCCAGCCTAGCTGCATTGAGCAGACGGGCTGGAGAAACCCCACAGACTCCCTGGTCTGAGCAGGGCGTCTTCACTGCCTACTCAGACCAATCCCCGCGCTGCTCTGCACCATGGGTATTGGATGGGAGTCTGGGTCCCAGGGGCTACTGGGACCCAGGAAGAGGAGAGGCGGCGAACGCGATACTGGAGGCGGCCAGCCACGGTGGCAAAAGGTAAGTTTTATATTATTTTTTATATTGTATTCTCCCCCCGTGTGACACCTCCCGTGCGACCCCACCCGCCCTACCACCCTTTGTTTATGGTGGCCACAACTGACTACAGAGACACCAACAGATCCAACTTAGTCAAGTGCTATAATATATTCTCAATCCCATATTAACATGAAGGCCATGGGGCAGATTTACAAGCCCCTTGCGACACTTTTGCGCCTCTGTTGCGTCACTTTTGTGACACAGTGACGGCGTAAAAAATGCGGTCAATTTACACCGTGACGCATCTAGGGAGATGCGTCACGTTGTAAAGCCCTGCGTCACATTATACCTGCGTCAAAAGTAAAAAGTGACGCAGTGAAATCTACAATATTTCACTGCGTCACTTTTAGGACCCCACTGTGTCAAAATCTTACGCCTGCTTGAAGCAGGCTTAAGGAGTGACGCAGTGTAGTGGGAATAGGCCTCAAAGTGCATTGCTGGAGTTGCGTCGTCCTTGCGACACGACTACAGCAATGCCTGACTTTTGGGCCAACAGATGCGTCAGAATTTCTGATGCATCTCTCAATCCTTGCGCCATGGTGCGCCGTATTGTAAATATGGTGCATCCATGGTGGCGCAAGGGTTTCTCAGGGTGGCGCAGGGAAAGTGACGCATCTCTATAGATGCGTCACTTTCTTGTAAATCTGCCCCCATTTGTTTAGAAAATTCATAAATGTAATAAAGCACCATTATCCATAGCTTTTAATTTGCGAATTGTCGTTTTGAATATATAATGAGTTCTATGAATGTTCTAAGAAACTTATTTTCAAACCATCGCAACCTGATTATTTTCTTGGGAAGTATTGTATCATAGAGTAATTGCTTTCTATTGCATTTATTACCTCTGATGAGGTGTAGAAGCCCTTTTTAATGAGTAGCACACTACTCCGAAACCTAAGGTTAGGTGTTAATCCAGTTGTCATTGGTTATTTGCATTAGTCTTGTTCTGTCAACTAACCCATTCCCAGCAACTACTCCCGTTTGTTGGGGCAGATTTCACTAATAGGAGTTAGGTGTAATAATTAGTGGGGGTAACTGAAATTATGCAAGTGATTGGTGGGCTGACTAGATAGGTCGTGTTAGACCTGTCAACTTTAGGGTGGTCCTCCCCCAAACCTTTTGCCTGCTTACCTCCACCTTTTGCTGTATCTTTTTGTTAGGTTTAGGACTCTGATCACTTTGACACTGCAAACCAGTGCTAAAGTGAATGTGCTTCTCCCCTAAACATGGTAACACTGGTGTAGATACAATTGGCATATTTAGTTTACTTGTAAGTTCATTGTAAAGTGATATACCATATCACTTTAGGGCCTGTAATCTCAATGCTACTAGTGAGACTGCAGCACTGGTTATGCCACTGACACAAGTAGCCTTTAAAACCTGTCTCAGGCCAGCCATTGCAAGGCCTGTGCATGCAGTTTACTGCCACTTCGACTTGGCATTTAAAATAACTTAATACAGTAATTAATCAGGTAAAAAAGTGCCTGAAGAAACTGACGTATATATCACGAAATAAATCAATCGCATCATCAAACAAAATCACATAGTCAAAGATATGTGTCCATCAACATTTTCATTTTTTACAAAACAAATATATCACATCGATACAAATCTTTTGTGATAGTTACAATTGTGTCCATACGTCTATACAAGTAAACACATGTAAGCTTAAACTTATGGCTAAATGATAACGCATTCTTCTTGAATGGAGTTCCACTTATTCGTGTAGTGCCCTATGCATTTCGGGACGGATAGTCCCTTCTTCAGGGGCCACTAGAAAACAACAAATATAACCAAATGTTACCACAACTTTATGAAAAACCACTAACGTTTGCCACCAGCAGCTTTCCATACCCAACTGGGCCAATAACCTGCATGCAGACCAGAGTTCAAAAGTGTTGTCATAAAACAGCTCTTGCATGTCACTAGTGATATGGATTAAACCAAATTAACAATCCCCAAGTTTACGCAGCCGATATAACGCTCATACACACTGATACATGCACTAAATGAAAGAATGAAAAAAATGAATGAAAAAAGACCGCAAAGATGCCCTTAGTGTGGCTCAATGACCACTACCGCCAAAATAATGAAACGTGTTCATGCTGAATTGGTGAGGATAATGTGACTTACACAACCAATACTTACTGCAACACGCAGAGTACATAAAGTACCTATCAAACAGTATACGAATAAAGTCAGACCGTGGAATCCTAAAAACATAACATAATGCAAATTAATAACGCCGTGCCTTTTTGGTGCTGATTAGGGAAAGTGCAAAAGTGAACAAACAAATAAAAATACCTTCAGCTTAACCGAAAACAGCTACATACAGCTGCACCTATATGAAACAAACCAACACTACTCGTAAGACAATAATCCCTTAAAAAGTAACTGTTAAGTTCTGCTGTCCATTTTCACCCACTGTCTATCTAAGCTTTCCAGATAAAAGACGGAGTCTCAGTTCTATTCAGTGTTCTTGCTGTGTGATGAATGCGGCTGCCGAGTTTCTCTTGTGTTAAAGCCAAATGTTCCCGCGTCTAAACAGTAACGATCACCTGATCATAGCTCCACCCATCACTGGTTTGTACTAGGATCCCTTGCTGTCGTGGTGGCCATGATAGAAAGGAAACGAAGTTCGTAGCTACCTGAAAGAATGGCCCTTAGCCATCGGAATCTGAATAAGTATACCGCTGTACCCCCTGAATAAAGGAGCTCAATACTACACAAACTTAACTAAAACCAACGGGGAAATGATCTCTCCCTGTTTATGAATATAACTGATATTGTAGATACATTTCATAGTTAATATCTATAAGTGACATAATGGTCTTCCCATGATAACGAACTCGTAAATGACAGCTATACATGATGTTGAGAGGGTAATACTCCTGTTAATGTACACGTGGAAAAAAGAAGAAAAACAGACCAAATGAGCGAATAAAACGGGAGTGCAAAGCACCTGTAGTTCTTAAACCAATTGCTGAAACTCACACTACAAAGCACATGAGGAATAACCAATTCTTACAAGTGAATCCTGAAACTGGTGGCTTTAATAATCAATGAAGCAACGCAAATAAACCTAAATATTAATTGCTGCTGCATAATGAATTTGCCGAATGCGCAACAGGGCATGATACTATGACAACATATACATCCCATAAGTGCCATTTAGCTGCACTATGACATTAATAAAAACTTACATGCAAAGTGTACCAAAAATAATCCTGGCACATTGAAACTTACATCTCTTGGTTACAATGTGTGGTTGTCAAAAATAAACATGAATTTACACAAATACAAAACAAGCTATTGAACAACAAGAATACTTGAAACTTACATCTCTTGGTTACAATGTGTGGTTGTCAAAAATAAACATGAAGTTACACAAATACAAAACAAGCTATTGAACTTCACGAATACCCAGTGTCATGAGTTTGCAACAATGTGTCAATCACAATTATACATAATAATGCACAACAATTGGTAATGACAAAATCAATGTGTATAATTCTTTACCCCCTATTAAATGTGTTCAAGATATAAACTTATTAGTGGGTATGTTATCGGGATAGCAATGAAAGTTCTAATTAGACTGGCCTATTATAAGAAGCAGCTCAGATCAAGTTTATCGTTTAGACCAAGTGGCATCATTGTATTGAATTTCTTTATCCCATGGACTTCTTTTTGAGACAATATCTTACTAGGGTCTAAACCTTCTTTGGGCTTTACTTTTTCCAAGACCAGAAATCACACTTGGGCTATGTTGTGACATTGCTCCAACCAGTGAACCACCAGGTTAAAATTAGTATTCTTCGTCCGAATCATAGTTTTGTGTTCACCAATCCTTATTTGGACTTTTCTTTCAGTTTTCCCTATGTATAATAATCCATAGGGACATTTCACGCAATAAATCACAATCATGTTGGCAGGAGCCCCGGCCAAGCTCATCAAACGACTGCAACGCATTCAAAACGCCTCTGCACGCCTGATCCTCGACATACCACGACACAGCCACATCACCCCCCACCTGAGAAACCTGCACTGGCTCCCCGTCAACAAAAGGATCTCCTTCAATCTCCTCATCCATGCACACAAGGCTCTCCACAAGACCGGCCCAGCTTACCTCAACAGACAACTCTCCTTCTACATCCCCACCCGCCAGCTCCGCTCCGCCGACCTCACACTCGCCACCGTCCCCCGCATCCGAAGAACCACCGCCGGCGGCAGATCCTTCTCCCACCTCGCCGCTAAAACCTGGAACTCCCTCCCACTCAACCTACGACAGACCCAAGACCTGCTGACCTTCAGGAGGCTTCTCAAGACCTGGCTGTTCGACCAGTAGTGCCCCCCCCCCCTCTCCCTAGCGCCTTGAGACCCTCGCGGGTATGTAGTGCGCTCTATAAATCCCATGAATGATTGATGGTTTGCAGTCCGATGTATGTTTCAATATGATGTTTTCTCCTGTTCTCGGATGCGTAATAGAATTATGCTGAATTACATTGTTGCAATGGATGCAATTATTGCATTTTTTCATACCTAGAAAATTTGAGATGAATTTATCAGTTTTAGCAGATAACAACTCCTTTAGATTTTTGCTCCTAGTGTAAGCGAATAAAGGTGGCTCTATGAATGAGTTACCGAAATCTGGTTCATGTTGCAATAATTCCCACCGTTTACTGATCACCTTTTTAATGCTTCTGGATCTGGTGGAGAATTTGGATACAAATACCATACGGTTAGTTGCAGGTTTTTGTTTTTTGATCAACAATTCATTGCGATCAATGTCTTCGATGCGTCTTTCTGCTTTCTCAACAATGTCGGGAGGGTACCCTCTTTGTAGAAATCTTTGTTTGATACGGGCAACATCAGTATCACTTTTAACCTTTCGGAGAGGCAATCCTTTTGATGCGCATCATCTGAGAATATGGAAGGTTCTGAATCAAATGAGGTGAAAGCTTTGAAACAACAACGTGTTATTTCAATCGGTAGGTTTAACAAATACACTAGTTTGTAATCCTGATTCATTTTTTTCAATCAAGACATCAAGAAATGGTAATTGTTGCTGATTGAATGTGTGAATTGGATCCTACTGTTTCTGGTGTTTAAAACTGTGATGTTCTTTTGCAAGGACTCTTCTGTATGAGACCAAATAGAAAATATATCGTCGATATAGCGACAATACATCACCAGATGTTTACTCCATGTTGCGCTTTCAAAGATATGTTCATGTTCAAAGGCAGCCATAAGAATATTGGCGTACATGGGAGCCCCCCCGAACCCGATGGAGGTCCTGCTTATTTGTAGAAAAATTCTTCACCCCAGCGGAAGTAGCTGTGCTGCAAACAGAATTCTTTGTTAACTCGAATATGGGGTTGTTGCAATAAGGCCCATTCAATGGTGTCTATTCCTTCTTGAAGTAGAATTGAGGTGTAAAGTGAAGTTACATCAATCGTGCACAGCAACCATTCATTGATGTTTGTGATATTCAAATCTTTTAAACGTGATAGAAAATCGGTCGTATCACGTATATATGATTTTCAGGAGCACACGATGGGCTGTAAAAAATGATCAATGTACTTTCCTAAAGGTTCAAACAACGACCCACACCCAGACACAATGGGTCTGAATGGTGGGTCTTTGGGATCTTTATGTATTTTCGGCAACATGTACATGTGAGGTCTCTTATAGTTTTTTTCATAGTTTTTTTCATAGTTCATTTAAAATAACTTGCCAAGCCCTAAACTACCCTTTTATTTTACATATGTCACCCCTAAGGTATGCCCTGGGTAGCCCTAAGGGGAGGGTGCTGTGTAATTAAAAGGTAGGATATGTACTTTTAAGTTTTACATGTCCTGGTAGTGACAAACACACAAATTCATTTTTCACTACTGTGAGGCCTACTCCTCTCATAGGCTAGCATTAGGAATTTGTTAATACATTTATAAGCTGTAATTCCTGATCAGAGAGAAGTAGCTTTTTCAAATTTTATATCTTTCGAATGGTAATGATAAATCCTCTTTAATGGTAAAGCTGAATTTAACATTACTATTTTAGAAATACCACATTTTTCTGCTCTTACTGCTCTGTGTGCCTTGCGGCCTGTCTCCAATGCTTGCACCCTGTTCTGAAGTCTCAGGGCAATCAAAGACTTCCTTCAACCCTGCAACAGCACCTGAACTCTGCCATCTGTGAGACCTACCCTGACAAGTGGTGCCAATCCAGTCCTGGGCCCTTGAAAGGTGATTTCTGAGGTCCAGAACCATCAAAAAGTGACGAATTTGAACCGATCGGAACTGAATCGGGTGCATTGTCCTTCGATGCCGACGCAGGAGCCAATTGATGACATCGCTTCAAAGGACTGCGCGGCTCAACAATGACAGACAGCATGGCTCGACAACAACGCAGTGCGAGCAAAGAAAAGGGGTTCCCTGACGAAGCGTTCATCGCCTGCACGGATTGGAACCGACACATCGAGCCTTTGATGTTGATGCTTGCTCCATCCAAGGTACTTTTTCAGTGGGACCTGCGTGAGTCCTGTAGCCAGCCTGCCCTCCATCGCAGTCAGCCAGAACTTTGGGTTTACCCCAGTCCAGCATGACCTCAAGTAACCCCTAAGCACTATTTGACTCTAAGCACTAGATTTTGATTTAATCTTTAAAAATGCATAACTCCGGTACTACTTATTGTATTTTGATGTTTTGGTCTTGCTTTACTCATACAAATATAACCTATTTTCTAACCCTATGTGGAGTATTTTCGTGCTGTTTTCAGTGTGTTACAGTGTGTGTGTTGCACAAATACTTTACACATTGACTCTTAAGTTTAGCCTGACTGCTCTGTGCCAAGTTACCAGAGGGTGAGCACAGGTTATCTTTTAGTGTGTACTACACTTACCCTGACTAGGATTGCGGTTCCTGCTTGTACAGGGTGCATACTCTGACAACCAGAAACCCCATTCCTAAAAGTAGGCTAGCTGCGAATAGGTTTTGTTAGGTTCCAGATGTATAGTTTCAAAAAGGAGAGGTTGTGATCTACGAAATGAAGTGTGAGCAATGTGCTGAAATAAATTATAGAGATTAAGGCAGACTGGCATGCCCTTCAAAATAAACTATATTCAAGGAGAAGAAGCATGCAAAGGATGTATGATATGGAGAGGATCATTCAAAATAAAGAAAGGAAAGGCAATAATCAGAAGCTTTAGGTCAAGGTAATTTTTTTATGCAGTGATTTAGGAGTATAATGGGAGGAGGATTTTGAGATAACATGGAATTTGAGCATGTAAAACTGTAGAAAGAAAACATAATTTGCATGTGTGTGTTAGGCCTGGCATCTTTTGGCATGTTTTTCCGTGTCTTTTGCCTTCTGATATCTTGTTTTTTCTGTGTGTTGAACTTCGTTTTTCTGGTTTAGGACTCTGGGCACCTTTTCACTATGACCAGTGATAAAGTGAATGTGCTCTGTGTCTAAAATGTAATGGTTTTTTGTTTCTCCATGGTTGGCATATTTGATTTACTAATAAGTCCTTAGTACAGTGCACTGCATGTGACCAGGGCTTCTAAATCAAATGCTACCAGTGGGCTTGCAGCACTGATTGTGCCACCCATATGAGTAGCTCTTCAAACCTATCTCAGACCTGCCACTGCAAAGCCTGTGTGCGCAGTTTGAAACTGCCATGTCGAACTGGAAAGTTCACCTACTTGCCAGGCCCAAACCTTTCCTTCTAGGCAACCCTATGGGCATGGTGCAGTATATTTAAAAAGTGGATCACTGACAGAATATCGAGTGACAGAATATCGTGTTCCCAAAATATCGGGACATAAATATCGATGTCAAAAATATATATTTTTTTAAATGTATAAAAAATTATGTAAAATAAATTAAAGAATACATATAACTTAAAAAATATATTTTTAATTATTAGAAAATGTTAACAATTATAAGTAATAAATGTAATGTAAAAATAAATTAAACATACATATATAAAATGTAATATATATATTTACTTAATAATAATGAAGAAATAAATATTTTAATAAATTATAAAATGTTAGAAATATATTAAAAATTATAAATATATATATATATATACATACACCTGTAACATAAAAATAACAATAAATATATATATATATATATATTTTAAATTAAAATATTAAAATATTTATTATTTTTTTAAACTACATTTTACACTACATTGAGTACAACAGTAGAGAAAGTGTTGGATAGTGGAGGTGAATAAATTACTATTCCCACTCCAGCTTGTGCAACAGTAGGGAAAGTGTTGGATAGCGGAGGGGAATAATTTACTATTCCCACTCCAGCGAGTGCAACAGTAGGGAAAGTGTTGGATAACGGAGGAGTAAATATTACTATTCCCACTCCAGCAAGTGCAACAGTAGGAAAAGTGTTGGATAGCGGAGGGAAATAATTTACTATTCCCACTCCAATGAATGCAACAGTAGGGAAAGTGTTGGATAGCGGAGGGGAATCATTTACTATTCCCGCTCCAATGAGTGCAACAGTAGGGAAAGTGTTGGATAGCGAAGGGGAAATAATTACTACTCCCACTCCAGCGAGTGCAACAGTAGGGAAAGTGTTGAATAGCTTAGGGGTAAAAATTACTATTCCCACTCCAATGAGTGCAACAGTAGGGAAAGTGTTGTATAGCGTAGGGGATACAATTACTATTCCCACTCCAGGGAGTGCACCAGTAGGGAAAGTGTTGGATAGCGGAGGGGAATAATTTACTATTCCCACTCCAATGAATGCAACAGTAGGGAAAGTGTTGGATAGCGGAGGGGAATAATTGACTATTCCCACTACAATGAGTGCAACAGTAGGGAAAGTGTTGGATAGCGAAGGAGAAAAAATTACTATTCCCACTCCAGCAAGTGCAACAGTAGGGAAAGTGTTATATAGCGTAGGGGTAAAAATTACTATTCCCACTCCAGCTTGTGCAACAGTAGGGAAAGTGTTGGATAGCAGAGGGGAATAATTTACTATTTCCACTCCAGCAAGTGCAACAGTAGGGAAAGTGTTGGATAGCGGAGACACAAAAATTACTATTCCCACTCTAGCGAGTGCAACAGTAGGGAAAGTGTTGGATAGCTTAGGGGTAAAAATTACTATTCCCACTCCACCGATTGCAACAGTAGGGAAAGTGTTGGATAGCAGAGGGGAATACTTTACTATTCCCACTCCAATGAGTGCAACAGTAGGGAAAGAGTTGGATAGCGTAGTGGATAAAATTACTATTCCCACTCGAGGGAGTGCAACAGTAGGGAAAGTGTTGGATAGCGGAGTGGTAAAAATTACTATTCCCACTCCAAAGAATACAACGTTAGAGAAAGTATTGGATAGCGTAGGGGTAAAAATTACTATTCCCACTCCAGTGAGTGCAACAGTAGGGAAAGTGTTGGATAGCGGAGGGGATAAAACAAAACATTACAGCTATTGAACCTAAATCCCCAGACAAAATAAAAACAAAACAATTACTAACAATATTTTTCAATTAATAAATGAATATTAATGATCAGTATATTAGTTTCAACCCTCTACCCCAATAAACACAAAAACACACACCTAAAAATATTTACACAATTTCCATAACTAATTTTACATTAATAAATTAATAACAATTAACAACAAATCATTAATTAATTTAAAAAAAAATTCTTCCAAACATTTACAACTATAAACGCCACAACTCCACAATTAGCATATTTAATATTTAATTAATTAATTAGCATTAATTAACAAAGAATTAATTAATTATAAATATTTTACCTCCCACCATATTCCCCTATAAATGACACCACCAATGTCGTAAAACATGACACAATTAACATAATTTATTAACAATTAATTAATTATTTAATAACAACTAACAAGCAAAATAAAAACAATTAATAATAAATTAATTCACACAATTAACACTATAAAATAACATTAAATAAATATTATATTATAAATATTAAAACATGTATTAAAATTAAATTACTTCCCACCCTACTCCCCTATCAACCCACAACGCACTGCTAAAAAAAGGACACAATTAACATAATTAGCAATTAATTAATAATAATTAACAACAAATTAATAAATAATTAATAATACATTAATTACCACAATTAACAATATAAAATATTAAATACATAAATATAAATTAATAAAAAAATAATATTAATTAATTATAAATAAATTACTTCCCACCCTACTCCCCTATCAACCCACAACCCGCTCCTAAAAAAATGACACAATTAACACAATTACCAATTAATTAATAATAATTAACAACCATTTAATAAATAATTAATAATAAATTAATTCCCATAATTAACAATATTAAATATTAAATACATACATATTAATTAATAAAACGATATTAATAAATTAATTATAATTAAATTACTTCCCACCCTATTCCCCTATAAACCCACAACACACTACAGAAGTAAAACGCAAAATTTAATTAAAATAAAATTAAAACTTCTAAAAATTATTAATAAATTAATTATAATTAAATTACTTCCCACCCTATTCCCCTATGAAACCCACAACCCGCTACAGAAATAAAACGCAAAATGTAATTAAAATAAAATAATAACTTCTAAAAATTTAACACAAATATATTACAAAACAAATGAAATACTTAGACAAAAAAATAGAACACATACATTTAAAATACTTACTAAAATACATAACACTAGCTATAAAAAAGATATTTTTATCAACTATATTTTTGCAAACTATATTAATGTCTTCGATATTTTTAAAAACGATATTAATGACTTCAATATTGTTAAAAACAATATTACTTACCTTAGACTCGATATTCTTGACCACGATATTCTGACAGTCGATATTTTTGTATCACGATATTCTGCACTCGATATTAGTGCAAGTCGACATAAAAAACTGGATATTTAGACTGTTTACCTTAAAAAGTAGGATGTGCTTTTGAGTTTTACATCTCCTGGTAGTGAAAAACAGCTAAATTAATTTTCCTCTACAGCGAGGCCTTTCCCTCCCATAGGTGAGCATTCGAGCTGCCTTGTAACACTTTACTAGTGTAATTTCCAATTGGAAGCAGATAGAAAATTGGAGTTTGGAGCCTCTGGACTCACAATTTACAAACACATCTTTTACTGAAGCTGGTTTTTAAATTGCAGGTCTGAAACTTTTAGAAATGTGGCATTTTCTTACTTTAACCAATCTGTTTCTCTGCCTGTCCCTAGAATACGCGTGTAGGTTGGATGACAGCTGGATTTTGTGAATTCTCTCTAGACAGTCACACACAATGGGAACTGAGGTGCGCCCTGTATATCCTGATAGCCCATCACCAGGCTGATGGGTCTTCCTGAGCGAGAGTGAGAGGGAGGAGCTGACACTTTCACCTGACTAGGGCTGTGTATGTTCCCACACAAAAAGCTGCATACCCCCAGTAGCCAGAACCAGGAAGGGCAGGGTCTTGTGCACGACAAAGACCTTTCTTTGAAATCTCCCTGCTTCAAAGGCTAAAATGGGTATAAGCACTGGGCCTCTAACACTAAGGGGTCGATTCCGATTCGGGCCGGAAAAAGCACCGACCGACTCGGAGCCGGAATTTATTCCGACCGACACGTACCTGTGGCGCCCGACACGCCAAGTACGATGCAAGGCGTGCAAAATCCGACAGACACGTACTGAACCCAAGCCGAACGACCGAGCCGCATGGAAAACAACAATCCGGCCGGAAAAACACGCAAATCGAACCGACCGACACGCACCCGGAACAAATCCAACCGAAACGTACACGCGAACTCCAAACCGCAAAGTACGATGCAAGGCGCGAAAACCACGACCGAGTCGAACGGAGGACAAGCCGTACGACCGACACGCATACAAAACCGAGCCGAAGTAACACAAAACACCGCGACCGACGCGTACGTAGCATAGAAAACTGCACAAACACAGCGTGAACGAAACGGAGAAGACCGTACAAGACAAATGCAGGGTCCGACTCGGTCACAAGAACGTTTCCAACATGCACAAAAAGTACTAAGGAAAAATACACAAAAAAGGCCAAACAAGCAATTACAAAGCCAATAAATACTGGGGGGTGGGGACAGAGAACAAAGACACACCCACAACTCCACCCATATAAAGGACACAAATCCCAACCATGATCCTTTGCAAATGCCATTCTACTGCCAGCACTCAACAGACAGCAACCACACACCCACAGCTCATCCCTCACACAAGCCACACACCATCAGCACACCAACAAATAACTACCTCACATACACCCAGCAAAACACACACTCACACACCCTCACCTGCACACCAACACACACATCACTCACCATCACCACCCATCACCATGCCCCCCAAGAAGAATCACAAGTTCCTAGATTGTGAATTGGAAGTCCTGGTAGACGAGATCCTCAGGGTAGAGCCACAGCTGTTTGGCACACTGGTCCAACAGACCCCCATCTCCCAGAAAACCAAGATGTGGGAGAGGATCATCAACAGGGTGAACGCACAATCACCATGTCTGCGCACAAAGACTGACATCCAGAACAGGTGGTATGACGTGCGCAGGAGGGTCCGGGAGCTGCTCAAGAAGGACTACATCCTGAGCCAATACACCGGCAGTGGCCCTCCTGCCAAGCCAGTATACCTCAGGCCCTGGGAGGAGAAGGTGCGGGCCATCCTTCCGCCAGTGAGCGTCTATGGACTAGAGAACATCCCAGAGCCTGGTGAGTACACAACAAATGTACACAATATTCTGCCACAATACACACACACATCACTGTCAAGGGGAGAGGCAAACCATGCACTCATAGCAATTACACAGCAACCAGAACAGAATCATCCCTAAATGTGTATGTCAGTCAGATAAACACAACACATGCCATCTCAAAGTTACATTTAACTGTGTCATCACATGTACAAACACAACTACAACTACAGCTAGGCAGTGGCACAAATAGTACTAACAAACACATCCAGACATGTAGCCACCACTACAACACCAACAGACAGTGAAGACCACTGAAAGGAAGGAATTCTGTGTATACTGGGCAAGTCAGTGTAGCCAGTAGCATCATGGGAGTCGTAGTCAAACATATTGCTCACCCCCACAACTGTCCCATCAACACCACCATGAACCATGCGCACATCACAGGGAGTGGAAAAGGACTCACAAGATGGCTGACACTGGCTACTGCTGTGGGGAGCACAAGGCCCTGCTGGCAACTGTGCAACAACCAACAGCAGGACACCACTGACTGACATCCTGAGAGACAACTTCCACTCCCTGCAATGGAAGCACGTTCCATGGTGGGATATCTGGCTGGCTGGGTGGGAAGGAGGACTCGCAGCACTGACCATAGTCACAAGCACCTCCCCTCACACACCCCCTCAACACAAACTCCACAGAACCCACCTGGGAGAATGCAATGCCTCATATCCTAACTCAAGATCCCACAAAGAACCTCCACCCTGGGTAATGTTGTGTGAAGCACAGGGACACTCTTGGGACTTTTAGCCAAACAACTGCCAGGACAACACTCCCAGCCATCCTGTCAGCACAGGCAGCCCACCCCACAGGGAAGCAGAGTCAAAAGGAAGGAAGCATGGGCATGCTGGGAAGGGGGTGGAGGCAACAGCATGATGGGAGTAGTAGGCACAGATATCGCTCAGCCTCACAACTGGCCCATCAACACCACCCTGAACCATGCTCACATCACAGGGAGTGGATAAGGACTCACAAGATGGCTGACACTGGCTACTGCTGTGGGGAGCACAAGGCCCTGCTGGCAACTGTGCACCAACAAACAGCACAACACCACTGACTGACATCCTGAGGGACAACTTCCACTCCCTGCAATGGAAGCACGTTCCATGGTGGGATATCTGGCTGGCTGGGTGGGAAGGAGGACTCGCAGCACTGACCATAGTCACAAGCACCTCCCCTCACACACCCCTCAACACAAACTCCACAGAACCCACCTGGGAGAATGCAATGCCTCACATCCTAACTCAAGATCCCACAAAGAACCTCCACCCTGGGTAATGTTGTGTGAAGCACAGGGACACTCTTGGGACTTTTAGCCAAACAACTGCCAGGACAACACTCCCAGCCATACTGTCAGCACAGGCAGCCCACCCCACAGGGAAGCAGAGTCAAAAGGAAGGAAGCATGGGCATGCTGGGAAGGGGGTGGAGGCAATAGCATGATGGGAGTAGTAGGCACAGATATCGCTCAGCCCCACAACTGGCCCATCAACACCACCCTGAACCATGCTCACATCACAGGGAGTGGATAAGGACTCACAAGATGGCTGACACTGGCTACTGCTGTGGGGAGCACAAAGCCCTGCTGGCAACTGTGCAACAACCAACAGCAGGACACCACTGACTGACATCCTGAGAGTCAACTTCCACTCCCTGCAATGGAAGCACGTTCCATGGTGGGATATCTGGCTGGCTGGGTGGGAAGGAGGACTCGCAGCACTGACCATAGTCACAAGCACCTCCCCTCACACACCCCCTCAACACAAACTCCACAGAACCCACCTGGGAGAATGCAATGCCTCACATCCTAACTCAAGATCCCACAAAGAACCTCCACCCTGGGTAATGTTGTGTGAAGCACAGGGACACTCTTGGGACTTTTAGCCAAACAACTGCCAGGACAACACTCCCAGCCATCCTGTCAGCACAGGCAGCCCACCCCACAGGGAAGCAGAGTCAAAAGGAAGGAAGCATGGGCATGCTGGGAAGGGGGTGGAGGCAACAGCATGATGGGAGTAGTAGGCACAGATATCGCTCAGCCTCACAACTGGCCCATCAACACCACCCTGAACCATGCTCACATCACAGGGAGTGGATAAGGACTCACAAGATGGCTGACACTGGCTACTGCTGTGGGGAGCACAAGGCCCTGCTGGCAACTGTGCACCAACAAACAGCACAACACCACTGACTGACATCCTGAGGGACAACTTCCACTCCCTGCAATGGAAGCACGTTCCATGGTGGGATATCTGGCTGGCTGGGTGGGAAGGAGGACTCGCAGCACTGACCATAGTCACAAGCACCTCCCCTCACACACCCCCTCAACACAAACTCCACAGAACCCACCTGGGAGAATGCAATGCCTCACATCCTAACTCAAGATCCCACAAAGAACCTCCACCCTGGGTAATGTTGTGTGAAGCACAGGGACACTCTTGGGACTTTTAGCCAAACAACTGCCAGGACAACACTCCCAGCCATACTGTCAGCACAGGCAGCCCACCCCACAGGGAAGCAGAGTCAAAAGGAAGGAAGCATGGGCATGCTGGGAAGGGGGGTGGAGGCAATAGCATGATGGGAGTAGTAGGCACAGATATCGCTCAGCCCCACAACTGGCCCATCAACACCACCCTGAACCATGCTCACATCACAGGGAGTGGATAAGGACTCACAAGATGGCTGACACTGGCTACTGCTGTGGGGAGCACAAAGCCCTGCTGGCAACTGTGCAACAACCAACAGCAGGACACCACTGACTGACATCCTGAGAGTCAACTTCCACTCCCTGCAATGGAAGCACGTTCCATGGTGGGATATCTGGCTGGCTGGGTGGGAAGGAGGACTCGCAGCACTGACCATAGTCACAAGCACCTCCCCTCACACACCCCCTCAACACAAACTCCACAGAACCCACCTGGGAGAATGCAATGCCTCACATCCTAACTCAAGATCCCACAAAGAACCTCCACCCTGGGTAATGTTGTGTGAAGCACAGGGACACTCTTGGGAATTTTAGCCAAACAACTGCCAGGACAACACTCCCAGCCATCCTGTCAGCACAGGCAGCCCACCCCACAGGGAAGCAGAGTCAAAAGGAAGGAAGCATGGGCATGCTGGGAAGGGGGGTGGAGGCAACAGCATGATGGGAGTAGTAGGCACAGATATCGCTCAGCCTCACAACTGGCCCATCAACACCACCCTGAACCATGCTCACATCACAGGGAGTGGATAAGGACTCACAAGATGGCTGACACTGGCTACTGCTGTGGGGAGCACAAGGCCCTGCTGGCAACTGTGCACCAACAAACAGCACAACACCACTGACTGACATCCTGAGGGACAACTTCCACTCCCTGCAATGGAAGCACGTTCCATGGTGGGATATCTGGCTGGCTGGGTGGGAAGGAGGACTCGCAGCACTGACCATAGTCACAAGCACCTCCCCTCACACACCCCCTCAACACAAACTCCACAGAACCCACCTGGGAGAATGCAATGCCTCACATCCTAACTCAAGATCCCACAAAGAACCTCCACCCTGGGTAATGTTGTGTGAAGCACAGGGACACTCTTGGGACTTTTAGCCAAACAACTGCCAGGACAACACTCCCAGCCATCCTGTCAGCACAGGCAGCCCACCCCACAGGGAAGCAGAGTCAAAAGGAAGGAAGCATGGGCATGCTGGGAATAGGGGTGGAGGCAATAGCATGATGGGAGTAGTAGGCACAGATATCGCTCAGCCCCACAACTGGCCCATCAACACCACCCTGAACCATGCTCACATCACAGGGAGTGGATAAGGACTCACAAGATGGCTGACACTGGCTACTGCTGTGGGTAGCACAAGGCCCTGCTGGCAACTGTGCACCAACAAACAGCACAACACCACTGCCTGACATCCTGAAAGCCAACTTGCACTCTCTGCAATGCAAGCACGTTCCATGGTGGGATATCTGGCTGGGTGGGAAGGAGGACTTGCAGCACTGACCATAGTCACAAGGACCTCCCCTCACACACCCCCTCAACACATACTCCACAGAACCCACCTGGGAGAATGCAATGCCTCACATCCTAACTGAAGATCCCACAAAGAACCACCACCCTGGGTTATGTTGTGTGAAGCACAGGGACACTCTTTGGACTTTTAGCCAAACAACTGCCAGGACCACACTCCCAGCCATCCTGTCAGCACAGGCAGCCCACCCCACAGGGAAGCAGAGTCAAAAGGAAGGAAGCATGGGCATGCTGGGAAGGGGGTGGAGGCAATAGCATGATGGGAGTCATAGGCACAGCTCTACATCCCCCACCACATGGCCCAGCAAGCTCACACACACGCATGCACATCCCACAGAGAGTGGAAAGGCCCATCAAAGATGTCTGACACTGTTGCTGTGTCGTGGGGAGCACAAGGGCATGCTGGGAACTGCACACCAACCAACAGCAGGACACCACTGTCAGCCATCTTGCCATTGCTCTCACACCCACACACACTGAACTCCCCACAAAAGCAAGTAAGTATGGGAATGCTGGGAACTGGGGTGGAGGCAATAGCATGATGGGAGTCATAGTCACAGACATAGCTCACCCCCGCAACTGTCCCATCAACACCACCCTGAACCATGCTCACATCACAGGGAGTGGATAAGGACTGACAAGATGGCTGACACTGGCTACTGCTGTGGGGAGCACAAGGGCATGCTGGGAACTGCACACCAACCAACAGCAGGACACCACTGTCAGCCATCTTGCCATTGCTCTCACACCCACACACACTGAACTCCCCACAAAAGCAAGTAAGTATGGGAATGCTGGGAAGTGGGGTGGAGGCAATAGCATGATGGGAGTCATAGTCACAGACATAGCTCACCCCCACAACTGTCCCATCAACACCACCCTGAACCATGCTCACATCACAGGGAGTGGATAAGGACTGACAATATGGCTGACACTGGCTACTGCTGTGGGGAGCACAAGGGCATGCTGGGAACTGCACACCAACCAACAGCAGGACACCACTGTCAGCCATCTTGCCATTGCTCTCACACCCACACACACTGAACTCCCCACAAAAGCAAGTAAGTATGGGAATGCTGGGAAGTGGGGTGGAGGCAATAGCATGATGGGAGTCATAGTCACAGACATAGCTCACCCCCACAACTGTCCCATCAACACCACCCTGAACCATGCTCACATCACAGGGAGTGGATAAGGACTGACAAGACGGCTGACACTGGCTACTGCTGTGGGGAGCACAAGGCCCTGCTGGCAACTGTGCAACAACCAACAGCAGGACACCACTGACTGACATCCTGAAAGACAACTTCCACTCCCTGCAATGCAAGCACAGTCCATGGTGGGATAACTGACTGGCTGGGTGGGAAGGAGGGCCGGCTGTCAACCAAATACAACCAATGCAGATCATGTTCACACCCCAACAAATACATAGAAATGCCCAAATAATGCAGGACAATGTGCTACACCAATATCAACCCCTGACTGTGACGACTTAGGACAATGCAATGTACAGGCCCGCACCCAGAGGCACAGTCACAACTGTCAGGTGTGTCAACCATTGATGCCTGCAGAAACATAACATACATTGTGTGTGTCTCCCAAAAACAGGTGATGATGGGGACACAGCAGCAGACGCTGAGGAGTCCCAGTCCCAGGCTCAAGAGGATGCGGAGCTCACTGGTGTCGTACAGCCTCTGCCCTCCTCGGACGAAGAAGACCAACCTGGCACATCCGGTGCAAGTCAACATGCAGCACCAGCAGGACCACCAGCTGCAGCACCAGCAGGACCACCAGCTGCACCCCCTGCACCCACCCCTCCAACGACTGTCACCACAAATACCATCCCTGCCGACATGGACAGAACAAGGAGCAACACCAGCACAGGGACCCTGGACCAACGTGGGGCCATGGACACCACCACCACCACCAACCCCAAGGGGGACCAGGGTCATCTGTGCGTGCCACTGCACGCACTGCACATGTCGGCAGGGGTGGTGGGAGGGGTGGGAGACAGAGGTCGCTGCTTGCAGAGGTTGCTGGTGTGCATGATGACCCACAACTGGTACGCATAGCCGATGCGTACCAGTCCAGCACCGGAGATCTCAGCCAGGTAGTGGGGCTCCTCAGAGACATGAAACAGCAGCAGGCTGCCCATCATGCCCGCTTGGACTCACACATGTCCCGCGTGGAGTCCAAGTGGGACGCACTGCAAGAGATGACGGCGGTGCACAGGGACATTTTACAATGCCTCCGCCAGATGAACAACAACCAGTCTACACCTCCCTGTGTGCCAACAACATCTGGTGCTGAACAAACTGCAACTGCCACAGGGAGGGAGGATGACTCTGGCGGAGAGTCCCCTGCACCGCAGCAGCCTGTACTTGAGGGGCCCCCCAAAGAAGAGGGGTCGTCCGAGGAGGGGCAAGTGAGAGGCCGATGGCCAAGTGCAACTCCCAGGAAGCCTGAACCTGTTCTGGATGTTCACCTTTGTGCACAAACTGTTCACCCTGTTGACGGCAACACAACTCCCACACATTACATGGGGAGTACAAGTTGGACCAATGTCTCAGACAACTGTGGCCCCGATACTGGGGATTTTGTCTACCAGGACTTTCAATTCACCTAGGAACTTCTGATTGCAAGATGTATGTACAGCACTAACCATCCTATGCACTATTCACACAAATGTATCACAATAAACACACTAATACACCATACTTGCCTGTGTTGTGATTCCAACGTGGGTGCTGTCATGGGGATGATGAACTGCAAAATTACACTCTGTATGCGAACTGCAACAGCAAGTACAACACAGGCATGTGAGTAAAGGCAACGTGACACATATGAGGGAGACACACCACCAGGGCTACACAACACATACACACCTAGGCCATCTGACTCATTGCCTACACTGATGTTGCCAGGGAAGACGGTGCAATGCACAGACACCACACCTATTCCCAGTTGTAGTCAAGTAGCCCACAGGTGCAGTAAGCAAATGGCAGTCAAATGTGTGACCACAGACAACGCACATCACAAAGTGAAGCACAGGTTTATTACACAGTTGCAACATGTCGTAACCACTACAGATGCAAGGTAATCCCACCTGGCAGCGGGCACACAGTCAACAACTGTAGAAGGAAGGAAGTCCATGGGTGTTGCGCACATCACCTGTAGGGACACAACAGCTACCACCCTGGAAGTACAATCACGTCGTCGGTGGACACAGTTGACCAAACGAATCTGAAAGTACCCTGTGAAGGACAGAAATGACACACAGTCAAAAGCAATGGAGAACAGGACAGAACAGCAAAACTCATGCACAATACATGTTACAAGATACCCACCCAGAACCAAGTTAGCATGTCAACACTGTTGGGGAGTACAGACCACCTGTAAGCACACATCACTACACACATCCAGTCAAGTAGCCCATGGACACACTCCAACAGCACCAGAGCACCACCTACACATATCATGCCAACTCACATCATTGACATGACACCTCAGGATACTCACATTCAGCTAAAGAAGTTGGTGATGAGCTGTGTGCGGACATCACCCTCATCATCATCATCATCACTGGCATCGTGGTCCAGGCCAGGATCCTCCACAGGTGGCGGACGTTGGTCATTGTCATCCTGGATGAGAGGCAACTCCTTCCACACTGCCAGGTTGTGGAGCATGCAGCAGACGATGATAATCTTGCACACTTTCGCTGGGGCATATGGGAGGGACCCTCCTGTCTTATCGAGGCAGCGGAAGCGGCTCTTCAGGAGACCAAATGTCCGCTCAATCACTCTCCTGGTCCGACCATGTGCCTCATTGTAGCGCATCTGGGCAGGTGTCACAGGGTTCCTGAGGGGTGTCAGCAACCACGGCATGTTGGGATATCCCGAGTCACCTACGGACAGACAAGTGCACATTAGCTGACTTGGAAAAGTGGGCGGAATACTACAGATCAGATCACACACAATGGCACAAAGTCAGTACACACCGACAAGCCAGGCACGCTGGTTCTGCATCTGTGCCATCATCCTGGGGATGCGACTACTCCTCATCACAAAGGCATTGTGTGCTGAACCAGGGAAACGGACACACCCGTGTGTGATGGTCATATCTGCAAGACACACCACCAGTGCATTGACCGAGTGGTAGTGCTTGCGGTTACGGTAGGCCTGCTCCTGGGCCTATGGTGGTACCAAAGCCACATGTGTCCCATCAATTGAGCCAATGACATGCGGCATCCTCCCCAGGGCATAGAAGTTACTCTTCACGTCAGTGAGTCGTTGCAGTCTAGGGAAATAGATGTACCGGTTCAGGAATAGCAACATTGCCTCCAAAACATTGCGGAGCACACGGCTCAACATGGTCTGTGACATCCCACCAGCAGTTGCCACAGTATGTTGGAAGGTACCGGTGGCAAAGAAGTGTAGGGCTGCCATCACCTTCACCTTGGGGGTCAGCGCTGTAGGATACAGCCGGCCAGGCTGCAAATGTGGGGCCAACTGCACTGCCAAATCCTCAATCAGCTGCCTGGTGAAGCGGTACCGTCGGATGCTGTCCCGTTCCTCCATCGTTGCCAGGTCTGGGAATGGTCGATGGACAGCAGGAGCCCTGCAGTGCAGAGGAGAAGAAAGCAAGATTGTCAGTCACCCCACATATGCGGCATTGAACACACTCAATATCACAACATACATCATTATGAGGCACAACTACATGAAGTGTGCAGTTCCGTAAGGACATGTATGGTACATACATGGCCAACATCTGTCATCACGGTTCAACAAGTGGCATCAATAAGTCCCAGGTTGGCCCATTGGATATCATGAGGCCGTGTCACAGTTCCCATCTCCTGCTGCCGTGTCACAATCACCCCCCACAGTGACATGTGAGGACAGATGTGCCCCAGGCATCACAGCTCAACGACAGGTACATTCCCAGGGACCCTGTATTGCCACATGGACACTGGCATTACATGGAGTATCAGGTATACACCACAGCAAAACAACCATGACCCCCACAGGTAGTGGTCCCACTTGCCACTGCAGGACAGACATGGACGTCTGTGACACACACACGCACAACATCAAAGTCCATGCACACACAACGTGGATGTGGAGACTGTCTCCCATTGTGCACATGAAATCAGAGACATTGTAAACACTACATGCACACAGACTGTGGAGGACCATCACTATTGTGCCACTGGGACACCCTGGCTCAAACATACCGTCCCACATGGGACTCACGGGGTATGTGACATGACATACACATACACCACCGTGAAATGTGACCATGGCACATGCACAGATATGAACAGTTGCACATCACAGTGGTCATGTACACGTAACACCCAGGATCCTGTCCCCATGAACACGTGCACAGCCTGGGGGTGGCTGCCCCAGGTGACACCCACAGGACAACATGTACACCAACATACACACAATAGGAAATGCAGCCTTACATGCCTTATGATACAGTTTGGACAGGCTGTCGTGTTGTAGGTGTGCCCCTCACTCCCTGGGAGCTATCTGTGGCTGGCATATGTTCATCTGAGACAGGCATGGTGACATATGCCAGTCACTTGTACAGGGATGCGTTGAACAGCAATGGACCGATCGGTGCCCCCGGCCGGCCCATTGCATTCAATGTGTGCAGGTACGCGTTGTACCCCTGTACGCGTTGTACCGCAATGGACCGATCGGTGCCCCCGGCCGGCCCATTGCATTCAATGTGTGCGGGTACGCGTTGTACCCCTGTGCAGCGTTGTACCGCAATGGACCGATCGGTGCCCCCGGCCGGCCCATTGCATTCAATGTGTCGGGTACGCGTTGTACCCTGTACGCGTTGTACCGCAATGGACCGATCGGTGCCCCCGGCCGGCCCATTGCATTCAATGTGTCGGGTACGCGTTGTACCCCTGTACGCGTTGATCAGCAATGGACTGATCGGTGCCCCGGCCGGCCCATTGCATTCAATGTGTGCGGGTACGCGTTGTACCCCTGTACGCGTTGTACCGCAATGGACCGATCGGTGCCCCCGGCCGGCCCATTGCATTCAATGTGTGCGGGTACGCGTTGTACCCCTGTACGTGTTGATCAGCAATGGACCGATCAGTGCCCCCGGCCGGCCCATTGCATTCAATGTGTGCGGGTACGCGTTGTACCCCTGTACGCGTTGTACCGCAATGGACCGATCGGTGCCCCCGGCCGGCCCATTTCATTCAATGTGTGCGGGTACGCGTTGTACCCCTGTACGCGTTGATCAGCAATGGACCGATCGGTGCCCCCGGCCGGCCCATTGCATTCAACATGTGCGGGTACGCGTTGTACCCCTGTACGCGTTGATCAGCAATGGACCGATCGGTGCGCACCCATTGACAATGGCCTAGCCTGGCAACGGACGCGTTTTCGAAATTCGAACGAGTCGGTTGCTGGAAATTCAGTTGGTCACCCACAACAATGTTGCAAAATCATGTATGTCATGAAGTTGAAGATTTGAAGGATGCTGTGGGCGTGTATTGGTGCTGCTATTCCATGGATTGGCCAGATTCAGAAGATGCAAACGACTTGGACCTATCACTTTGGACACATGGGACAGTATCTGCCTCTCCAGCACATATATATTGCTGGCTGTTCCCCTGAGAGCTCACTTGCCTGCACTACATGCTCCAGGACGACATCTGCCACTGCACTGCTGCTGTCTCTGCCCCCTCTGGACCCTGCAATGGCACGTACTGTGGAGAGAGCCCCAGCCTTCAGCCTTGAGGAGAACCAGGCCCTGCTGGACAGCCTACTTCCACAGTACAGCAAGCTGTATGGGACACCAGGGGAGCAGGTGAGTGTTCTGTGCACTGCCTTTCTGAATGTGCATTTTGTCTGACTAGCAAGGCTGAAAGTCTGCACGCCACTGGCTAGCAGGCTCACTGAGTAGTTGTCACCCCCCATAGTGTGTAGTGACATGCACTGGACAGGTATGGTGCAGTGACAGTGCATTTGAACAAGGTTTTACTTCCCATGCAATGATACCATGTAGTGACTTCTGGCAAACTGTCCATGGGCAGCGTTGCACTGCCTGTGTACATCATGTGCCCCTGTGATTGAGACATGTATATACAACTGTGTCATGCACGGATATGTTGCATGTGTAGTAATGGCCTTTTCACTTTGTCATCCTGACAGGTTAATGCCCATCGGAAGCAGGAGATCTGGAAGGACATCGTCCGGGCTGTCCGGTCCGTGGGGGTCTACAAGCGCCGGATCCGCAACTGCCAGAAGAGGTGGCAGGACCTTCGGGGCTGGACCCGGAGGATTGCACGGGTCCAGCTGAAGCTGTCGCCTCCTCGCAGGAGGGGCGGAACACGGACCCTGACCCCCCACATGCTCCAGATCCTGGCGGTGGTGTTTGCAGACCTGGATGGGCAGCTGAAGGCCAGACAGCAGCAAGGAGGGGGTGAGTCAAAGACTGCACTGTGAACTCTGTATTACATGCTATGTGCCCTCCTCTGGCCTGGTTAAACTGCCACAGTACAGCAGTCATGTTGTCCAGGAGCCATGTCCCTCTATTGTGCACTGCCCACTCCTCATCTGATACCCAGGTGTGGCCCTTACATTCAGGGAATTGTGTCACTTGGGACTGTGTCCTTGCAGTTTGCTTCACTCAAGGTGGGGGACAGCATCTGTTTCCCTAACTCTGTTGTGGGCATCATGGGTGGGTCCATTGTTCACACAACGCCTGTGTTCAGACATGTAATCTGCGTGTTGCTTTGATATGCGGTCCACTTGCTGAGCTGAGCCACCACATGTGCCTGGGGTATGTGGTACACGCCCATGCAGCGGGTGGGAACAATGTTTGGGCCCCAGGAGTGTGCAGATTACGTGTGTCACACATACATAGCCAGCTATCCACTGTCCAGGGCTCATCCCACATTCATGTGGGGCAGGACAGTCATGCCTACTCCAGGCCATGCAATGCACTCTGTACTCCCACTCCCTTGTATCAGCTGACACATTGTGCGCAGTGATTTGACCCCTCAGGTGTCTGCCTCTGTGTCAGTGTGCTGTGGATTTGTTGCCAGGACTGCTGGGGTGTTTCTCGGTAGGGGCTCAGCATGCCACTGGAGATGTGACCATAGGAGACGATACTTGTTTGTCACATAGGTGTTTGATCAGCTGCCCGTGCAGACTGGGGTATGCGAATGTGAAGTTCAGGCAGCTGTTTCCCATTCACAGCAGATTGTGAGGGGCTCAGGTTCAGAGGGTAGTGTCACAGGTCTCCCATATGTCCAATCGGTATGACCTGGACAGATGAGGGTTAAGATGATGTGTTGTGTGGGGGATGTACATGTGCACTTGTGCAGCTCCAGGACTTGCATTCCACATGACCTACTATTGTGACACAGTGCAGAGTGTTGTTGTCTGGCTGCCAAGTCATACATCACTGAGACAGTGATGTATGACTTAGCAGTCATGCCTCCGCCATGGCATGTGTCTACTTATTGGTGATCCTGCAGGGGAGTGACATGTGCTACATGCACACCATTGTGGCGATGGCTATCAGGACATGGGTGCATCATGGTGTCTGTCGCTGGTATGCATCACATGCATTTCCTATTTGACTCTGGGCATCCCTTTCATCCGGAAACCTGTATTGACTCAGTGGCAAGAGTTGTGATGTGTGCATGTCCACATGCTACACCGTGTCCTCTGCACTGTCCAACTACTGTGTAGGTGGTGCATGGGTCCACACTGGGGTGTTGCTATCCAACAGACACCAGACAGATGGGTGCAAGGCCATGTGGGATGTGAGTGCCATGGTTGGCATCAGACTGACAATTGGCTTCTCAGTTAGGGCACTTTTAGCAATGTTCAACTAATGATGCCAGGGCTTGCTCTGTAATGTGCTGTGCTCACAGTGGTGTGTGCGTTTGGTGCAGGTGACTGATGTCTGTCTGTTTCCCCATTGTTTGCAGATACATCCACGGCCACGGAAGGGGATAGCTCCACGGACCAGGAGGAGCCGGAGAGCCAGACTGGGTCAGCAGCCGAGGAGTGGTCGGAGGGACCCAGTGGCACGGAGGGCGAGGGGAGCCACACCGAGGAGTCCTCAGCACCATCCACCTCAGCTGAGGACCAGAACAACTCGGACGATGACTCCCTTATGGAGGCGGGTGTCAGCAGCCACCACACCCCAGCTAGTGTTGCTGTCCCCGCCACCACCAGCACCACCACCGCCCTCCCATAGGCTCCCATTCCCCAGGTCCGTGGAGGCTCCCATGTTCAGGAGCGTGTCTCCTTTGGGCCAGGCACCGCACCCCTGCCCCTGTGTCCCCTGCTGCCCTGAGTGAGGAGTCTGTGTACCTCCTTCGCCAGCTCCATGTAGGGCAGACAGCCATGCTGAGTGTCCTCCATGCGCACACCGCTCTGTTGACTCAGCTGGTGTCGTTCATGGAGGGCATCTCATCGGGCATGTCTGACCTACAGAGGGGCAATAGGTCCATGGACTCCTCCCTGACGGCAGCAGTGTCCCTCCTCAGACAGTCCCTCACCCCTCCTGCCTCTGCTCCATCCACACTCCCCAGCACCTTACCCGTCCCAAGCACACACACACCGGCACAGGCACACACACGTCCAGCACACAGACACACACGCCACAAACAAAACGCACACGCACGCACAGTCAGGGGACTGAAACCAGACTCACAGGGGATGGGGCCCTGGAACACACACACGCATCCACGAGCACTGCGCAGTCCTCAGTTGCCTCTCCATCCAAAGCACCCTCCCTTGCCTCACCTGCAACCCCAAAGACCCAGCAGCTCTTCCTCAGTGACCTCAGCCTCTTCCCCTCTGATCCAGCTGATACAGCATTCAGGGGGAAGAGGAAGCCCACCCACCCGGAGCAGAGTGCCCCTCGCCCCCGGACACCCTCCCCCAGGCACAGACAGACTGAGGCCCCCACCCGCAAGTCCCCCCAGAGTCGTAAGAGCAAGACCCCGCCGCCGCCCTGCAGCTCAGGCAACAGGTCTCCTTCCTCCATCCCTCAGGCCCCCACTCCACAGGTGCCCCCACCACACCCTGCCCCAGGTTCCCCCACCCACAGATATACCATCCCCAAGAGGATCCGGCCTTCTCCCCCTGCCACTTGCTCTCCCGGCACCACACCCCCGCTGCGCTTGTCTGTGCCACTGATGTGGTGAGGGTGTCCTCCCCCTCTGTCCAGCCCACCTTGCCTGTTCCCCATTCTCCTCCCCTGGTGGTAGGCACTGCAGTGGAGTCCACTACCACCCTGTCTGACTTGGGCACTGCAGTGGCGGACCTGTCCACTCCATCTGCAGGGTCCACTGCAGTCGTGCCGGCACCCACAACATCTGAGTCATGCCCCCCAGTTGTGCCGGCACACACCATGTCAGACACCTCCACTGAAGTTGTCAGTGACTCTCCAGCACCCACCACCCCTTCCCTGCTTCCTCCTGGTGAGCCCTGATCCTGTCCCTGCGGTGCCTGGCCTGCCCCCCGGTTGCCCCTCCTAGTGGATTGTCCCTGGTTTTGTGCAGTGCAGGCATGCGTAGGGTGTCATCTGCCACTGTCACCCTGTTTGGACTTTGACAATGGACTGGCCATTGGCCTTTGTGTTTTTTCTGGACTTTCAGTTTTCAATTCACACATATGCTGAATAAAGCAACTTTCTGACCTCTAGTGCTTATGCTTCTGATGTACATGTTGTTGATGATGCTAACCATGCCCTTGCTGCAGTGATGGTGATATTTGGTCTCATGATAATGAAGTGTTACTGTGCAGGAACCCATGTGGTCCAGGGGGAATGTGTCCTATCCTGTGGTGTATCCATGTCATCCATAGCTGCATCTGAGGGTGTCATGTGTTCAGTATTTGGCAATGGGATTTCCTACTTACATTAGCAAATTCACATCTGTGGCTTCCACCCCTGCACATCTGTTGTGCCTGCCATTGTTCAATTCGTCTACTTCCCTGACCGTGTGGCCATCTCCACTGGACATGCAGGTTTGGGCATCAATGGGGAAGGACTCATCTGTGTTGTCAGTGCAACATTGCTATACAAGTGTGTTGGATCTGTGCTGATGATTTCGTTGGCACTTCCATGACCAGGCTGATGTGACGGGAGCCTTCATTTGGTGCTAATTGTTGATTGTGTGACCAAGTGCTCAGCTGACATGATGGGGCCCTACTGAGGCAACATATGGCACAGCTTTCCTCACACAGGAGTGGAGTCCCCTCATGGCAGTGTGTACTCCTGTGACATTGCCTGCGCCCAAGGTGTGTGTTGTATGAGCATGTCTGTGTGTTCACTTCCGTTTAGCTGTGCATGCTGTGATCCCTAGTGTTGTACCTGTTTGTGATGCTTGCTGAGTTGACCTATGTTCCCCCAATGTCTTCTCCCTGGGTTCTCTGTGATGTGGGTACATGGCACATTACTGGTCATCAGGGTGTCACCCATAGGTGTGTTTGCTGTCAGGGCTGAGTTTGTGTGCAGACGCAGATGGGTCACAGTCAGGTTTCCCCTTGGCACTTGTTGTTTGCCCCTGTCATGTGATTTCCAGTTTGTGTTATCTTTCAGTGATTGTGACACGTTGTGTGTGTGACTGCTGGCACTCCTCGGGGTCCGGGCTGCAATGTTGGTTGTTGTCTATGTGTGTTCTTTGTGGGTGACCTTGGCTTCTTCATTGGTGTGTGACTGTGGCTGGGATCCCATTGGTTGGTGTGGTATTGCCGTCATGTCCATGTACAGCGTAGTGTGCAGTGTGTCAGACATTCAGGAGTCTTGTTGAGTGGCCATGTGTGATGTGTTTCTGCACCTTGGTTCCCACCCACCACCCTGGAATAGTCATGGGTGCATGTGCAATGTCACCAGTGCATGTGTGCTTCACTGCTGCACATTGTTGGAGGTCGAGGGTGTGGTGTTGAGTGTGTGCAGATGAGAGTTGTTGCCCGGCTAGGCCCCTGCCTCCATGTTGGCCTTGGCTTACTGGCCGTGCTGATTGATTTGTGCTTGTGTAGGTGTGATGGTAGTTTGTTGCTCAGGACACATGACTGTGGTTCACAGTGTGAACGACATTTAGCTTTGTCATCACAGTGGGATTGTAATGCAGCCCAGGGTCACCACATTGTGGGGGCCCTGGGTGTAGTGCTGTGGTGTGTCTGTGTCTTGCTGTGTCAGTTGCTGTTCCTACGTGCCTGTGTGACATGTGTGATTTGTGCTCCCTCTCATCTGACAATGCCTGCTTGCCCACATAGGGGATTTGGATCCATGAGTTACCTTTGTGTGGCACTGTAGGCACATCTGTATGATTGGTATTCAGGTCTCCTCATGTGTTGTGTGGTTGCCTGGGGACACTGGCACCCCCTCACCTGTTGTGTATGATGTGCAGTGTGGGTCTGCCTGTTTGTGTTTGTGCATCTGCACCACTGCATTGGCATATCTTGGGTGTGCCATTGGCTGTATGTAGTTTGGTGGGTTTCCCCTGCTGTCCCTGGGACTCCTAGGTCATCGGTCAGCACAATGATCATGGTTTGTGTGTCCCATTGCTGCCATGGTTTGGCATCTGTTCACCTCACATCTACAGTCTCCACAGGGTATCTGCATTTGTGTGCCCATTGGTGCAAATATGTGGGACTGCATTCTGATGGTCACTTCTGTCATTGTGTCATTGATGAATGTTGACAGTGTCAGCCCCCATGGGTGTTGTTTGTCTGCACATGGCCAAAGGTATGTGTTATTTGCACTGCAGTATTTGCCTCCCCCAATTTATGTTGCAATGGGACACATGCACTACTTTGCCACTGATGTGTTTTATGTAGGCCTGGGCAAAGCACTACGCTACGCTCGCGAAGTTTGCGTAGTTTGCGCAACTTCGCACTACGCGATTTGCACGTAGCACAGTGCGAACACGCGTAGCGCAGCGAAGCGTAGTGCAGCGGTCATTTTTTGCTTGCTCGCGGTCCTCAACGTCAAGTTGGCGACCGCGAGCAAGCAAAATGACATCCCGGCGAGACTTTTTCCTCGTTCGCGATCAGCAACATCAAGTTGCCGATCGCGAGCGAGGAAAATAAACCTCCTGGCGAGGATCTCAACGCGGGGAGGTCAGGTTTCTCATTGCGAGTGGTCACGTATGCTCGCGACCGCTCGTGATGAGAAACTACCAGTTTGCGTTGAGAAAACTGCTGCTCGAGTAAAAATCTACTCGGGCAGCAGAAAACGACTGCTCGCACTGTGCGAGATGCCGTTCTCTCGCATTGCACAGTGCGAACAGCAAACTACGCAGTTCGCGTAGTGCTACGCGTAGCTCGCGTAGTGCGAACTGCACTTTGCATAGCTACGCGTAGCGCGACTACGCGAACTACGCCCAGGGTTAGTTTTATGTTCTGTGACCAGGAATCATCCATGCAGTTTGGCAGTTGCAGCTTTTTCTTTGTCAACACTTACATTTTGGTCACTGTGATGATGGGGGTTTGGACCCCATTGCCACAATATTCAAAATGTGCTTCAGCTATGGACCCCACACTTACATTTTGGTCACTGTGATGATGGGGGTTTGGACCCCATTGCCACAATGTTCAAAATGTGCTTCAGCTATGGACCCCACACTTACATTTTGGTCACTGTGATGATGGGGGTTTGGACCCCATTGCCACAATGTTCAAAATGTGCTTCAGCTATGGACCCCACACTTACATTTTGGTCACTGTGATGATGGGGGTTTGGACCCCATTGCCACAATGTTCAAAATGTGCTTCAGCTATGGACCCCACACTTACATTTTGGTCACTGTGATGATGGGGGTTTGGACCCCATTGCCACAATGTTCAAAATGTGCTTCAGCTATGGACCCCACACTTACATTTTGGTCACTGCGATGATGGGGGTTTGGACCCCATTGCCACATTGTTCAAAATGTGCTTCAGCTATGGACCCCACACTTACCTTTTGGTCACTGTGATGATGGGGGTTTGGACCCCATTGCCACACTGTTCAAAATGTGCTTCAGCTATGAACCCCACCCTTACATTTTGGTCACTGTGATGTTGGGGGTTTGGACCCCATTGCCACAATGGTCATGGCCTGCTTGCATTGTGGGGGCCACACACATATATGTGTGGCACATGTGATAGGGGGTCACATTGTATGTTCAAAGTCATGTTCAGTGTTGTAGGCATTTGACACAGTCTACACACGCTTGTCATGGTGTTGGGGGATGTCTTTTTCTTGCATTCCCTAGGTTGTGGTGTGCTGGTTGTGTCATGCATTGTCCATCCTATGAGTGGGGGTGGTGTTGGTGGTAGGCATCGAGCCCCCCATGGGTAGAGGTGGTAGTAGTGACAGGCATCCAGCCCCCCTGGGTAAGGGTGGTAGTAGTGGTAGGCATCTGGCACCCCCCTGGCTAAGGGTGGTAGTAGTGGTAGGCATCCAGCCCCCCCTGGGTAAGGGTGGTAGTAGTGGTAGGCATCTGGCACCCCCTGGGTAAGGGTGGTAGTAGTGGTAGGCATCCAGCCCCCCCTGGGTAAGGGTGGTAGTAGTGGTAGGCATCTGGCACCCCCCTGGCTATGGGTGGTAGTAGTGGTAGGCATCCAGCCCCCTGGCTAAGGGTGGTAGTAGTGGTAGGCATCCAGCCCCCTGGGTAAGGGTGGTAGTAGTGGTAGGCATCCAGCCCCCTGGCTAAGGGTGGTAGTAGTGGTAGGCATCCAGCCCCCACTGGGTAAGGGTGGTAGTAGTGGTAGGCATCCAGCCCCCTGGCTAAGGGTGGTAGTAGTGGTAGGCATCCAGCCCCCCTGGGTAAGGGTGGTAGTAGTGGTAGGCATCCAGCCCCCTGGCTAAGGGTGGTAGTAGTGGTAGGCATCCAGCCCCCCTGGGTAAGGGTGGTAGTAGTGGTAGGCATCCAGCCCCCTGGCTAAGGGTGGTAGTAGTGGTAGGCATCCAGCTCCCCTGGCTTAGGGTGGTAGTAGTGGTAGGCATCCAGCCCCCTGGCTTAGGGTGGTAGTAGTGGTAGGCATCCAGCCCCCTGGCTTAGGGTGGTAGTAGTGGTAGGCATCTGGCACCCCCATGGCTAAGGGTGGTAGTAGTGGTAGGCATCCAGCCCCCCTGGGTAAGGGTGGTAGTAGTGGTAGGCATCCAGCCCCCTGGGTAAGGGTGGTAGTAGTGGTAGGCATCCAGCCCCCCTGGGTAAGGGTGGTAGTAGTGGTAGGCATCCAGCCCCCCTGGGTAAGGGTGGTAGTAGTGGTAGGCATCTGGCACCCCCATGGCTAAGGGTGGTAGTAGTGGTAGGCATCCAGCCCCCCTGGGTAAGGGTGGTAGTAGTGGTAGGCATCCAGCCCCCCCTGGGTAAGGGTGGTAGTAGTGGTAGGCATCTGGCACCCCTGGGTAAGGGTGGTAGTAGTGGTAGGCATCCAGCCCCCCCTGGGTAAGGGTGGTAGTAGTGGTAGGCATCCAGCCCCCTGGGTAAGGGTGGTAGTGGTGGTTGGCATCCGGCCCCCCCTGGGTAGGGGTGGTGGTGCGCATTCAGGCCCCTGTGTGCATATGTGGCATTGGTGATGGGCATCCCGCCCCTATGGTGCTGCTGTTGCTGGTGTAAGTAAATTCTGCATCCCTCTGTGTGTGTGTGATGTGTCGTGTACGTTTTTGTATGTGTTTTGTGGTTGGTGTCTGACTTACCTTCTGCGCCGTACGCGTCCGTGCCTGTTCCGGTAGTAAATGTAGAATATTGGTATGATTGGGACGAAGGGATTCATGGTTGGTTCGTGTCGTTCGTCTTTCTCGTTGCTTCGCGTCGTCCTCGTCGCTGGCGTGTTCGCCTCGTAGCCGTGGATCGTGTTGTGGCGCGAATCGGAGCTTATGTGCGCCTCTCCCGGATGCTTTGACGTGCCGTGCGTAGCGACGGGTTCGGCGCGTACGGAAAGCGCATCGTACTTGTTCGGCCGGACAGGGCTGCATTTTGGCTTCCGGGCGACTCGATTCTGCGTTTCCGGATTCGCCTCGGTCGGAGGACAGGACCTGGATTGGGTGAGTACGACTCGGCCGGATTCTGTGCTGTTGTGCGCATCGTACTTACTCGTTCGGTATGCTGTACGGATCGGTCGGGAAACAGGCATTTGCATGGCTTTTTTCCCAACCGAATGGTATTGGGTGCGCCTCCGACCGAGATCGGAATCGGCCCCTAAGGGTCCGATTCCGATTCGGGCAGGAAATCTCTCCGACCGAGCCGGACCCGGAGAGATTTCCGACCGAACCGGACCCTAGCAGTCCGACCGAACGAGTACGATGCGTTCGCATGCTATCGGACTCGATTCGGTCAGACTCCCATTGAAGTCAATGGGAGCCGGTCGTACAATGCGTACGCGGGCTCCCATTGACTCAATGGGTGCGAGGCGAACAAGGGCGCCCCCTATAGCGGGTATGCGTCGAAGCGGGTCGCGCCGTACACGCACAGGTAGGGGGGACCCATGGGTCCCCCCTGTGTGCAACTCGCGCAGCTAGGCGTACAGGGGGTCTGACACGGACCCCCAAAGTGCGGCTCCGACTGCTCTTTCGAGCCGGACGGCGCGAGTCGGTCGGACTGCTCGTGGCGCGCATCATACTTACCCGGCCGGGGAACGTCTCCATTGCGCGGTGCGAGTCGTGTCCGTGCGAGTCGATCGGAGCGGTTGGGTCCCGCGAACGAGTCGGTCGGCGATTTCGCGTACGTTCGCATCGTACTCGCTCGCCCGGATGCACGTCCGACTCGGTCGGAAACAGGAAGTCCGAATCGGATCCGGTAAAGCCGAATCCGATTCGCAGCCCTACCGGCCGAGATCGGAATCGACCCCTATATATTCAGAACATGTCTGGACTGAGGACATTCTGCCAGGAAGAAGAGCTGTTGTGCTGCCAGGAGGAGCTGCCACTTTGCTGTTTGCTTTGCTGTGTTGGCTTGCTGCCTGCTGCTTCTTGCTTGGGAGTGAGAGAATTGGACTTTACTCTCTACATCCTGGTCTTCAATGGCTTGTTTAGGCTTACCTCCTGTTACTGACGTCTCAGGGATATCAAAGACTTCAGCTGCATCTTGCTACCAGCACCTGGGCTCCTCTGCTGTGAGTCCTGCTCTGCCAAATGGTGAAAAATCCAGTCCTGGGCCTTTGGAAGTGAGTGACTGGTGCTGCAACCCAAGTAATTAACGCATCAACTCCATAGCATCATTCGGAACCAGTGCATTCCCTGTGGAACCGACGCATTGCCACTGCCAGCATCAAAGCTGTGTACACCGCTTGCTGAGTGCGCAACGCAACAACCTCGACTTACAACGCAGCCCCAACTTTGCCAATGCGGCCCCTCTTTTTTTTTGTTCAAATAGTTTTTATTAAATTTTCAAAAATAAGAACAAAAGTGAAAAGGACAGAAAGCAATAATAAATAAAAGGCACAAATTACAGAGAAAAAGTAGAAAAGGTTCCCTTTTACAGACAAGCTTATGTTTGTAAAACATCAGATAAGAGTAGAGGTCATATTGTTATTTGACATATGGACTGCTAATAAGAACATCAGGAAAAGCAAATATCATGACAACATGAAGAGTGATATAGTGTATGTAGAAACATATCACGTGTATATTCTATGCAGCAACATTGTTTGCAAGATAAACATAGTCCACTCATATCACATCATTATTACATCTTGAGCCTTAGTTTGAAGCACCTCTGGAGGGAATGTGAAGCATGTCCGGTTTGATACAAACTCTGTGTGATGGAACAAAGGATGGGGAACGTGATCATCAATGTATGCCTTAAGGGAAAATTGTCAGCATTACATAGGAAGTTTAGTCTAATTATCAACAAGGAGACCATTAATATATATGTGCCCCGGTGGTTTTATTCTTTGTGTTGCACATCCTTAAGTGGTCAGAGAGAGGTACCCATTGAGTTCATATTTAAAGGAGAAGGCATCAAGAGAGTTCCATAGTTTTCTATGGGAAGATCGCCAGGGTGAGGAATGCAAGGAATTATTATCTGCACCTCTAAGGAAAGAAAGCCATTCTTGCCACATTTTGAAGGAGACTGCTTTAGAGTTCTTTCACTTATTAAAAATTAGTTTACATGCAAGTGTAAGCATTAGGCCCAAAAGAAAACGGTCATTTTCTTTTTGTATATGGGGTTCTAAGAAGCCCAAGAGGATATAAGAGAATTCTCTGGGAGGCTCGATATTAAAAGTGTTTTTAGACAGCTAAACATTTTATCCCAGTAGGTTTGCAATGTAGGGCAGTGGAATAGTATATGGGCTAAATCTCATTTATGTATATTACAATTCCAACATGTTGAGCTATGACTGAGGTTGAGCTTAAAAATTCTCGCTGGAGTCCAATATTTTCTATTGATTAACATACATTTTGTTTGGGATAGTAAAGGTGAGATCTTGTTTGAGAAAGGGGTTTTATGTATCCTATTCCAGTCAAAAGAAATATTCTTGGTGCTTGGTTCTGATTCCCATTTCAGTTCGTTACGAGCATGAAACCTGCTTGATTTTGGATGCAGTAATTTATAGATTTTAAACACGATGGGGCCGATTCCGATTCGGGCTGGAAATCTCCCCGACCGAGCCGGACCCGGAGAGATTTCCGACCGAATCGGACCCATGCAGTCCGACCGAACGAGTACGATGCGCACGTATGCCATCGGACTCGAGTCGGTCGGACTCCCATTGAAGTCAATGGGAGCCTGTCATACAACACGTACGCGGGCTCCCATTGACTCAATGGGTGCGATGCGGACAAGTGCGCCCCCTACAGCGTGTACGCGGCGAAGCGATTCGCACCGTACACGCACAGATAGGGGGGACCCATGGGTCCCCCCTGTGTGCGACTCGCGTGGCTACGCATACAGGGGGGTCTGACATGGACCCCCAAAGTACGGCTCCGACAGCTCTTTCGAGCCGGAGTGCGCGGCTCGGTCGGACTGCTCACGGCGCGCATCGTACTTACCCGGCCGGGGAACGTCTCCATTGCGCGGTGCGAGTCGTGTCCGTGCGAGGCGGTTGGTGCGGTTCGACCCGGGATCGAGTCGGTTGGAGCGGTCGGGACGCCTGGACGAGTCGGTCGGCGAATACGAATCGTACTCGCTCGCCCGGACGCGCGTACGGATCGGTCGGGAAATAGGGCTCCGAATCGGATCCGGTTAAGCCGAATCCGATTCGGAGCCCTACCGGCCGAGATCGGAATCGGCCCCGATGTGTCCTGATTTTAGGAGTTGACCCATTAGTGTAGGGATCAATGGGTTAATAGGTAGTATTGAGTGTGACGTTAGTTGTGCTTTAAGTTTCAAGAACTTAAAAAGGTCCATGGTATCTAAGCTAAAACGTGTTTGTAGGCTGGAGAACGGAAACAGGAGTTTTCCCTCAAAGAGGTCTTTGACTAGGTTTATACCATTATTTGTCCATTTATGCCAATGTATCATTTCCCCATCTATTTTTAGGCACAGGTTGTGCCATAATGATGACAGATTGGACTTGTTGATTTTCACGACGGATTGGGGATCTAGACGTACGTGGGCTTGTCTCGTGTTCTGGATGATATATTTAGAGTGAGGGAGGCGAGAGATATTCTTCGTTAGAAGAGCGGGCAATGGGATGTCGTTGATGAGTGATTTCTCTATTTTCACCCAGGCTGGGAGATACTCTGGATCATTTACGAGCCAATTAATTCCTTGTTTACAAAGGTATGCCGTTTGATAGTTCCTGAAGTTGGGGAGGCCTAATCCCCCTTTTTCTTTAGCTAGCTGAAGTTTTTTAAGGGAGATTCTGGGTGTCTTCCCTTGCCAAAGAAAAGAGTTAAGGTGTTGTCTATTTTGGTTAAGAATTTGTTAGAAAGGGTCATGGGTAGCATGCTGGATAGGTAGTTAGAGTGGAGTAATCATCATTTTTAATGTTTCAACTCTTCCCCACCAGGATAAAAATGTAGGTGACCAACCTTCTAACAGTGTGGTGATTTTTTTGATAAGGGCTTTTTCGTTGGTCTGGAGGGTGGTGATTAGGTCTTTGGTAAAATGTAATCCTAGGTATTTAATGCAGTTTGGTTGCCATGTCAGACCCGAATTTCCAATGATTTCTTTGTTACCGATGTTATTGAGCAGTTTAACCTCTGTTTTATCTTTGTTGAGCGTATGCCCAGAAATGTCAGAGAATTCTTGTATTGAGGACATTAAGGCCGGTATAGCGGTCTCTGAATTTTCTGAGATGACCAAAACGTCATATGCGTATGCAGTAATGAAATATCTTTATTATTCCTTAATTGGTATAAGAAGGGTTCTATAGCTATAAGAAATAGGGAGAGTGAGAGCGGGCAGCCCTGTCTGTTGAAAGGTGAGGAGATAGTGCCGCCAGCTCTAGCCTTAGCGGACGGTTTGTAGTATAGGGCCATTATCATGCGGATTAGGTCTTCATCAAGGTTGAATTTCTCAAATGTTGCTCCAAGATATGTTCAATCAACTTTGTTGAACGCCTTTTCGGCATCCAGCGTGATAGCCACTGTGGGGGAGTCTGTTAATTTGGCCTTTTCCAAAGCATGGCACTGGAGAGTCTATTTTTTTAAGAAACCTACCCACCAGTGAGGGATGTATAAGTTTGGAAATAAGCTTCTGTAGTCGGTTAGCCAGGATCACAGCATATATCTTACAGTCTAGGTTTATCAGCGATATTGGTCTATAATTTTTAGGTTTGAGGGGTCTTTCCCTTCTTTGGGTATTACCGTGATGATTGCTTCTGCCGGGGTACCAGTCACTTGACCTGAGTTGGCAAAGTGATTGAACAGGTTTAGTAGAGGATGGGTTAAAGGAGTAGCAAAAGTTTTAAAAAATTTGGCATTGTATCCGTCCGGACCAGGGGCTTTCCCCGTCTTAAGTTTTTTAATTGTGTCCACTATTTCATCTGAGGTTATTGGTCCATTGATTGATTCTTTATCTTGTTCTGATAGAGAGGGTAGTTCGCATTTACTTAAGTAATTTTGGCCTTTAGAGACACTCAAATCTGAGTTTTTGTCATATAGGTTTTGATAAAATTCTTTAAAAATGTCTGCTATTTTATCTGGGCTGGTATGAGCTGTACCTTTAGGGTCTAGTAATGTCTTTATTGTGTTTTTCTGAAGTTTGAATTTCAAGTATGAGGCTAGGGTCTTCCCAGCTTTGTAGGATTCACAGAGTTTAATACTTTTTTGTTTATTAATCCAAACCCCTGCTCTGGAGCTTATAATTTTATTATACTCATATTTATTTTTCACTATTTCTTTCAGGAGTAGGACATCTCTAGAGACGATATGTTTTTCCTCAAGCACTGTAGCTTCTTTTTCTAATCTCAGGAGATTGCTATTAGCTTCTTTATTCATGGCAGATCTTATTTTGAGGATCTCTCCCCTAAATGTACTTTTTGGTGCCTCCCATCGCGTAAGGTCTAAGGGGTCGCCAGTTTTATTTTCATTAAGGAAATTGCAAATCGCGTCTTCAATACTTTGCCTATTCGATTCTGACGAGATAACTTTGTCATTAAATCTCCAAAGGGGTTGCTTCTTATGAGGAGAAGGGTTGCTTCTTATGATGAGCAGGATCAGAGATGGATAGGGTTGAGGCAAGAATGATCTGAAATTACTCTTGGTTCAATAGAGTTTTGATCTATCCTATTAATGGCGTTACCAGTAATGAGCAGGTAGTCAGTGCGTGAGTACGAATTATGGGAATATGAGTAAAAAGTATACTCCCTTTCTGTGGGATTCTGTATTCTCCAGGCATCAATCATGTTAAATTGCTTACACAGGTTGCTGAGAATTTTGTGTGATTTATTGGTACAAAAGGGGCAGTGTGAGTTTCTATCCAGGGCTGGATCTAGAGGTAGATTGAAGTCCCCCGTGAGTATGTGTGTGGCAGAGTCAGGGAATGTCTTGACTTGCTTGGTGAGTTCCTCCCAGAAACCAGGGTCATCCATGGTGGGTGCATACATATTTGCAATATAAAATTCCGTGTTGTGTCTAACTAGTTTCGAGATTACCCATCTACCTAGCGAGTCGGCTGTGCTTGTAACTGGGTTGATGTTTGCCTTCTTTGCAACAATAATATCACTTTTCTGTTCGTATATGTAATCAAGAATTTTCCTTCTCTTGACTGTATAATTGATACCTTTCACATTTATGGATATTATCTTACTATTTTGCTGAGCCGAGGTCATCGGTAAAGTATGATATATGGGAACTTAAGATTGAACATTGTTTGTATCTAGACTTTTTTGGAACATCATATGAGTATTGAGAGTTCTTCCATAGCCCGGTTCTAGGTATGGTATACTCAAGGGATGTTTCTTCCTGGAAGGGTTATCAAGTTGTGATTTAACACTTAGGGATATAGCAGTAGAAGTAGTAGTGTTATCGTTGAGAACCACCTGGTTTATCATGAACATGAAAGTGCTGAACAACATTCCCATAGTAAGGCCATCTGGGTAATTGAAAAAATTACAAGTGACTAAGGAGACAGTAATATTAGCCAAATAAACAGAAAAACAAAGAACAAGCAGAAGAAAACATAGCACCATAAACCCCCATCCCCCTCCCTGCCAAGTAGTGAACAGGCATGGCGAAAGAGGAAGAATCCTTCCCTCAGTAAAACAAGTATAAACATATCTAATCATCTGAAAATATTCTATGAAGTTAAGGTATACTCAACAGTAAATTTTGGAGTTCGAAGGCCAACTTGACCAGTATTTGACTATTACTTAAGCTAATTTTGTGTGTGAGCGACAGGGGTCATTTTTTCTTCCAGTAAACCGCTGTACTAAACATATGAGAAACAAACTTCAACAATTGTAGAAATTGTAACTACCAAGTAAACAAGCATTTGCAATGCAATCGGTCGCGCCTTTGGGACCTAATATGTATTTAGCTATGCAGCACATTAACCTGGGTGCTGAAATATCTACTGTTTTTTAACATGGAGGGAAAGTAAGCACCAAACTGCGTGACACTCCAGGTATGGGAACACATGGAGAGAAATATTGCCTTTCAGCGGGAAATGGTATAGTCCAAAGCTCTGTTTTTAATATGCGCACTTTGGGAGTTGTAGTCAAATGAACCCGCTGCCCAGCCTTATTTGAAAACCATGAATTGAAAGGTGGGTACGAGACCCGAAATGTTATGGCTTCCTGACATGGAGTCACGTGGTACCCCCAAATGACACGTGACAGTATATCAAGAGTACAGCACGCTTCGCACATTACTATTTGCTCGGAAAGCCGTGCTCAGTTTTAAGCAATGCGTGTGCTGGTTACCTTTAAGTACTTTTTGCTTGTAAGTAAAGTAACAAAAGTTTAAAAATGGAAGCATACCGTGTAGTCAATTACACAATCCAAATACACATACTGTACGATAAAGTGAAACTGTACAGTAACATCATGAAGTAAGTACAGGAGTCTTTAGTAGTATATTGCAGTGTGCTCTGCAGAGTATATGCAGGGTGTTGGTACTGTGAAATGTGAAGCAAAGAGAGCACGCAGCCGAAAACTAATGTGAAGTGTTCAATACAGCGCAGGATAGAAATGTATACTTCAGTTAGAAATGTATAGTTCAGTGAAGCGCAGAGTACACCAAAGAGTAAAGCTGTGAGAAACGTTTTGTTTCTGCGGACAAAGCATGACGCTAGTGCAATAAAGTGTACACATGCAGGTCTAATGTGGCGGGTTTTATGAAGCGGATCACACACGTGTATAGTAATATTACGAAGTCTACAAGAGCTGATCAGATGCTGTCGTCTGCTGTTGTGTAGTGTAACCAATAGTTATGTTAAGTGAGCTTGGGATGAGCGTGCAGTGATGCAGCGGTGTTAAGAGCACATTGTAAACGGTATGCAACTGCGTAAAGATTAGAAAAGTAAGATACAGGTATGTCGTGTTGTGGAGTGTAGAGCAGAACACAAGCTGGTGCACAAACTAGTGAGGTACATCAAATCAAGAGTAGTCTAAAATGAAGGGTGCGCAGTGCACCTCGATGTTCATACAGAACTGTGAATAGTATCATGCATTGCATGTGAGTGTACACAGGGTTGTGAAAAGTATAGTTCAAAACACATGCAGTTGTCAAGTGTACACTGCAGAGAAGTGCAGTTGTGCGTCATGAGAACTTAAGTGTTGTACGGTGCAAGTTGTACAGTGCAAAGTTCCCAGAGAGTGAGGTGAAGCTTATGGTGTAGGCCAGTGCATACGTGCGAAGCAGTGCAATGGAGTCGCACGTGAACTGTAGAGTGCACTGTTCTGCAGCCCTATGAACAATGGGATACCCTGTGATTTCGCTGCGTCATGATGAAAAGTACAAGGTGCTTTGTACGCCTGAAGGAATGATGCAATGATAAAAATAAAAGTTCAGAAGTCCCCTAAAGTACCAAGCATGCGTGAGTGCCACTTACCCGAGCTGTGAAAAGGCAAGCACTGAGTGAGTGCAACTTACCCCAAGCAGCGGTGGCTGCCTTGTTCATTCACTCAGTGCAAACAGCACCCCCTGACACCACGACAGGCACTGTACCCATCTAGTGCCCACAGGGGTGGGTACTCTGTTAGCGGCCAGGGGTCTCCTGTCCCCTTCTGCCCAGGGCCCGCCTGTGCTGGAGCCGGGCAGCCTTGCAGCTGTGGGTGGGAGTGTGGTAATGCTGGGCGCGGACGGTATCATCTTTTCCTCCCTCATCCTCCGCACCTCCCCTCCCCCCTCCTCCCTCTGCCGCTGGGATTGGGATCTTCTGCCCCGAGCTCAGCTGTCTCCATCCCACCTTCCCACACATAGGCCTGTGACACAGATCCTGTGTGGGAGGGAGGCTGGGCGTGGGCAACAGGCAGCAGCCTGGAATACCGAGCCCAGCGCTTGCATGCGCACCGGGGATAGGGAAGGGGCAAAGAAGGGCAGGGCAGGCTACCAAAGGGAGGGACAGCGGTGAGAGAACAAACATTAGTGCTCAGAATTTAAAAAACAAGCATTTGCATGCTTGTATTGCGCATGTGTTCTGGAGACTGCCATATTTTGGTCAGGCAAAATAAGCCGTCAGCAGCGTGGGACACAAAAAAAGAGTGCAAATTCACCCACCACTCCCACGACAAACAAGCATTTGCAATGCAATAGGACTCGTATTTACGCGAGACCTATTGCATTGAAAACGGGAGTGCGGGCGTCCAAGAAGGCACGAACGGGAGTAGGGGGAAGGGGTGAGGGAGGATGAGAAGTTACGGACTGCAGGAGGGGGCGGGGAGGGGTCACAGGAAAAAAAAATATTGTTGGAGTAAAGGGGCCAATAGCCAGGGAAGGATACAAATAACAACATGGCCGTCAGGAGGAGGGACTAACAAGCCTAAAACCAATCAGAATGCAGCATTTAGGATCTAAGCCAATCAAAAAGATGGGCGGAGAGTCGGCGGAGCTTCCACGAAGCTTCCACGCTATAGTGTATACTGCATGCCTCGCAAAGCGAGCAGCGCATGTGCTGCAACACTAGGCGAGACCTAAAAAAGGAAATCTTTTATGCATATGTATGCATATTTAACTGTTGATGCTCGATAAAGTTGTAATCAATATGACTTTGTTGTGAGGTAACCAAGTGAGGTAACCAAGTGCGATTATGTCGGCTAAAGCACATCACAAAAATCAGTTTCAGCTCTAACATATCTGACAATATGTGACCATAAGTGACCATACAATTATAAGTAAATATTAACTCTCACATGCGTCGTTTGTTCAGCATTAGGAATCGGAAGTAGTATCCTGGTGATTAGTTCAGATCATATTGGAGTACGAACAGCAGGTTTTTTTTTATTTATTTTTTATTGTTTTTATTGAATATTCTTAGTCATACATAACAATGGTCACATCTGTAACAATCCCATTAAGTACAGTACAATAAGAGATCCAGTGCATCATATCATCCAGTAGCATACAATAGAGCAAGTGTATAGCATATCAGTGTCTCTCTGAACAATCAAATATTAGGATTAATTAGTGGCCTTAAGTAGATCAGGATGTTCACGTAAGTGGTCAGTAAGTGGCCCCCAGATATCTGAGGGTTTAGAAGCAGTTGGTAATTCTTCCGCATATATTAAAAAATTATCTCTACAATAGACAGCGTCTAATATCCAGCGTTCTAGGGTAGGGGTCATCTTGCTGTCCCAGTGCATCGCTACTCTACGTTTTGCAAGCAATAACATTATGGCAACCAGCTTCCTTTTTGCAGACCTCACAGGTATGTTGAGGCCCAATAGGCACAACTGTGGTGTACATGATAACGTACAGGGTACAAGCATTCCCAGACGGTGGATCACAGCTTCCCAATATTTCTTTATCTGTACACAATTCCATGCAAGATGTGCGAAATCTGCCTGGTCAGCCCCACATCTATTACAGTGGGCGTTATCCATGCAGTCCGTATTTATATAGTTTGGCTGGAGTGTGGTATACTTGATGTATATATTTGTAATGTATGAGACGTAGATTGCCATTGGGTGTGAGCAGTGTAGTGAGTGTGCAGCAAGTAGACCAGTCTTCATCAGTTAGGGAGACCTCTAATAGTTTATTCCAGTTGTCACGGGCTCTGTGTGTATTAGCTCCTATTTCCATTTGTACCATTTTATATAGTCTAGAAATTAAATGAGATGGGGTGGTAGTGGCTATCAGAGTCTGTAGTGTTTGCAATGCAGGGGGTTCAATAGGAAAGGATGGGTAGAAGTCCTTGATCGCAGCTCGCAGTCTATGATAAAGGAATCGGAATAAAAGCGACTGATTACTTATATACTCCAAGTCATCAGGCGTAAGGAAAGTTCCATTAGGGTACAGGTCGCCCAGCTGCGTTATACCCACTTGTTCCAAGAGCAATATGCTATTTTTCTCCTGTGTGACAGATAGCGCCGGGTGGTTTGCTATCGGTAGGTTTTGGGTGTACATGGGGGTTTTGTTTGCTAATTGACTGATGCGTCGCCACGCTTGGGAGGTCGTCCGTATCGTGTTTATTTCCCGCTTTGCCAAATGAGGTCGGGTATGCGTGAGTATGTTGGATAGCGGTATGGGATGTGCATCGCCATCTTCCACTGCGAGATGTGGTAAGTATTTTACTGGGTGATACCAATAATATGCATATTGTGCCTGGGCACAGAGATAGTATAAATAGATATCAGGGACTGTAAAGCCTCCTGCGGCATACGGGAGTGACATAGTTCGTAGGCTTATTCGGGCCTGTTTGCCAGCTCATATTAGTTTGACGATATTCGTGCGTATCCTGGTAAAGATTGCAGCGGGTGGTGGTATTGGTATATTAATAAATAGGTATAAGAGCTTAGGTAGTAGCACCATTTTAATTAATGATATACGATCAGCTAAGGAGAGGGGCAGAGTAATCCATCTATTTATTTGTGTTTCTATGCGATCAATCGCGATGCCATAGTTGCATCTAATTACTAATTCAGGGTCTCGATGCACCCATATGCCAAGATATTTAATTGGATCTTCCTGCCACACCAAAGGAAAATCCATATGTGGTGCTTTTGTATTCCCCGTTAATGGTATCACCGCCGATATGTTCCAGTTAATTTGCAGTCCCGAGTGATGCCCAAATTGTATATATTCTCGCAACAGTGGTGAGAAGTTCTCTTCAGGATCTCGCAGGTACAGTACCATATCATCCGCATATAGTGATATGCTAATGGGCCGTAGATGGAACCGCAGCGCCGTGGGTGCATATTTCTGACGTATTTTACAAGCTAGTGGTTCTAACGCAATTGAAAAAAGCAGAGGGGACAGCGGGCATCCTTGTCTGGTGCCACGTTGTATCGATATTACGTCTTATATATGTCTGTTGACTTTGACGCGGGCGACGGGCTTGGTATATAACAGGGCGATCCAATTGAGAAGCATTGGTGGCAGACCAATTTTTTGCATTATCGTGAACATATAGGGCCACTCAACCGAATCAAAGGCCTTAGCCGCGTCCAATAGGACCGCTGCAGCCTGTAATTCAGGATTTAGTTGGTGTAAAAGGGCAAATATAGTGCGCAGGTTATGTGTAGTTGATCTGTCAGGGATAAATCCCGACTGATCAGGCAGGACTATAGTGGACATGAAAGGTTGCAGCCGTGTGGCAATGATCTTTGCCAATATCTTGACATCTGTATTTAATAAAGAAAGGGGTCTGTAGGAGTCCGCTTTGGTAGGATTTTTGTCTGGCTTTAGCAAAGCCACAATAAGCGCTTCCCGCAGCGTTAGAGGGAGGATTCCAGCGCCATGGGCTTCGTCATACATTTCGAGTAGGCGTGGGATCAATATTTCCGAGTATGCTTTATAAAATTCCCCAGTGTATCCGTCAGGCCCGGGCGACTTACCATTGGGCAATGCCTTTATAGCAAGCTTCACCTCGTCCTCTGTGATAGGTTTGGCGAGATGCTCGCGGTGTGAGTCAGATAACCACACCATTGCTATGTCTTCAAGATAGTGCAGAATTTCGGGTTCTGGCACTGTATGCTGTGTTCTATAAAAGTCACTGTAAGTTTCCACAAATGTCCTCAGTATGCCTTGAGTGTCATAATGCATCTGTCCGCTGCTATCCTCAACTTGTGTAACAGTGTGCTGTTTATGTTCAGTGCGCACTTTTTGTGCTAGTATACGGCCTGGTCTGCCGCCTTCACCCAATTTGCGTGCGGCGTGACGCAGAGATGTATATTTTATTTCATCATCCGCTAGTGTATTGTATTTATTAATCTCATCCCGTAGGTTACCTAGAGTGAGTGCACTATGGGTGGTGTCATAGTCAGCTTCCAGCCGTTTTATACGGTCTTCGCAGTTCTGCAGTTGGGTTCGGATATCTTTTAAGATGCCTGCATTTGTACTAATACAGATACCCCTTAGCGTCGCCTTGAATGCTTCCCACAGCACTCCAGCACTGTCCACTGAGTGTAGATTATCCGCAAAATAGTTTTCTATCCCTGATTGAATGGTTTCTCTGTAGATGGGGTCTAATAACGCGGTGGCATTGAAGCGCCATACAAATGGGGGGGGGGTGTATGTCGGAATCTGTAGGGTCAGAGTGACAGGTTTGTGGTCAGATAGCGTCTTGGGAAGATGGGTTATGTCCCTGGCCCATGTGGAGGCATGGTCGGTGAGGAGCCAGTAATCTATCCTAGACCAACTGTTATGTACCGTCGATGAGTGAGTGCCTTCCAGTGTAGTGGGGTGTCGTATGCGCCATGCGTCCTGTATGCGAAACTCCGTCATACCGTTTATAAGAACAGAGGCTGCACGTTTATGGTGTTCAGTGGTATTTTGAGATCTGTCCAGCTCAGTGTCCAATACAACATTTAGGTCGCCCCCCCATATCAGCTCCATAGTTGGAAGTTCCCGTATTTTTGTCAAGAGGTCCATATAGAAGTCAGGGTCATCCGTATTCGGACCATAGACGTTAATTATACCGACTTTAGTACCCCTTAGTGTGCCTGTAAGTATGAGATATCTCCCTTGCGTGTCTATAAGTGTCTGATCCAGAATAAAGTGAGTGCCCTTACGTATAACGGTAGTTACCCCCGTGCATAGGAAGAGTACGTTGCTGACACTGCCAGTTCGGCCCATCTATGGCCGAGTTTGTCTGCCTTGTGGGGGAGCAGATGCGTTTCCTGGAGTAGCGCTACATCCACCGAATGCCTATCCAGGTAGGCGAAAACTTGCCTAATTTTCTTGGGGTTATTTAAGCCCCGGACATTCCAGGTTATAAATCGCAGGGAGGTGCCTTTAGTCACATTATGTGATGCTAGTGTCTTCAATCATATCTAGTAGGGCTGATGCCATATGTGTCCGCCGCCACCTAGCTGCGCTCACATGCGTACCTCTTAATGATGATGTGTAAATGTACATATGAATAGTAAATAGGTGAGCTTTAATGCCTCAAACCCACATCCCATCCCACCCCCCTCCCACTTCACCATCCCAATCATGGCAAAGCCAATACCCTGTAACTTCTAACGAAAGAAACTGTCCCCTTCAAATCTCTCTATTTGACCAAGAAAGGGAACCAAACGTTGTGGCACACACAGGGAGGCGGTAGCCGCCAGCCGATAACCCCAGCAATCACACAGCTGGGGGATCGAGCTACCATCACGTGTAACTGTGATAGTATAAGATGAATGTGCTATAACCGATACGTAATGAACAATTACCCGCACAGAGGGGGTTCTTAGACTGTATGAGCTTTTGGGATATGATAGTCTGCAACAATGGTACATTTGCCCTTACTTACATAGTCAGCATGTTTCTAAATTACATCTTGTAAAAGAAGTGCAGCTGTTAGTCCTGCAAGAAAGTGTCACACAGGTTTTTTCGTCGCCGCATAAGTCTCCAACAGGTCCAGTTGTTATTCAACGTCTGATGTGTGGTCCTGCTCAGCATGTTGTCCTCGCTGAGACCTACGCCGAAGAGCATGTGGATGATGCAATTGTAAAAATTTAAGCACTTCCTTAGGATCGTTACAAATAGTACTTTTCCCGTTGTCTGTAATTTTCAAGCGCGCCGGATAGAGCATAGCATATGTAATATTGTTCTCTCTCAATTTCATTTTCACATCCATTAACTTTTTTCTTGCCTCTTGCACTTGTGATGTAAAATCTGGATAGATAGAGATAGTCATTCCTTCATGGTTTAAAGTTCCGATTTCTCGGGCCTTGCGAAGCGCGGCATCTCTATCTCTATAGTTTAGTATTTTAGCTATTATGGGGCGGGGCCTTGCCCCAGGCGGTGGTGGCGGTGCAAGAGATCTGTGGGCTCGCTCTATTATGAATACTGCAGAGAAGGTATCTCTATCCAGGACTGTGGTTAACAGTGATTCGACATACCGTTCCATGTTTCCTGTTCGTGTTGATTCCGCGACCCCCATAATGCGTAGGTTGCAGCGTCTTGATCTGGCTTCCAAATCTTCTGTTTTAGCCAGCAGGGTCTGCATGATTTTGTCCGCTTTAGTTTGTTTCATTTCTAGCTGATGATGGGAGTCTTCCGTTTCTGATATGCGGCGTTCCGCCATGTCAATACGTTCCGTATGTTTATCCAGACGTTCCGACACGCGGTCAACCCGATACGTTAATGAGTCTATTTTCCCGTCGATGTTGGATAGGGTTGATTGTATCGTTGCAAACATTAACTGAAAATCCACTGTCGTCTCTGATCCCGCAGCAGGTGCAGTCACTTGGCTCTGTTCCGGAGCCTCAGTAGGCATCTCCGTCACTTTCCGTTGTTGTTCAAACTGCAGTTTGGGTTGTGTTTTATCCGGTTTCCCCATCTCCCCGACACTTATTTGGTGGAGGGATGACCTGGGCAAACGCAATAGAGTCCTGCAGACGAGAGGGTGCCCTAGACGTTAATTTATCTGCCCCGCAGATGTGCCTATCCAGCAAGTGCAAGTGTAGAGCGTCGTCGGTTTTATTCCCACTCAGGCTCCAAGTCCAATCATGTATCTGCGGTGGTAGTGTCTCTTACAGAGACCGAGCAGGACGCACCCGGAGGAGCGGGGGGCATCGCGGGGTGTTCCTGTATTAAGCCGGCGGCGCAGCCTGGAGGACAAGGCGAGGGCACAGCACAGTGATGTCGCCGGTATCCCAGCGCCCCGCCAGGAAGGCCCCACCACCAGGCCACAGGCGCCGCGAGATCTCAGCCACACGATGTCTGTGAGTCCACGTGGGGAGTAAGCAGCCTTGGTGTAACCCGCAATGCCTCCCAGTGCTTCCCTCCGCCTGCCGCTCAGTCCCGCTCCACTTCAGAGCCTTGTACAGGTGTGCCGGAGCCCTTGTTGCCAGTGGGGTCCAGGACCTTCGGGACGTTCGGCTCCTACCTCCACCCTGCCAGTCTCTGTCGCCGTACCCGAATTAGTGTGGGGTACGCAGCAGGCTATGAGCATCGGCGGCCCTGCCGCAGCCCCTCTCACCTCTCAGGCGCAGCTCCGGTCCGGCGCTGTGGATGGGCCGCGTCCCCGCTGAGGTCCGTTCACCGCTCGCGGCCACACACGCAGCTTCAGGCTACGCAGCCGCTCCTTGACCTCGGCAAATGCAGGCAGTGGAGTAGCGGAGCGAGACGGCTCCAGGTGCACTTCGGTGCTTATAATGCCTTCAGTGCTCCGATCCGGCAGCGCCGATATCTCCCTCAGGCCCTCATTGCACAAGTTCAGCCACGGGCTTGCGTGCTGGTTACGTCGCGACGTATGCCACGATGGGTCTTCAGTTGTGGGTCGGCGATCCCGCCTTGTCGGCCCACGTCGCCCCGGAGAGAAATGCTCCAGCAACAGACACCGTATATTGTAGGTGGTTTCCCCCTCTATGCAGGCGCTTGATTTCTGCGGGTGTTCATTGGTTAATTACACAGGATAAATGTAGGATCGTGACTCGATCGGGAGAGCTCACCTACAGCGCGGCCATTTCCTAGCGTGGCTAGCTCCGCCCATCACGAACAGCAGGTTAATGCGAGTTAATGCGAGATAATGTTTACGGGAGAAATGTTCGTTTAGGCTCTTGAGCTTGTAGAGCTGAGATTTTAGGTGTCCATTAGTGCTTCTTCTTTTTCATCAATGAATTTTTTCAAAGCTATGTGGTCAGTAAATATATGTGGAGACAGATGGCGGCATGAGCCTGCACCTCCTCTCATGGGAACAAGTCTCTTCGTAAAAAAAAGCAGAATATTACACCGAATGAAAGGCAATATCTTAGCTGAAGGCTACCGCTTGATATAGGGTGCCAATTCTTTGAACCAAATCCGACAACACCCACACTGCGCATGTTAGAGCCCATTGGATTCTCGCCGGACTCGCCGCCTCAGCAAGCACACTACGCGACGTGCCTGCTGGGGCCCGACAGTCCGAAACCTGATCTGGAACCCTGAGTTGTGGATGCCAACATTAGCCAACATGAGCACACAAGTAAGGCTGCCCAAGAGTATGGAAAAAGAGCCAACGAGCTAATGACTCTAATAATAATTAATTAGCACGTACTTGCCTTCCAGCTTGACTGACTCCAATATGGCGGCTGGGCGTGATGTCTAGAAGCACGATCACACAGGGAAAGCCTGCTGCTTCAATTTAATCTAAGATCACCATGGTCTGAGATGTTCTGAGATGAATGAGAAGGTGCGGAGACAGAATATCGAGTTTTAAATCTCGAGTTGCACAAATATCGAGTCAGAAATATTGTGATTGAGAAACATCGACAGCAAGAATATTGTGTTCAAGAATATTGACTCAAGGTAAGTAATCTCGATTTAAAAAAATCTCGAAGTGTTTAAAATCATTTGCAAAAATACAGTTGTTAAAAATATCAATATTTTAATTAATGGTATGTTAGTGTATATTTTAAATGTATGTGATGTATTTTTTTGTTTACAAATTGTTTATATTTTTAATATATGTGTTAAACTTTTAGTAGTTATTAATTTCTTTTATTTTGAATTTTGTGTTTTTTAATTCCGTAGCAGGTTGTGGGTTTATAGGGGAATAGGGTGGGAAGTAATTTAATTATGTTAAATTAATATTTATTTTGTTTGTATAAGAATTGTTTATATTTTTAATATTTATATGTTTTTAGTAGGTATCATTTTTTTTAATTTAAATTTTGTGTTTTTAGTTCCGTAGCGGGTTGTGGGTTTATATGGGTACAGGGTGGGATGTAATGTAATTATATTAAATTAATTATTATTTTTTATTTATTAATATTTATTTAATTGAGATGTTATAGTGTTAAATGTGTACATTAATTTATTATTAATTAATTAATAATTGTTTTTTAATAATGGGGAGTAATTTGTTTTTATTGATGAATTAATAAGTGGTTGTATATTAATATTAAATATGAATTGGTAATTAATTATGGTAATTGTGTAATTCATTTTAGGTGTGTGTTTTCGGGTTTATAGGGGTGAAGGGTGGCAAGTAATTTGTGTTTAATTAATTAATATATAGTTGTTAATGTTAATTATTTGATATTTATTTTGGGTAATTGTTTATTTTTTTGTCTGTTATTTTTATTTTTAAAGGGGTAAAGGGTGGGTATTAAATACATTTTACTTACTTCACAATTAGTTGTTTAATAGTAATAGCTTTTAATTTTAAAATAAGTTTTAATTGTGTAATGTATTATTTTACAGTTTAATTTCGGTGTGTGTTGAAGGGATTATAGGGTTAAAGTGTAGGTAGTTAATACATTTTTATTAATTTTATTTTTTATTGTTAATTTTTTTAATTGATAATTAATTATGGTTATTATGGAAGAATATTTTTGTTTGTAAAAGGTTCTATTTTAAAATCTTTATTTTTGGGAAATGTATTTATTATTTTATTTTATATATTTGTAGGTATTTGTTATATGTAATTAATATTATAATATGTTTTATATATGAAATATACAGTTTTGTTAAATTTTTTACATATTTATAACTGTATTTATTTATTTATTTTTGATAATATTGTTTTTAAATATTTAATCAGTTTTTATTTTTGCACTGCTTGGAGTGTGAATATTAAATGTATCCCTACGCTATCCAACACTTTCCCTACTGTTGCACTCTCTGGAGTGGGAATAGTAATTTTTACCTCTATGCTATCCAACACTTTCCCTACTGTTGTACTCACTGGAGTGGGAATAGTAATTTTTACCCCTCCGCTATCCAACACTTTCCCTACTGTTACACTCACTGGAGTGGGAATAGTAATTTTTACCCCTCCGCTATCCAACACTTTCCCTACTGTTGCACTTGTTGTTGTTGGAATAGTAAATTTTATCCCTCCACTATCCAACACTTACCCTACTGTTGCACTCACTGGAGTGGGAATAGTAATGTTTACCCCTTTGCTATCCAACACTTTCCCTACTGTTGTACTCATTGGAGTGGGAATAGTCATTTTTACCCCTTAACTATCCAACACTTTCCCTACTGTTGCACTCACTGGAGTGGGAATAGTAATTTTTACCCCTCCGCTATCCAACACTTTCCCTACTGTTGCACTCACTGGAGTGGGAATAAGAATTTTTACCCCTTTGCTATCCAACACTTTCCCTACTGTTGCACTCACTGGAGTTGGAATAGTAAATTTAATACCTCCACTATCCAACACTTACCCTACTGTTGCACTCACTGGAGTGGGAATAGTAATTTTTACCCCTCCGCTATCCAACACTTTCCCTAGTGTTGAACTTACTGGAGTGGGAATAGTAATTTTCCCCCTCCGCTATCCAACATTTTCTCTACTGTTGTACTCATTGGAGTGGGAATAGTAATTTTACCCCTCCGCTATACAACATTTTCTCTACTGTTGTACTCATTGGAGTGGGAATAGTAATTTTTACCCCACCGCTATCCAACACTTTCCCTACTGTTGCACTCACTGGAGTAGGAATAGTAATTTTTACCCCTCCGCTATCCAACACTTTCCCTACTGTTGCACTCATTGGAGTGGGAGTAGTAATTTTTACCTCTTCACTATCCAACACTTTCCCTACTGTTGTACTCGTTGGAGTGGGAATAGTAATTTTTAACCCTCCGCTATCCAACACTTTCCCTACTCTTGCACTGAATGTATTGGGAAATTTAAGTTAAAAGATTTTTTAATAGTTTAATGTTTACATTTTTAATAATTAAAAATAATAGTTTATTAATTGTTTTAATGTAAATATATATATATATATATATATATATATATATATATATATATGTGCAAACATAGTTATCCCCCTACGAGGCTGCACTTGGAAAAACAGGCGTGCCCTGCGCATTGTAGCAATTACCTTTATTTCTTTAAAAACAGGACATCACTGTGCTCACAGATTAAACAGCCCTACGCGTTTCGGAGCTCCTGCTCCTTTCTCACGGGCTCCATGCAATGTCTGTAGGCAGGAAAAGCGAGTGTAACACGAGTCACTCCTTTTAATTGCGCCCTCTGGTGTGGCTTTAATGATAACAGCATTCTGGGACTCGTGGTTTTTACACTCCTTTCATTAATATCCTCTGGTGGATTCCGCCGATTAAAACATTAATTATTTGCATAAATCATGCTCTGCAGTGAGCGTCAAGCACAGGATTCCGGTTTGCTTTTTAGAACCTGTTTTAGCCTGCAATTTCGAACACAGTCAATCCGTGTGAAGCAGCCCATCATTTTCATTTGGTGGTAGTGCAAGCCTCCCGGCCGGGACTGGCCGGATTATATGTGCAAACAAAGTTATCCCCCTACGAGGCTGCACTTGGAAAAACAGGCGGACCCTGCGCATTGTAGCAGTTACCTTTATTTCTTTAAAAACAGGACATCACTGTGCTCACAGATTAAACAGCCCTACGCGTTTCGGAGCTCCTGCTCCTTTCTCACGGGCTCCATGCAATGTCTGTAGGCAGGAAAAGCGAGTGTAACACGAGTCACTCCTTTTAATTGCGCCCTCTGGTGTGGCTTTAATGATAACAGCATTCTGGGACTCGTGGTTTTTACACTCCTTTCATTAATATCCTCTGGTGGATTCCGCCGATTAAAACATTAATTATTTGCATAAATCATGCTCTCCAGTGAGCGTCAAGCACAGGATTCCGGTTTGCTTTTTAGAACCTGTTTTAGCCTGCAATTTCGAACACAGTCAATCCGTGTGAAGCAGCCCATCATTTTCATTTGGTGGTAGTGCAAGCCTCCCGGCCGGGACTGGCCGGATTATATGTGCAAACAAAGTTATCCCCCTACGAGGCTGCACTTGGAAAAACAGGCGGACCCTGCGCATTGTAGCAGTTACCTTTATTTCTTTAAAAACAGGACATCACTGTGCTCACAGATTACAATCTGACACACTAAGGGGTCGATTCCGATTCGGGCCGGAAAAAGCACCGACCGACTCGGATCCGGAAAAAATACCGACCGACACGCACCCGTTGCGCCCGAAACGCCAAGTACGATGCAAGGCGCGAAAAATCCGACCGACACGTAACGAAACCAAGCCGACCGACCGAGCCGCACGGAAAACAGCAATCCGGCCGGAAAAACACGCGAATCCAACCGACCGACACGCACTCGGAACAAATCCGACCGAAACGTACACGCTAACTCCAAACCGCTAAGTACGATGCAAGGCGCGAAAACCACGAGCGAGTCGGACGGAGGACAAGCCGTACGACCGACACGCATACAAAACCGAGCCGAAGCAACACAATACACCGCGACCGACGCGTACGCAGTATAGAAAACTGCACAAACACAGCGTGAACGAAACGGAAAACACCGTACGAGACCAATGCAGGGTCCGACTCGGTCACAAGAACGTTTCCAACATACACAAACAGCACAAAGGAAAAATCACCCAAAAAAAGGCCAAACAAGCAATTACCAAGCCAATAAATACTGGGGGGTGGGGACAGAGAACAAGGACACACCCACAACTCCACCTATATAAAGGACACAAATCACTACCATGAGCCTTTGCAAATGCCATTCCACTGCCAGCACCCAAGAGAAAGCAACCACACACCCACAGCTCATCCCTCACACAAGCCACACACCATCAGCACACCAACAAATACCTACCTCACATACACCCAGCAAAACACACACTCACACACCCTCACCTGCACACCAACACACACATCACCCACCATCACCACCCATCACCATGCCCCCAAGAAGAATCCCAAGTTCCTAGATAGTGAATTGGAAGTCATGGTAGACGAGATCCTCAGGGTGGAGCCACAGCTGTTTGGCACTCTGGTCCAACAGACCCCCATGTCGCAGAAAACCAAGATGTGGGAGAGGATCATCAACAGGGTGAACGCCCAATCACCATGTCGGCGCACAAAGACGGACATCCAGAACAGGTGGTATGACGTGCGCAGGAGGGTACGGGACATGCTGAAGAAAGACTACATCAACAGCCAACACACCGGCAGTGGCCCTCCTGCCAAGCCAATATACCTCAGGCCCTGGGAGGAGAAGGTGCGGGCCATCCTTCCGCCAGTGAGCGTATATGGACTAGAGGACATCCCAGAGCCTGGTGAGTACACAACAAATGTACACAATATACTGCCACAAAACACACACATCACTGTCAAGGGGAGAGTCAAACCATGCACTCATAGCAATTACACAGCAACAAGAACAGAATCATCCCAAAATGTGTATGTCAGTCAGATAAAGACAACACATGCCATCAAAAAAGTCACATCCAACTGTGCCAACACATGTACAAACACAACTACAACTACAGCTAGGCAGTGGCACAAATAGAACTAACAAACACATCCACACATGTAGCCACCACAACAACACCAACACACAGTGAAGACCACTCAAAGGAAGGAATTCTGTGTATGCTGGCCAAGTCAGTGTAGCCAATAGCATCATGGGAGTCGCAGTCACACATATTGCCCCCCACAACTGTCCCATCAACACCACCATGAACCATGCGCACATCACAGGGAGTGGAGAAGGACTCACAAGATGGCTGACACTGGCTACTGCTGTGGGGAGCACAAGGCCCTGCTGGCAACTGTGCACCAACAAACAGCAGGACACCACTGACTGACATCCTGAGAGACAGCTTACACTCCCTGCAATGCAAGCACGTTCCATGGTGGGATATCTGGCTAGCTGGGTGGGAAGGGGATTTGCAGCACTGACCATAGTCACAAGCACCTCCCCTCACACCCCCCAACACAAACTCCACAGAACCCACCTGGTAGAATGCAATGCCCCCCATCCTAACACAAGATCCCACAAAGAACCACCACCCTGGGTTATGTTGTGTGAAGCACAGGGCCACTCTTGGGACTCTTAGCCAAACAACTGCCAGGACAACACTCCCAGCCATCCTGTCAGCACAGCCAGCCCACCCCACAGGGAAGCAGAATCAAAAGGAAGGAAGCATGGGCATGCTGGGAAGGGGGTGGAGGCAATAGCATGATGGGAGTCGTAGTCACTGATATTGGTCACCCCCACAACTGGCCCATCAACACCACCCTGAACCATGCTCACATCACAGGAAGTGGAGAAGGACTCACAAGATGGCTGACACTGGCTACTGCTGTGGGGAGCACAAGGCCCTGCTGGCAACTGTGCACCAACAAACAGCAGGACACCACTGACTGACATCCTGAGAGACAACTTACACTCCCTGCAATGCAAGCACGTTCCATGGTGGGATATCTGGCTAGCTGGGTGGGAAGGGGGACTTGCAGCACTGACCATAGTCACAAGCACCTCCCCTCACCCCCCCAACACAAACTCCACAGAACCCACCTAGTAGAATGCAATGCCCCCATCCTAACACAAGATCCCACAAAGAACCACCACCCTGGGTTATGTTGTGTGAAGCACAGGGACACTCTTGGGACTCTTAGCCAAACAACTGCCAGGACAACACTCCCAGCCATCCTGTCAGCACAGCCAGCCCACCCCACAGGGAAGCAGAGTCAAAAGGAAGGAAGCATGGGCATGCTGGGAAGGGTGGTGGAGGCAATAGCATGATGGGAGTTGTAGTCACAGCCCTACATCCCCCACCACATGGCCCAGCAAGCTCACACTCACGCATGCACATCCTACAGAGAGTGGAAAGGCCCATCAAAGATGTCTGACACTGTTGCTGTGTCATGGGGAGCACAAGGGCATGCTGGGTACTGCACACCAACCAACAGCAGGACACCACTGTCAGCCATCTTGCCATTGCCCTCACACCCACACCCACTGAACTCCACACAAAAGCAAGTAAGTATGGGAATGCTGGCAAGTGGGGTGGAGGCAATGGCATGATGGGAGTCGTAGTCACAGACATAGCTCACCGCCACAACTGTCCCATCAACACCACCATGAACCATGCGCACATCACAGGGAGTGGAGAAGGACTCACAAGATGGCTGACACTGGCTACTGCTGTGAGGAGCACAAGGCCCTGCTGGCAACTGTGCACCAACAAACAGCAGGACACCACTGACTGACATCCTGAGAGACAACTTACACTCCCTGCAATGCAAGCACGTTCCAAGGTGGGATAACTGGCTGGCTGGGTGGGAAGGGGGACTTGCAGCACTGACTATAGTCACCAGCACCTCCCCTCACACCCCCCCAACACAAACTCCACAGTATCCACCTGGTAGAATGCAATGCCCTCCATCCTAACACAAGATCCCACAAAGCACCACCACCCTGGGTTATGTTGTGTGAAGCACAGGGACACTCTTGGGACTCTTAGCCAAACAACTGCCAGGACAACACTCCCAGCCATCCTGTCAGCACAGCCAGCCCACCCCACAGGGAAGCAGAGTCAAAGGAAGGAAGCATGGGCATGCTGGGAAGGGTGGTGGAGGCAATAGCATGATGGGAGTTGTAGTCACAGCCCTACATCCCCCACCACATGGCCCAGCAAGCTCACACTCACGCATGCACATCCTACAGAGAGTGGAAAGGCCCATCAAAGATGTCTGACACTGTTGCTGTGTTGTGGGGAGCACAAGGGCATGCTGGGTACTGCACACCAACCAACAGCAGGACACCACTGTCAGCCATCTTGCCATTGCCCTCACACCCACACCCACTGAACTCCACACAAAAGCAAGTAAGTATGGGAATGCTGGCAAGTGGGGTGGAGGCAATGGCATGATGGGAGTCGTAGTCACAGACATAGCTCACCGCCACAACTGTCCCATCAACACCACCATGAACCATGCGCACATCACAGGGAGTGGAGAAGGACTCACAAGATGGCTGACACTGGCTACTGCTGTGAGGAGCACAAGGCCCTGCTGGCAACTGTGCACCAACAAACAGCAGGACACCACTGACTGACATCCTGAGAGACAACTTACACTCCCTGCAATGCAAGCACGTTCCATGGTGGGATAACTGGCTGGCTGGGTGGGAAGGGGGACTTGCAGCACTGACTATAGTCACCAGCACCTCCCCTCACACCCCCCAACACAAACTCCACAGTACCCACCTGGTAGAATGCAATGCCCTCCATCCTAACACAAGATCCCACAAAGCACCACCACCCTGGGTTATGTTGTGTGAAGCACAGGGACACTCTTGGGACTCTTAGCCAAACAACTGCCAGGACAACACTCCCAGCCATCCTGTCAGCACAGCCAACCCACCCCACAGGGAAGCAGAGTCAAAAGGAAGGAAGCATGGGCATGCTGGGAAGGGTGGTGGAGGCAATAGCATGATGGGAGTTGTAGTCACAGCCCTACATCCCCCACCACATGGCCCAGCAAGCTCACACTCACGCATGCACATCCTACAGAGAGTGGAAAGGCCCATCAAAGATGTCTGACACTGTTGCTGTGTCGTGGGGAGCACAAGGGCATGCTGGGTACTGCACACCAACCAACAGCAGGACACCACTGTCAGCCATCTTGCCATTGCCCTCACACCCACACCCACTGAACTCCACACAAAAGCAAGTAAGTATGGGAATGCTGGCAAGTGGGGTGGAGGCAATGGCATGATGGGAGTCGTAGTCACAGACATAGCTCACCTCCACAACTGTCCCATCAACACCACCATGAACCATGCGCACATCACAGGGAGTGGAGAAGGACTCACAAGATGGCTGACACTGGCTACTGCTGTGAGGAGCACAAGGCCCTGCTGGCAACTGTGCACCAACAAACAGCAGGACACCACTGACTGACATCCTGAGAGACAACTTACACTCCCTGCAATGCAAGCACGTTCCATGGTGGGATAACTGGCTGGCTGGGTGGGAAGGGGGACTTGCAGCACTGACTATAGTCACCAGCACCTCCCCTCACACCCCCCCAACACAAACTCCACAGTACCCACCTGGTAGAATGCAATGCCCTCCATCCTAACACAAGATCCCACAAAGCACCACCACCCTGGGTTATGTTGTGTGAAGCACAGGGACACTCTTGGGACTCTTAGCCAAACAACTGCCAGGACAACACTCCCAGCCATCCTGTCAGCACAGCCAGCCCACCCCACAGGGAAGCAGAGTCAAAAGGAAGGAAGCATGGGCATGCTGGGAAGGGGGTGGAGGCAATAGCATGATGGGAGTCGTAGTCACAGACATTGCTCAGCCTCACAACTGGCCCATCAACACCACCCTGAACCATGCTCACATCACAGGCAGTGGAGAAGGACTCACAAGATGGCTGACACTGGCTACTGCTGTGGGGAGCACAAGGCCCTGCTGGCAACTGTGCACCAACAAACAGCAGGACACCACTGACTGACATCCTGAGAGACAACTTACACTCCCTGCAACGCAAGCACGTTCCATGGTGGGATAACTGACTGGCTGGCTGGGTGGGAAGGAGATCTGGCTGTCAACCAAACACAAGCAATGCAGACTATGTTCACACCCCAGAAAATACATAGAAATGCCCAAATAATGCAGGACAATGTGCCACACCAATATCAACTCCTGACTGTGACGACTTAGGACAATGCAATGTACAGGCCCGCACCCAGAGGCACAGTCACAACTGTCATGTGTGTCAACCACTGATGCCTGCAGAAACATGACATACATTGTTTGTATCTCCCAAAAACAGGTGATGATGGGGACACAGCAGCAGACGCTGAGGAGTCCCAGTCCCAGGCTCAAGAGGATGCCGAGCTCACTGGCGTCGTACAGCCTCTGTCCTCCTCGGACGATGAAGAACAACCTGGCACATCTGGTGCAAGTCAACATGCAGCACCAGCAGGACCACCAGCTGCAGCACCAGCAGGACCACCAGCTGCACCCCCTGCACTCACCCCTACAATGACTGTCACCACGAATACCATCCCTGCCGACATGGACAGAATAAGGAGCAACACCAGCACAGTGACCCTGGACCAACCTGGGGCCATGGACACCACCACCACCACCAACCCCCAAGGTGGACCAGGGTTATCTGTGTGTGCCACTGCACACACTGCACATGTCAGCAGGGGTGGTGGGAGGGGTGGGAGACAGAGGTCGCTGCTTGCAGACGTTGCTGGTGTGCATGACGACCCACAACTGGTACGCATAGCTGATGCGTACCAGTCCAGCACCGGAGAGCTCAGCCAGGTAGTGGGGCTCCTCAGAGACATTAAACAGCAGCAGGCTGCCCATCATACCCGCTTGGACTCCCACATGTCCCACGTGGAGTCACACATGTCCCGTGTTGACTCACACATGTCCCGCGTGGAGTCCAAGTGGGATGCACTGCATGAGATGACGGCGGTGCACAGGGACATTTTACAATGCCTCCGCCAGATGAACAACAACCAGTCCACACCTCCCTGTGTGCCAACAACATCTGGTGCCGAACAAACTGCAACTGCCACAGGGAGGGAGGAGGACTCTGGCGGAGAGTCCCCTGCACCGCAGCAGCCTGCACTTGAGGGCCCCCCCCAAGAAGAGGGGTCGTCCGAGGAGGGAAAAGTGAGAGGCCGATGGCCAAGCGCAACTCCCAGGAAGCCTGAACCTGTTCTGGATGTTCGCCTTTGTGCACAGACTGTTCACCCTGTTGACGGCAACACTACTCCCACACATTGCATGGGGAGTACAAGTTGGACCAATGTGTCAGACAACTGTGGCCCCGATACTGGGGATCCTGTCTACCCGGACTTTCAATTCACCTAGGAACTTGGGATTGCAAGATTCATGTACAGCACAACCCATCCTATGCACTATTAACACAAATGTATCACAATAAACACACTAATACACCATACTTGCCTCTGTCGTGATTCCAACGTGGGTGCTGTTATGGGGATGATGAACTGCAAAATTACACTGTGTATGCGAACTGCAACAGCAAGGACAACACAGGTATGTGAGTACAGGCAACGTGACACACATGAGGGAGACACACCACCAGGGCTACACGACACACACACACCTAGGCCATCTGACTCATTGCCTACACTGATGTTGCCAGGGAAGACGGTGCAATGCACAGACACC